>OZ018398.1:22889635-24146922 GCA_963969525.1 Ontholestes murinus
AATGTTGTTTCAATATGCTATTGTAACAAACAATAATATATATAGTTCACAAATTTTCTTATTCAAATATTCTGAAAGTAGTAATAATAATATTTTCACACCCGATTAAACACATGAAAACATTACGTTGGTGTTATATATGGGGTATAATTTTTTTTTTTAATTCTAAGATCATTACGTTGTTAGGTTTGAAAATGTTTATGTTTATGTTTATTATTCTTTGGATAGTAATCCAAAAATAAAAAATACATATCAATATATACACAAAATGGAAGTTTGAATAGTGAAACTTGAACACAAGTGGTAAGAAAAGTTTTTTGCAATAGAGATTGAAGTTAAAGCTACTTGTTTAATATTGGCGGCGACACCAAATCATCTATAAAATATCAAAAAATTGGAAAATTTTCAAAAACTTCAAAATGTGTTTCTGGAAAAATAGTTTCTAAAATTCGTTCTTAAGATAGTCAAAAAATTTTGAAGGTAAATAAATTTCCAAAAAAAATCCATAATTGTATACCTCCTCAACCCGTGAGATATTAACTTTTTTACTCTTTCCCAAAATAATGTTCTCATATTTTAAAAACAATTATTTTGACCGACTGTAATAATACAAACAAACTAATAAAAATAAAAATACATACATATCTCTCTCCGATGTAGTGACAACCATGATCAACCGTCATTAGTCGATTCTCTTAATGCTAAATTGTGTTTATTATTTCATCAAAATGTTTATCTTCTTCAGAAGGCACAATCTAAAGGTCACAGTGAATCTTCTGTTCTCTACCACCACACACACATACCAACGCTGACCACCGCAGACTAACTAAATTCGGTTTGTTGAAAGCTCCCGCATATCAGCGACGCATAAACAAATAAATCCAAGGACCGACCCAGACCGCACACTCTTTCCTTCTTCGCATAGTGGGGGTCAAAATACAAGCGAAATACAACAATTGAGCTGTGTTGAGTATAGGTAACGAAAACAAGGAAACACACAAGCGACTCGAAAAAATTTGCGTACTTGAAAGGGGCAATAACTAAACAATGAGGAAGATGCAACAGTTGCAACCGTTGCAATTATTTCTTGCGGCATTTGTTTTAATTATCGTTTTCATAGGCGATCGGTATCGCGTGCGCGTCGGTAATTAAAACGATAAACGATCTGTGCACAGGGCAGCGGTCATTAACGGAAATCGATAATCGTGTGTAGTAATTGGTAATGTTGATTATTTACATAGATATCTGCAAAAATAATGATAATTAAGCAATTTCGATGTCACTTCTAATCAATGGTTGATTGGATGATGCGGAAACTTGTTGAAGCCTAATTAGAACTTTATTATTAATGTTATATTTATTGCTCACACCTTCATGAAAAATGCCATATGTTACTAATAATTGTTGACGATAAATTTTGATAAAATTTATAAAATAATGTTGTACATTCTTCATCTATTTCATCAACAATTGTAATTAATTCTTTTGCCTTTCTGTATCTTATCTTTATTCCAATCATACTTGCATGCTGTTTCTGTTTATTCTTCTTTTTTGTGTTTATATAGTCGCCAAAATAAATCATCTACATTCTTTCAAGCGCAACAATTCCGAATTTAGTATTAATTTAGTATATTCTGACTTGTATTGCTAAATTGCTAACTGTAGGAGCCACTTTAGAAACATGATTAATTATGTTACAAGATTTTTCTTTTAACTTCTAACGTGATTTATTATTTTTATTTTAGTTTTATTTCTTTTTAGGTAATCGGTACATTTGAAGTAAGACTTAACTCCTGACCCAGAACGTTTTGTCAATGAAATAGGGTGGTTGTATTTTAATTAATGTAACGTTGACATTAATCAAATACTTACACATATTTTACAAATTTTAAGCAAAATGCTTAATGAAGTATAAAGTAAAATAAATATCTAAAGTAGTGGAAAGAATTCGAGGAAATTCTGGAACATTCCATCAGGGTTTGACTGGAAGAACATTTTGAAGAATGAAGTCCGCTTGTGATTCATGTGCTCAAAATTTAGTGTATTTTTCATGTAGGTGTTTTATTAACAGACAAAATATTAAGTAAAATACTTAATGTATTTTATTAACAGGTAATTCAAAGCATCATAACAAATTAAAATAATAAATAATAATAATATCACAGTTAATTGCTTCTATTTTTTCGGAATTTTTCAGAAATATCTGTTATAAGTTATTTATTTTAAGATTTGATTTAATGATTCTTGAATTTTTTAACAATTTCCCTTCCAATTGCGGCAAATTATAAGCCCTACCAAGACTTATTCATAAGTTTTTAAAGGTTTTAAAATTTATCACCAAGATTTTTGAAAATTTCTAGAATTTTCTCTAAAATTTCTTAATATTTCTCGTTAATATTTAGATTATGGTTTTCACATGCAGCACAGTACTATTTATTAGAATTTTTAGCAATTCTTGTTTTATTCTCTCAATTTTTTTCAGAAATATCCTTGATATCTCTAAATTTCTTTAACAATTTTTTTAAAATTTCTATATATTTTCAGCTCTACCAAGCATTTTCCAGGAACTTTGAAAAGATTCTAGATTTTTTCAGCATTGCAATAAAGTTTGAAAATTCATTGAATTTAGTGTTTGCTCGTAAATTTATTGTATTTGTTCAAATCTCAAGATTTACGTAAATTTTCTGTTTTATTTATTTTTTATTTATTCTTTGGACTTTTTTCTAAATAATATTTGCATCATGATCTTCCTTTCAGCCTGAAGTACTGTTTATTGCTTCTTCTTATTGGATTTTTTAGCAATTCTTCTTTTATTCTCAATAAATTTTTCGAAAATTTCTCTTCCAAATTGCAAGATGTTCTTTAAGATTTCTTTCCAGGAAATTTTAAATTTTTTAGAATTTTACATTTTCTAGAATTTCCTCGTAAATCCATAAACTATCTCTTTGAGATTACTGTAAACTTTGTATATGCTATTTATCTTTGGTACTGCAGTACTGTTTATTCCTTTATCTTAGTGGATTTTCTAAATCAATTATTATTTTATTCTCTAGAAATTTTTCAAAAATCTCTCTTCCAAATTGTAAGAAATTTCGCTGATGGTTCCCTAATTTTCTAACAATTTCTTTCCTAAATTTTTAGGCATTTTCAGCACCACCAAAAATTTTCTTTCTTTTAAAATCTAAGACGATTTGTCGGCCTCTTCTTGAATACTCCGCTATCCTATTCCATAATCCCCGTCCCGCCGTCTTAAAAAACCTCCAGGTAGCAGAGCGATCAGCCCTTTGCATCCTTACTAAAATTAGACACCCTCTTAATCCCATTCATAACCCATCTAATACCCTCCTATACGAATTAACCCAAGTAATCCCTAATGAAGAGCGTCTGAAATATCTATCCCAAAAATTTGCCACAAATCCCCACAACCTTGAAATCCTTAACCAGTTGTGTAATCCTCGTAACCCTTTAGTCAACCCAAAACCAAAACATCCACAAATCACCATTCATCAATTCATCTCATCAGTTCATAATGACATTAGCGATCATAACCTTGGAATGACAGAAGACAGTTAACTTCGTAAGACATTAGTAATCATGACGTTTTTGACAATTAAATCCAGGCTGAAAGACCGCGGGTCGATAGCCGATGATTAGAAGAAACCTCAAGTCTGTACTCTGTTCACTTCATAAAAACTGTATAAATACTTCTATTAATAAAGATGTTTTCTCTCTCCCTCTAAGACTTTAATGAATTTTCTCTGCACACATTCGATTGCATCAACATCCAGCGAAGTGTATGGGCACCAAACAACAGAGCAATATTCAAGATGGGGCCTGACCAATGATACAAAGAGTCTTATTAGTAGAGAGCGGATAAAAAAGCTTAAAAAATGTGAAAAAAAGCACTTAAAAAGGCACAAAATTTAGAGAAAAAAAGCATTAAAAAAGCATAAAAACAGGAAAAAAAGCATAAAAACACGAAAAAAGCACTAAAAAAGCATTAAAAGGCACAAAATTTAGAGAAAAAAAGCATTAAAAAAGCATAAAAACAGGAGAAAAGCATAAAAACACGAAAAAAGCACTAAAGAAAACTATATTTTCTTGATATGTTACACGTTTATCAACATATTTTACAAAGAAATTTGGCTTAAAACTAAAATAAACATACTTTCTTTACGCAATATATAATATCATGTAAGTATTTAAATTAAATTGTAATTTTGTATACGTTTCAAAATAACTAAAATCTATTCATAAAAACAGTAGATCATTAAATGTTATTCTAAGGGTTTAATTGTAAAAATTATTACTTCTGACGCTCAATAAATTTTTGAAAGTAGAAAAGCTTCTCTTTATTTTAAATTATAGCTGGATCCATTTGAAAATTGCAATTCAAAATCAAGTTTAATTTATTTAATATTAAAAATCCTTCATTTTCAACGAATACTTCTTTCGATATTATTTTGATTTCTTGGCCAATGCATGCAGGTATTTTCTAAAATGAATCTGCTTTTATAAAGATTTGATTGTGTTGCTCACAAAATTTAAACGCGATTTTATGTAACTCAATTGTTTTGAAGGAAGCTATTGTTTCTTAAGAACAGTCTTTAACTGATTTGCTTGTCGTTTCGGGAAAGTTGTATATAACCTTATTAAATTCTTCAAAATTGTTCGCATAGTACATTGTAGCATATAGCCAAATTCCCCATTTTGTTAGCACTGGTTTATGGGGCAGTGAGATATCAGATAATGACTTCTTGAATAATTGTACTCACAGAAGAATATAAGAACTATTTTTCCATATTTAATTAAATCTACAAATGGAAATTTCATTCTTATAGTTTCAGAAATTCGTTTCTATTCATGTGCTAAACTTGTACAATGCACAAAATGCATTATTAGTAAAATTTTGTAACTTGGTATTGTCCACGGCAAAAATAAGCTTGCCAGTCCATCACTTATGAATTTTGCTATAATGTTATTATCAGTTTTCTTCAATTCTTTTGTATATATCAAAATACTGTTGGTCGGATGTCTTCATGTTAAACTCATATTATTAAATTAAACAAGTCTGTGGTTTCATCCACACCAAACCACATATAATTATTGTTAATAATATCTTTAATTTTTTGTATGGTTTCATAGTATCTAAGAGCTACATAATTTTTTCTCGGGAATGCGTATTTTACAATATTTTCCCAAGAAAGATTTAAATGCATTATTTTGTAATTTTCTTAAAGGGATATTAGAATGTAAAAGTATTTTGCACAAATGTGAATTTAATTAAAGATAATGCTAAAGATTGTGAAATTGTGCTGTTTTGTTAGTTCAGATTTGAACTTTTTCAAACGTTCTTGACGTAGTGTTGTTATAACATGTTTTACATACAAGTCTTGACTAGATAGGATGCAGTTGGGAACTAAAATAAAACTTACTATTTTTAAACATGCCTTACAAAATAATGTATAATTTTCACTTATTAATTCTGGATAGCCTCTAATTAATTCTTGTATTGTGGTTTTCACCTTTTGCATTATGGGTTAAATATACATGTGAATTATATAATATAATTTATCTGTGATTCCCCAGGTTAATACGATTCACGCATAAAGTAATTTTTGATAAATAAGCAAAGTTTTTGGAATGTCAATTCAATAGTTTATGAATGCGAGTTTGAATATGAAAATTAACGAAAACGGTAAATATGCGCCAGTCGTCCCATCGGTACTTTTGCCGAGAGAAGGAAATTGATACGGTTGCAGAACACCTGATTATTAGCTATCACTTAAATTTGTTTACATTTAATACTTACTGGGGCCCCTATTTATTTTTTAACGACGTTTGCATCCGGAATATCATAGGTGTGATTCCTATGAAGCGTTCGTCTGTATTATCTGAATAATGAGACGGTCTATTATATCTACTTATTTATAAACGAATCCATTGTAAATTGGTAATTTATACTAATATTTATTAATAATAAAATTCATTATAATTATTGTATCATATTATGAAGATTTTTAACAATTATGTTGTCAAAAGACACGAAGAAAATATGTAATACAAATATAATCTATAAATGATGGGATACAAAATTTTTCGAAAATTCTCTATATTAGCACATTAATTTAATATCAGCGTGAAATTATTATTAAATGTTTTTTAAATGTTTAAGAAAATGCTCCAAATAAGCATCAAAATCTAAAAAAAGCATGAAAATAAGCATAAAAAGTCAAAATAAGCACAAAAAGTCAAAATAAGCAAAAAAGCCCAAAAAACTTAGCGCTAAGTAATCACATTCTTCAAGATTCGTATAGATATTAAGAAATTTTTTCGATGCTATTAATATTATGGATAAGCATAATGCTAGAAATCCGCTCTCTACTTATTAGTGTGTACACATCATGAAATTCTTGAGAATTTCGTTTCGGAAATCCCAGCATTTGAAAGGCTTTTGATGTTATTTTACAAATATGATCTGAAAACTCCAGTCGCTTCTCAAGGTCACACCAAGGTCTTTTATAGTATTCACACGAGTAAAATTTATATTGTTAATTGATTACTTATTATATATTGGGTTTTTCATTTAAAAAAAATGTTGCAATTGTCAATATTTTGATGAATGGTATTTAAAATGCATTAAGCCTGTTTAGGGCTTGTTGGAAAATCTGGGGAGTATTTGAGTCAGATAGAAACCAATCCTAGAAAATTGTGAGAAATTCAATGAAATTGAATACCGAATTTATACTTTTTTACAAAACAATGCTAAGAAAATTAATATAAAGAATTTAAAAGTTGAAGTTAGAGTGGTGGGATGTGAATGAATATAAGTGAAAAGAAGTGTTTTGCAACAGAGTTTTCATATTTTTTATGTAACACTAAATCATCTATTCAATTTTTAGAAATTTGAAACAATATTGGAATTTTAGGAAACTTAAAGAGACATTTCTTGAAGACACCTTTAATTTGGAGAAAATTTTCTAGACTTCTCTGTTAAAATGAGGCAAGATATGTAGGTAAATTCTTGAAGGGAAATTGGCAAAATAAATTGATTAGATAACGCAAAAGTTGTAGGAAATGCTAAAAAGGAAAATGGAAAAGGAAATCTAGACGATTTCAAAACTAAAAGTGGAAACTAGAATACTAGTGATAAGACAAATGTTTCACAGCAGAGATAGAAGGTAAATTTTTTCAGAAATGAAACCATTTTCTTTTTTTTTTGATACCAAATGAACCTTATTTTTTCTAATTTTCTGTTAAATATTGGCAAATTTTTTAAGTTGAACAAATGGCAAAAAACTATACCATAAATCAAGAAATTATGTGAAAGAAAAAACCTTGACAAATTTTGAAGTCTGTGTTAGAAAATTCATAATGGTTAAATGAAATTGAATACCAAACAAAACATTTTTTACAAAAGAACATTATGATAATAAATTTGAAAGTTGAAGTTAGAATACTGAGATTTTAATACAAGAAGTAAGAGAAATGTTTTAACAAAGATGGCGGTTTTCATTTGATAATGACGATGACGATAAATTGTCCATAAAATTTCTAGAAATTTTAAATAATTCTCGAAAAGTTTGAAAATTTGAAAAGAAATTTCTTGAAATTCGAAGAGAAGAGAACAATTCCCTATCAAAATATAGCATACAGACGCTGGCAAATTTAGAAGAGAATTTGTTGAAAAATAATCGGATAATACAAGAAATGGTAGAAAATTCTGGCAAATTATGAAAAAAGAAATAACGCTAAGTTTGACAACTTAATGTAAGTTTGATAATGGTCTTGCAAAGGTTGAAACTATAGTCACTGAATAAATCCCGTGTGTGATATTAACAAAGTACAGTTTTATTTACCATCTGGTAACGTTCCCATTTCAAGAAATTTTAGACAATTTTGGAAATCTACAATAGAAAATTTCAAAATATTGAATAAATTTGAATACCATATTCTTTTTCTACAAAAACTTTGATAGGAACTTTATGATAACGGATTTAAAAGTACAAAGTGCAACAGAGATTCACGTGGCACCTATTCATCCAATTAATTTACAATAATCTTAGAAATTTTGGAAAATAAATTTCTGGCAAACACCTGAAATTCGTAGAAAACTTTTAGAATTCTCTTTAAAGCAAATATGTTGGCAGAGTTGAGGAAATAGCCGAAAAATCCGATAAAATATAACAAAAAAGTATATAAATCTGGAACAAAAGTTGCTATAACTTTTATTTATTTGTTTTTCAATTTACAATATCCTGTTTATATTAGCTGTATAAAAATTTTAAATAATACATTATTACTAATTATACTTACTAGAACCCTCAGAAATGTGTTCGCAATTTTGAAACGAATTTCCTTATAACTCCAATAATATAAAGAAAACGTAAATATTCTGAAAAAATGTAGACAATTTAGAGTATATATACTAAAAATACGAAAAAATATCTAAAATTGAATACCAGCATTAAGAATTTTTGATAAATAAAAACTGAAAATTCTGAATAATTGTAGATTTTTAGACAATTCAGAGAGAACGAAGCAGAACATATATGAAACTATCCAATAAATAAGATCAAAATTTTAAATCAAGGTAGATTAATCAATAAACTTTGGTTTTATCACACACTTTTCTTGATACAAATTATATTTATTAATCTACCTCATTTACAAAATGTGTTACAAAGTAATGGCTTCAAATATCCAAAAATATTCAAAACAGATGAAAATGAAATCAATTTATGGCATAATATACTGATGAAATCTATAAAGTTAAGCACGTCTGTCAATTCTAGTGACTTAATTTTAGACTTTTAACAAAATTAATAAACTTTGCACGTAAATACGGCGAGATGAAAGTATTTGAGAGCGGAAGCGCAGATATGAAAAAAAACATAACAATGTTATCACCTACTTGACATAATTATTGTTTGTAGGCTAATCTGTCATTGTTTGCCTCTAAAACTGCTAAAATACAATATAAATAATAATAAATGTACTTTATTTTTAAAAGGTTTCAATATCCATAATATAAATTAGAAGTAACAGTAACATATATTTATTGACAAATTTTGTACATATTTACATTGGAATAATGAGTAATGAATGAGGTGTTAATGTATTAATTTGTCAAAAGGCTATCGACCAGAGGTCTTTCTGCCTTGTACTGAAATAATGAAATGAAATCGAATATGATTGAATTGAGATTTTTAAATTTAGGGTTTTTACTAGAGTTTCTAGGAAGACAATATTGGGATAATATATGGAAGTTGAAAGGATTTTTGGAGAATTTTTCTGATAGGAATCGAAGGCGTTCTAGGATAGGGATAACTAAAGTGGTGTCATATAGGAGCTGATTAGATGGATTGTGTAGAGGATTAAGAGGATGTCGGAGTTTGGTTAGGGTACGGAGGGATGCTCGCTCGCTAACTTCAATATTACGGGCGGTTGGATTGCTGGAATTGGTATAGAGGGCACAACCATAGTCAAGTAGTGGGCGGCAAATCATTTTATAAATTCTAACATCTGTGCTAGTATTAATCCCATTGTTGAAGCTAATATTTTTCGTTGAACACTAAATAAACCATAAAATTTCTAGAAAATTAGGACAATGATGACAAATTTAGAAAAAAAATTTGTGGAAAAATCTAATTTAGAGAATTTTCTTTTAAAAACTAATTTTTGTTAACTCATTAAAAATAATGCAGAAAACTATAACATAAAGCAACTGATGAGAAAGCAAAATACATAAGCTTTGTTAGAAAATTCATATTAAATGAAATTGAACACCAACAAAAACATTTTTTATAAAATAAAAATATATAATTCCTTTACGTTGTAGAAAATTCACTAATCATTAGAAAAACACGAAAATATTTCGTAAAATCTACAACAAATGAGTCTTATTAAGACTACAAGAACAAATCACTTTTGAAACAACTACTTCTCTAGCTAATACTTCGACAGACATTGAATGATTCAAAAGTAATTTACGTGTTACGAAATAGCAAGCCTATCAAAGCAACACTAGTTTGAACGTATTTCTTTCTGTAAAATGAACTAAAAATGATTGAATGTACGTTAAATAGTATAGTCACTCACAAACTATTTAACGTACATTCAATCATTTTTAGTTCATTTTACAAAAAGAAATACGTTTCTTACAAAAGAAAATTATGATAATAAATTTGAAAGTCGAAGTAGTAGAATACTAGGATTTGAATACAAGAAGTAAGACAAATGTTTTGCAACAAAGATGGCGGTTTTCATTTGATATTGGCGATGACAATAAATTGTCCATAAAATTTCTAGAAATTTGGAACAATGCTGGAAAAGCAAATTTGAAAACCAGTTTCTTGGAAACATATAGAAATTTTTTTGTTGAGTTACGTAAAGGTATAATTAAAACTTGATTAAAACACTAACACTTTCCTCACAATTAATTTTGATTTCGCTAGATGTACATTTCGGGTACTATGCACCCATTATCAATAGCTTATAACTAATTTATTTTAAAACAGTGGCGGCGTGTTGATACCTAAAGGGATAATTGGGAAAAATGTGGATTATTGAAGTTTCGATTTAACCCTATTAAATAATCCCTTGTTAGATTTAATACCTGCAATGCGTCCCGACTAACGAAAATGTAAACCTTTCTCAGTAATTCCTTAATCCACGTTTTTCCCCAATAATACCTTTAGGTATCAATACGCCGCCACTGTTTTAAAATAAATTAGTTATAAGCTATTTATACTGGGCGCATAGTACCCAAAATGTACATTTAGCGAAATAAAAATTAATTGTGAAGAAAGTATTAGTATTTTAATCAAGTTCTTGGAAACACTTAAAATACGAAGATAACTTTTTACAATTCTCTGTCAAAATATATATACATAGATGTTCACAAATTTAGAAGAGAATTTGTCGCAAAAAGAAACGGATAAGACAAGAAATGGTGGAAAATTCTAGAAAATGAAACATCTGTACACTTTTAGAAATCAAAGCTAGAAAATACCGAGAGATTAGATGAAATTGAATACCAACATTATAACTTTCCTTATAAAATAAAATGCCTAGATCTTTACGATAATTAATTTGAAAGTGAAAGTAGTACTTGGATTTTAAGAAGAGTATTTGCAAATTTTTGAAGCTAAAAAAATAGAAAAAACTATTACATAAAGCAAGAAATGGTGAGAAAGAAAAAAACCTAACCAATTTTTGAAATGTGTTAGAAAATTCATAGTGGTTAAATGAAATTGAATACCAACAAAACATTTTTTACAAAAAATTCTTAGAAATATTATGATAATAAATTTGAAAGTAGAAATTAAAATAATGAGATTTGAATACAAGTAAGGAAAGAAAAGTAATGAAAAATTTCGAGATAAGTAAGAAAAAAAACATCTAGTCAATTTTGGAAATCAATGTTACAAAATTCTGAGAGATTAAATGAATTTGAATTTTAATATATCAACTTTTTTTATTGAACAAAAAGATCATTACGATAATGAATTTGACAGTAAAAAATTAGAGTACTAAAATTAAAAAAAATTCAATTCAATTCAATTCAATTTCAATTCAATTGAATTGAATTAAGAAAAGTATTTGCAACCAAGATTCATGTTGATGTTTTCCAGGTGGCACCAAATAATCTAAATTTTTAGAATTAATGTTGAAAATTTTTAGAAAACTTGAAGAGAGATTACTTGGAAACTTCTGAGAAAATTTATTAAAATTGTCTTTTAAAATGAGGCTAGATATATTGCTAAATTTTAGAAAGGAAATTTCCGGAAAGAATGAAATTGTGGAAAATTCTAAAAAAACAATGAAAATAATCAATTTACTATATTGACTTATGTACAACTTTGTAAGAGTTCATAACATAAATAAATTATTTGCTATTTACAAGTTAATAGACAATTTTGTAAATCTATGCGAAATTAAATACATTTTAATACTGACATTATAAATATTTAGTTATAATAGTGAGATTTGAATACGAGAGTCAAGAAAAGTGTTTTGCAACAGATATTTAAGTGAACGTTTTCCATTAAATATTAAAACCATCTATAAAATTTCTAGAAACTTGAAAATTTTCGAATATTAAAAAGAATTTGGTTGAAACCTAAAATTCTGAAAGAGGTTTTGTAAAATTTTCTGTCAAAATGGGATAATTTGATAAGATAAATCGAGAAATTTCTATTTGTTGTAAGCCTGAAGCCATAACTTTGTGGTACATCTTGAATCTGGAACTTTATCAGATGATAAAATAAGATAAATCAAGAAATTTTAATTTATTTGATGCTTGACGCCATAACTTTGCGGTACATCAGAAATTAGGAATTTTACCAGATGATAAATTAAACTGTACTTTGTTAATATCACCCACTATAGTGACTATAGTTTCAACCTTTACAAGGCCATTATCAAACTTACTTCAATTTTAATAACAGTTTTATTTATCAACTTACTATAGGTTTGATAATGGCCTTGTAAAGGTTGAAACTATAGACACTGAAAAAATCTGTTTGTGATGTTAACAAAGTACAGTTTTATTAATCATCTGGTGAGGTTCCTTAAGAAATTTTAGAGAATTTTTGAAATCCACTTTAGAAATTTTTAAGAGATTGAATACAATTGAATACCAACTTTATATTTTTTTTCTACAAAAAAATGTTTACGCATTTAAAAGTGCAAAGGCAAGAAAAATAATTTGGAACAGAGATTCAGGTGGCACCAATTTATCCATTGGAAAATATTGGAAAATTTTGGAAAAGTAATTTCTGGAAAACATCTGAAATTCTTTCTAGAATTTTCTCTTAAAGTGAGGTAAGATATTTTAGAGAAGTTAGGGAAATTGCCGACAAATCCGTTAAACTATAACAAAATATGTTTAAAAAACTCGAACAAAAATGATTATAACTTTCTAGAACCCTCAGAAAAAATTTCGTAATTTCAAAACATAAACTCCAATAACATAAAGAAAATTTAATATTCTGAAAAAATCGAGACAATTTTGGATATTTATACTAAAAAAATACTAGAAAACATGTAAAATTGAATACCAACATTAAGAATTTTTGATAAATAAAACAGAAAAAGTTTTTAAACAAATCCGAGAGAACGAGGCAGAACATATATAAAACTATCCAACAAATAAGAGCAAAACTTCAAAGGAAGGTAGATAAATCATAAAACTTTGGTTTTATCACAAACTATATTTATTAATCTACCTCATTTACAAAATGGGTTATTTATTTATTTATTTATTTTACATCTTTGTACACGAAATATATGCTTATTTTTATTCACAAAACACAAACAATTTCATTAAGAAAACACAAGAGAGATTTAAAAAAGTTAAAAATTAAATTAATTTAAGGCAAAATATACTGATGAAATCTATAAAGTGAAGCACGTCTGTCAATTCTATTGATTTAATTTTAAACATTTATCAAAAATAATAAACATTTCACGTAAATACGGCGAGATGAAAGAATTTGAGAGCGGAAGCGCAGATATGAAAAAAAACCATAATAATGTTATCAACTGCTTGACATAATTATTGTTTGTAGGCTGTCATTGTTTGTCTCTGAGACTGCTTAAATATAATATAAATAATAATAACAATGTACTTTATTTTTAAAAGGTTTCAATATCCATAATATAAATTAGAATTTTAGATGTTTTTTATTGCGAAATGAGCTTCAGTATAATTTGTAAAGCTTCATCTCAAGAAATAAAATAAAGGTGTTATATTAAGCTTAGTATTGTGTACTAAAATTCTGTTATAGTTCCCCAAGAAATGTCATTTATCCTATAAGTAAAAGTATGTTTTTATAATTGTGGACCAATTAGGAGCCTTGAAGGAACACTAAAATCAAAATATGCAAAAGTGTTCATAAATGCTTTAATTAACAAAATTGCTTGAATGTGTATTATATTATTATATGATTTTAATATAAAATATGTACATAAACTTTGTATAAAACAGTAAAAATTGAGATACCTCATTATTATTTAATAAATTAAATCTTGAGAATATTACAAAATATTTTACTGCCTTCACCTTATTAACAATCCAAATAATTCTTATTAATTGCTTATCCACATAAAAATAGTGCATTATCATATACTAAATTTATGTATTTCAGTTTAAACTATCTCTCTCGATAAAACTAATTTTCGCATAATGGTAGTGTTGACCGTTGATAAATTCCTGGACCTTGGATCGAGCATATTTACATTATTAATGTGGCGGAGAGCTATGCGCAAAAGAGCACGCAAGTGGTCGCAAAAACTGTGAGATTATCAAGAACAATAATATCGTTAATTAAAATCACGGATTTAAATATTAAGAGCCTTTAGAAAAATGAGATCATAACAATTTGTTATTATTGGTTATGCAAAAAAAAACGGAAAAATGGAAGTCAATACTAGAATAAAAGAAGGAATGATTAAATTTAAAGAACTTGCACGAACACGTTGAATTTTGAGGAGGGCTGATAAGATAAGATAACAAGTGTTATTTGCAGAACTTGTCAGATCTTTATTATGATCTAAATTTTGATAAGCGATATTACGATACAATTAATAATGTAAATATTGTAACCCATCTGGGTGTATAAAACTGAGTTTTTAAAAATACTTACATAAAATTGAATTACATATGCAATATTAAAGATACAACTGACGGTTTAGTAATGACTGATGGTTTATCAATTTCTGAAACTTTTTAATCCTCCATAAAACAAAGCTTCTGCACACTTCAATTAATTAATCTTAATCTTTTGGAGTCATTAGAGATATACCGCCAAAGCAAGAACATTAATTCTAATCTGCTTAATGAGCAGACGGATTTAATTTCTTCGCCATTATTTAAGCTCTTATAATGACATGTACCTCTTCTGAAAACACCGCACCTTAATCCGATCGGCATATTTAGTTAATCCATTCTAATAAATCTCAGTCCTAATTAGGTTCATTAAAAATTCATACCTCACCTATAAATTGTTAACACCTTGTATTCTTCTTCATTCAACACTTGATAATTACCTGCAAAGGTCGAAACTATAGTTGTGTCAAAATTGATAATATATTGTAAACTTTGTTTGTGTATATTATACAATAAATAGTGGTATAAAAACTTAAAAATTATTTTCATTTAACCTTTTTTAAGTGAAACCAACTTTATGTACAACTTATTATGAAATAATATAGGTATTATTAATTATTATGGTACAATCACCTAGCAATTTTTTGTCGAGTAATAATTAATCAAGTCTATTAAATCGTCTTTTAGAGGTGCTAATAAAATGAAATATATGTATTAACTAAATTAAAAAGTTTTCATTCTAGCTAATTGATAAGCCTCCCCCAAATCATAGCTTGATCAACTTTTCAATTTAGCCTTTTAATAATAGTCTTTTTGATCCTTCAAATAATTCTCAAGAGAACATCATCGATTACGGAATACCAATTTGTTATTGACATCAACAACGACGAAGAACTAACTCCGTGCGTTCCTTATTAAAAAGTAAAAAATGACATTGACAACACATATCATACATACATATATTTTTTTAGAAGAAGCACATTTTAGCTTTATTTAAGCAATACATATATAAATAGATACTATTTAAAGTATTCTGGATGGATACTGATGGTATATATCTATGGGTATGGATGGAAGATCCTTCGAAGAAGTATACTTCTTCCATCCTTCTTTCGACTAAAATTTTAAATACATTTTAATATTTAGTATTACAATGTTTGTTTACTTTGTTATAAAGGAGTACAAAGATGTCAATAAATAAATATATAAATAATTGGATTTATGTCTTTTAAGATTTAAACAGTTTTCATAATATCATTAGCCATTTTAACGAAATAATGCATTTGGCATCAACATTCACACCACACGTATCACATCTTCCATAAATATATCTTTGAATTACTTTTGATCCCAAGCTTTTCTTTACATCCCATTCCCTAATCTGTAAGGTAAAAACTAAAAACAGAACTAGACATTTCAAGTACCTAACATATAAACAAAAATGGTGATGTGGCCATCATAATACTTTCCCTATTATTTTTGATGATGTTTTACTGATTGGAGGGTGGGATAGAGGCCACCCACCCACCCTACATATACATATAAACTTTAACTCCTTTTCGTCTCGCCGTATCCAATGAAATTAATTACAAAATTCTTTGAATAAAAAAGGAATTATAAAGGTAAAATTTTTGATTGAGTGAATTAGTAAAAATTTGATGCACGATAGGTGGACAGACTTTAAATCTAAATTAGATAGTATTAAGTATAGAAATTCATTTACATTTAAACTTAAATTTTGTTTTATTTAGTTTTTATTACATAAAGGGTTCGACTGTTTTTAGCAGCAAAATCATCAACGATTAGCAATTAAAATTATCATGTATATGTAGGGTGGGTGGGTGGCCTCTGTCCCATCCTCCAATCAGTAAATAATAAATCAGGGTTTTAATTAAAAGTTGTAAAATATAAATAAACAAAAAATAATTACAATTTTTAGAGATTTATTTATAAAAATTTATTCAAATAATTTTTGATGTTTTACTAATTGGAGGGTGGAATAGAGACAAGAAAACAGCAAGAAAACTACCAATGAAAAATGTCTGTACCTACGGAGATATTTTTTGCCATTTCAATCTATAATTACTAAAATATCGAAAGTTTAGAAATTCTAGAAAATCTGCAATAGAAATTGATAAAAATTCTAGAAAGGTATGAAAGGCTAGAAAACAGCAAGAAAATTATGAAATATTAGAATCTTTGCCGAAAATTATTGCATTATTGATAAAAATGACTTCAAAATTTGAAATATTCTAGAAATGAAGAACATTTAGAAACTTGAAACGAAAATGCTGGAAAAATAGCGAGAAAATTACCACCGGAAAATTTTAGAATCCTTGGAAAAAGATATTTCAGCTGGAAAGAGAAATTTCTTCTAAATTACGATAAGAAACATTGAAATATTTTAGAAATCAGAAAAAAAAATCTAGAAATCTGTGCTAATATAGTCATCTAATTTTTTGTATAATTTAGAAGAGAAATTGCTGGATTTTTTCCAATTTAAATCTTTGGCTAAACATTGCTTAAAAATTTGAAATCCTACAAATCTGAAATGTTTAATAGAATTTGCTGAAAAATTCTAGAATGTAAGAAAATGATAAAACTAGAAAAGAAAATGCCAAATAGCGGAGAATACACTAGCACTAGAATGTTTTAAAACCTTTGAAAAAATGGTTGTAACTAGGAAATTAAATTCCTGGAATATTTCGATAAGATAAAAGAAAGAGAAGCATTGTTGATAAATTACAGAAATCTTGGAGAAATATTTCATAAAAATTGTAAAACCTTTAATGACAATTTCAGAAATTAAAGGAAGGAAGTTCTAGAAATCTGTAAGAAACATTGCTAAATTATAATCATGTAATTTTTATTTTTAGTAAAATATAGAGAAGAAATTGCTGGAAGAGAAAGACAAAACCACCATAAGGAATTTTTAGAATCCGTGGAATTTCGCAAAAGAACTTCCGATAATATTTTTTTAAATTAAAAACACTACAACCTTTATTGAAAAATGTTGCATTTAGATAGAGAAAAACATAGAACAGAAAATGCTGAAAAAAAACAGAGAGAAGACCAAAACTAAAAAGTTTTTAAACTTTCGGAGATAACTTTTGCAATTTAAACCTTGGATAAAAATTGCTTTAAAGTTTGGGAACCTAGTAATTCCAGAAATCTAAAATTGGAATTGCTGAAAAATTCTAGAATGGAAGATAATTTAAAAAACTAGAAGATAAAATGTTTGAAAAACAATGGGAAACTTACCACTGGAAAATGTTAGAACCCTCGAAGCAAATTATTGCAACTTAAAAAAGAAGTTTCTGTAACTTTCAAAAAGATCGAATCAAAAGGAACATTGTTGTAAAATTTTAGAAATCTGGAAGATAACTTTTATAAAAATTGTGAAACCTTCAATGAAAATTCTTGCAATAAAAAAGAAAAAATATTTTAAATTTGTAAGGAAAATCGATCAAAATTCTATAAACGTTTTTATTTTTATTTATTTATTTCATAAAAACTCTAGAAAGAGAAAAACATAGGAAAAAAACGCTGAAAATAACTCGCTGGTTAAGTTTTGCAATTTTGGTGTTAAGTAAAAATTTATAAACGATTTGAAAAGCTACAAATTTGGTGAAAAACTCTAGAATGAAAAAAAAAATTACAAGGAAAGAAAATTTTGGAAAAACAATTTTAGAACCCTTGAGGAAAATTATTGCAATACATATAAGAGAAGTTTCTGAAACTTTCGATTAGATGGAATACGAAGAAATATTTCAGAACATTTTAGAAATCTGGGAGAAAACTTTCATAAAAAAAATCAAAGAAAGTTCTTGCAATTAGAAAAAAAAACAGTTTAGAAAACTGTAAGAAAAATTGCTGAAAGTTCTATAATCACTATATTTTTTTCTTGAAATATAGAAGAGAAATTGCTGGAAAAGAGAGAGAACACTATCATTAGTAAATTTTAGAAATCTTCGAAAAATATTTCACAAAAGAAAATTTTTGAAAATTCCGATAAGATGACATTTTAAAAAATCTTGAAGCCGCAATTAAAATTCTTGAAATTAAATAGAGATAATTATAAGACAGAAAATACTGAAGAAAATTACCACTAGAATATTTTAGAACCTTCAAAGATAATGTCTGCAATTTAAATCAAGGATAAAAATTACTTGAAAATTAGTAAACCTACTAACTCTAAATATTAAAAATACCAATTGCTGAAAAATTTTAGAATAAAAGATATATTTTAAAACCAGAAGAGAATATGTTGAAAAAATAAAGAGAATTTTATAATCATTGAGGTAAATTATTATAATTAGAAATTTAGAAGAAATATTTTATTAAAGTTGTAAAACCCTCAATAAAATTTCTTATTCTAGAAATTTGTAAAAAAAATACTTAAAATTCTATATCAACTTTTTAAATTAAAAAGAAATTCAAAAGGTAAAATTTTTAAGTGATAGTACTTTCCTTACATTTTTCTCGAAAACTATGAGGTTTATGCAAAAAGACTATTCTTAATAATTTGTTCACTTTTAAATTCTCTACAATTATTAACTATATAAGTTTCACGTAACCCGTTTTTTTAAAAACATCAAAATTTTTAATTTTTAATTTTTTTCTCGAAAGTTAAGAATTTTATAAAAAATATGTTTAAATAAAATTTCTTCAGTTTCTAATTTCCTTTAACTTTTGTTTGAAAAGTTTTGTCATATTTTTCATATTAAGAAAAGTATCGGGAAAAAACCAAAAACGGCTTCGAATAAACATCCACTTCCGGTTTTTGAATGTTCACCAAAAGCTTTTCAGTTCCAACTTTTAAAAATGCAACCTTATGTTTAAAGTTTCATCTCAATCGGATTATTCGTTTTTGAGATACAGCGCCCACAGACATTTTCACGCACGAAAACAATACTTCCCCTATATATACTATATAGGGAAAGTAAAAAGGTATTTCTAAGAATACCGCAGTAAAAATTAGACGATTTCTTCAGGACTATGCTATACCACTTTTCCTAAACCCTCGTTCTCCAGTTCTAAAAAAACTTACAAGTGAGTATCAACTCTTCGCATTCTAACCAAACTAAGGCACCATAATAATTCTTTACATAACAGCATATGAAATTTATTTAATTTGTTTGTCTGTTTGAAATATTCATTTAGCAATAAATAAACCGAGTGAGTAACATTTTGACGTACTCTCAGAATTCAAACTTACATAACCCCTCCAATACACTACTTTAACAAGTTAACGTTAAATTCAAGTAATCCCAAATGAAGAACGCATTGTACACATTACTACAACGAACACAAGAACTTAGATTTTAAGGGAGTAATGGAGAGTTGGGTAGATGGTTATAGAAGAATGTAAGAATGGATGAGAGAAGATGATGCTAGAGTAGATATTCTGACTAGATTGGGACGGGAAAGAGGAAGGAAGAGGGAAAAAGGAGACTAGGAGAGAGTTGTTTGTTGGAAAGAGTTATAGTTGTTTTGTATATTTTGATTTGTGTTTGACAATACCAAATAAAGGTTTATATATATAATATGGAGTAATACCATAATTAAACTATTCTATTAAACTCTCTTATAGAGGTTTTAATTTCATTTTGTTTTTAATATAATTAATACTTGTTGCGCTACACTCCTGATGGAACCAGATATGTAAATTTGGTGAATTAAGACACTTGTTATGTTTCATAGATTTATTATCAGTTGACTGACGTGTTTCGATTGTTACTAATCATTTTCAAAGAAATTTGTATATATACCGTGTCACTTCTTATTTTGAATTAGGTTAAACTTTGAAAATGATTAGTAACAACGGAAACACGTGTCAGTCAACTGATAATAAATATGTGGAACATAACAAGTGTCTTACTTCACCAAAACTAAGTTTGTTTTTTCTAGCTATAATTATTATTTAATTTACAAATTTTATATTTTTATCACCTCTTAAAAAGTACCTTTTAAATATCCAGTAAAATCTTCAAATTGAATATTTTTATATAACTAAAATTGCTACTATTTTTGTATTTTATTAATTTTACTTCTTAATACATAATTCCTTTCTAGTTATTAATTTTATTACATTCCGTTATAAAGTAAAACTACTAAATGTTTTTCTAACCTCTTAATTGTCCTTCATATTTCACAAGTTGAAGAATTGGTTGAAATGTCTATCGTTTTCAGTATTTTTTCTTAAGAAACACTAGTATCATAGTATTTTTCATCCATCAAAAAATTCTCAAGAGAACGCCATCGATTACGGAATACCATTTTCTAATTGACATCAACGACAACGAAATACTACAAGCGTTCCTTATCCAAGAGTAAAAAATTACAGAGACAACATATATTGTACAAAAACATCTTATAGGAGGAGAGTAGAATGTGCTTTATTTAAGCATTAAATATACAAAAGGATACTATACAGGGTTATTCACGCTATACGGCACGGAATATTGTGGCCAAAATACGTGACTTTCAAAAAGTCACTTTGGGGATATATGGGGGTCTATTAGGGCTACTTTTTAAAATTACTTTCATAATATACAGGGTGTCCCAAAAACCCTAAAAGTATCAAAGTTGTGTTTTTTTAATGAAACACCCTGTATTTTATTGCATTTTTGGATCCTTCGATCAAAATAAGTGTGTGTTTTAATAAGGTTTTTATTACTTAAACCTTAAGGTTTTTGAAATAATTTGAATTTTGTAAAAATTTAACCTAATTTTCATGTTTCAAATACTTAAAAAGTAATTAAGTTATGCATACCAAATTTACACTGAAATGTAACAATAGATCATATTTTATTTTCCAAGTATAATAAACAGGTGATCACTAATTACCGTCCAATTTCTATAATAAATAACTTTGCCAAAATTTTTGAAACTATACTAGCTAGTAAGATTTACTCATGTGTAAAATCACAAATATCAACTAAACAACATGGCTTCATGAAAAACAGGTCCACCGCTACTAACTTGGTAAATTTCACAGAATTTGTATCTCGTCATCTTGATCAGCGTAGGCAAGTCGATGTAATATACACAGATTTCAGCAAGGCCTTTGACTCTATTAACCACAAGGTTCTATTAGATAAGTTAAGAGTTTGGGGATTTAGTGATAATATGATTAATCTAATAAGATCTTATCTGTCGGAGAGGTGTCAATATGTGGAATATCTGAACAATAGGTCTAATAAATTTTGTCCCACCAGTGGTGTCCCTCAAGGCTCAAATTTGGGCCCCCTACTGTTCATAATGTTTATTAATGACCTCGTAGTTGATATACAGTCTCCAATTCTTATTTATGCAGATGATGTAAAAATTTACAGATGCATTCGGTCTGATGATGATTGTGTTGTATTACAAAACGATTTATTACAAATACAAAATTGGAGCAAAGCCAATGACCTAAAATTAAATATTTCAAAGTGTAAATGTATGTCATTTTTCCGCACGATAGAATCTATCCGTTTTAATTATTCCTTAGACAACACCTCCTTAAATAATGTCGATTGTATTAGGGATCTTGGGGTATTGTTTGACAAAGAATTATCTTTCATTCCACACTATAGCCAAATAATTAGAGAATCGATGAAAATGCTTGGCTTCATACGTCGCTTAAGTGAACCATTTAAGGATATTAATGTAATTATATCGTTATATATATCGTACGTTCGCTCAAAATTAGAATACTGTGCGCTAGTGTGGTCGCCTTCATATGGTGTACATATTAAATCCATAGAGCGAATTCAAAATATTTTTCTTAAATTTCTTTATTTTAAGATCTATTCACATTACCCTGCTGAATCTGTTACATACTCCCATATGTTGTCTATGTTTAATTTAAAATCATTAGCTTCGAGGCGCAAAATAATATCAACGAAATTTCTGTACCAAATTATTCATAGTGTTATAGATGATCCGAACTTATTAGCACAAATAAACTTATATGTACCTAGGTTGAATAGTAGAAATCCGTTGACTTTCTTGTATAATCGTAGTCAGACAAATGTATACTTCTATTCTCCACTAAACACAATGGTTAGAACATATAATAACATTCAGCATAATATTGATATATTTAACACCTCCTTGCGCCAATTCATGGATACAATTTTAAATTTGTTATAGAATACTTATTATTTGCATTTTATGTATTGTTACTCATTATTTTTATTTTTCGAAGGTATTATTAATTTTTGTTTGTTCATATGTATTACTGATTATTTAAACAATGTTGTACTCTTTTGTAATTTTAAGATAACTTTTCCCTGTAATTAGATGTTATCTGTTGGGAAATAAATTATTATTATTATTATTATTATTATTAAATTTGACATCTTATACCGGGTGTAAAAAATTGGAATTAAACAAATGAGAACTTTAAATGGCTATAACTTCATTTATTTAAATGGAACGCTATATTTATTAATTTATCAGCAAATGCATGTTTTAATTACCTATCGAATGGTATTTATATCTTAAATGTTAAGTCATCTCGTTTTTACAGAAAACGCCAAAATATTGTTTATTGCACCGTTTTAGTACTTTTTAAGTAAAAATTTTAATGTATCTAGTTTTCTATGGTATTTAAAACGTCAGATAATTAATTTAGTATGCCACTTTAGTTTAAAAAGCCTGTCTTTTGTTATAGTTGTCTTATTTTGCATTTTTGTGTTAGATCGTTAGTAATCGTTATTGTTTGAACATCGCTGTTGTATTTTTTGGTAAAAAATGAAGATTT
This sequence comes from Ontholestes murinus, assembly GCA_963969525.1. Taxonomy (NCBI): domain Eukaryota; kingdom Metazoa; phylum Arthropoda; class Insecta; order Coleoptera; family Staphylinidae; genus Ontholestes; species Ontholestes murinus. The sequence continues at coordinate 22,913,002 of OZ018398.1, forward strand.
ACTCAAAAGAAGGGGGTATTGGCATTATCTTTATGCTTGGAGAATGTCATCAAAATTATTTATTGACTTGTCGAGTTTATACTTCAAGGTTTCCCGAAAGAAATCACCCTAAGCCAGCCATTTTTGAGAGACTATTAAACCAATTTAAAGAAATTGGTTTAATAGTGTCAGTTATAAAAACCCCAGTATAAGAAAATCTGTGTAAATTTTCATTTTTTACTATTAAATACAACAACGATGTTCAAACAATAACGATTACTAACGATCTAACACAAAAACGCAAAATAACACAACTATAACAAAAGACAGGCTTTTTAAACTAAAGTAACAGACTAAATTAATTATCTTACGTTTTTAAATACGATGGAAAACTAGATACATTAAAATTTTTACTTAAAAAGTACTAAAACGGTGCAATATACAAGAAGACTTAACATTTAAGATATAAATACCATTCGATAGGTAATTAAAACGTGAATTTACTGATAAATTAATAAATATAGCGTTCCATTTAAATAAATGAAGTTATAGCCATTTAAAGTTCTTATTTGTTTAATTCCAATTTTTTTACACCCGGTATAAGATGTCAAATTTATTATACTTGGAAAATAAAATATGATCTATTGTTACATTTCAGTGTAAATTTGGTATGCATAACTTAATTACTTTTTAAGTATTTGAAACATGAAAATTAGGTTAAATTTTTACAAAAAACAAATTATTTCAAAAACCTTAAGGTTTAAGTAATAAAAACCTTATTAAAACACACACTTATTTTGATCGAAGGATCCAAAAATGCAATAAAATAAAGGGTGTTTTATTAAAAAAACACAACTTTGATACTTTTAGGGTTTTTGGGACACCCTGTATATTATGAAAGTAATTTTAAAAAGTAGCCCTAATAGACCCTCATATATCCCCAAAGTAAAACTTTTTGAAAGTCACGTATTTTGGCCACAATATTCCGTGCCGTATAGCGTGAATAACCCTGTATAAATATTCTGGAGCAACAGATGGATTATATCCATAGGTTCGAATGAAAGATCCTGATCGTGAAGTTTGTTCGAAAGTGTATTTTAATATTTAGTTTTATTTGTTTTATTTTTTCAGAAAGGAATGTTGAGACATTAATAAATAAATAAATTTAGGGACAGGGTATTTGTAATGTTTTTCCGTTTTTTCCTTTTGAACGTATAATGGTTAACTGATTCAAAGAGAGTATGCTTATAGTTTGGAATAATAGTTGTATTATTTATGTCATAGTATCATTAGTTATTTTATAGATATAAATTTTTAATAAACCATGACTCTCCCAAGCCAAAGTTCGAATGGCGCCACAGAGGGGAAGCAAAATCCCCGCAAAAAGACATCATACAGTCAGGCTATGCAAGAATTGAAAGTTGGTATTATGGCACAGGACTATCCTACTACTCTCTTGTCAGTGGAACAAATAGAGGCTACACTGGAGTACATCATGGGCTTAGTCCTACTAACTGGGAATGAGGAAGGAAATCTCCAAAATCCTTGGATTGACATCACCTGCGAAAATAAGCTACGGCAACGTGGCTCAAGTTGCATCTGACCGAGATCGCCCCCTGGGAGAGTGCAGCTCTATAAGTCGGAGCGGGGGAAGTTCCTCACAACGACATCCTGGTGAAATACTCTCCGGGCAGTCAGGGACGAACGAATCCTGCAGCTGATTGCGATGGCTCAAATGGAAGATTATCAGAAGGGTGAACTCCGAACCCACCTAAAAGGTCACCTTCTTAGTTGTCCACGGAGAAGTTAAAAGAACGGAATTACCTCATTGGGTACCAGATACAGATCTAAATAATAGACCTTCTTGATTATGTAAGTGCTAGCACTCTAGGGATTTTAAAGAGGGGAAATTAACTCAATTTTATAAATGCAATAATGCAAGAGGTACTTAATTTAGCCACAGCGTACGGTGTACAATTGATAAAAAATTGGCGTCCATCAAACAATTGCGTTGAATATAGAAGCTATGAGTACGGAAATAGCGAGTGCAGAGTGCCACGAAGAACGGAATGTCCGAGCATATGTCATAGTTTTGACATTAAATCTGTGAAATTTTAAACCAGGTGTTTTGTTTACCTTATATATTATGGAATTTCACTAAGTAACAGTCTCGTTAAAGATAAATATTTGATAGTGCGTCTTTTTCCCAAAGCGTACCACACTGCGGTGTCATAAATCATACTGGTACGATTTAACATACTGTTTCCAAATTTTATCGCGAGAATTAATAATTTATAATATTTTAAATTTTTCTAGTATAGATAACTAAAAACATTCTGAATGGACAGAACAATTGGAATTGGTTCTGTACTCTTTGCAAGTGTACTTATTTAGAAAATATGCTTTAAGGCATTAAAGTATCAGAAGTACCAGAAGTTGGTACATGAAGCTTGTAAATTACTTTTGAAAAGAAACTATTGAAGTTATAGTATCATGTTACATTTTTATGTTGTATTGTAAATTTCTTTGTGACTAATTTTAATCTATTCAATGAAGTACGATCTTAGAAAACGGCTGGTACCATTTAGGATAACGGTTGTCTAAACGATACATTTTAAAAATGTGTACATATCACAATGATCTATCAATAAATAGTTAAAAGAATATATTAAATTGTAACATAGATGTAAATCATGGAAATGCAAAAATACATACTAAAGGATATAAATTGTTCTCAAAATTAAGTAGTACGCATTTGACAACTCTAGGAGAGAGTTGTAAGTCTCCTCATTTATTTGCACTAACTTACAAAGGTATTTGTAAACTTTAACAACTATTAGAATTCAAAGAATCTGGTTTCGTCTCAACGAGAAGGTTAAACTTGATGAACTTATTTAACACATAATAGGAACAGAGATACGATTTATTAATAAAAACATATGTGACCACTTTTCTAATAAAATAATTAAACTAATTATTGTTACTTAATAAAGAATTTAAAAGACAAACACACAGATATTGTTTTCAATCTAAAATTTGTTAAAATAATATCTGAAAACATCGAAACGGAAAATGAGTGAAAATAAAAATATCAAATTAATAGTGCTTTAGAGCGTCGTGGGCGATCCTTTAAACTAACAAGCTCATTTACACACACGCAAATATACAAATGACCACGTGGTCGATAGCCAAAAACACTTCTACTACTACTACTACTACTACTACAAAAATATCATGGAACATAACAAAATCTTCACCAAATCAAAATGGATAGTTCTGGACACAAAGGTTTCCAAAAATTTTCACGATTTTACCACAATACCCATATCGCAAACAGAAAAATTAAACATGTGAAATTCTTGTTGGTTAAAATATATAAAAAATATTGAAAATCAATAAAAAAAGTTAGAAATATAAATTATGAGTTAATAATAAACAATAATTTTATTATAATTAGTTTCTAAAAGCAGTTGGCTTGGTACAATCCCTACGTCATAGATACTTTATTAAAAAAAAGTAGATAAAATGGATTAAATATTCATTAATTCATTCCCAATGATAAATTGCAATTATTGTATTTCTATTTAGAAAATATTTGCATATATTATGCATATTTACATATATAAAAATATTTAATAATTTTATTTGAACAAATACCATTTCTTTGTTTTTCTTTATTTAATTTCTATACAAATTTAAACAAAAATGCTCATTTGGCTATCATATTACCATCCCTATACTTATTATTTATTGTCATTTGAAAATATATATTTATATATTAATTTCAATCACAATATACATAGAGGAATAGAGGAATAGAGGTACTCACAGAATTAATGAACGAAATAGTGGAAAGCAGAAAAGCACCAAAAGATATACTTAAGAAAGGAGATAAAAATAGTTATGAATATTACAAATGCATCACAATAACAAATATAACATACAAAATATTAACAACTTTAGAAATAGGCTGAGAGAAGAAACAATAGAGGGCAATCACACAATTTATACACAGAGGTATGAAAAATTAAATGGCTAGACATGTATATTGATAACAAAACAGTAGTAAGAACGAAAAATGAAGAATCAAAACACAGAAAAGAGTGAAACAAGGATATGTGCCAAAAATAATTACAAAGAAAAACAACACGAAATAATCACAAGAAAAAATAGTACAAGTGAAATACTACAGATGTCTAGGATCAATAATTGAAAACAGCGGAAAATAAAATTAGAGAGAAATAGGAAATACAGCAATCGTATTTAACTTGCTAAAAAACCCTTCCTTCAGAAGAAAAATAGCAAAATGTATGAAAACAGAAATAGTTACCTACTCTGACATTTAGAAGGAAATCACAGACAAATCACGGAAATTTACACATTTACGTTTTTCGTTAAAATACTAATGTTACATTTACTATAAATTACATTTCAAAATCAGTACACGGATTGCAGATGTTTGCTCGTACGAGAAAAGTGCGTGCAAAAAAATTCACGCAACACGAACCGGAACGGAGAAAAGCTTTTAAATCCAAACATTGCAACACTCATTGCGACACTTATCGCTTTTCACTGTTAAACCTAGAATGATTTAATTACCTGGTGATGTTCCTGTAGGCCTCCTCCGTCAGCGGATTCTTCCTCGCCGGCTTCACCGGCTGGTGATCCCCTTTCTCCTCCTCGTCCACCTTCACGTTCGCACCCCGGACGTCGAGCATCGGCTCAGACTCCGGATTATTCGTCACGATCACCATCTCCAAAAACCACGACCACCCGAACTCAAGGAATTAATCTGCAAAAACGACAAAACCGCAATTAGGCAATCCGCATGATTTAAGGTCGCCGGTGCATGTAAAAGTACGAAAAGAGTTTAGAGTACTCGACGCGTTGCGCCACTAGCCCGTTAAATTGCGACTAATTGGATCACGCATGACCTTCTCTTCATCCCGCAAGAAATTTCGAAAAATTGACATTTTTTTTTAACAAATTGACACTGCGGTCGCCATGGTTACCTTAATAAATGCACGAGATGGGGTCGGACTGACGGCGGACGTCAAGCTACATAGCGGAAATTCAAGACTGATAAATTGTAACATTTGTCGTTACTGTTATAAATAATTGAGGAGTGGAGTGGGAGACTACTAATCTCGCATTATTTTTCCTGATAATACTCGCGAATTGTATGTGAACTGTATTTGTAGATTTTCGAGGTGTATAAAAATGTTATCTGTGGATAGATTGTCTATAGGTTCGAATTTATATTATCAGGAAACATTGTTCCGCTCCCAAAAATTACACTAGATTGTATCAGAAATAGTGACTTTTTTTAAGTGTAAGTGGATTGGTGAGAATAAATTGATGTCGTTATTTTTAATATTTCATGTATTTTTTTTTACTTTCTATAGTAAAATTAACTGCTTTAAGTAATTTGAGTATGAATATATTTTTATAAAGCAATCAAGTGATAAAACCTACCCAAATTTCTTGAGATTGGTTTTCTGGTGTGTTTACCACCTATATTGGAGAGATTTCCTCCATTTAGATTCTTGATGAAACCATCCATCCATATTTCCCTTTAAAAGGAAAGTGTTAATTTGTTTGTGGAATAATAATAAGTAATTTACTATTTTATTTAGTACGTTTCGGAGTACAGTGAAAAATTTAATACTTCAGGGATATGAATAATATTTTATTATTATTATAAGAACAATTGAAAAAAAGGTAGTGAAAAACAGTGATTTTTGAGAATGTTTGTTTCATACATTTTGGCGTTTCTTTTTATTATGAAATGTTTTTCTTCAGCTTTCAAATATTTTTTTATAATAATTTCAAGCTCCATAACGTGTAGAGTCTTTGTTTTTTTGATATTATTTCATTGTTTTTTTTTCAATAATCTCTTCTCTTCTTAAATATGTATTTTTTTAAATAATATTTATATATGATATTTTAATGTTGTCGAATATTTATCTTTATTTATCAAGGGTAGCATCGGCATAAATAATTTTATCTGTACTTAACTCACATCTAACTCAATGTACTGTTCGTTTAAAGTTGGCATCACTGATTCCGACACTAGTAAATTTCACCATGCGGAGATTTGGCCTGAAAGCGTCATCGTTCGTCTTTTCATTAACCGCCAACGTAACTCTAAGTGTTACCGGAATTCTGATACTTTAAATGCTCTTTTATATAATTTATATAATCTATATGTTTATTGAATCACTCCTCCCATCCCTCTTCAGCTACAGGTATGTCCATAGGAGACGTAGCCCTGTCTTCTCCAGTAGGTTCCTGCAAACCTCCAGGAGCCTCTTCTCCTTCAACCGGTGGCAATTCCGTTATTTCCGTTATTTCCTCCACGTTACTTTCCTCCATCATCATTGCTTCTTCTTCAGGAATACTAAAATAGGAATTGCCATCAATTCAGCGGTCGGCCTTTCCTTTACTTGTCCTTCGCCCTATTCATCCTCATCTTCTACTGGTTGGATTTCTGGAACGACTTCAACTACCTCTTTAACTTCAGGCACTGGTTTTAGTAATTTGATTAGAATTTCTGCAGGCGTGTTAGGTTCACCCAGTGGACACTTATACGAGCCGTAAACTGATGAAAGTACTGCATCATCGATAGGCCCAGGAGTTTCTTCTTGTAGGTTAATCGTATAGGCCATGCACTTTTCACCATTGATTATATAATGGCCTGATTCTTTAGAGATTTTAAAGGAGGCGAAATACTAGATGTTGTTCAATAATTCCTCCGTAAATACCGTTTTTTTCGCGTTTTCTTATACTCAATCCTGACGCTCCTAAGGCTTTTTCTACTTATTGTAATAGCGTAAATAATATTATAACGTCGACTATTTTTTAACAATAAATGTAGTTTCCCCAAACCAAGACTTACAACCGTACTAATAGTCAGAGATTAATTCTCGGATTGTAAAATCCTAGATTCATTGTGAGATTTAGTAACTTTTTTAGTAACATTTGAATATCACTGGTTTTACGTTGGTGTCACAGAACAGCTGACGTGATTGTCAGTAAAGAAGAACGTGAAATGTTTGTTTGCAAAGTTAGTTTGTGTGATAAGGGACAAGGAATAAGCATTGTTTTTATTTAATCAATATTAAAGTAAGTACAGTCTATAATTATTTTCAATGAAAATTGTTGAATTATTTTCATTTAATATTTTTGCAAATAAACTTTGCACATGCTCCTCAACTGACAATCACGCGTTATAATTACAATACCATCAGCTGTTCCGTGATACCAACATAAAACCAGTGATATTTAAATGTAACTAAAAAAATACGACAATTAATCTAGGATTCTACAATCCGAGAAATAATCTCTGTCTATTAGTACGGCTGTTAGTAATGAATTAAGAATATTTTAATATTAAAAATGTTAGTAGGCATCGTACTAACGCTCTACTTTAAATAAATCTATTTCCTTATTCAGTTATGAGATAACAGTTCTTTTTGAGATTTAAAAGAGCTAAGTGGGGGCACAACGCTAAACACTGTAGGAATTCAAGTCCCATAATGTTTATCTTTGTAAACCGTAACAATATGAATTGCAGAAAAAAACGTGGTTGGGAAGTCTTATAGCAGTTGCTCGTCACCTTAAATCGCATGTACTTGAAAGTAAATCGTATCATCATTAAGAGCTCATTGTTTGAGTCCTTCTTGGTGGTGACTATATCACTCCTAACTCTCAACTTTCAACATATCAACAACATGGTTTATCTGTCGAGAACCTTGTTCATATGTTAACCAATTACCACGTTTGTATTGTTAGTGATTTCAATAGTTGGTATGCGATTATGGCGTTTATTCTGATTCAACTAATAATTGCGCTATTTCTGTTACTGATGCGTACGGTTTCATTAAATAATTCCAAGTAAACAATATTGTTAACGCTAATTCTGTGCTATTGGACCTCACATTTTTACAAACTACTTTTGATAATAATTTTTCTGCCTGGTATTCCCAATCCCTTCAATCAAAGTGGTTCAACTATAAATAGCGAAAGCGTTAATTTAATTGCTCCAAATTTTACTGCCTATAAAAATTCAAGCAAGATAACTCAGAAAGTCATATGACTCTGATATTCCTGATGTTGGCATATCTTCGATTTTAGAAGAATTAACGAAACTAAAACCAATCAACTTAATGGTGCCAAATGGTTTGCCCGCTTTATTTCTTAAAGAAATTCTTTATGTCGTTCTCTTTGGATTATTTTTAACACTCTTTAGAATGTGGCGAATTTCCATCTTATTGGAAATATGCCCCAATTAATAAGAATGGTGCTAAAGATATCGTCCTAAATTACAGACCTATTTCCATCCTATCGCATATCTCTAAAATTTTGGAGAAAATTATAACTTTATACATTCCGCCACAAGTTTATTATTGACGGAGCAGCACCATGAATTTAGACGTATTTTATCGACAGCTACAAATCTATTAATATATGGCAACTTTATAATGAATGCCCCGGAGAAGAACAAACAGGTTGTTTCCTTCTATACCGACTTTTCCAAGGCACTTGACACTGTACACCACAGTACATTACTGTCTAAATTGTATAAATTGAGCATACAAGGTTCACATTTTAATAGGATAGCATCATCATTACTACCCCAAGGTTCCCATCTAGGTCCACTTCTTAATAATATTTTTATCAATGATGCCACTTTCTTTTTTCAACATTCTCAGTGCCTCTTGTTTGCAGACGATACGGAAATTTTTACATCAATAGAAAGTAAACACTCTTCTCAACTTCTCTAGGAGGACTTAGTTTGTTTTAATTTTTGGTGCATTTTAAATATAATGCATCTTAATATTGAAAAAATACAGTGTTATAATTTTCCGATCCAAGTTCGTATTCTTGTTTTATTAATAATATATGCCTTAAGAGTGTTAATCAAAGATTTAGAGTTGGTTGTTACCAGTAACTGGAGATTTTCTGAGCACATCGGTAAAATTACTTCAAAAGCAACATTTCAAAAACACTAGAAACATGATAAGATTTTTCGTGGCACTTATTCGTTCCCACTTAGAGTATTGTGCCTTGATTTGGACACCCTATTCTGCGCAGGATGTTAATGCACTCGAGTGGGTTCAGAAAAATTTTGTCAAATTTTTTATCTTTTAAATTTGATATCCAGGGATAGGATAGATATTTGAGAATACTTTAGCATAGATGCTTTTTTGTCAATATCGGTTTTGTTCATAAACTATTACGTGATAACATTAAATCTGCCCAAATTTCGGCATCCATGTACCAACCATACAACTTCGATGCAAAGAAACATTCTGAGTACCTTATATTTTAATATATCCTTGATAGTTCGTATTGTCAGAATGAAATGCATTTGAAGAAAAAAAACATAGTTGTCTTCGGTATTCTTTGTAGTAATCAGGGAAGTAAGTGAAGTTGTTAAATTAAAAATAAATAATAAATTGAAATCAAATTGCAAATTAACTACTTTTCGGTATTGTAAGTAAATGCGTTAACTTGATAATTGCTATTACACAAAAAAGCTGATAAATGTGCCCAAATTGTCTTGTATAAAATCATTTTAGTTGCACTTGAAGTTCATCCCAACTCCAACAACATTTGTCTGTTTGAAACAGAGTAGGTATTTTAAGACATTCTCGACTTTAATATTTTAATTGAAGCTGTAATTGGAAAAGAAAGAATGCGTGTGGATTATCATCAGCTACATTGGATTACCACTGTCTAAAGAACACAACAGGGTTCAAATTGAAGAACATTTTAGATATGTTAATTCCGCCCGCCTACGATTGAAAATAACTTTTTGTAATTGTAGTTTTATGGTTATCTATTTTGTAGGTACGTTTGGTAAAGAATAAAGAATACAATTGAATACTGACGCATCTTGCAAGTCTATCCTATTCTAAATTTTAGTCTAAAGTGTATTGTGTATTGAACTAAAATACTCTAGAAGTACATTCATGGAATTAAACTATAATAAAAGCTCAGGATTCAAGTTTCTCAAGTATAAAATATGTATTGCGTTATATCTCCTTTTAATATTAAAAATTAGATTTTTCAAAATTTTCCATTAAAAACAGTAATATAATAAGTAACATTTTAATTATCAATCTTTTATTTATAAAAATAAAACTTCTATTATGTATTTAACACAAATGAAGTCAAAGCTTTTACAAATATCTTCTTTAATTGTGGAGACGTTTACTTTGTGATACCTATTGAATCTAATGAAGAAGGAGACACGATGATTTTGTTTCTCAACTTTATTTTTTTAAAGTAGTAAAACAAAGCCATCGTGCATTCTTCTTCAAAATATCTTCTATTTTATTGAAATTAATCTTTTTGTGAGTTACTAAATTGATTTGAGAATTTTTAAACAGGATAATATATGTTTAAGGTGGTTTAAGATTTAAGTTAAAATTTTAGGTTATCAATACCTTTTTCTTCACAAAAAAACTTAGGTATATTATCTGATCCCATGAGAAATTTAGCCCTGGATCTTTATAATTCTTTGAGTAACATGTTTTCGTTTATTAATAAGTTCCCCATAAAATCCAACGGTACATCCTCCGATCGATTGGACGCCTTGCAATAATTAGCAGAGCAAAAGTTTGAGCAATCTGAGGACCTTGATCAAGACACATCCTCTGCCACGTCATCACTGATGGTACCTGGCCATTTCTCTTCTATCATTAAGAAAACTTCTAAATTTAGTAGGGTCAAAAGCAATGTTTAATTTATTACAGCAGTTTTGTTTATCTCGATAAAACAAAAAGGAAGAAGTGATAAAAAATGATAAAATCCCAGTAGGGTAATTGTAGGTGTTGTTGGTTCGTATTTGTCAAAAGTGACAGTACAATCGAATCTCCAACGTGCATTCATTTCTTTCGAATAATGAATCGTTCCGGCAGTAAAATCAAACGAAATTGATGCAATTATTCAAAACGATATACCAACTAATATTCGGAATAATTCGGTATGTTATATTTTTGTATTAGTAACATTAACGGTTCAATATTCACTTGTATATTTCTAGTAACATTAAATAAATATCATATAACAACCGTTTATTCTGGAATTTGTCTTAGCAAAATAACTCGACCTCTCGTTTTTAATCGGAAAATGGCATGCACTCAAAATGTGTTTCTTTTAAGCAAAATATTTTTCGTGCATATGATTTTCCGATAAAACAGGGAGTTCTTGTTATTTCTATTGTGATTAATAAATAAATATATTAAATTTTATTTTTATATTGTACATGTTGAACTTGAAGTTCTCAAAATTAAAATTCTTCTATGATTCTTTACTAATTTTAATCTATTCTATGAGATGCAATTTTGGAAACTGATACCATTTAGGATACCGGATGCGTAAATTAAACATTCATGAAATATTTCTTTCAAAGTTTTTTTACACCACTGTGATATTTTATAGTTTTTTTTCAATTTCCAATATCATTGGTGTCTATTATTTTTCTTCATTATAGATTGCACTTGATGTTTCTTTTTAGCTTTAGTTTATAAGAATAAGTTGTTAGTAACCTTAAAACAGAGAGAAAGATTTAGAAATACATATAGAAGAAGATAGAGGATATGATACAAATAGAAGATAATAATATTGATATTTTAGACAAACAGGAGGGGGTCCGCAGATTGGATGAAAATAGAGCATGATTTAATTAATTAATCAATTAATTCTAAAATTTTGTAGTGCCAATAGATCTTTATCTTTATTTATCTCTTTATTATATCTTTGCACTCCTTTCTAATAAAATATCACAAAATAAGAACACTCAAAATTTTAGCTGAAGAAAGGATCGGAGTTCACTTCTCCGAAGTAAATCTTCTACTCCAACTCATAAATATAGATCGTCAATACTGCTTCAAAAACCGCTACTTGTATCCATTTATATATTTATTGCTTACATAAGGTATATTTTAGTCTTTAAATAGACATTTTTATGAAACAATAAGTAGTAACTGTAAGTTTATCAAATTAGAAATAAATATGTTTCGATCAATGTTCTTACTATTGGAATCAAATTGACATGATTGACATAGGCGTATTTACTACAGTCATAAAGAGGACTGTCTTTTAGTTTAATTTTAATTAAATAGACTGAAAGCATTCCATGATTTATTTTGAGCCCTGTTATTGTTGTTTATTTTCTGAGCTTAGAATGAGTGTTAAAATACTGTCTTCTGTTTTTTTCATTATTTCTCTCCATTCCGATTGATCCTTTTTACAAAAATTTAAAACACTATGGTAAGGATATAAGCTAATTAAAAATAAACATTTAATAATTAAAACTATATATAACAAAAGCAAAAGAAAACAAATACAAATAATGATCAATGAAAACTAGATATTATTGTACAGAGTCCGGAAATCAAGATTTTATTTTTTTAATAAGTAGGTGTGGATATTTCGTAGTCATATCAAAGAAAAGGTTAAAAGACATGTCATCTAAGTGATGTTCGTTCTTTTTCACACACCCCTTAAGTCAAGTTGAGAAGTTGTTCATGCATATAGAGGAGTGGAGAGAAGTATGTATGTTGAATAATATTGGTGCAAGAACGGACCCTTGTGGTAGTCCTATAATCCTGTGGTTATTGTCAATAATGTAATTTTCTCTATTGCGATCGAGGCCTGTGATATTTCTTGATGTTATCCCTGGGATGCTTAATGTATTTAAAATATTTGCCAAAATGTCTAACACTACTGTGTCAGAGGCACCTTCTATATCAAAAAAATGTTAAGGTTGTCAATGCGTCTATAGTGTCTTTGTTTTTCCGAAATCCGAATACATTCTCAGGTATGATATTCTGTTCAATCCACCATTCTATTCTTATTTTAATAATCCATTCATAAACTTTAAGTAAACAGGACATAGAGAGATTAGTCTATAAGATAACTGTAGTTTATAATCTTAAGATGGTTTTAATATAGGATATAACAAATTCTTTTTGAAGTTGTCATTAAAACAATCATAAGTTAAGTATTTATTTAATTCCTCTACTATAAAGATTTTTAACAATCTATGGCTTTTTTTAATCATTTTGTACGTGGTTCCTTTTAATCCGGGCATAATAAAGAGAGAACAACATCTTTATTTGGACAAACAAAAATACATTTATAACAAATACATTTTAATTTAAAATAAGGGTTAGTCAGAAAAATTGCTGTCTAACTTAAGTGCCCGGATGTTACGAGCTAATGAATTGATGCAGAGTGATTGGTGGGTGTTTGTGTTTAGGGGGGATATTGGGGTTTTGGGGAGTGCAGAATTTGTAGAGGAGGGTTATATTGAAGGGATTTTTAGCAAACTTCACACTGAGGCGATTTATACGTTGGGATATTGGGGTCCAGGCGTATTATTTTCCGCTCTATCTAGTTCTTCAAATGTAATTAATTTATTTAGCGGATGTTTTGAAATATTTGAAGAGTTGATTTGACATTGGGAGTTTTTTGCATATGCTGGGCCATTCGTCGTTGAAAGTTCTCCTAGAGTTCGTCAGATATTTGTCTCGGTTGGTTGTATTTTGGATTTGAAATACGTTTTGTGGCCGACCGAATTTTTTGTGTAGGCGTTGTTTTATTAATTCCTTCGTAGAAAATTTTCCAGGATTTCGAGCTTTTCTTTATATACCTTTAAATTTTGGCTTGCAGTTTCTTACAGAGTATTTACTCTTCTAATAACTTTTTCGCTTCCATGTATTTAACCATCATCATATTCATTTAATTATCCACAGCGATTTGAAGCCAAATTCTAAATTACTTGATTGTATTTGTATTAGATTAGTTTTCGTCAGTATTATTTGTAGTTGATTCTACTGAAAGAGACATTTCTAAATCAAGTGAATTTTTTCGACAACCTATTACATTTCTAAATGTTTTCCATTACTGAGATTACTTTTGTTTAAAAAAATAAGGCTTTTATCTTTTCTATTGATATCTTTTTGGTAAAAGAAACATAATTTTTAGGTACATCATTCCATTTTTTAAGACTGTCAGTTAATGATATGTTTATATAACTATTATATTATTATTGTTGCTGTAATATTTACTTAGAAAAATATTAATTATCTAAATTATAAATTTCTAGATGCATTAATTAAAAACAATCATTTTAATCAATTAATTAATCTTGTATAATCTTGAGTCGGGATGTTGACGACTGGGGTCCGGAATAACTTTCAGAGTCGTGGAAAAACTGTTTAATGTCGTTTCAAAAATGTACAAGTTATTTCCATATATGTATCTTAATTCTACTACGTCTTAATTCAATCTGTCTGTCGGTCGGGGCGCGCGCCCCTCTTTCTTACCACCACCATTCGGGGTAAAATAGGCGCGCGCACATTGGCGCCTTAACATGCCGCCCCCCTTGAAACGACCAACTTCCTAACTACTTGCTAGTAAATTTTAATTATAATTAACATAAATGCATTTGATTAAATTATTCAAAACAAATAGGTTTTACAAACATAAAATAACAATAAAAACTGTGTTGCATTGCAAAATCCTAAATTAATTCGCATCACTAGGGCCACTAACAACCTCAATCGGAAGCACACACACACGCGTTGTCGCTCTTTTAAATAATCCATTACGGGTGCGCACTGTCACTGCACGCACTAGTCCGTCCTTCCCGGGATGAAGTTCCTGGATTCGGCCGCTCATCCAACGCATAGGTGGTAAGTTGTCATCCTTAAGGATAACTAATGCTCCCACGGTGACTAGGTCCCGATCAGGATAGCGCCATTTATTTCTGCTCTGCAGTTGACATAAGTATTCGACTGACCACCTCCGCCAGAAATGTTGTTGCATGTACTGAAGATGCTGCCACCTGGATAGTCGATTAATCTTCGTATCCAATAACTCTTCACATGGTAGTGACATCAATGAGTCGCCGATTAAAAAATGGCCAGGGGTTAGGAATGAATTATCCGAAGGATCGGGAGATATAGGAGTTAAAGGTCTTGAATTCAAAATTGCCTCAATCTGTATTAATAATGTACAAAATTCTTCAAAATTTAATTTAGTTTCTCCCATAACCCGTACCAAATGCGATTTTATGGATTTTACAGCTGCCTCCCACAAACCGCCAAAATGTGGTGAGCGTGGAGGATTAAAATGCCAGGTAATTTGCTCTTTTGCACAATTGCGAAAAATTTCATTTTGAACATTTTCGTTTTTCATAAATTCGTACAACCGTTTCAGTTCTCGGCTCGCTCCGACGAAATTCGTCGCATTGTCCGAGTAAATGTTTTTAGCGGTAATTGATAAAATAGAACGTTTTGTAATTTTACTCTTAATTTTAATTTCCGGTACATGGTACCGTAAAATATCTAATTTAGAATTCCAAATTATACCCAATGTTTTACTATTACTCTCTTTATTAAGTAAAATTAAATTACTATTATTGTTATTTATGTTTTCAATTAATTTTGGGCAATTAGAATTCCATTTGTTTAAATGAAATCCTCCACCCTTCAATATTTCAACAATTTGATTGCGGCACGTGATCGCCTCCTCCTCGGTCGCAAAACCGGTGAGCAGATCGTCTACGTAAAAATCTCTTTTGATTCTATTGGCGGCCTCTGCAAATTGTTTTATATTTTCATTTGCTAGTTCGATTAGGCAACGGATTGCCAGAAAGGATGCGGATGTTGTGCCGTATGTTACGGTTTTAAGTTCAAAAATCTTTATCGGTTCGGCCGGGTTGTGTCTCCATAAAATTCGTTGAAATTTAGTTTCATTTTCATTAATAAGAACTTGCCGATACATTTTTGTTATGTCGGCAGACAATATAAAACGAGAGGTCAGGAAACGCAATAAAATAGAAAAAAGGTCGTCTTGTAACAGCGGTCCTTTCAAAAGGAGGTCATTGAGTGCTAGTCCGTTGTCCGACTTCGCGGAGCCGTCGAAAACTACCCTTAATTTAGTAGTGACACTGTCACTTTTGAACACCCCATGGTGAGGCAAATAAAATGCATTTTTCGGTTCCGGATATTTAGTATTAATTTCAGCCATGTGGCCTAGCTCAATATACTCCCTCATGAATGCCTTGTAGCTGTCAGCCACTTCAGGATTAATTTTGAATTTTTTCTCTAACCCGTAAAACCGTTTTAGCGCTATGCGTTTCGAATTACCAAGGGATATGTCACACGTTTTAAATGGCAAACTAACAACAAATCTACCCGATTGCAAACGTTGGGTAGTCTGAACAAAATTATTTTCGCATGCAGAATCTTCCGCGGTGACAAATGGTTTTGATTGGACCGTATCTAACTCCCAAAATTTTTGCAAATCAAAATTTTCCGCACGTGTTAAATTGCAATTTGCAATTTTGTTATTAGTATTACTTCCCCCGCCAACTATCCAGCCTAAAGACGTTTTTTGTATGATAGGCAATTGTTTACCCTGTTTTATTTTTCCGTCACAAATTATGTCCATAAATAATGGAGCCCCAATTAATAAATCAACCCTTCCCGGAGTATGAAAATTTGGATCTGCCAAGTTCATGTTCGCGGGAAGTTTTAATATTTCCTTCTTAAAGGGGACAACGGGCATATTTTGCATAATTCGCGGTACAACAAAACAATCAATTTCGGCATTATAATTACTGAAACAGGATGTAATAGATAATCTGGTTTTTGAATTAGCAGACGTCTGGGCGTTATGTACCCCATCGATTTGGATAAAATCCTTATCTAATTTTAAATTTAATTGTTCTGCTAACTCGCACGTTATTAAATTTAATTGTGAGCCAGAATCTAACATTGCTCTGCATTTGTGAGTTTTACCATCTCCCGTTACGATATTTACAACCGCGGTAGGTAATATAATTTGGGAAGCTTTATTTATGTCCGCGTATCCTACCACAGATCCAATTTCACGATTATTCGTGTTTGTCTCATTTGACACATATCTGTGCAATAATGTGTGATGACGTTTTTGACATACAGCACACGGTGTTGCAAAACAGTTATAATTTTTGTGATTAGCACGTTTTAGACAATTTGTACATAATCCGGCATTTTTAATTAATTTAAGTCTTTTGTCGACATTTAATTCTTTAAATTTATCGCAAGTTGTTACTAAATGCACCCCTTTGCAACATATACAATTATATTTATTATTTTGTAATTTAACGGAGCCTACTGCTTTATTTTCCGATGCATTTTTAATCGGTGCGGCTTCCAATGAATCGCATTTATTTATTATAAAATCGCAAAATGATTTGCATGTGGGAAACTCATTTTTCCCTAAAGTATATTCCCATTCCTGTACCGTTTTTGGGTCTATTTTTTCCGCAATTACGTCATTTAACCAATCGTCCCATGAATCCGTTGGGCGACCGAGAACTTTAAGGGCCCGCGTGTGTTTAGCAATCGCACGTACTATTTTCCGCATATGAATAGCTAAATTAATTTCACCGCTCGGCATATCCGGTAAACTACGAATGGCTCTAATGTGACGTCGTGCAATTTTTCGCTTATTGTCAAAATTTTCAACAATTAATTCCCACGCATCTTCATAATGCTCCGCGCTCACCTCAAAAGATGCCAAAACATCGGCGGCATCGCCGCTCAAGCACGATATTAAATGGGCGAATTTTTGAATATCACTAAGCGATTCGCGTTCGTGAACTAACGTTTTAAATGAGCTGTAAAATGCCAGCCAATTGTCATAATGACCATCAAATTTTGGAATTTCAATTGAATTTAATTGAATATCATTCGAATTATTAATTTGTGCATTTACCTCTTTAGGTTTTTTTAATAAATCATTTGCCTTATTTAGAAGAGCATAAAATTCAGTTTCAAATTCGGCGATAGGGTCATTATCAGGCTGTTCTATCGAATTAATTTGTATTTGAATTGACACAAATTGATCTAATAATAATTCGAAACGTTCAAGCCGTTTTGTTAATTCAAATGCATTTAGGTTTTTCTTTTTTAACCCCTTTAAATGTGTTTCAAAACGAATTAAACTTGAATGTACCGTTTCACGTTTGAACTTAAGTTCCCCTAAATCAGCCATATTTAATATTATATTAATACAGATTGAACCAACTCGAAATTAAGGAATTAAGGATGGATTAAGAAAGGATTTCTGACCTTATTAAACTTGATGTTCGTGAAGCTCGCTTAATGGCTCCAAGGGTTCCACGATGACCAATCCAAAACGACCTTTTGCGAAGTGGTGACGTCCAAAATGGGAATCCCTCTTTACGAAGTTGCACAAACAATTTTTACGAACTGAAATCCGGTTCGAAGGACCATGTATAATCTTGAGTCGGGATGTTGACGACTGGGGTCCGGAATAACTTTCAGAGTCGTGGAAAAACTGTTTAATGTCGTTTCAAAAATGTACAAGTTATTTCCATATATGTATCTTAATTCTACTACGTCTTAATTCAATCTGTCTGTCGGTCGGGGCGCGCGCCCCTCTTTCTTACCACCACCATTCGGGGTAAAATAGGCGCGCGCACATTGGCGCCTTAACAAATCTTTTCCATTAAATTTGATAGGAATTCATTGTCGGCGAAAGCGGTCGGTTTTTTATGTTGGCGTTTTCTTACCGCACTAATATTGTTAAATCTCAGCGGGAAACCAAACTAAACGATCGTACAATTTTCTACAATAAATAATACTTATAAGATAAGATTGCAGGATTCTCTTCCTTCCTCCTTATAACAAAGAAGTTACAAGGCAATCTATAAGCAAATTCGAAATTGTATAGAAATAGGCTGAATATTTGGTCTAAATGATTTTTAAAAATTTTATAGCATTAAAAGAACAATTTAAATTGATTTAAATCTAAACAATCTAATACCTTTTGGGATGCACACCCAGAGCCTTCATGTGGCTATCCTGTTGATACTTGTGTGATATAGTTAATTTAATGTGTTAAATTATTTTACACATTTTGTAGTGTTTTTGAGAATGTTTGTATATAATTGCTGTTATAAGCTTCATTTTTCCTTGCTTAAATCGACAAATACTTGACAATACCTAATATGTGTGTAATATGCTTTATGATTAGTTATAATAATAGTAGTAGTAGTATTTGGCTATTAACCACGTGGTCCTTATGCCGTGTTATTTGCGTATTTAAGTGTATAATTAAGCTTGTTCCTTTAAAAGATTCCCTGTCACTATGAAGCACCAATAACACAGGCCGATATGATTTTTGGTGTTTTGAATTTGATACGTGTCCTTAGCTAATACGAGTACGTTGATTCTGAATGTGAATTTGGTTTGAGCCCATCACATCAAGATTTTTCACAAAATGAAAAAAACCTTGTGAGATATTTTATACTAGAGCAAAGAAGTACCTTTATGATATTTTCTAAATTGCATTACAATTATTTCTTTAAAATACTTGAAATATCGATAGAAAATATGTTAGTATAATATTATGTTTATTTCATTTCATTGACTATGTGGAGACCTTAAAATAATATCCATACTTTTAGGTCAGGAGTCTGGATTCACAAAGTATCCATGTTTTTTGTGCGAGTGGGACAGTCGAGCACGAAATTTACATTACATTAAGATAGAATAGCCATTCAGAGAAAAACGTGTACCGGGACAAAAAAATGTGCTGCGTGACGCATTAGTTGACCCAAAATTAGTCCTTTTGCCTCCCCAAATAAAGTTAGGATTGATGAAGCAGTTCGTCAAAGCTTTAAATAAACAAGGTGACTGAAATTAAATACCTGTGCGACATATTTTCTGCACTTTCTGAAGCTAAACTTAAAGAAGGAATTTTTGTAGGCCTTGAAATTCGAACCTTAAAATCGGACAGATGGTTCCAGAATACAATGGCCAAGGATGAATCTGAAGCATGGAGTTCTTTCGTAGAAGTTATAGACGGTTTCCTTGGAAACAACAAGTCTCCAAACTACAGAGAAATTGTAGCCAACATGGTTGAAAATTATAAAAAAAACTGGGATGCAATATGAGCGTAAAACCTTATTTTATAAATTCTGACGTTGACTCTTTTCCCGAAAAACTTGGAGCTGTCAGCGAGAAATAGGGAAAGAGGTTCTATCAAGACATAAAGGAGATGGAGAGACGTTACCAAGGAAGATGGAATATTAGAATGATGGCTGATTACTGCTGGATCTTGAAGATGAACTCGCTCACAAAAATTCACAAAAAGAAAACTACAAAACGCAGTTTGAGGGAAAAAGAGAACGATTTTATTCAAAAAAGCAACGATTGTCTAACGTACATTATACTGCGTGGTTTTTTTAATGAAAAACTCAATTTTGCAGTGTAAATTTATATTAAACATAGTTTCAATAAATAGTTTCTATGAAATATTTCAAACACACTTTTCCTGAAAACTTGACGTGCTGGAAAAAACTAAGCACAGATTCGTGATCAGCACACCCTATTTACTATAAGACACATTAAAATTGAAACACTTTTTCATTAAAAAAAGTTGGTCTATGTAATTGTCTCTCAATGTTTACCGGCGTTTATATAATAATACAAATTAACAAGGTCGAAAGGCCACTGTTCGATAGTCAATTGAAAATTGTTCAAAACAAATATTGTAATTGTATAATCATTATCTATATTATGTACCTACTCCTTTGTCAATAAAGATGATTATATATATAAATTAACAATATGAAAATATGCACGTAATAAAGAAACTAAATTAAAAATTATAGAATGTTATATTTAGATTGATAATAGCTAATGTTGTACGAACTAAACTGTAATTATTTATAATAAGGCCGAAGTTCAGATAATATAAGAGGCAATTGACAGTATGTAATAGTCTACTTAAAGGTTTATTATTACTGTATTTTAACGGTTATGTTCTTCTCTGCACAGTTTTTTTTTATTTAAATCTTTTTAAGGATCCCTCCACTTGAATCCAAAAGATTATTATTTTGAACAACAAAAAACAAACAATATAACTATTAAAAAAAGAGATGTGGAAAGTGATAGCTTCACAATTGTTAATATTTAAAAATAAAGCACCAGTAATAAAGATGGTCCAAATCCCTCTGAATATTTGTTGCATTTGATACAGAACTTCTTCTTCTTCATATGCCGTCTCCATTCCGGAGGTTGTCTATCATCATTACTATTTTGATTTTGGAAACTGCAGCCCTAAATAGGTCAGATGACGTGACATTAAACCATTTTCGCAGATTGCTAAGCCAGAACATTCTTCTCACTCCGAGAGATCTTTTTCTCACGATTCTTCCTTGGATTACGAGTCGCAGAATTTCATATTTCGGACCTCTTCTTTTTTTTCACTTTCTGTAGGATCTCTCTGTCTTTCTTCATTGTTATCAGAACCTCCACGTTGTTCGCATGTTCTGCCCATGATACTCTCAACATCCTACGGTAGGCCCACATCTCAAAGGCTTCTAATTTCCTCTCGCAATTCACGTTGAGAGTCCAAGCTTCTACACCATAGAAAACGATTAGGGATATGTAACATTTGAGCATTTGAGTTCTCAGGTCCAGGCTCAGGTCGCGGCTACAGAGCAGCTTTTTAATCTTTGTAAATGATGCTTTCTCAATGCAAATCCGTATTTCTGCGCAATTGACGTTGGTACCCAGATAGTCATACCTCTCGACTCTTTCTAGCTTTTCACCTTCTACATACACATGTTCATTGCGTACTTCAGTTTTGGTGAAAATGATGTATTTATATATATTTATTAATCTTTAAATATGTTAGCAGGAAAAACAAAGCTAATAAAGAATAAATAATAAAGATTCTTAATATTGAGTGTCAGCCCATATTCTCGACTAGTTTTGACGACGTTATTCAATATATTTTGAAGGTCTTGCATGTTTTCGCATGTTACTGTATCGTCCGCGTAACGACAGTTTTTCAATGGAGTGCCATTAACTCGTATTCCACCGGCTACTCTGTCGAGGGCTTTGATAAAGATTTCTTCTAAATAGATGTTGTCTGACTCGTCTCTTGATCTCAACTGGTTTGGTTTGGTACGCGAACAGATGCACTTTGGTTTTGGTACAGTTTTACTATTATTTGTATACCTCTTGTCTCGAGATTTTTGCTTCCAGTTGTTTTTATATCACTTTATCAAATGCCTTATTATATCACATACTTGTTTCTCATTAATCACTTGGTGAAACATTATGTTAATGAAACAGGCGTACACCAATTTAGTGTCGGTGGACTGTTTTTTTTTTTTCCATCCGACTTTTGATAAGATACGCCATCGCCCCTCAAATTTCTGAGTGTGATCGTTTCTATCATTTACATGTATTGTTCCGATTAAATTAATTACATTATTTCCTAACCTTACCCTACTGTTCATTTTGTGCTACCTTTTCGCGGTCTACTTTACGTTGTGTGTTTATTTGTTAGTCAAACAATAATAGTTAATTTTAAAACAAGCTGGGTTTGTCAGAAATGTATTAGTCCTAACTCTGCTACTACTGGAGATATGGTTAGTCTTGAAATCCTTAATAAAGTTCTTTCTGATCAATTCAAGGCATTTAAAGACGAAATAATGAACATAATAGCGTTACGCATTGACAAACTAGAATCTCGTATTGAACATCTTGAGAGTTCCGTGGCTGCGTCTAGTCTAGGAGTGAATGATGATTTAAATTTAAATGCGAATGAAGATTTTCTTGAAAATATAATTATGGAAATGGAGGATAAAAAAATCGATTATGCAATGTACTTCTATATAATATACCAGAATCTTCGGCGACTGTAGTTGAAAATAAAATTAAAGACGATACTGATTTTACACATAATATTCTATCGACTGGTGGTTTGGATATTCGACCACATAAAGGTTTAAGACTGGGTATGTACAAGTCTGGCTCTAAACCAAGGTCTCTCAAAATAATTTTTCGTAAGGAATCTGATGCAAAAGAAGCTCTTAAGAGCAATGCTCTGGATAGTGTTCATGGCCATCAATTTCGAGCGGACCGTACAGTGAAACAAATTAGTTATTTAAAAAAATTAAAAGTGAGCTCGTCAGAAGGAAATCGAATGGAGAATCCAATTTAGTTATTAAATTTAAAAATGACATCCCATTTATTACAGAAAATGCAGGGTTCCCAAATTCTTCAACTACAAGAAACTAACATTTTATTATCAGAATGTGGGTGGGGCACGTACAAAAATTAAGGAATTGATGTTGGGTGTTAATAGAAATAGTTTTGATATTATAATTATTACGGAAACGTGGTTTTATGATGAACTTCTTAATAGCCAATTACAGTTGAAGGACTACAATATATATAGAACTAATCGTACTGTGCATGGCGATACAAGAGGTGGTGGCATATTAATCGCGATTAAGCGCACATTCAGGTCATCCTTAATTCTCTCTAACAACACGATTGAACACATTTTTGTCTCAGTGAAAATTAATAATTTAAATTACGTTATTGGTGGTTTATACATTCCTCCTGGATCTCCTTCAGATGTATACGAAATGCATGGTAATACTGTAGAATCCTTATTTCAGTCAAATAATTCGTCAAAGTTTTTAATTTGTGGAGACTATAACTTTCCGTCCCTTAAATGGAATATGCATGGACTTGCTCATAACTCCACATACTCATATGACCAAAAAGTTGAGTCAATCATTAGCTCATACTCTATCGTTAATTTTAATAAAATTAATATTGTACCCAATGCAAGAGTAGTATTTTTAGATCTGTTTTTCACAAACTTACTTTATGTCAATGTTGATATATCTGTCGACAATTTGCTAGCTACAAGTTGTCATCATAATGCCTACTGTTTGAATTTTCCTATAGAAATTCCACTTCATAATTTAGTAACCCATGAAAAAATATATCTATATAATTTAGCCGATAAGAGCATGCCTTAACAATTATTTTGCTGCAGTAAATTGGAATGATTTGTTGAAAAATGAGAATGTTGATGTAATTGTTGAATCATTTTATAAAATAATTCAAAATGGTATTGACTCATTTATTCCATTTAAGTATATAAAATCCCGTCACTCAAATTATCCCAAGTGGGTCTCTAAGGAATTATGTGAACTTATCTTGAAAAAGAAAATTACTCATAAAAAATATAAGCAAAGTGGCTCTGTACTTGATTATTCGGCTTTTAAGGACAATGATGAACAAGCTGAACGTGTTCCTCATTGTCAGAAGACCTATATAACACTCACATTAATAATGTTCAATCCAACATTAAAACCAATCCACGTTCTTTCTTTAAATATGTACGAGATCTGAAAAATGAGGACGGAATCCCTAAAGAAATGCATTTCAAAAATAAAACCGTGTCCGACGGTAAAGATATTGCCAATGCTTTCTCCGATTTTTTTTTTCCTGCGTTTTTGTCAAGGACGATTCTCACACTATATTACACACCTACGACAACAACTCGCAAATTAATGACTCAATAACAGATGTAAGTTTAGAGCAAGTGTTCGACGGTATAATGAGTCTCGATGACAGTTTTTCTTCAGGTCCAGATTGGATTCCAAGTGTTTTTCTAAAAAACTGTGTTTGTACTTTGAGCAATCCGATTCATGGCATATTCCGTAAATCGTTAATATCAGGAAAATTTCCCTCAAGATGGAAGGATAGCTTTGTTAAACCAATTTTTAAATCTGGTGCTCGAAACATGGTTAAGAATTATAGAGGTGTGTGTATCCAGTCAGTGATACCCAAGCTTTTGGATAATCTCGTTATGTATGTAATCAGCATGGTTTTGTAGCAGGGCGATCTACTACCACAAATCTACTCGTCTACAAGCAATTTCTGCCAAATGCTTTGGAGAACGGTTGTCAAGTGAATGCCTTATACACTGATTTCTCTAAATGGTAAATTATAATACTTTGTTACATAAACTGAAATATCTGGGCTTTAATGATGTTACTATGTCTTGGCTAAAATCTTTGCTATCTGATCGCCAACTTAGTGTTAAAATAATAAATAATTGTGAATCTGATTATTTTAATGTGAGTTCTGGTATTCCGCAAGGCTCTCATTGTGGTCCTCTATTATTTGTGCTGTTTGTAAATTATATACAAAATATAATTAAACATTCTAACTTTTTACTTTATGCCGACGATTTAAAGTTATTCAAAACAATTAGTACTCCTAATTATTGTATAGAGTTACAGAATGATTTGTTAAAAGTAAGCAATTGGTGCCAAACAAACTTGCTATTTTTGAATATAAACAAGTGCAATTCGATAACGTTTTGCAAAGGTAGAGTCGTTAAAGCTCTATATTGTTCTTTTGTTCGATGTCATCTTGAGTACGCTTCTCCAATTTGGTCTCCTCAATTTCAAGTTGATACAAATATATTAGAACAAATTCAAAATAAGTTTTTCCGTGCTGATGAATGGAAGCTAGATTAGCGGCATACAATTGGGTTCTACTCAAATATAAAATGCAATCCAAAAATGCACTCCCTAAGTGCTATAAGAACCATCGCCGATTTTTGCACCTTATATAGGATAGTTAATGGCATCAGTGATTGTCCAAATTTACTGGCTCAGTTTGATTTTTACCCGGAAGCTCAGAAGAACCCCTCTATTTAGGATAAAAACCCACAACGTGTATTTGTGTGTTTTTTAATTATTAAGTAATTATTAAGTTATGTTATATTAGTATTAATTACTATTTATATTATATTATATTTTATGTAAATGGGGTTTCCCGCCAATAAAGTATTATTATTATTATTATTATTATTATTATTATTATTATTATTATTATTATTATTATTATACGTTATGGTTGACATCCAGACACCGCAGCATCAAGACGCTCTAAGCCAACAAGGTTTTTCTTGTACCAACTCCCTTTCTAAAGCCAAACTGAGTATCTGCTATATCTTCTTCCAGTTTCTTGTAGATCCTTCGGTGGATGACTGTAAGAAAGATCTTCAGAGTGTGGCTCATCGTGCGGTATTTTTCCAATTTTTGGGCATTATATTTTTTAGAACCTGTGACAAACATTGAGTGAAGTCATTTTTGTGGTATTATTCCTGTTTCATAGATCTTATTAAATTGGGAAGTTATACCATCTAAATGTTGCTCTTCAATCAACATAAGCACATCTGCAGGTAGGTCGTAGGGGCCAGGAGTTTTTCCATCTTTAGCTGATTTTATTGCTTTTTGTACTTCTTCTTTTAAAATAGGTGGTCCAGTTTCATTGTTACCGTTGGTAGTTATTTCTTCTCTTTGATCATTGAAAAGGGATCTGATATATTTTTCCCATAGGGCCAGTTGATCTTCAATATCTAACACAATGTTTCCTTCCTCATTTGTACATACAGAACGTACATGTGAAATATCTTTTAAGATAGAAATAGAAATCATTTAATGTAGTTTAATACACTCTGAGACAATGAAATTTGTATTCTCAGTGACATGAAAATTGCAACAATAAAGGTCATTATTATTAAAATATAATACTACTAAACAATATTTTCAATTAAATATATTTAAAATCAATTACAAAATTGAATTAATCAATAAATATTCTCAGTGATATGGAAATTGCAACAAGAAAGGTTATTAATTTTTTGACCAAACTGAGTAGATAACAATTGATTAAAATGCCACTATTATGGATAATCAATATCTGTCTAAAAGGCTGAAAATAATAAAAGATTGTTAAAAATGTAAAAATTGTCAGTTAAAGTAAACACTTTAATTATAAAAGTATTTCAAGATTTCATTGAGGAAAATCCTATTGATAAACGTGTTTTGAAAAAGAATCGTCATTGATAATTTCAGACCAATTAATAAGTTGAAACAACATTGATAAAATATTTAATTCAACTCTGGACAAACCCACTGAATATATGACATAAAAAATCGAGTGATTGGGAAATATAAATATTAACTATTTACAAATCATTACAATTATTTGGTTTGTATTGTATGTCACAATTTATTTTATTTTATACACGTTTATATATTTTCCCTAACTAGTTATAAACGTGTAAGAATAATCTGCAAAACATGTTAACATTTTATCGTTAAATATAATAATACACATTTTTATTGACAAACTATATACATATTTACATTTAAATAATGAATAATGGATGATGTTTTAGTGAGTTAGTTCGTCAAAAGGCTATCGACCAGAGGTCTTTCTGCCTTGTTTTGTCCAGTCATATGGCGTCAGTCGTTAATGCGTAGATGGATGAAACGATGAGATGAAATCAAATATGGTTGAATTAGGATTTTTAAATTTGGGGTTTACACTAGGATTTCTAGGAATACAATATAAGGATAATATGTGAAAGTTGAAAGGATTTTTGGAGAATTTTTCTGATAGGAATCGAAGACGTTCTAGGATGGGGATAACTAAAGTAGTATCATAGAGGAGATGGTTAGAAGGATTGTGTAAGGGATTAAGAGGATGACGGAGTTTTGTTAGGGTACGGAGGGATGCTCGCTCGCTAACTTCGATATTGTGGGAGGTTGGATTGTTGGGATTGGGATAGAGGGCACAACCATAGTCCAATAATGGGCGACAAATCATCTTATATATTTTGACTGCTGTTTTGATAGTAATACCATCATTTTTGTATGTTTATCGTTAAATTATGTTTCACCAAGTGAAAATTCTTCGTTTTTTATTACTATTTCCCTTAGGCTTTTAAATATATACATATTATATACTTTTGAAGTATCTCTCTCATAAATGGTTAAAATAATACATCTAAAATATGCATACTACAAAAATAGGCATTGAAGAATTTTATGATTGGAATTTTTGAAGAGGTCTTCAAAAAATATCTTTAATATGAAATTCAATTTAAAATGTATCGGTATTTTAGATATGTCATGAACTACTTTAAATAATTACTTTATTGTTATTTGAATTTAATTTTTCAAGCACTTATTTAAATAATATTTGAACCTACTTGATTTTATACTTATAAAACCCGTATCTAAAGATAATTTTAAACTTGATTTTTACATTTTAAGTCACCGTAAATTCATTTCTTCTGAATATATTTTATACCAAATTCTCTCAAAAACGTAGATTAAAATTAATTTGATAGAAATAAATAAATTCAAACTTGTTTGACGTAAATGCTACCAATTACAATTATTTATATTTCTATTACATTTACAAAACATTAAGACACCTTTTTTATTTGTTATATAATATTATATGCATGATTTAAATCTTAATTTAATTTTAACACTCCTTAACATAGAAGTAATTAAGAATAGGACAATCACAGTATATTTTTTAATTTTTATGTCCTAATTTTTAAAGAGAATTATTCATATTTCCGGTTATAACGTTAAGAACACGCGAACGCATACAATTATCTATTCTGAGATATGGTAATAAGTGATTCATATATTGTTATCAATCAACAAACCCTCTTCGGCAAACATTGCACATCGTGACGTATATCGCCGATATTATGTTATCGTTATCTTTCTATTCTTCATTAGAGAGAGCATAACAAATATCCAACACACTTTTAGGCTTGAAATTATTTTGTTTCAAGAGAAGTTAATCAGCTAAAAATTAATTATTTTTGACAAAAGTTCATATTATTTACTTACTGGAAAAAACAAATCATTATTAATTATCATTAATTACTGCACTAGAAATTTCAATACTTAATTTGTAAATCCTTATTTGATTGATTGTTAAAGCCGTTACTTTGTGATACATCTTAATTACGAAGTAGGTTAAGAAATAATAACACTTTGCTAGTATCACGAATTTTACACATTTATTATTCGAACATTATCCGATAATAAAAATAATAAATAGTGTAAAATTCGTGATACTAGTAAAGTGTTATTATTTTTTAACATACTCCGTAAATCGTTATTTGTTCTTCTAACTAAATTATAAATTTAAATTTTTTTTACGTAAACAGTCTCCAGGTTAAATACGTTAGTTTGAAGTAATGAATTTTCCGAGTGTTGAACCATGATCCACTTACATAATCAATTACAATGCTGATTTTAATTGATTCGTCAATGTTAAGGTTCCGCCCGCATGAGAACGCCAGACTCTACCCTTCATCCAATTGAACATTCAAGAAGTATTCTTCCTCTACGCTTGCTGAATATAATTATTCGTACTAACGCCATTAAACAGACTGGAGACAATTAAATTTATTCGGGTAAAATGATCCGTTGCTTGTTTAAGTGAAATAAATATAATTAAAAATAATCCCTATTCGACCGCCTACGTCTACCCTGTCTTGAATCAAAAGTAATTAAATATTTGTTTTTTTATTGTGATTCTATAAAAAATATTTTATTAAAATGTGTATAAATTACACATAGATAGTTATATTAATGTCAATAAATATTATAAGTCTATGGATCTATTCTCAGATGACCAGCTCTAGCTTTGCCTCTTTGATTAGTCCTATTAGCCCTGCCAGAGGGGCTTTAGTATAGGTCTCCACGCTTGGGTTTATAGTGCCCAGCTTTTGATATCTAATCCTTGCTAGGCCCTCACAATGGCATCCACCAGGACCATTTTGCTCATGTATTTGTTGAGCTTGCAGTGTCCTGTCATCAGACCTACTATTGTTTTGACTATTTTCCTCTCTTGGTTCAGAAGTTCAGTCGTAAATTTAGGCGATTGTTTCTTAAGAAACTGTTTCGCCTGTCTCTGTCTTGGTGAGTTCGTCCACCAAGTTTGGGCCTGTGTCTCCACCCATTTTTTATGGATCGTTTGACTGCCGTTTTGGAGATCCGTGCTAACTGCTTTTGACAAATCTTGTTTGGCCAGTTCGTCTGCTCTATCATTCCTTGGATGTCCTCCGGGTCCTGGGGCCCATGTGATTGTTACTTTTTGTGACTGCCAGATCATTTAGAGCACATATATAATCCCACACTAGATTAGATTCGACCTGTGTGGAGATAAGTTCTCTTAGTAGCGCCTGGCTGTCGGAGAATATAACATTTGACCTACTTTTGGTGTCTTGTCTTGCTATTTCTCTTATGTAATAAAACCTAAAAGCCGATAGAATTTGACCGCTATGTTTGAAATATGAATAGAAAGCGATAAGTTCGAATTAAAGATGACGCCAATCGACTCGTTATAGAAGTTCTCTGAAAAGGTAGTAGCC
Organism: Ontholestes murinus; assembly: GCA_963969525.1. Classification (NCBI taxonomy): domain Eukaryota; kingdom Metazoa; phylum Arthropoda; class Insecta; order Coleoptera; family Staphylinidae; genus Ontholestes; species Ontholestes murinus. Next base: position 22,943,101 of record OZ018398.1, read on the forward strand.
ATAACTCACAGTAGATACACGTTTTGTAAAAGTGATCACCTGCATTTACTAAGATTAGGTACAAGCTTATTATTATTATACCATCCACCGAATAAATGTAAATTCTAATAACTCAGCATCTTTCATTGTGCTAATTTTCATGTCGTTGGCAAACAATGAGCATTTTGCTTTCGTAGAATGATTTACCACCATTAATGGATATATTAAAGAGGTGCAATCCTAGATGGAATCCTTGAGGAACACCAGATGATACATCTATTGGCCGTGATACACAGTTACCAATTCTAACATATCAAATCCTGTCGAAGAACGTACCATCAATATCAAAGCAAAGCAAAGTAAAATCTTATGAACAACAGAATCAAAGGCTTTTGAGAATTCAGTGTAGATAGAATCTACCTAACATGTCTTCACAAAAACATCTATATCATCAGTCCGGCAAATTAAAAGATTCGTCGAAGACGATTTACCTTTTCGGAAGCCGTGTCGATACATAAAGATTGCAGATTCGCAATCAATCAATCAATTGATTCATTGGTGTTAAAAGATTAAATCTTTACATATGTCAAGAGAAAGAAGTATAAACATTGATTATGCGTATAATAGACTATAATTAATAATTCTCTAAAATTACCCAATTATAAACAGCGTATTCAGTAAAATATATGATACAAAGTTAAAGACAAGTAAAAACTACATTTAAACAATATCGAGAGACCATTCTATTTAATTGAGAGCTACAGTAATATTAATTGTACAAAAACCTTATAAAACTCAAAATTTAAAATTCATAACGAAAAATTCAAAACTGGAGGACAAAAATTAATCATCTACAGTTTAAAAATTTATACTAAAAACATAAAATTAAGATTTAAAAAATAGAGTTCAGGAATAATTAAAATCAAAATTAAAATTGGAATCAAAAATAATTAAAACTTACAGATTAAAAAATAAAAACAAAGTTACGATCTAAATAATAAATTAGGCACAACATGTAAAATTATAATTAATTAGTTGATCTAAATACACATTTTTTGAAAGAACTCTTCGTCTCTATAAAATGCACCCGAAAAAGAATTCGGCAGTGTTTATGTGGCAATATAATGTAGCAAAATATGTAGTTTTTAGCACCTTTTATTGAAAGTGCTCTTAAACAGTATGAGGCTTTCGTTAATTTTTCAGACACATATTGACCATGACTATTCCAACTTAATTTTGAGTCAAGATGAATACATAAGACAAAAGCAGATTATCTGTGTTCAAAGTCAACGTTTTTGATAGTAAAGAAAATTTCAAAAGTTGTCCATTCTGATAAACCATTCTGATGCCTTAGCGTGATTTGACAAATTTTCTGGTTTAGCCTCATAAATACTATATCATGTGCTTAAAAGAGTGGTGTCATTAGCAAATAAGATACTTTTATCAGGTAGTAGTGTTTGCGGAAAGTCATTGATGAACATCAGGAATAAGACAGAGCCCAAAATTGTTCCCTGAGGCACACCGTGCTTGATTATAGAACAGACTTTCTGCGTTCTTCCGAACAAATATAACCTGACAAGTTCACAAAAACCATGTTTAGCAAGTTTACGAAGCAATAGTTCATGATTTACACAATCGAATGCCTTGCTAAGGACAAGAAATGTTATCGTAGACTAAGAATCATTCTCATAGCATTCGATTGTGTGTTCAACAAAGGAATGGATAGCAGTTATAGTTGACATTCCTGTACGAAAACCAAACTGTGATTCTGAAAGTAGCATATTTTCATTCAAGAAATGTTAGTATTTGCTCCTTCAAGATTTTTTCAATTACCTTTAATATGATAGGTAACAGACTGTTATGCCTATAATTATTTGTCCCCTTTTTTAAATCGGAATTAATTTTGCACATTTCATATTATACGGGAAGTTATTACTAGTGATGATATCATTAAGTAGTACCGTTATAGCAATGGTAAGGAGATCTATAGTCTGTCCGTTGGATCTTTCGTCGTAAGTCACAAACAATCGCTTCAAAAAACGACGAAAGTTTTACAGTACGTTCTTTTTCTAACGCATTTGGTTTACTTTATCAGACTGAATGTTTTTGTGTCGTTTCTCGAAACGATATTTTGTGACGTAGGACGGAAGATCCAACGGACAGACTATATTACTAGTTTTAGTATATAACATGAAACTTCATACACATCAAAAGCCTTACTATTTTTTAAACTAGTTAAAGTTTCCTGCACTTTAGATAGCGATACCTTCTGAAAACTAAAACTATGTCCTCATAGGATTGATATTGATATCAAGAGGATTCAAATTCGAATGCGGGATACTGTTTAATATATTATCCGCGATGGTGGAAAAATAATAAAATATTAATTAAAATCCTCGCACGTTACAATAAATTCAGTTTTCTGTTCCATATTTGACGTTATTATTCCATTAATGAATTTCCAAGTCGCTTTTTGTTTATTACTTGAGCGCTTGATATATTCTTCATGTACTTTAATTTTCTCAGTTTTAATAGCATTCTTATAAACCCGGTGGAATTTAGTTTTCTGAAAGTAGCTCAAACGTGTTTCGCATTTTAAGTAATTTATTATTAAACCATTTGATCTTTCGGTCGTTTCTAAGAAGAATTTTCCTTTCAGAGAATGCCCATGTGATGAAATCATTTAATTTACTTTGGAACACATTTGATTTAGTGTTTACATCATGGTTTTCGTACATGAATGACCAATCCCTGCAATGTTATGGGCTTGTGAATTCCCGTAAGGTTTTTTTTTGTTGGTGTTTCAGTAAAAAATATCAATACTATTTATGTCATAATTGGTTAAAACATTATCAATACAATTGAACTTTATGATTTTAAACAAACCGTACCTCTCAATTAAATCGCACACAGATTGCACTTAGTGGGTATTAGTGTTAAAATTAATCTCAACACAAGAGAACAAAACGATTTGTTTAGTTTTAGAATAAATGTATTTAAATCTCCACTAGAAGCTGGTGTATAAATTATACTTGGGAATAAATATACAGGCAAATTCACAATCTCTGTCACTAGATATTTCATCTGTAAAATAAAATATATATTTGTATATTTTGTATCATAGATTTATTTATATTTTCATGTGTATTTTGTTAAGAAGAGAGCTAAATTATAATAAAGAAATAAACGGAGCCAGCCGAGCACTACTACGAGAAGCAATTTAGAGAACCCGATATTTCTTAGCACAATTCGACGAACAACTCCTCATACTCCAACATTCTAATAAAATTTGGACTCTTTGTGACTAACAATTCCATTTCAGAAACCACTAAATCATTGTCCACCGACAAGCTAGAAAAGAAATACGAAAAATTAGCACAGCCAGTAACACATCTAAAACTCAGGACCGCAAAACCGTTTGCAATTTTTCCGACTACAAACTAGACAAGATCTATATTATCGTAATATAAAAAGGCAACAGCCAGCCCCCTCCACCGACACCTCTAAAACTTTAGCACCACAAAACCGTTTTCAATTTTTTCGACTACAAACTAGACATGGTCTCCATCAATGTCATATCAAAAGGCAACAATTTTGCAGTTGCACGATCCCTGCAATATAATATCCAGCCTCCATAAAAGCGATTGTGCCACATCCGAAATTATTTTCTAACAAGTAGCCCATGTACTTAGATTTTCACGCTCACCAAAGCCCAAACTATCACGAAACAAATTTGTGGTGCTGAAAAACTTTAAACAAAATAAAAACGTAATCATTCTGCGGGAGGACAAGGGGAACGCCCCAGTAGTCCTGAACACAGTAACTTGTTAGACAACGACAGCTGTAAATTAATCGATTCTGATCCAACTACATAGCTGGAAAACAAAAACCACCAAAACCAAAATCATTTGGTCGCCTTTCGACAACAAAACTAATCAATCCCTAACTCTACGCGAATAGTCCCCAAACTACACGGTCTACCTAAAATATACAAACTTGACAGTCCATTCCGACCCATCGTCAGTTCTTTCGAGTCACCCACACAAAAAATAGCTAAATAAAAATTTATCCAGGCAACTTCAACCGACCACTGCCGAATAAGCCAAATCCTATGTCAAAAATTCATCACACTTTCTGGATCTCATCAAATAATCTCATTAATAATAATAATAATAAATTATCTTTATTATCTCAAATCGATCAATCCCTATCGATATTTCAGACAGAAATCGAGGCCTTGAACCTGCACCCACGTAAGATTAGAAAGGGGCTACAACAAAAGGAGGATATGCATTAGTCATTCTGAATTAAAGGCAATAAAATTACCTACATGCAAGTCTAAATTTTTCTGGGAGTGCCAACTATCCCTAAAGCTGCTGGCCAGGAGTAACAGAGTTAAATTACTCTGTGTTCCAGGTCACATTGGGATTAAAGTCAATATAATTGTCGCAAGCCTTGCCAAAGAGGACTTCAAAATTCCATTTGTTAGACCAGAACCGTACAGTGGAATAACTAAAGTCCGCATTAAGGGGATGATCCAGGAATGGGAAAATACCGCCAAAAGTGCTCACCTCAGGAACACGCTTGCGCAGGCAAAAAAGTTTATAGCCTTATCTGCTATAAGGTCCGGACATTTTCTCAGATTAAGCAAGGGCAACCTAAAGCTCATAACCGGCCTGCTAACCGGACACTGCCCTCTGCTTTTTTAGAAATTATATTATCAATCCTACCACGTGATTTCTTCTTTTTAGAAAACTAGCAACTAGAGCTATGGCTTCTTTTACAAAACCGATGTAGCGAAACTTGGCTAGCAAAACACATGGTTTATTGTATCGCACGCCTTGCTATAATAGTTAACAAATGGTGATGTGGCCATCATAAGACTTTCCCTTTATTTTTCTAGAAAACTATAAGGTTATTCTTAATAATTTGCTCAATTGAATTCGTTACAATTAGCTTCTATTGTTGATTAACAATAAGCAAAAACATTTTAAAATTAAGAACTTTACAAAAAAATATATCAATAAAACTTTTTCAGTTTTTCATTCTCTTTAACTTTTGTTTGAAAAGTTATGTCCTATATATACAACATCTTTATTACAGCAACATTATTTACAAAAATATATACATACATTATGATTAGTGTTAGTCCGTCACTGTCTGGGCTATCGACCGTAGGTCTTTCTGCCCTGTCGTAAAAAAAAAAAATTGAAATATATAAAAATTGAAGCTAGTTGAATTTAACTGTCCGGATGATGCGATCTAATGAATTGATGAAGAGTGTTTGTGGGGTGTTTGTATTTTGTGGGGATATTGGGATTGCGGGGAATACAGTATTTGTCAAGGAGAGTTAGGTTGAAGGGTTTAGTTGCAAATTTTGTGCTTATGGCTAATGTACGTTGGGTAATGGGAATTATTTGGGTAGATTCATAAAGCAGATCATTGGATGGGTTATGAAGAGGATTATTTGGGTGTCTGATTTTGGTAAGGGTTCGGAGTGCGGATCTTTCGGCTACTTGGATATGATGTAGGGTAGAAGGACGGCATTGGGTGAAAAGGATTGAGCCATAGTCTAACAGGGGCCGGCATATCGATTTATAGATATTGGTTGCTGTTTTGGCTGTAATGCCTTGGTTTTTATAAGTTAAAGATCGAAAATGTCGGGCCCTGGTTTTGACTTTGGCTTTTAGGGATAGGGCATGTTGTTTGAAGGATAGTTTATGGTCGAATAGGATTCCTAGGTATTTGCAGGTGTGAGAGGGTGCGATTTCGGTTCGATGGATTTTAATTTTGGGAGAGGATGGTGTAATTTTGTGAAAGGGAATAAGGAGTTTGGATTTTGAAGGATTAATTTGAATTCGCCATTTGCTAAACCATGTTTGTAGGGAGTCTAAAGAATTTTGTAGGGAGTTGAGGGCAGTAGAGAGAGTAGGTGCGTGAGCGATTAGTGCGGTGTCATCCGCAAATAGGAGAGGGTATATGGTGGGATCGAAGTGTGTTGGATCGGGATGGAATATATCGTGACAGTAAAGATTGTAAAGAGTGGGGGAGAGCGGGGATCCTTGAGGTACACCTTGTTGTAGGGGAAAAGGTCTGGAGAGTGATTGTCGGATTTTTATTTGGCAGGATCGATTATTAAGGAATTCGTGGATTAAAATGAGAAGGTGTTTAGGGATGTTTAGGAGGAAACATTTATAAAGCAAACCTCGATGCCACACCGAGTCAAACGCCTTTTTAATGTCAAGAAAAACCACAGCGGACATGTAGCCTTCGAGGTGCTTTGTTTGGAGATTGGAAGTTAAGATAGTAAGGGGGAGTGTAGTGGATTTTTGAGGGGTGAAACCAAATTGGTAGTCGGGAATGGTTGCTTTGGAGGATTCTAGGATTTTTTCTTTCAGGATTGATTCAAATAGTTTACCTATTACAGGAAGGAGGGTAATTGGGCGGTAGCTTGTGAGATAGGATGGGTCATTGTCGGGTTTAGGGATGCATATGATGATACCTTGCTTCCATTCGCTGGGGAAGTATTGGTTTTGGTAGCAGTAGTTGAGGATTTTAAGGATAAATTGGTGGATAGGTTCGGGCAATTTTTTAAGGATAGATCGAGGAATATTGTCGTGGCCGGGGGAGGTATTTTTACCAGAATGCAACAGTCGATAATAGTCGGCCTCACTTATAATATCATCAGTTGGGGGTGGAGAGGGCTGGAAGTTGAAAGTATTGTACCAGTCATTTACAATGTCGTGAAAATTATTGTCAAAGTCGTTATTAATTGTTTCTTTGAATGTATTTTGAAAATGTCCGGCAAATGTATTTGAAATTAGATTAACGTCAGTGATTGTTGAATTGTCGGATGGGTCTATAATGCTGGTGATGTTGTCAGATTTTTTATATTTTGTCAGTCGCTTTATTTGTGTCCAGTAAGTCTTACCTTGCATGGCATTAATTTGTTGGCAAGTTTCAGTCCATTTGTCTTTTTTATATTCAAAAATAAGCGTCTTTATGTCTTTGTTTAGTTTGTTAAATTTTTCTTTGAGAGTTCTGTCGTCGTTGAGTTTAATGTCTCTGTAAAGCTGTCGTTTGAATTTAATGAGTCGAAGGATAAATTTAGGAAGTGGGTACTTGTAGTGTTGTTTTTGAATTTTAGGAGTGTGGAACATAATGGAATCAGTTAGGGAGGAATTAAATTGAGATATTACAAGTGGGCTAATATTAGTTGTATTGTCAAATTGACTAGACATATCATTTGCGACTCCATCGACGTTGCAATCCTGGTAATGGTAAATATATTCAGGAGGGAGAGGAGTTGATTGGGATTGGATATTAAGGTCAAATTGTATGGATAAGTGATCTGAACAAAGGTCTGGGATGAGAGTTACTGTGTGTATTAAATGTCGGATGTTGGATGTGACGAGGATTATGTCGGGGGTTGAGGATTGGTTGTTGTTCATTAAAAAGGTTGGTGGCGTTGGAATACGGACAAAATTGGAATTGGAAATGAATGTGTCAATTTGACGGGATTTAGGTTTGTTTATATTAAAATCGCCTATGATAAGGGAATGGTCGTAGAGTGAGGCTTTGGTGAGGATTGTATCATCGATGGGAGAATGAGGATGGATATAAACAAGAAAGACGTGTAGTGTAAAATGATGCAAGGAGAGGGTGAAATGAAGACATTCATTTAGGGGATTATTAATGCACGGGGGATTTGCTTTGCCAAAGGATATGGAAGGATGAAATGATGCTATGGAACCTCCTCGTTGAAAATTGTTGGAAATAGTTGAAGGTATTTGGATTGCCTTCCAATTATTAAAATTGAAAGGATCCTTTGTTTTAGTTTCAACGAGAAGGTTAACATGTACAGGATTGTTGGCAAGGTAATGGGATACAAGATGGGATTTATTGCGAATGGAATTAATGTTGGTATATAGGAATCGTACATTAGCCATTGTTAACAGAGGTTGAGGCAATGTGGACTCCATCTTTTGGGGAAACGTGTGGGATTACATCGGGGAACTTTAAGTCGAACATGACGACGAACATTCGATTTTGAGAAAATGAGGCATGCGTGTCTATTTGGTATGATTCAATGAACCTGTTTTTAAGTTTTTTTAGTAGTTCCTGTCTGTCTATTGTAGATGGTGAATTTATTTCTGTCGCGTACGTATCTAGAATAAAGTCATGTAGTGAAAATGGTTTATGAACGCGGCTGTGTTTAATAAGTGATTTGTCCATGTCGGTTGTTTTTTTGTTAGTACTGCGGATTTTAACGTTTGGTATTCCTTCGATGGGTTTGGTAGGGCGATTTTTACACTTCATGGACCACGCTGCGTGGCCCTCTTCATTACACGCGCGGCATCTTTCCGATAGTGTGGTGGTGCAGGTAGAAGTCGGGTGCGCTCCCATACATTTTGCGCATTTAATTGCTTCGGTGCAATCGGCGGTTTTGTGGGTGAATTTGTTGCACTTATTGCAGGGAACAGGAATTGGTTCTGGTGCATGGCTTTCGACGACGGGGTAGATCTTGCACATATACATAAATTTTTCATGTAATAATTGTGTGTATGTCTCGTGTGATGCAGTGATTACACGAATCATGTGGGTTTTTTGGTTAGTTGCTTTGGCTGTTATTCGTTTGCAATATCGATGGGTGAATCCTCTCTCGTTTAAGGCCGTACTTATCTTATCGTCGTTAATTTCCAATTCAACGCTTTTTATGATGCAGCAGTATGAGGCCTCAGGCGTGCGTTTCTCACGCGGCGCGCTCGGTGTCGCGGCCGCTTCGGTGAATTTCACTAAAACCTTCTCGGCTTTAAGAGTGTTTAAATTGTTTATCAAGTACTGTTTTTCTGTATTTGATTTGATAATAAACCCTAATTTGGTTTTAATTATTAGGGCTGAGTTGTCATATTTATGGCTGAACCATATTTGGGCCATTTGAAGTCGTGTTAAATCTTGTGCGGTGTTGCAATAAAAAGTGTGGTTATATTGAGGCTGTTTGTTGGGGGTGTTTTGTGTAGTTGTGGTGGTGGTGGTAGTTTTCGGTGTGTTAAATGTGGAAGTAGTGGGTTGTTTTGTGTGTGTGCGTTTAGGTTTTTCATTTACCTCTGTCGTGGACATTTCCGAGAACTCGGTTTCGCTTCTTTTTGGGCGACCTCTTCCCCGTTTTTTTGGTATTTTGAACTCCTCATCGGAGTCCGTGGATGACGCCATCCTTGGATGGTGTCTTGTCTAGTTGATAGCACAAAATCACAAATTCACAATAAGAGCTCTGTAGCGTACGTCTATCGTCTACGATGACTAGCAAGCGAGTGTTATGTCCTATTTTTCTTAAATATCAAAATTTGTTTAAATAAATCTATTAAATTTTGCAATAATGTTATATTTATTTATGATTTACAACTTTTAATTAAAACCCTCGCTTATGTTTTACTGATTGGAGGGTGTGTTAGAGGCTACCCACCCACTCTACATATACATATTAACTTTAATTACTGATCGCCTCGCGGTTTTCAATAACTTACCAAACTTACAAAATTTGTTTAAAAGAAACTTGACAAAGTAAAATTTTTGATTAAGACAATGGTTGCGACCGTTACTACGTGGTAATATAAGTCTAAATATCTAAACGTATATTTTTTTTAAATTTTAGAGCTTCCAATAAAATCTTCACAATTTAGAAAGCGGGTTGAATTCTTGAAAAACTTAGTCTAGATTTTAGAAAAAACAAATATAAAAAATCTACGGCCTCAAAAAAGAGAAATACCTGAACATTTCCTGAACCCTCAAGAAAAGATTTCTGCAATCAAATTTTCTAAAAAGTTCTAGAGCCTTCATGAAAATCTTTGCACTTTAGAAGATAAGAAGATAACCTTGAAATCTTAAGGAGAAATTTCTGGAAATTTCCTGAGCCCTTGGAAAAAAAGTCTAGATTTCTAAATTTTCGAAAATTTCTAGAGTCTCCTAGAAATTTAGAAGACCAGTTGAAAAAATAACTTAAAATCGGGAAGAAAAATTGCTGAAAATTCCTTAAACTTTCTCGTTAATAAGAAAAGATTCATAGGAAAAAATTTTCTAAAAAAATTCTAGACCCTCCAAGAAAAATTCCACAATTTTGAACTAACTAAATAATTTTATAGCCTCTAGTTGAAACAAAATGTTGAATTCTAGAGAAGCAATTACTGAAATTTACCTGAATTCTCGAATAGAAGACGAACATTTAGGGTCTGAAAGAAAAATTTTGCAATTTAAGAGAAATGTTGAAAAAAAATTTAATTTGAGGAAGCAGTTATTGGCCCTTTTCTAAACTATAAACTTTTAGAAAAATGATTCTAGAAAATCCTAATGCCTCAAAGAAAATCTTTGCAATTTAAAAGACGACTTCAAAAAAAAATCTTGAATTCTGGAGAATAAATTTCTAGAAATTTCCTTAACCCTCGAGAAAATAATCTAGATTTCCAGAGGAAAAATTCAAGGGCCTCAAAAAACTCTTTGCGATTTAGAGGACAAGTTGAAAAACAACTTGAAATGTGGACAACAAATTACTACAAATTTCCTGAACTCTAGAAAAAAATCTAGATTTTTAAAAACAAATTTTCTAAAAAAGCTTTCATTTAAACCTTCGCAATTTACTGGAAATTTCCCGAATTCTACAAAAAAAAAAAAAAATACAGAAAAAAAATTCTAAAAACTTAGCAATTTAAAAGACAGCTTAAAAAAACAATCTTGATATCTGGAGGACAAAATAACTGAAAAAAGTCTAGATTTCTAATAACAGATTTTCTAGAAAAATCTATGGCCTCCAAATGTGAATAAAAGTTACTGGAAATTTCTGAATTCTCGAAAAAAAGTCTAAAAGATTTTTTTTAGCAATATTAAAATCTCGAGAAATTACTGGAAACAGCCTCAAAGAAAATTCTATAAATAATAATAATAATAATTTTGAATTTTGAAGAAAATATCCTAATAAATTGTAAAATTAAACAAAATCTCGGGAGCGCTTTCTCGAATAAAATCTTTGCCAAAAATTCTGGAAATACTGTGTACTGTACTGTATACTTCTAGAATCCTCAAAAAAAGTTTTAAAAATCTAAAATGAAATCTTGTGAAAAATTCTAGAAACCTCAATATAAAAAAAACTAAAAGTGTAGATCATCTGAGAAAATTATAGAAATTTAGAAGAACATTTTCTAATAGAAAATGTTGAAGAAAATCGTTTATATGAAAATTCTTTGGAAAGGAAGTTGCAATAAAAAATAAAAGTATGGAGGAGAAATTACTAAAATTTAAAGAAAAGTCTAAAACATTTTCTGAAAATTCTAACGTTAATTTTTTTCTCACAAATTAAGAACTTTACGAAAAACATGTCTTAATAAAACTTGTTCAGTTTCTTATTCTCTTTAACCTTTGTTTGAAGAAGCCTCGAGTAAAAATTTTTCTGTATCGTGGACAAAAGTTTATTTTTCTCAAGAAATTTTACTACTTGAATTTTCATAACATGTTCTAAAACATGGCTACGCTATGTTGATGACACCTTCGTTATTTAGCCCCTTAATAAGGACAAGCTCAACAATTAAAATCTAAAATTGAATACACAAAGGGATTAGAAAAGAACAACCGATAGACATTTCTCAACATAATCAATAAAAACTTTGAAGGAATTCTCTTCCAACACCGTATATAAAAAGCAACTCATACAAATATATACTTAAATGCCGCTTCTCACCATCACTCTATTCAACTTCATGGCAAAAACTCCCGCTCCTTCCGACTAATAGACAAATCCAACTTGAATGACGAACGTGCAACCCTCGAGACAGCTCTTGTCCAAAATGATTTCCTTGCAGAAACATACCTGACTCAAATAAAAATCTGATACGTCCAAATAATTTTCAAACATAACATTTCTTCCGTACATACAAGGTACAGCTGACAGAATCTCTAGAATACTAAAAAGATATTTCTTCAATTTCGTGACGAATATTGTCTTTAAGATGTTGAATCGTTTGGGGCTTATTCACATAAACTTTTGATTTAAAAAAAAAACCATAAGAAAAAGTCTGCTGCTGTTAAATCCAGAGATCTGTCTGGCCATGCTAAATCGCCACCTCTTGAAATTAGTCTTCGTGGAAAAACGTCATTCAATAATTGAATTGTTGAACGAGCTGTATGTGCTGTGGCCCCATCTTGCTGAAGCCACATGTCCTCTAGTCCTTGCTCTTCCATTTCAGGCACAAGAAAATTTCGAATCATGTCTTGGTACCGTTCAGCATTAACAGTAACTCCTGAAACAAGTTTTGCCACTTCGACAATTCCTCAATTCCCTAAAAGACATTGACGTATGAATGTAAGGCGAGACAAACACATCAAAGCCGTTGAAATAGATCAACCTTTCTCATATCTGGCCGAACACTCAAAATCAACGAGACAGCATGCTTTCCATTGCAGTTGTAGATCATTTTATCAAGAGGATTGTCCACGAGGCAATCGAAATAGAAAAACATACTGTAAATTTCAATAAACGCGACGACGCCCAACGACTACACCCACTTAGAAATCCACAATATGCAACAACAACCTATTTTAATCCTTAATTACACGCACCATAAAACGTCAACCGTCAACACCGCAAGAGATTTTTTTAAAGGATTACGCTTCAACACTCTAAATTATGCTAAATCAAAGTTTTGTTGATATGTTGAAACACTGAATGATTTCTGATTTCCAAGGTATTCTACCTGACAGTTTGATAATAGTAATTAGTTTGCAGAGATGTTGTTATAATTTTCTCTGCTCTATGATATATAACACTTAATTTATTTTAATATAATTTGAATTAAAAATTCACAACTTTATCATAGAATGGTTTGACAATATTTAAATTTATGTTTTGTTACTATCATTTTTAACTTTTTCTAAACATTTTTGAACAATTTCTAGAAACGTTTTAGGTGTTACAACTTTTTAATTATTTGTTTTCCACTTTGAGAAGAAAATTTGTTTTTTTTTTATAATTCGAACTCTAAACATATTTTTTAAATAAAATTATTATTTTCAAAAGTTTTAAAATTAAAACTTCTTAGGCATAGAGAAATAAAACTTTTTGTAAACATTTCAACTATTACAAATTTAATTAATTACTTTTTTTCCAACTTTTACTTGTTTTGATTTTGCTCATATAATTCTAAATGTAAAAAAAAAAATATTTAAAAATCATATTTTAAATGAAATCCAAAAATCCTAAGTCTACATCAAATAATATAAACACACTTACTATTTTTTTGCAGTCACGATTATGAAAAAAATGTCAATTTCTTATAGATTAAATTTATGCATTTTGCTTATAATTAAAATGCAAGATAATGTACATTAAATTTAAATAATTTTAGTTATTTAAACTTTTATATTAATAAAACTATATAAGCACCTTCAAATATATATTGTAAAATGCTACAATTGTTTAGCCAGTTTGGCTTCTTCTGGCGAAGAAATATACAATCCGTAAATTTTTATTTATTAATTTATTTACGGTTATTTACAATAATATTTTATAATCTGCTATAAATTAATATGCTTTTGGTGTCAGAGACAAACGATTATATAATTTTATACTCTATAAGGATTAAATATTATTGGGCAGTTTATTATGGATTCCCAAATAGTTGAGTCTCGTATAGGTTCGAAAAAAAAAATCATGCCAGAAGTATATTTATTTCAGGAACGTCCAGAGCTCTGGATTTGTGCATTTGGCCATTTTATAAACCGCCAAGAAACGCGCATCTAAATATATCGTCACTTCTGCATTATTGAGTGCAACATTCCACATTCTCAAATCCGTATAAATATACACCGAAAAGCATGGACCAGATTCGACACAGAAATTCGCCTGTCGACCAACGCCTAACAAGATATTAATATAGACACAATCCAAATTATTTACTTCAACATCAACTGTAGGATACTATAAATGAAACGTTTTAAATAAATATCTAATAAAATATTGTATATGATTTTATTTATTTTTTTTAAATTTTAATATTACTTGTCTTCTCCCTGTATATATTTTACTTGTATGCTTCTAGATTAATTAAAAAAAAATAGCTTAAATAAACTAGTTATTAGTTTGTTAAAACAAAAAACTAAAATATGATTTAAACAACTATGTCGCCTATTTAGAATGAAATAATACATATTTTATATTGTGCTTGCATGTACTATAGAGATGATAAATAGAATGTTGTTAAAAGATTATAATCATTTTCCATTAATTGATTGCATATGTAGATGATAGTGACTTCATTGTTTAGATAATATTATCAACAAAAATTCAATTCCTTAATCATCACATTGTTTTGATATAATAGGAGTTTTGCCGATATCTGGGAATCCCACAGGATATGCAACATGAGTTCAACACGTGGTTATAATTGTAATTCAACTTAAAATTTAGCACTGATATAGAGATAGGCAAAAAGTAAGGTCTATAAAAATTGAATCTTAATATGTCACATAAGTGATCATATTGGCCTGGTCACATCGAAATTTAAGTTTATGCTGCAAATTTTAAGTAACTTTAGTACGATTTTTTTGATAAATCTTGCAAAAATATTATAATAGTATTAATAAATACATAAATACAAACAAATCTAAGCTCCTCCAATTCATTGTACTTCTTCATATAAAATAACTATAAATAACACTGTACAACACGATTTTTGCCCGGATGAAATATTTACTAATTATTGTCTGTTATAGTGTCCTTATCATGAAAACATATTTAAAATTTGCTCATAAACTAATATCTTTAAATAAATACATGTAAGATGGCATTCGAAATTGTCTGATTTTTAGGTTTATTGTTAAGGAAATAATTTTATTATAAATAAGTAATTTAATATTAAGGGACAAAATTGTTGTACATTCTCTTAGGACTTTAACTTTAGACAAAATTTAATTAATATTTACTTTCCCTATATAGTATATAAAGGGGAAGTATTGTTTTCGTGCATGAAAATGTCTGTGGGCGCTGTATCTAAAAAACGAATGAACCGATTGAGATGAAACTTTAAACTTAACGTTTTATCGTTATAAACTGAAACTTAAAAATATTTGGTGAACATTCGTAAACCGAAAGTGGGTGTTTTCTCGAGGCGAGTATTTCTAAATTTGAAAAATACTACAAAACTATTCAAACAAAAGTTGAAAAAAAAACTCAACCAGTTTTATTAGAACATTTTTTTCATAGGGTTCTAAACTTGCCAGAGAAAAATTTTAAAAAAAAGATTCGTAAAATATTGCACCATTTCTAATTCCAATTTCTAACACAAAAATGCAAGAATATTCTTTAAAAATTCTCTAAACCTTGTTTAGTTTTAACTTTAGTTTCTTAGAAATTTTCGGGGATTCAAGCATTTACAACAGTTTTTTTTTTCCAGTCTTTGAAATTTTCCAGCAATTTTTCTTCTCATTGTAATTGAAGAATTTTCTTCAAGAGTTCAGTTATTTTCCGGATAAAAATTTTTATTTTTAGAAACTTCTATTATTTCTTGTTTTTTCTTATTAAAATTTTCTAGAAATCTGATCGGGTATTTAAGCATTTTACACAGTTTTTCTTTGCGGTCTTTAAAATTTTCCAGAGACTTTACTTTTCATTCTAATTAAAGATTTTTCTTTAATAATTCTGGAATTCACTGAGATTTTTTTAAATTTTTAGAAACTTCAATCATTTCTAAGATTGTCTTATTCAAATTTGCTTGTTTTTTTTAGAAAACTTCTAGAAAGTACCAAGAATTTTTGCGTCCCCATTTTTACAAACTTTATCGAGACAATTTTTTTGGATTTTAATTCGTTGAAAAAATATTACTAGTCCCCAAAATGTTTACTTACAGGCAATTTAAATTTACCAGAATTTATTTTATTGTAAATTTAAAAAAATCTTGATTAAATAAAATTAAGGATCTGTAAGTAAAAATTCTGGAAATTGGTAAAATTCCAAATGGGTTCCAGAATTAATGTTTAAAATTCCTAGAAATTTTGCTAAGGGTTTTAGAATTTTCTGCATTTTTCTTTTTTATTTATTTTTTTAGATTGCAATCTCTGGAATTTTCCAAAAATATTTCTTATCTGATCGTAATTTTTCAAGAGTTAATTATTTTTTTTACGTCGATTAATAATAAAAATAAAAAATTAATTTTCAAATAATTTTAAAACTAAATTTGGTTCTAAAATTGCTAAGCATTTTCCCCTAAATTTTTAGAATCTGTTAGCAATTTTGTATTTACGGTTTTACGTTCGATTTTTTAAATTTTTTCTGGTAATTTCTCATCTAGATAACTAATTTCATTTTTTGCTAGATTTCTAGATTCTTTTTGAAATTTTTCGTTTAAGAATTTTTAAAAGTGTTTTGTGCTTTACTTGCTCTATTTTATCAAAATTTTCTAGTATTTATACAAGGATTCTTAGGATTTCAGTAATTTAAAATATTTAATTTCTAAATTTATAGAAATTTGGTCGTAGGCTCTCTTTTTAGTAAAAATTGCTAGATCCTACAAAAAATTCATCAGGATTAGCTATGATTTTCTTAAAGGATTCTAGAATTAAAGTCCAGTGTAGTCTTAAGCGTTTATTAACCATTGATAATGAGTACATAGTACTCGAAATGTACATCTGGTATTAATAAAAATTATAAGTAAAGTAAGGAATTTTATTTTCGTTTCATCATAAATAAAGTCCAGGTTCACGGAAAATTTGTCAAAATTTCGAGATTTTTTTCGCAGTTTTATTTAGACTCCTAGAACGTTTACAATTTTTATTTCAAGATTTTTCCTCCAAATTGTAATAATTTTCTTTGAGAATACATAAATTTCACAGAATTTTTCTTATCAAGCATTTTACTTTAACTTCTCAAGTTTTCCTTCGAGGGTTCTGGAAATATCTTGTAATTTTTGTCCAGATACCAAAAATTTTTTTCGTAAGTTGTAAAATTGTGAAACAGCTTTCTTTTATACATTTCTAGAATTTTTCAGTAATATTTTTAAGATTTACAATTTTCAACTAAAATAAATCCAGGTTATTTGAAGTTATTAAAGTTTTTTTTTAATTTCCTACAAATGGCATAATTGTTTCGAGATTTTCTTTTACAGAAATATTACCTTTTAGACTTTTCCATAGTTTCTTGCTTGCTTTTTCTTATCGGAATTTTTAAATGTTCTAAAATTTCCTGGTGAGTTTTAATCTACATTTCTAGAAATTTTGTCGAGAGTTTCAGAATGTATTAACATTTTTTCTAGATATCTAAAACTTTTCTGCAGTTTTATTTTTTTAATTTTTCTCCAATGGTCAAGTGTTTTCTTTGTACAATTTTTCAGATTTTTTTCTTTCAAACTTTTAGATTTTTCTAAAAAAATTTCATCTTATTGTATGTGAAATTCACAATTATACAATTTTAGAATTTCTAGCATTCGTCGCTTTATCTTTATCTGGATCTGCTATTAGATTATTAAAGGATTCTAAAATCCTCTATCCTACCCAACAGTCAGTAAAACATCATAAAAAATTATTTGATATTTGGATGAATGCATCAATTAAAAAAAAAATTTTGTATTTGTTTACATTTTACGAATTTTAACACTCATAAACATGACATTTATATAACTAGTAATTGCAAAGAATCCAAAATTGTTAAGAATATCCTTTTTGCGTAAACCTCATAGTTTTCGAGAAAAGTATAGGAAAAGTACTATATTGGCCACATCACCATTTTTTTTCGTATTATATTTGAATATTCATGAATATTTCTTCGTAATATTTTGACAACATTTAAATCATGCCATTACTTAAGAAAAGTATACAGATTATTTTTCTATTTACATATTTGTTTATAATAAAATAATTTCCTCGAAAATATGACTTATTACTATCAAGTAAATACATGACCATAACAATTTGTTCAACTTATCGTTTAATAGCAGCGAGAATTGTACCAGATCGTCGTTTTTGGTTTCAGGCATGCGCCTTATGTGTTAAAATGTGAGGTTAGGGATGTTTGTCTGCCCAAGAAAGTATTTTTTTGTGGAAGAAAAACATTTTAGTACAATTGTAGTCTTTATTTTACTATTAACTTTTCTGTGTTTTGTGTGTAATACTTCTATAAACGTTGCCAACACTCAGGTATGTATCATTTGTTTCTATTTTGTAAATTCTTTATCATGTTTCGGAGTGGTACATCTATTTACCAGCCGATATTTTGGTACACATATGGACCATCAGGTATGTAATTCTATTTTTTTTTTAATTTGAGCCCTAAGATTAATCGACGTCCTTTGTCTGAAAAGGAGTTGCAAACTATCATCGATAAGCTTAAGGAGGAGAAGAAGATCCGTTTTCGTCTGGATCAAGCGACAATTATGAACCAAGTGATGACGACGATGACGAAGCAGATTTATCGGAAGCTACCACTTCAGGAGTTACAAAAACTATCATAACTGAAAAAGAAACAGAGTTCTGAATCTGAATCAAGTTTATCAAGTGATTCTGAAGTAGAAAAAGGAAATCGTAGTCACAATAAAATAAATCGTCTTCCCGATTGGACGATCCCTGACGATCAGTTTGAATCCACCAAAAAACTTCAACCTGAGAGAGCTTGTGAGCTTGCTGAAAATATTACCAAGAAGTTAAGTCGAATGCAACTGTTTCATAAAGTTTTTCCTCATTCGCTCTACATATAACTAGTCGACTCTACTAATCAGAGACTTGATATGTTGAATAAAGATAAAAAGCGAAAAGAAAAGATGACAGATATAGGAGAAATTAAAAAATTATTAGGAGGCATCTTTATTATGTCGTACAATCACCTACCTGGCCTGAAACATTATTGGAGTCAAAAAGAGTCCATTTCTCGAGATCGATTCATGCTCTTAGCTTCAAAACATTACTTTTCTCCACCAGACAAACTACTGAATGTGTCAAAAACTTATTACATTGACGAATTGATATCATGTTTGAAATATACATACTCTAGATGCCGTCAAGATAGTCACTACCAAAGTATCGACGAGTCCATGACAAAATTCAAAGGCCGCACATCGCTGAAGCAGTACATGCCCCTAAAGCCAACTAAACGAGGAATAAAAATGTGGCATTGGCAGATTCCGGTTATACTTACGATATCGAAGTGTACTCCGGTAAAGAATCTCCTACGAGTACTTCTAGTAAGGATGGATCCTTGACTCTTGGTGAACGGGTCGTCAAATCTCTTGCTTCAACAATCAAATCGAAAGATGTTGTTTTGTGCTTCGACAGTTTTTTTTTACAAGCGTAAATTTATTCGAGACGCTGAATTATGCTGTGTTAGGTACCTGCATGACAAACCGGAAAATTTACTTGATATTGAAGGTAAACTTCAACGTGGACAGTTTGCATTCAGATGTACTTTTACAGGATTGCTATGTGTGAAATGGCAAGGTACTAAAGAACTATTGCTACTAAGTAATTGCCACAAGTCTAATTTGATCACAGTTATAAAAAGGATCAAAACTGGTGATTAGGAGACAATTAAGTGTCCAGAAGCAATTGCATTCTATCGCAAGAAAATGGGAGGAGTTGATCGAGCTGATCAATTCATAGGCATGACGACCACGACAGGAAATCTGCTAAATGGTGGAGAAAAGTGTTTTATACGTGTCTCAGTATGTCTGCAGTAAATGCATGGATTATTAATAATGATTTGTGACGTAAGAATGAACAAATTCCTTATCTTTGTTTCATAGTAACTCTTGCCGAAGAACTAATTACTCAAGGCATGACAATTACCTCCATGCCTCCACCAAAAAGGGGTCCTCCTTCTAAGAAAAGAAAACTTTATGGGGCAACACCTTTACACCTTCCTGTAGAAGGACAAACAAGAAGAAGATGTGCAAGATGCGCGGGAGAAAAACGACAAAAAGAGCAAAAACAATTTGCAAGTTTTATGTTGTATCATACAAAATAGTTTAGCATTTATATAAATTTGAATAAATAAATCATACTAAAAATATGTCTGAGTTTGTAACTGCGTCATTTGAATCCTGCTGCTTCATCTTTGTACCACACAAAAACCCTGTTGGTAAACAGTTGTACCATGACCCATCAATGAAAATATACCACACAACAGACGCTTCAGAAAGAGGCTTAGGAGCAGCCTTATTTCACAAAGATGGCAATAATGTGTTTAAGTCAATATCCTATAAATTCACAACTCTGACTGATGTCGAACAATGCAACAATTGATAACGAAGCACTTGCTATCATATTTGGGGTAACAAAATTTCATCAATATCTATATGGTAGACATTTCACTTTATTAACAGATCACAAACCATTAGAAAGAATTTTTATTGAACATCGGAATACACCCAAAATAGCAAGTATCAGACTTCTTAGATAGGCTATGATTTTAAACAATTACGGTTATACAATTTCATATCATCCAGGAAAAGATAACGCTCCAGCAGACGTATTATCAAGATTACCACTTAATGATATCGAGTTAACAGAGAACGAAAAAGTAGGTTTACCAAGAAGAGGACACCTACTCAACTTAAGATTAAATAAATTGCCAATATCAAAACGAACTATGCATGATAAAACAGCAAGTGATCAAACATTAAGACAAGTAATAAAATGTATTACATTATATTGGCTTGATAAAAGGTATTTAAGGCCCGAACATTTACCATTTTTTGAGAAGAGAGATGAGCTCTCGGTTGAAGAAAATATTGTGATATGAAAAGGAAGGATATGTATTCCGGCAGCACTACAAAAAGGAGTATTAGACATGGTGCATGACGGATACCCAGGTATGTGTGCTATGCAATCAATGGCAAGAATGCATGTGTATTGACCGAACATCGATAAGGACATTATCGAGTATTCTCAAAAATATACATCGTGCCAAAGTTCCAAACAAAATAAAACGGAAGTATCACTGTATCCATGGTATGCTCCACCAATCCAATGGTCACGTATTCATATCGATTTCGTTTGACCTTTTGAAAACAAAATGTTTTTAATTGTAACAGATGTATTTACACGATGGTTGGAAGTTATACCCATGAAAAGTATAACTTCCGAAAAAACAATAAAAGCACTATGTGATACATTCGCTAGACTTGGAATTCCGAAATTGATTGAATCAGACAATGGATCTCAGTTAACGTCAACGATTTGGAAACTTTTGTAAAATGAACGGCATAAAACATATAAAATAACCCCATACCATCCAAAATCAAACTGCATAGCTGAACGAGCAGTAAGGACATTCAAAGAACGAATGAACGCAAGTAGTAAAGAAGATGACTTTAATCTAAGAATAAATTAATTCTTACTAACTCATCGAAATACAATACAGCGATCGACAGGCAGATCTCTCAGTGAACTTATTTATGGTCGATCGTTACGAACAGTATTCGATAATATCAAACCTGATGTGTCAAGAAACCAAGAATATGAAACAGCTAAACAGAAACTTTTTCATGACAAGAAATCCAAAGAAGCAACATTTGACGTCGAACAGACAGTATGGGTAAATAATCCAATAGGTAGAGGATCACCACATGGGATAATAAAATCACAAAATGGATTCTATTCGTACTTGGTAGAGATAAATAATCAAATAAAACGGAAACATGCAGATCAACTGAGACCAAGGAATCATGATATTACCTCATTCCAACCGGAGATCTCGAATTCAGTGTTATATTTACCAACTTCATCAAACAACGAGTTACCCGACGAGGAACTGATTCAGAAAAACAAGATGTCTGAGCAGTCCGAATCGAAAACAACCAATCTGAATGTTGAAGACGAAAATCTAATAAAAGCCAGCCCCAAAAGAAATCCTCCACGAAACAGAAAACCTCCAACCCGTTTTGAAGCTTCAATTGCTATGGGAGGAATGTTGTATGTTGGGCTGCCATAGGCAACATTGGAAACTGTGTTGTCAAACAGAATAATAACAGTGACGTTTTGTAATTTAGAAGTTCACTAATAAAGTTCCCAGTTCTCCAGTTTAATACATTCGTTATTACTTTAATCAGAACTCACACACTTAACCATATTACAGATATCATCAGCGCAGCATAGTTGAAGTCAGGGAAGCGGAGTTTTTCTTTGAAGCTAAACTCTCCAGGAATCCCCAAAGCAAGATAACACCATTACCAGCTCTGAACTGAGACTATGTTTCCCTGTCTTCAACAATAGATATTATCTTGCTTTTCAAAATGACTTTACATTACAATTCTGTAAGATTTAGTATAAGGCTAGAAGTACTTAAATTGGAATCAATCGACTAATGTTGAATTCTTTATATTCTATGTTTTAAGATTCAATGCTAAGGTGATTTTTTTAGGCAACAGTACGTCAATTATACCATTTTTTAAGTATTTCACCTTTAATAAAAAATGAAATTTAAATTAATGAAAATATAATAAAGCAAACTTACTATTTAAATAGATTTTACACTATTACTGAAGAAGGTTTAAATTTAAAAAAAAAAATGAAATTGTGAAACAAACCAAGTGTAATTTAATTTAAACCTTTATCAGTAATAGTTCAAAATGTTTTACCAAGTGATAAGTGAGAAAATCATTCAAGAAATATATTTTACATTTAATAAATATTTAAAACAAATCGTTTCAAAGCATTTTTAGTTTACATTTAATTAATAAAAACCAATTTGTGAAGAAATTGTTAATGTTTTCAATACAATTTACTATAATCAAGCTTCTATTAATAGTTTAATATTAATTATAATAGTAACATCGCAACCATATTTATAATTATAATTGTATTTGTTAATTTACTAATTAAAACAAACAACGCGTTGCCTTCATTTATATTCATCTTCCACAAACACTATCGGACTCATTTACGATAACGTCTTATTCACATACGTCGATTTCAAAATTTTAATTAAAAGCAACAGATAGTGTAAATTGGAAAATCGCTCTTGCGTGCGAAATTATTAAAATCCATAGACATAATATAATTCCGTTTTTTTTTTTTAAGTTTATGCAATCACGAATCAGGTCAATAAGCTATCGGACCCGTATCAATGAAACATACATTGATTTAGAGATAAGATATAACTATGATTATTTTGTGTTTTATTTACATTGCCATTTTTTAATAAATATGGATCTCAATTGTAATATTATAAAGTGTAATGCTCTCTTACTTATCTTTCTTTTATAAGAACTAATTTGTAAATCGAACTTTACGTTAACCTTTTATTTTTTTATATACAATTAAGAAGAATTTTAATTGAATTAATGAAACGCTTGCAATTCCATGCATTTCGAAATTTTATAATTTCACCTCTTTAATAAAAACTAATCGTTGTACTGTCTTTTTCCAATCCTGATAATATACTAAAATAGACTCTACTTTGTAAATTTATGTAATTTCACAATTGCTATTTTGTTTATAAACCATGAATTTTTTTAGAATTTTTTAAATGTTTAAATATTATTTAAGGTATTCAAAATTTTGAAAAAATGCTATTAAATACTCTAGAAAAACATTGTTGTAACATTTCTATTAAATAAAACAAGAATTCGTGAAATATAATTGAAAAATGCTGCTGAATTTTATATCCCTTAAAGAAAATTCATGCTATTTATAAGATAAAAATTCTAAAGTAATCTATAAGCCTTGAAGAAATTTCTTACAATTTCGGAAAGGAATTGGTGGATAATTTTAATGATGTATGTTAAATTTTCCCTAGAAATCACATTAATTTGTAAACACTGGTGGACAACTTTAAAAATATGAAAATAATTTGCTGAAAAATTCCGGCAAAGCATAAAATGCAAAATATTCAGAAAACAGAAGGTAACTTTTGAAACCTGAAAATATCTAAAAAAAAGTAATTCCTAGAGAAATCAGTCTAAACTAAAGACAAAATGAAGCATCGAATGGTACAAATAGTCCTTAGTGCAAAATCTGCAAATTACTTACAATTACTTTTGATGGGCGATATTTACCATATTATGTTAAGTGCATGTAAAGTCGATCCCTACATTTCACCTGTCATGAATTGTTACAATTGTCTGAGACTTGTCATTTGAATAAAAATTACAAATCACAACCTATCATAGATGTAGTTACTATAGTGAACCTCATATAAGAAAAAAATTGCAATAACAACCAATCAATTGATTATTTGCTAAATTATTTCGGAAATCACTACAATTTATCAAAATTATGTCCATTATATGAACAAGTTTGAGCAAAAAAGTTCGAACAAGCTTACAATAGAAATACATATACTTCTGCTACAAATACTACGTCATTTGCCGACGTTGTCAAAAATAAGAACTTTCCTCTTATATTGTCGTGTCAAAACGAGCCCCGCTCCTAAATATCCTAGTAGAAAAAACAAAATTCAGGTACTATTTAATATTCGCATCCTTTAAGGATTGTTTTGCGCAACTAGTATTTCACCTCCTCCTGCAAAAATACAACATATATTATCGTCCACTCTAAATCCCTCCCAACCCATACAGAATCAGATATCCTCCTAATTATTATAGTAAAGAAATAAAAAATGTAATAATTACAATTGTAACTGATATTTTGAAGGGCAGTGAAGAAATTAACAACTGTGATCAAATTGAAACACTGGTTAACAATAAAAAATATGCAAACTGAAATTTAAATTAAAATGACCCCGCTTAGCGTATTAAAATGGAATCCACGTTCGTTAAATTCAAAAAGAACAATCTTAGATATGTTAATTAAATCTTTTAATTGGAATTTCTGAAACTTGGTTTAAACCAAGCCACCATCACCACTTCAAAAATTACGAACTTGTAAGGGCCGATAGATCGGATGGATCAGGTGGCTCCTATATTATGATTTTTTTTTAATAAAATTTTAAATAATAAATATATAAATATAATGATGATATTTAAATTTAATCTATAAATGCTAAATTTAATAACAAATTGATAAGTTTTCTAACTATTTATGTTAAACCATCATATTACCTTCGGGACGCTACTTGGAGTAATATTATTAGTAAATGCGAAGCTTGATTATTTATTGATGGAGACCTTAATGCACACTCCCCGGCATGGAGCTGTTCAAATACTGAAATGGCCGGTAAATATATTTTACGCCTTTTCGAGGATAATAATTTGATTCTAATAAAGGACTGTAGTCCCACTATAATCCTAAAACCAAATGAAGTCTCTTCAGAGGTCGATTTGTCTATTTGTTCTGCACGCTTATTTCCAGAAATAGCATGGCATGTTCACAACAACTCACTTGGATCCAATAATTTTCCTTTGATTATTACTTTCAATGAAACAGTCTCACCGTACATAATAATCTATGCCAAAAGCAAATTGAACACCAAATCTGCTGATTAAGAAAAGAAAGAACTGTTGCGATAATCTAGAAAATTGTCTATCTGAGTTTAGTGACAAACTTGCTCCCGTATTTGCCTCTATAAAAATCCCTTCCATGAAAACGATAGTAACCTTTTTTTTATAAACCAATTGCGTGGACGTATGCACGGATAAATGCCAACTTTATACCAATTTTAAAATCTGGCAAGGATCCTAATAATGGTACTTCATATACTATTGCTCTCGCTTCTGGTATTTTCAAAAAGTTAGAACGCATTGTTAAAACAAGACTGGTGTGGTGGTTTGAGTGTAACAGACTCCTACCAAACTCACAATCAGTGAGGGCTAATTATGAACATCTTCAATATATTTGAAAATAAAGGTTTATGTTGGGCTTTTTTGCAAATATAGAGTTTTCTTTTCATAATGTATGAACTGATAAATTATTAGTCCTCCTTAAAACTCATATATAATTGTGTGTACAAAAGAAATCTAACAATCAAGTTTTTAAATGCAATTATTTAACCTACTATCTTTGTTGGACTATCACAGGGCGCTATAATGAGTTCTATTCTTTCTGCAATGTACATATCAGATATCCCAAATAAAATTCCATAATTTATTAAAACTTTAGAATACATAATCAACTATGAAACAGGCAATTAGTCGCTTAGAAACATGGCGCCTGTCTTTGGATCTTAATGTATCAGTTCAAAACTTGATTGCTTACAAACATCGCTCTCGTCCTTGAGACTCAGTGTAGCAGTACAAAAATCAAAAATGGTTGTCTTGACGCATAAACGATTTTCTCTCCAACATATTACACTTAACACTGTTCAATTTCTAATTTATGACAATGTTAGATTCTTAGGCTACATCATGGATAGGAAACTAAAATGGAGTCTGCATATAAATAACTTTATTTCGCCATGTGAAAAGTCTTTAAACATTATTCGCAGAATATTACATTTTTCATGGGCATCACATCCAGTCATTTCACTAGCCCTCTATAAAAATCTAATAAGAAATAATAATTGATTACGGTTGTATTTTATATGATTCAGCTTCAAACTATTAAAACTACTGGACTACTTCCAGAACAAAGCTATGCAATCTACACCCACAAATGCCTTTATTAGCAGAGATCTCGGAACAGAGTCTTCAATCAAGAAGGAAGCAATTGAGTGATAGATATATAATTAAGAAATTAACAACAGATTCCGCTCGTATCAAAGATATACAGGGTTATTCACGCTATACGGCACGGAATATTGTGGCCAAAATACGTGACTTTCAAAAAGTTTTACTTTGGTGATATATGGGGGCCTACTAGGACTACTTTTTAAAATTAATTTCATAATATAAACCCTAAAAGTATCAAAGTTGTATTTTTTTAATTTTAATATTTTATTTTTGTGTTTTGGAAATTTACGCAGTGGTAGTTTTTCATATACTGGGTTTTTATAACTGACACTTTTACTTTATTTAAACTGGTTTAATAGTCTTTCAAAAACGGCTGGTCTAGGGTAATTTCTTTCGGGAAACCTTTGAGTATAAAATACAGGCTTTTTAAACTAAAGTGACATACTAAATTATTATCCGACATTTCTAAATACCATAGGAAACTAGATACATTAAAATTTTTATTTAAAAAGTACTAATACCGTGCAATAAACAATATTTTGGTTAAAAAAATACAACTTTGATACTTTTAGGATTTTTGGGACACCCTGTATATTATGAAATTAATTTTAAAAAGTAGCCCTAGTAGAAACTTATTGAAAGTCACGTATTTTGGCCACAATATTCCGTGCCGTATAGCGTGAATAACCCTGTATATAATCTATTAAACTAAAAACTAAACTGGGGAAAAAGAAATGCTCCGATACTCGGTTTATCATACATTGATCTTAAAAAATAAGCCAACTCTAGTCTCCTCAGATATATCCCTTGTATTCAATGTTTTATATTACACATCAAAACCCAATATCTGAATTGCGAATTATCCGGAAAATCCTATTCTTGCAAAAGTTCAATTCCAAAATATCATAAATTGTTTCCCCGTAACGGAAATAATTTACACTGATGGATCAAAGAATTAAGCAGGTATGTGTGGATGTGCAATATATAACGAAAGTGATCAACACTTTGAAAAATATGATATTAAATATGGGTTGAATTATTTGTCATTAAATGTGCATTTTAATATATTAACTAAAAAGAAATCAGTAGTTTGTAATCGCGTCCGATCGTAAATCATCATTGCAAGAATTTCAAAGAGAAGACATATCCGATGCAAGTCTTCTGATATTATTATTATGATAGATATCCACGAAATTAATACTAACAAATGCAAAAATATATCTTGTATTTGTTTCTCAGTATTTACTTGGTGAAACAGTATGTTAATAATATGTAGATGATTAAAATGAATAATAATAAAATTTAACGAACCAACTGAATTTTTAATCATCTACCCAAAATATATCATTCATTTGGGTTAAAGGTCATACAGGAGTCTATGGAAATGAATTAACAGATCGACTCGCTAAGGATTCACTAATTATGGAAAACTAACAAAAATTCTTACTAACAGAAATACTTAAAGTAGAACTATGAAATAACCTTTTCCTTCAATCAAAAGGAGAAGCACTACATACATTTTTATACCGGTTTAAAGAAAATTCCTTGGTTTAAAACGATTAATACTAAGCGGAAATTGATCACACGAATTGCAAGAATAAAATTTGGACATTGTGCAAATAATGAATATTTACACAGTATTTGAGCTAAATCATCACCCTTATGCGAAGCAATACTGATGTCCAGGATTTATATCATATATTCCGTTTGTATCCACTATTTAAAGCTGTAAGGCTCAAACTATACCGAAACATACATCCATTTCTACCAGAATGCTCATATGATTATAAGGTATGGATCAAGGCAAACAACTTCAACATTCCAAAAGCAATTATTGAATATCTCGAAGAAATCAATATTCGCTTATAACAATTATCGTCTCTTTGCACCTTGAATTTGGGTTTGAATTGCATCAACAACTAAGCATATATCTTACGCGTCCGTCTAAAAATCACTCTCATAATCATTAACATTCTCCTTTCTCTATATTCACCCTTACCGTCGGGTCAACTCCAGTGTATGTCTCCTCAATAGTGACGACCACCACTAAAACGTCCTGTCTAATTTCCGAAGTAGTGTCTAAATCACTTTCATTCGAATAATCGAGACTGATCAGGATTGATCAGGTATGTGATCCAGATCACGCGCGTAAAACATGGTCCAAAATCTAATAATCTAGAGGATTTTTTTAGAACAAGAAAACTAACTACAGAACGAAGCAGTAAAAATTGGGGGGCTATTCAAACGGATCGTCATAGATGTTGTTGAACTATTCCTCAAGTCTCACTAAGATAATAATTAAATCGTCGTAGTAATTAATTATTTCAAAGTACGCGTACTGGTTATTAAATCAAGAAGTATGACTAATCACGAAAATAGAATTGCATTTTCACCAAATAATATATTTTTAATCTAATATTTCTACAGTAGTAGAATCCTTAAAATCAACGAGATGGTAATTCCATATCCACATCCGATGGTCAAGTGAAATGAATGAGTAAAACTATCACTCGTTACTTGTGCACAGAAGTTTTTTTAATCAATCAAGAAAAGTAACTAGAAAATGAAGAAAAAATCATCAAAAAACAAAAACAGCATATTCAAAGAATTTAAAGTTAATGATATTGCGACGTATTCTGTTCACAGAAATTGAAGAAAAGTAGAATTATTTAGACTTTATTCCAGGGTGAAATGAACGATCAATTAGTCAAACATTTGTAAATGTCGTATAGTCAAACAAACTTTGAATATATTAATTTCTCATAGTTTAAAACCACTACTAAAAGTAGAATTTAAAAAAAGATATGTAAGACTTACATAAATGATAACAATTTAAAAACTAGTTAAGGTATTCATGGACGGATTAAAAGAGAAAGAAACCCAGCAGGCGTTGATACTTGTTCGAGCTAAATTAGTAGTAAAATTAGCTCATGTTTTAGTAATTGAAACTAGAAAAACTGCAGTTGAGGGTTAAGATTTAAAGATATGTTTATAAACAATTGTAATTATGGGAAATATTGAGTTTTTGATGCAATGGCAGGTTATAGATGTCAAGAACACCCAAATTTTCTATTTGAATCTTGAAAATAGAACTCTTACAAGGTCATTAAGAAAACGAGGTAGTGGTACAGTTTGGGTAACCCTGTAAGAATAATCGGTCCCAGAAAGAATAAAATTTAGTATTTATTATAACTTACAAGTAACTAAATCAAAATTGCGCCTTTTGAACCTGTTATCGAAATAATAACAGGAAAAAGTTTGCTTATAACAAGATAATACAAGACAAAGAAAAAGGATTGATAAATTCATTCGAGCAACTAAATTAGTAAACACATTAGCTCATGCTTTAGTGATTAAAGCTAGACAAACTGCAGTTGAGATTTGAAGATATATTTTTTATAAATAATTGTAATTGTGGAAATAAGAATTTCTTGATGCAATGACAATATATAAATATTTCCAGTTAAATCTTAAAAATATAATCTTGAAAGGTAATTGAGAGGAAGAAGTAGTGATGCAGTCTGGGTAACCCAGAAAGAATTAATTTGATTATTTATTGTAATTTGAAACAAAATAAATCAAAATTGCGCCTTGATTTTTTAACCTGTTATACAAATAGCCACAGGATAAACCGTTGCCAACAATTAAACCATACAAGACAAAAAGAAAGGTTGGATAAAATCGCGTTTTTGTTTATTACTGACATCTTAATAATTTAACAGTTTTATTATTATGAAGGTCTATTCTGAAAGACCTATCTGTTGTACCTCGACAATTTTATCGTAATAGAAGAACCCTTTGAGTACCACATGAAGAAAATGTGTTTAGACGTCTAAGAGATTCCAAACTCAAACTCAGACTAAGGAAGGCCTCAGTACCTTCAGGTACATCGTCTTGATTAAAAATTTAAAGTTTAACTTTGAAAATGAACGTAACGGATCGAAACACGTGTCAGGAAACTTTGAATATATGGTCCCATCAAGAAAGTAGCAGAAGAAGTATTGAATATATTTGAAGTCGATATGCAAAAATTTCACATGTAACGGAGTGATCTCAATAAATATTAGGCTTACACAAGTAAACACGAATTTTCAGAGTTTTAAACGCCTCCTTATATTTCTCGCTCGATTGAAAAGTAAAAGTTCATACTCCAAGAAAACTTTGAAGCAAATGAAAGTTCTTTGGAACCGGCTATTCCGTTACATGTGAAATTTTTGCACGTCGACTTGTACCTCAGATAATGTAGTTTCTTCTTCCTTAGTCTGAGATACCGATGCAAATTACGTGGTAATTGGAGTTGTATTTGGTAACTAACTTTAGTAACATATTGACAAAACGAGAGCGATAAGGAAATTATTTATTGGTAGAAAACTATCTAAGTGAAATATAATTCATATTAGGAACCAATCGTGATACTGTTGAAAAATTCTCATTAAGAATTTAGAAATTTAATATTGAACACTGAGTTAGAGAGCTTTACAAGAACGCAGGTGGAGATGATAACAAGAATATTGTAAATACTGTAGTAACACAAAATCGAAAGAAGCAAGACTGCAACGAACGAAGTGGCTAAAATATAGACGGGAGAGTGTTCTATTTCAAATTTCAATACTCCTAATGATATTAAAGAAAGTTAATACGGAGCCAATATAGCTCAGTGAAATCATCTTGTATAGGGCAACAAAAGTCCAGAGGTATAGGAAGAAATAAAGTTTATTCTTATTCATAAAATCCAGTGAACGTTTTAGTATGTCAAAGACCTTAAATAAACTGCAAGATGAATTCTACTGAGCGAACAGTATAATATATGTGAAAGAGCAGTGCAAGAAATATATTCAGGGTAAGATTGAAACGTAATGAATCTCACTTTATACTGACAGCGACGATGGAAAAGGTATTAGCTTCGCAGGTCAACGTACATTAGTTGCCTCTGAGCTTTTGGAACGGTTGCATCGGGCTTAGCGGGAGCCCCTGTACGGCGGTGCGTGGCACGTCGAAATGGACAGTTCGTTAGAGCAAAGATACGCGATCAACTTTTACTTTCGGTTGGGTAAGTCTTCTTCTGAAACATTCGCAACGCTTCAACAGGTGTTTAGGACTGATTGTCTCTCATATTCTCAAGTGAAAAAGTGGCACAAGGCTTCTCGTGAGGGTCTGGAAGAGGCGACTGACGAACCCCGGTCTGGACGCCCGTCGTCGGACCAAACTTACGTGAATGTGTGGCTTTTGAGTCTCTACCAAGTAGCAGAAGCCCTGGACTTACCTATGGCAACGGTGCTGTTGCTGTTGTATTATCGAGGACTTGCGCATGCGGAAAGTCTGCGCAAAACTTGTTCCGAGAGTTTTGACAAAGGAACAAAAACAGACCCGAGTGTTCCAATGCGATGAACTGCGGGGGAACTTGGACGTTTCAGTACGATCCAGAAACAAAACGACAAAGCGCGGATGAGGAAGACGAAGGTCATGCTCATGTACATAAGACCAAAAATTTGTTGGTGTTTCACTTATTGCTGATTTTACATTAGTGAGGTAATGATGATAAAATATGGAATTGAGTTGTTTGCAATTTGACCTAAGTTGACTGAATGTCTGATAATCCTCAAAACGTCTGATCGTTTTTTACTTTACATACGCCTCCTTTTTCTTTCTGATTAATGCTTTAAATTCTTTGTTCACCCATCTAGGAAAATTATCATATTTAACTGGAACATATTTGGATGGTATGAATCTATTTATTGTCGTATGAACAATATCAAAGAATATGGATATAGCTACCTCTAATTCTAGTCCACAAAGGACAGAAGCCAAAAACTTATTTAAATCTGAGAAATCTGACATATGACTAAATCCAGAAACACATTTCGAGCATTCGGTAATATGTCAATCTATTTAAGATTGAGAAAACAATAAGATTCTAGTACTATATTAGCAATAGTATCAGAAGTTTTCAGAGAGTTATAAACAATACCGTTTACGTCCCATTTTAAGTTTGGAATATTATAGTCTCCACATATGAGATACTTGTGATCATCGTAATCATATCCTAAGTTTTATTAAATTGAGCAGCGATCACTATAAATTTGAGGCAAGGCACTAGGAGGGATATAGACACGAAATATACATTGAGTTAAACCAATCTTTGCTGAGACAAACAGACGTTCAATTAAATTATTCCGTAAAATTAGGCAAGATGGACTTCTATAATCTATAGTTTATAGTTTATATATAATGAGATTCATTGTAATGGCCCAATTTGTAATTGTTTAAAACACGTCTACCTTCGTTAAAAAACTTCTTTTAGGCAAAATAAATTACAGAAAGTACATTTTTGTCGAAATTTCTGTTATAATAAATGATTTACAAAAGCTAATTTGGAACTTATTTATTATATAATGTTCTGTTAATATGACATAAAAATTACTTGATGTGCGTCCTTTGTAAAGCCTAATATAATCATATTAAACAAAAAAGATCATATCACCAAAGTAAAGGAATTCCTTTGTAAATATTAATGCATAACATACACATATTTCCTGAACTCTATCTTTAGACCCTCGACCTTCTTCAATAATGCAACGCATCCCACACAAACGGAACTGAATTTCAAAGGATCATAGATTCAAGACGCAGCGCTGACCTTTACGGCCAACCGCATTCTGAAAGCCAGCCGAGAACATAAAGCATCGCCCCCGTGTTGAGGGGTTGAAACCAAATGCAATTAAACCGTTAATAATGCAGCAAGTTTTCAAATGCAACGCCATTAATAAATAATGTCAGTAGTTTGCAAACTGCAATTTATGATTTTCAGATAATTAACGTGCACTTGTTCCTAAACAAGCACAGATGAAACCGATGCGTTTCAGTAGCTCGAGGTTATTTTCAGGAAATTCTAATTTGAGCTACGTAAATAAATCGCGTTCGCTGCGAACAGTGTATTGATGGGATGGCAATTAATTTTGCAATACGGTGTATTTTCAAACGTAATTACATTCTCTAATAATATTAACATAATAATTAGTGATTAATGAAGTTGTGATTATAAAATTGAATATATACAATCTGCTAATTTAAACCTAAATATTAAAACATGAGTTTTTTGTTTATTTTTAACCCTATTTTCTATTGTGAGTCTAAATGGCAATTTTCTTGAGTTCTTGTAATGATTGTAATTATTTATTATGTAATCTGCAAAATTATATTTTTATAATTTTTAATATCTCGATTTAAAATAGATGATTTAAATGTATTTTTTAATATCTACAAAATTGCTCTCTATGGTGCGTTTGTCGACACGGTATAACACAGCTATTCATAGTGTTAACTGATATACCTTCTTGTTTAAAGGTGAGTGATCTGAAATTCTGGGCCATGTTTTCGACTTTTGTTTCTATTGATTAGGCATGAGGTTTGAAGGAACGTTTGGAATCTAACAGGATACCTGTGAATTGTAATTGTATGATTTTGTGGAAACGGGTAAATAGTTTGGTTTTACTCGTCTTAATTTTTATGCGCCATTTCGAATACCAAGTCGAGGGATCGTTGAGCTATTGGAAAGGTGGGTGAATGGGCAATAAGGACAATATCATCGGCAAAAAGCAAGATATACTATAAAGAATTGAAATATGTGGGATTGGGATTATTGATATCGTTGTATGTTGTATATGAGAGGAGATAAAGGAGAACCTTGTGGAATACCTTGTGGCACGGAATTTTTTTTGTCTAAATCTTACTTGAAAAAATATATTGGAAAGGAAAATGTGTATAAGGATTCTTGAATAATTTGGGAATTATTAATAGGAAACATTTGTATAGAAGACCAATATGCTAAACTGTGTCAATTCTTTTTGTATGTCTAAAATTGGTATAGCTCATTTTTGACCTTGGAGGTGTTTGGATGTTAGGATGGAGTGAGAAAGTAAGGTTGACTTTCGCGAGAAAACCAAACTGCTAATCAGGTGTATACAACTATTTAATTGAGGTGTGCAGGAGTTTTTGTTTAAGAAGAGTTTTAAATAGTTTTCTTATAAGAGTAAGGAGTGTAATAGAACGAAAGTTGGAAATAAATGTGTTACATACAATAATACCTTATGTTTATTTGGAAGAGAAATATTGTTGGAAATAACATAAGTTAAAGATTTTTAAAATAAAAAAAGTATATACAAATGGGGATTTTATCATAGCTAGGAGAGAAATTTTTACCAGAGCGTAATATAAAATAGTAATATAGCTTATTTATTGAATCGTTAGTTTGGAGATGGTGAAAGAGTTATGTCAAATAAAACGCACCAGTCGTTAGCTGAATTAAAAAAGTTTCCATTGTAGCCATCATTTAGTGTTGGTTTAAATGTATTTATTTATTGTTTGCGTTGTTTCTCTTCTTAAATTAATCAAAAATACATACTACTATGAATAATATTACTAAAATTTTAATTGAAGAGACCCGGACGGAGTTCAGTTCTTAGAAATGTTTTTCCACTCTGACCCATTCACCCTATTCTCATGAAGAATCTTTTGTTAGTGTTCTCTCGGTGGCTATTTATTATTCTCTATTGTTCAGCAAAAGCTGTTACAATTAAAAATCGTCTGTCAATGTGGAATCGTCAAGCAATATTATTTATATAGTCGGAGTTTTTGTATTTTGATAACTTTCTAGTTTAGTTAGAACCAGTTAAAATTTGTAATTCCTTTGAAAATGATCGTCTTTGATCAAAACATATGTCAGGAAAATAAATACTGCGATATGAAACATAACAAGGGTTCTAATTCAAAATTACCCAATGTTATAATTTCGTTTCATTAAGAGTACAATGAACAAGGTATCTACTGTATTAATTCTGAGTTAATAAATGAAGTAATGGTGAAAAATGCTTAAAATTTAAAACAAAAATTACTAGAAAATTCTGAAAATTTATAAAATAGTTTCTAGACAAATCTGAATAAAAAAATATAGAAAACTAGAATTCTTTGAAGTTTTGAAAAGAAACTTAGGTATGTAAATAATGTAAATTTCAATAACTCGTTGATTGTTGAGGCATTTATTTTTTGAAAATCCATTATCACTTAATATAATAAAAATAGTAAACTATTTATGATTTTCAATTTTTTATTTTACCCACTACAATTGTTTCGCTACAGTGTAGCTTCTTCAGGTGAAGAAATTTCAATACAGCAAAATAAGAAATGATTGAAAATACCGATTTGATTAAGTAGAAAAAAGTGAAAAATTCTTGTAATTTAAAGGTAATAAACACTTAAGAATTTTAAAAATTGAAAAAAAATCCTGGAAAATTCTAAAAAAAGTTTTCAACTAACACTAATCACACCTCGGATAAACCTCATCGCCACTGCGCAAAGCTGAGGCAAATTTTAGAATCTTCGAAAAAATTCCTCACAATTTTTAAGAAAAAAGGTTGCAAAAAAATATTTTTTTTTGTAAGTAAAATTGTCAAAACAATTTAATTAATATAAATCTGAAAAAATATTAATGAACATGTTTTTTTTACAAATTTCTAGTCTGTTTTCTAAAAATTCCAAAAATTTATAAAATAATTTCTGTAAAATTTTAGATAAATCTGAAGTTTGAAAAAGTTATTTAGGTATGATAATATCGAAATGGAGTATTCTAAATTTAGAAAAAAATGCTGGAAATTTCTAGAATCTTATAAGAAATTAGTGAACATTTTTTTACAATATTTTTGTCCAATTTCTTGCAAAAATTCTGAAAATTTATAAAAATACATTCTGTAAAATTCTAGATAAATCTGGAATAAACTGCAAAAAAGTTTAAAAAGAAATTTAGGTATGAAAATTATACAAATTTAAATTCAACAAAATACGAAATGATTCCTCTAAAATACAAACATCTCACAAACACAATTCACGAAATCATTAGAAATGCATCATCTGGATAGTTCTCTTAACTAGCATTTAATTTTTACTTCTTAATATCTTTTTGTCAGGTCAGAAAGACCTATCGTTACAAATAAACCAATCTAACAATGACAATCTAACAGTCTCGTTATCTTAATATTTAAAAAAACTTGGTATCTTGCTTTTTTCGTATTTTTATTATTACTACAAATTATGATTTTTATCCGTGTCATAACGTCATCTTTAAACTCTTAAACTTACATCAAATGTATCCTTGGTCATCTCCAAAATATCGAAAGTAATCTACTATAAAATCTCTGCGTACTTCAATCAGTTATTAGTGATTTTAGGTTTGAATTTAAAGCACTTTGTTATTCGAATGGTTTTTAATGAATTTTCATGATATTTTGAACCAATAAAAGTCTAGTGATCTTGCGGTTTTGTTTGCAGGTTGTTTTTTTTAAATAAATCTACATAGTTTTATCTTTTAGTTTCTGTCCAGTACGTCTTTTCTTGTTGTTCGTTGATTTTGCAACAGGTTTCTATCCATTTATATACAGGGTGTTTCTGTGCCTCGGAGAATAAAATTAACCACATATACTAGAGTGAAAATGATGAAAATTCGTAAAAATAATATTATAAAAGTCTTCAAATGATCAAGGTACAGGCCATCAAAATTAAGAAATTTTAACACATTTTTCTAAATATTTTCAATACCGTTCATGTTAGAGTACTGAAATTTGATACAGCTTAAACTAACTAAAATTTCTTTGCTTAGAACTTTTTTATTTGCTTGTAAGTCTACATTAATTTTACCACATTTTATTAGAAAACTTATTTTAGAAACTTTTATCACTCCTTGAAAATTTTGATAAAAGTATTAAAATCCTCGAAAAAATCTGAGTGGGCGTTGACAATTGAAAACGAATTGAGCTGTTAACTTGCTTATGTCGTCCAAATTTCTGAAAAATTGAGAAGGTTAACAAAACTGGACATTTTTGAATATTCATAAAATACTTATTTTTACCTACAAATTTTGATATTTTTGCATATTATTAAAAAACTATAAGAGATACTCGAAATTTATTTATACTAAATGACATAGACATCCGAACACGCAGTATAAATAATTTTATTTTCATAGTATTTTGTACCATTGTAAGGGAAATCATCAAATCAACAAATGAATGAAATTTCTCTTCGATTCAATGAACTTGATTATTAAAACATTAATAATGTGTCGATGCACCGCGGTGGGCTATACACTCATTCCAAGTAATTACCAAAGCATTTCAAAGTATTTCTAGAGTTTGAGGGAGATGCTGCAAATTAAGGAATCTTCAGCCCATGACATTCCACACATGCTCAATTGGAAATAAATCCCGTAACCTCAGTGGCCAGGGCAACAAATTGATTCAAGAAGTTCATTGTGGCTCTTGCAATGAGTGGGCGAGCATTATCCTGATAAAAAGGTAGGGTTCCAGAATTTCTTCGATGAAA
The DNA here is from genome assembly GCA_963969525.1 of Ontholestes murinus. Classification (NCBI taxonomy): domain Eukaryota; kingdom Metazoa; phylum Arthropoda; class Insecta; order Coleoptera; family Staphylinidae; genus Ontholestes; species Ontholestes murinus. Next base: position 22,980,981 of record OZ018398.1, read on the forward strand.
TGCTTGCCTCTAACGAAGATTTTGACAAAAAATGTGTATTTTTTCTTTCACTACCTCGTCTTCTGACTTTAGCCTGGACATCATGCATCCCTAAACAGAATCTAGATTTGTCACTAAACACTATATCATTCTATTCCTGGTCCCACATCAATCGTTCTTTACAATACTCGAAACGATTTCGTCGATGCTCAGGGGTTAAAGGAACGGAATGAAAAATGGCCAAAAGTGTGAATCCTGCAGTAAACTGTTCGCATTCCAATCGGTCTTCCATCCTCTTCATACCACTGGTTTGCAAAGAACCTAGTGGTAAACAAACGATCTCTTAAATCCAACACTCTCAAATCTCGACCTTCTACGTGATCCTGTACCTGAATTAGCTCTGCGTTTTCGACCCTCTTGATCCCATGCCCCACAACATCTTACTATAGTATCTAAATTTCTGTGTGCCCTGTCCCTAATTTCTCGAAAGGAAGGTCCAGCCTCTCTAAGTCCAACTATCTGCCCTCTATCAAACAAAGAAAGTTGATGAAAATTTGCGCGTCTTTGCACCCTAGGCATTGCGAAAGATAACGAAGAAAGCTTAGAACCGCACTCAGTAAAATTAAAATTATTACTACGGCAAAAATGTTAAATTTCACCTTGTGTACTAATGAATAAACAAGTTGAATAAAAAACGAAAACTTTATCTGATACAGCTGAATTTTTAATCGTTTTTTTATCACCAAGATAAGCCTAAATATTAAATTTTATCAAAATAAAATTATTTTTACTGGGTTTTCGGATTTCTATGTCAGTGTATTTGATAGTTGTAAAGAAGAATAAAATTAATAGTTTTAAAGAATAATATTTCTGCATATCTTTTATCCATAATATAGATCAATAAATAAGAAACATATTATATGATTTACATATTATTTTCTAGTTGTTTCGTTTTCTTAAATTCCGTAACTTTTTTGAGTTAATTATAATATTTCTCATGACTCTTCCTTGTGCATTCCTTAAATCCTTAATCTCGCTTCGGGGTAAAGGTATAAATGTGTTTTTTATCCTAACTTGTTGTCCACCTATGCATATTTTTTTTAAAATTTTATAAGGAACATACTTATAAATTTAAAAAAGTTTCCCAGTTATTTCCATTTATTGTATTCTACATATCTTAATCCGTTTCTTCCTGAACGAAGTATGGACAAAACTATGCGTATTACATCGTTTTCAGCGTAAGAGCGCGACCAGAAATTAAAGTCTAAAAATATAATCCACCCAAAATCACCTTAAAAGAAAGTTTGCACTGCATCATCGAGCTGCTACAACTTTCCTTACATATATTCCTAGTATATATCTAACCCAACTGCCTCATCAAAGACAGTATCCTTACAAAAGCTTCTCTCTACTATCATAGATTTCTTTAAAAAAAGTTTGCACTGCATCATCGAGCTTCTACAACTTTCCTTACATATATTCCTAGTATATATCTAACCCAACTCCCTCATCAAAGACACTATCCTTACAAAAGCTTCTTTTTACTATCATAGTGGTAAATATGTATGTGTTCTTGAGTTTTGTGAAGATTATATTAATAATAATAACGCGGTTAAATTTATTTCTTCACTGTTTTTATTTAGGCACTAAATGTACATTCCGGACGCTATGTGTTCATTATCAATAGTTGGTTAATTAATTGTGCCTAAATAAAAACAGTGAAGAAAGGAATTTAACCGCGTTTTTATTATTATAGTGGTAAATAACACCCATCATTTATGTTTAATCGAAATTTTATACGTATCACCTATATTTATAATGTCAAATAATAAACCAACAACAACTGACGTCCTTATTTGTACTAGTGACATCCTACACTTAATCCAAAATCCCATACTTATGTTCAGATTACTTGTCAATCCACTTTTCATTGAAAATACATCCTCCAATCCTCTCACCCCCAAGACAATCTATATACATCAAGACTGTAACATTAGTAAACTAACAAGAGACATGATAGAATATCTACGAACATATTGTCCTTCCCGTAATATCATAATATTCAGACGCATTAAAACAATATTCTCAAAGCTATTTCAAATCTCCCTTTAAATATTCCCTTCCTAGGTTCATCCTCCGACTGATCAAGTACAAATGACAACTATACAGAGACTTTCAAACAACAGGCGAAATCCAATTAAAACGAAAATTTAATTATATAAACAAAGATATCCATAAACTTATAAAATAATATAACCAGAGCCAATAAATTAGTTAGTAACTGCCAAGATATTAATAAAGAACAAGGAAGGAAATACTGGAATAAAATTAAAACAAAAATTCAAATACGAAAAAAACTGACTCTCTTCAAAAAATCAAAACTCACAAAACATTTAATGTTAAGATAATGCAATTAACAATATTTTCGCAGACTATTTTGAAGACAGTTACATAATGGAAACATAAAAGACAAGACGTACGATGACATCTTCCTTACTCAAGTTAATTCCTAGCATTCCTCATTCAAAACCTCCCAAGACAACATAAAAGGGGAAGAGTATTTTAACAGTTATGATAACATACCTTTAAAAGAAATAAAATACACTTTGTTTATATCACACACTTTATTATTCTTAGTGACTATAGTTTCGACACAATTCAGATGGTTATTATCAAATTAATACTTAAATTACATTTGTTGCACAATTTATATTATTTTACGGCATTAAACAAAGAGGTATACATCAGGTAAGTCTGGTCGTTGATGAATTGGATGTCCGAATTACGTTTTACTTTGTAAGAATAATAAAGTGTGTGATATAAACAAAGTTTATTTTATTTAAAGTTATAAAATATGTATCACAAAGCGAAAGCCTCTACAATCAAGTATTTATGATAACATACCCCGATCTAAACTGAAAACCTTATTTAAAAGTGCATAATCTGAATTCTAAATTTCCTTTATAAAAATCAAATTATTCCTAAGGAAGCAGAGCATAATTACATGCATAATTAAATACGATTTCGACCCTTTAAAAGTTAGTAGCTATAGACTAATCATGCTGCTTCCAACAGTGGGGAAGCAATTATAAACAAACAAACTCCTAGATCACATTTTCCACGCTATCCCTCCACATCAGTTCGACTTCCTACAAAACATTTCCACTCATCTTCCTTTAACCATAATCACCTCCAACAGCCAAACAACGAACCTCGAAGATCATAAAACTACCATAGCCTTTCTCGAAATACAAATGGCATTGGATTCAGTATGATACAAAGGTTAAAAATGTCCCACAAGGCTCCCATCTATTCCAACTCGCCTATAGCATATTCATCTATGACATATACAATCAAAATCCAAAATATTTTAAGCCAACAGCGTATTTTAGCACTTATCACTCACGGTAATACAATCCCAAAAGCGCTTACATACATACCTTTGATCCCTCATAATTCCTTCAAACCCCATTCCCAAATCTTTGAGGTAAAAATTACCAATTTCTGACTTAGATTTTACATGGATTTCAATGCATTTTCATTACTAGAATGTTTCCCCTTAAGTTTATTGAGTGATATTTTAAGAATTTTAATTTATTTATTATTGAATTTGCTATAAACCCTTAACTTTTCAAGCGTGATACCTAAAACAATTTATAATTAGCATTAATTAAATAGAAATTATGTCCGTTTTAAATAATAATAATAATGCTCTTTATTTACGTATTGCCATAATAACTGTACATTCATATTTAAAATAGATACATATAAATAATAAATAAAAAAAACACGAAAATATTTCGTAAAATTTACAACAAATGAGTCTTATTAAGACTACAAAACAAACCTCATGTTTCAATAAGTGATTTGTTTTGTAGTCTTAATAAGACTCATGTGTTTAAGAAATATTTTCGTGTTTTTTTCTAATTATTAGTTAATTTTCTACAACGTAAAGGACTTTATTTAACAGATACATATAACTTACATAGTTGTAAGCGTCATATATATATATATATATAATTAGATAAATTTTGATTTAAATAAAAACGATTGGCACGGCATTTGTCAACAGATTGTAAGATACTTATTTACAATTTTCATTCTTTTAATATAAAGATACATATATAAATGAGGCGAAATTTCTAAATTTATTAATACATTATTGATAACAATAATAAAATTTTTGAAAAAAGTGCCAAACTGTGTTTTACTCATATCAACATTTTCACGTACTCAAACAACCCAATTAAAACATTTTCTTGTTTGAGTTTTTAGTTGATTTACATTCGTACAATCAGTGATATAACGAGGCAATTTGTTATACACTACAATATGTAAATATTTTGTAGATTTTTCATAAAAAGTGGTATTATGAGGCGTTTTTCGTACCATATTATTAAATCGCCATTTTTATCAAATTTAGTTATATTATTGAAGACATTTATCACACATATGTATATGTAAATCTTGATGAGCGTGAGAATGTTATTTTCTATAAATATATTTGGATATGTTTCTTTTCTTTCAATATCAAATATTGGTCACAATATTCTTTTCTAAGCAATAGCAATTCTGTTTATGTTTGTTCTTCCCCATATCAACACGCCATATGAAAGATGCGGATGCGTTAGAGCGTAGTTCATATTTAGGAGCAATTTTCGATTTAGGCAATTTTTCTACTGTTTAATTTCGAACAAATATTATCAATTTGGCTGTTCACCGACAGAGTTTGATCTACAAAAAGACCAAGAAATTTTGTTCTGACAGAAGTACTAATTATGCAATTTGAGGATTTTCTGTTGGAAAATTTAACAACAGTTTTACTTTTATTTAATAATAAATTGTTATTATTACACCAAGACAGCATTTCTTGAGTGGTTTCTTTTATTATATCCGCTAACTCACATTGGGTATTTGCGGACACAATAACTGTTGTATCATCTGCGAAATTTATTAAATGCTCTTATTGATAAAATGTACCAAATCGTTTATAAATACCAAAAACAACAATGGCCCTAAGGTTAAACCCTGTGCTACACCTTTGTTTGCTGCGTAAGTGTTAGAATTTTGGTCCTTAACTTGAACACACATTCTTCTGTTTGTTAGAAATGACAGAATTAAATTTAAAGCTACACCATGTACACTCAATGCCCACCACTTTTTGCGCACAAAGTTTATCTCTATTGTGTCTAACCCAAGTGATAAGTCAAAGAATAATGCTGCCACATACATTCCGGAATCTCGTTCCTGATAACCACTTCCATAAGGTCAACTGAAGCAGGTTCGGTCGATTTTCCAACAATGAACCCAAGCTGGTTATCCTGTAGTTGAAATTTGTTGATAAAATCCCAAAGTTGATCAACAATACTTTCCTCAAGTACTTTTGAGAAATAGTTTGGCACTGAGACTGGGCGATAATTGTCCACAATACTTTCATCGCCAGTTTTATATATAGGTTTTATTTTAAAAATCTTCAAATAACTGGAAAATTCCCCTGTTTGTATGGATAAATTAATTAAGTATGCGAGGGATTCAGCAATTTCAAATTTTAGACTTTTTAAGACTCTCGTTGATATTCCATCCTGGCCATAACTTGTCTTATTTTTGAGTGAAGTTAATGTTTTTACTATATCATCCCAACTTACCGGTTTTATAAACATTGAGTGTTTTTTGATGTTGCTGTAGTAGAAAAATTGTCTCCAAAGTGTGCATTAATTTTTTTATCTGTAATATTTGAGAATTACATCCCAAAAACTTCTACAATTTCACCCACGTCACTTCTCTCAATATCATCAGTAATTATGGTGATTTCTTTCTTTGACTGTGTATCATTGCCTGTTAATCTTGAATAAATTTAGAAAATGCCGAGTCCACGTTGTTTATTTCAATTTGACTCCAGTCTACCTTGTTAAGATGAAATTTTAATTCGTTTATACTATTTGCATTTATCTTCCTTAAGGTCGTTTTTTCATTGCTTCTATGGTCATCTAAGTTAGAGAGATTAAAATGTACATTAAAGCATATTACATAATCGGCATTAAAATTTGTACCTATATAGTCGATATGCGATGTACATATTCTGTATTCTAATTGTTGGTTCGTTATTTTATTTATTAAATTGAATGATTTTATAAAATCATTTAAAACTTTCGATTCGACAATAGTTTTTAACATATTTATATTAAAGTCCCTACAAAGAATTATAAATTTGAACAGAGTACTCATATGTTTTAGTATATCTGTTATTTTTTTTAAATACCCCCATATTACCTGTAGGTGGTCTATATATAAAAAATAATACATATTTTAATATTGTTTAACTTGATTGAACAAGCACATCCTTCAATTACTGATTCGATATACAGGGTGTCCCGTTAATGCGGGGAAATGGCTAGACCATAGATTCCTGGGGTCAAAATATGACGATTTAACGCAACTTATCTATATCCAAAAATTTACGGTTAAGCCGAAATTTGGCTTCAAAGTTTCAAAATTTTTTATTTCTTTTGTTTATAACAATTGAACGCTTTATTTGATTTGAATGAAACTTATTATTAATAAGTACCATAATATCATACATCATTTCAGTTATTGTTGGCATTAGTGATTGACCGGAAGTATAAAAACAGTAGTACCACCACTTAAAAACAAAAATATTTTTTTATTGGTGCATCCAATAAAATCCAAAAAAATCTACTTGAAAGGGCATTAGATTTAAAAACTTTTTTGACTCTTACTAGTTTTTGATATCTTGTACGGTTTTGGCACAAAAAAATAAAATATGAATATAGTATACCCATTATGCACTCATTAATAAGTAAATAAACTTACTCTATTGAATAAAAATTAAATAATATCAATTAATAAAATAAATCAAAACAACATCTAACACTTTTAAAACAATTTTCTTTGCAAAATCCTAATACAAACCAGATATCTGTTTGTTCCAAATATGAATATTTATGAACTATAATAAACTTAAAAATTAATTGTTAAAAGACACTAAATAATTATTATTATACATAATTTACATTTTTTAAACAAAGACGGCCACGAAAAACATTTTTTTTTCGATTCGACGAAAAACTTGATTTTGTTTTTACTAGATAAAAAATATATATTTTATTTTTTTTGTGGGAAAACCGTAAAAGATATCATTAAGAGATAAAAAAGTTTTTAAATTAAATTGTCTTTCAAGTAGTATTTTTTTAGTTTTTATTAGATCCACCAATAAAAAAATATTTTAGTTTTTAAGTGGTGGTACTACTGTTTCTTATACTTCTTGTTAACCAATAATAGTCATAATAACTGAAATGATGTATTATATTATGGTAGTTATTAAAAATAAATTTCATTGAAATCAAATAAAGCGTTCAATTGTTATAAACAAAAGAAATAAAAAATTTTGAAACTTTGAAGCCAAATTTCGGCTTAACCGTAAATTTTTGGATATAGATAAGTTGCGTTAAATCGTCATATTTTGACCCCAGGAATCTATGGTCTAGCCATTTCCCCGCATTAACGGGACACCCTGTATATATAGTTGTTTTATATGGTTTTGTTTCTTACATATCAGGTTTTGTTTGGCTAATATTATAACTCCATCTCCTTCACGTTGTGTTCAGATATAATATCTTTATTTATCCCTTTATATTTGTTACACCATGTTTTAGTTAAGCATAGTACAGCAGGCTTTTCCTCTTGCATTGCTATATACAGGCCTCGTAAATAAGTATTATTTAACTAATGAAGAATGAGATACGATGACTTTGTTTTACCACTTTTTTGTCTGCTTCTTTATTATATTCAAAATGTATCACAAAGTAAAAGCTTCCACAATTAAATATTATTTAACTATTGGGCATTAAAAATATCAAATTTAAATTAAGTTTTAATTTTATGATTTTATATATTTCAGTATTTATATGCATACGAAATGCAAGTGAAAACACTGCTGTATATTTGTGATCAATAATGTGGAAATTAGGTGCATACTATTGAGTTACGTTCACCCCTCAAGGGTTGGTTGGGTTTCACTTTTGCTTAGTCACCGCGCAATAAAATTCAATTGCAACCGATTTTAAACCCACCATTTAGTTTGATATTATTAAACAGATAACAATAATACATCTAATATACAATAAAACAATTATTTTAGGACAAATAAGAAATAAGAAATTTAAAATATAATTCAGTCACCATGAAAAATGGAAGCATTAATGAAAAAACAGTTCTGTGTGTCAATTAAAACAATTAATGAATTTAATAAAACAATAGCAGATCAAGAAGAAATCAGTTAGTGCTAACCTGATGAATGATGCAACTAAATCTAATCTTTTAAAAATGTTACATTTTATCAATTGGAAAAATACTAAATTATAACTCTCTTCGCTATTTTCAATCAACAAATTTTTCCAACGATATCTTATCTTCACTTGTTAACGCTGTTACTTTCGTCAAACTAAATACATATCATCCCACGATGAAGGACACTAAAAATCTTATCTACTAACTAAAATAATTAAACCAACTTCTCAACAACAAAAAAATACCACGAGAATCCATAACAGAAAACATTCATATTCTTGAAAGAATTATTACGTTTAGAACTTACGTCATAAAAATCCATTATATTCCTCCTAGGAATTCCCTGACAGAAATCTCTCAACAAGTCTTCTATCATTTATATCCCTTACCAACACGAGGAAACAATAATACTTTCCACCATATAACACTAAATCATAACTTATTAGCAATCAATGGTGAACGATTTGTACCACTAGATATTGCTCCATCCGATCGCCACTTATTTCGCCTTGTTCCATGTGAATTTCCAAATAGTGGACTAGGTCCGAAATTGGCTTAATGATCCTGTCCAAAGACGTAACAATTTTCCGAGATGGAATTCATCAGCTCATTCCGGCAATGATGAAAATTATAAAAAAAGAACGGTGAATTCTTTGATGGAACAATTTAATTTACTTTCTTTCAAAATAAACCTTGAATGTAACTTAAACAATGGATTATTTATTTGTACACCTAATATAATTTAGAAAAACTTATTTTGTTTGGCAAATGGAGGAATGGATGTCCGCATAAGTATAAAACAAGCTAAAAGAGAGATATTAGCTTATAAAAGAAGCAAATTTTATTTGTTAGTGTATTGTACTTTATACATATAATTATTCACTCTCTCCCTCGTGTATGCTCACCTTGGTGGGGAAGCTTGCCCATTCAAATGGTCCTAAGTGCTCCACCAGCGGGAGCGTCAGCTCCCGGAAGGGACACCCATGCTGAAGAGGACTTAGGTGATTGTTCAGACTAAGCAGCATGCACTCATCCCGGCTGCCGTGTCGTGGCTTAAGGATTGCACTGAGGTTTGCGATGCCGAGGTCCACATGCTGCCTAACAGTGTCCTCGTAATACCACTCAATCTCTGTATGTTTTCCTCCACGATAAACATGCCAAAAGATCTAGAGCAGGCTGAGAGGTCTGGCCAGAACTTAGAGGATCAAACCTCTACTAAGGGAAAGAAGAGGTTCAAATTCCTCCTGCGATAAGAGATTTTCTAAACGAAGCCCGAGTGCAAACGCTAAGTCTCCGAACTCCACGGATGCGGGCCGCAACAAAAGGCCCAGATCCGATGACAACACCCCGGAAGAAAAGAACTCCAACTATGATTGTAAAGGCGACGGGGAGATCCTCCAGCAATCATACTGCAAAGGCTGAGGTGGGAGACTCAAAACCTCGTACTTCCTCCTCTGCTGCTTACTTCCAGCCACCAAACTGGCAGAGGCTACCAAAGCAAGGCCTCCTTATAAATCCGCTGAAGGCAAAGGTCCGAGGGAATAATGCCCAATAAGTTCCCAGATACATTGATTCAGCCAAATCAATTGACAGTGCTCCAGAAAGCCATCATGGACAAGATTATGTGACTAAACGAAACGAACATTTGTCTAAAATTTCCAAACTCCAGCAACAGGCCCAAATGGCTTATGTTGGTATATGTGGCCACAGTACTAACATTAAAACCATGGGAAGGATACTGAGATAGTAATTGGCTACTTCCCATCTAGTGCTAACTATCCCATCTAGTGCTGACTATCCCAATAAAAAAATACTGCAGCTCTTAGAGGTCCAAAATAGCCTCAAATCCAAAGACTGGAGTGAGCTAAGGAGAATATTCAATGGCCCTACAGTAGAACTCGCCTCATCTGTGGATAATGCGTGGTCCGCAATTCTCAAAGAGGCCGCGTATAGGGTGTTACAAGTTTGGTCATATTTAACTAAGACCGAAAAGGATTACAGGGGCGGATAAAACTGCCTCATTCGGGAAGAAAGCCAAAGCGGACCCTCCCGAACAGATGGAAATAGAGGAAGGGACGGACGAGACGCCCCACTCACCAGCCTCTTTAGCCGAACCGAACTGGCTGTAAACACTCCGCCGGACAGCCCAGTCGTAGGGGAGGAGATCGGGGTAACTGGCCCCGGCAAAAAGGAACAACACATCAATAGCTTCAGAAATCCCAAAAATGCCTACTTTGAGGCCTAAAAACAGCGAATTACATCAGAATTAGCGGGACTACTGAATCCTATCGAAACAGACGAACAGCTAGAAGTAGCATCGAATCACTTGCAAGATGTAATCAACATCAACAAGTAAATAGTTGGTGACGTTAACTTCGGTGCTGCTTCATTTAAATCTTTCGGAATACGATAATATTGATCCTCTTGCAAGTGATTAATCAAAAATATTGAATTAGTTGTCTATGTACTGCATGTTTTCCTGTGCGGATTGGCTCGGTAAGCGATAATTGATTTATCATAACCACAATTTTTATGACCGAGTACGACATCTTTCGATTCACGTGGTCCTCCGCACAGAAATCGCGACGTTGCCACGTCTACTGTTTTCTCCTAGGTATCACGCGATTTCGTCGTAGTTACATGTATTTATATTTTTATTAATCGTAGTAATAATTACTTTCAATATTCGCCATTCCCTTTGTTTTCTTTTGTGTTCCCATCCGCTGCCTAGTTTTGTGTATTTATTCAGTTAGTCACCGCTACGGGCACGGCTGGTGTGAAGTATAGTATCCCTGCCGTATCCTAATATACTCGACATTTATTTTCAATATCTAAATAAGCCGCTATGGTTAACTACTGCGGAACCTGTAATAAAGCGGTCACACCGGCTAAGCCATACTTGAGATGCACGGGAGCGTGCAATAAAGATATACATATTAAATGCACTAATTTAAAATTGAATGAATTGCCTTCCTCAGAAGATGGGTGGGTATGTAGTCGTTGCATTTCGGTTACCTTAAATGTGTCGATTTCAACATTGACCCAAATAATTGTAAATGAAATTAATAAAGCGAAGCTAGAGATTATTCAATCAATTAATTCAAAATTGGAAGAAGTTGAAATTAGGTTGCAGAAACTAGAGGCACAAGAATGTTCAAATAAAAAAGAAATTGATTTATTAAAATCTAGATGATCTAATGGTCCTATAGAGTCTGTTATTCAGGAAATGGAAGAGCGACAATTAAGAAAGAATAATTTAATTTTATACAATGTTCCGGAATCACAGGCTACTGTTGCTGATGCTCGAATTTAACATGACACAGAGAAAGTTCATAAATTATTTAATTCTCTAAACCTATCCATAAAGCTAAATAAAATACTAAGAGTGGGTATGAAGAAACATGATACCACTAGACCTATAAAAATGATTTTTGGTGACGAATCGGCAGTCAAGGAGGTATTAGCTTCTAATATAAGGAACAAGAATCCAAGCATACGCTTCCGGAGGGATAAAACACTCAGCCAACGCCAATACTTTAAAAAAATAAAAGAAGAGCTAACTACAAGAGTGGAGAATGGGGAATCGGATCTTAGTATTCGATACCGGAATGACATTCCTTACATTTCCAAGAGCAACTCCCAAAGTGAAAGCTCCGGCGTCTCTTCAAAAAACTGATGATTTATTATCAAAACGTAGGCGGCATGCTTACTAAACTATTAGATATAATGTTAACTGTTAATAGTAATGATTTTGATGTAATTATTTTGGTTGAAACGTGGTTGTATTCTGATATGTCAAATTCAATGTTGCGCTTTGACAATTACTAAATATATAGATCCGATAGGTCTGAAACGGGTGAAATTCGGGGTGGCCCGCCACCCCGTTTTGATCGCAATCAAGAAGTGTTTTCCTTCTTGCCTAATTTTACGGAATAATTAATTGAACATCTGTTTGTCTCGGCAAAGATTGGTTTAACTCATTATATGTTTGGTGCTGTCTATATCCCTCCCAGTGCCTTGCCTCAAATTTATAGTGATCACTGCTCAATTTTAGAAAACTTAGTTTATGATCATGATAATCACAAGTATCTTATATGTGGATATAATATTCCAAACTTAAAATGGGACGTAAACGGTATTGTTTATAACTCTCTGAAATCTGCTGATACTATTGCTAATATAGTACTGGAATCTTATTGTTTTCTCAATCTGAAACAGAGTAACATCTTACCGAATGCTCGTAATGTGTTTCTGGATTTAGTATTTAGCAATATAACTGGGTTAACAATATTCAAAGACAACGATCCCCTTCCCAAGTCTACAGACCACCATTTTGCTTACAATATTATTATTGACAGTATTAGAAGACCTATACTAAGAAATTTTTGTTTCATGTGTCAGATTTTTCAGATTTGAATATGTTTTTGAGTTCTGTCGATTGGAACGTCCTTCGTGAACTTGAGTTAGAGGTGGCTACGGCCCTATTCTATGATATTGTTCATACGGGCATAAATAGATTAATACCATTCAAATATGTTCCAGTTAAATATGATAACTTTCCTAGATGGGTGAACAAAGAACTTAAAGCATTAATCAGAAAGAAAAAGGAGGCGCATATAAAATTCAAAACGAGCAGAAGTTATGAGAATTATCAGACTTTCAGTCAACTTAGATCAAATTGTAAACAACTGAATTCCCTACTTTATCATCGTTACCTTACTAAGGTAGAATCAGCAATAAGTGAAAATCCAAAAAATTTTGGTCTTATGTGCATGAATTCAAAAATGAAGACGAGCTTCCCAGTGTGATGTACTACAACGATGAGGTGGCTCGTGATGGAAGTAGTATTTCGGAACTATTTGCCAAGTACTTCTCATCGGTCTATGCTCCTCCTAGGACTTGCAAGGATAACCATATTGACCGAGAATGGTTACTGACCGCACTGTTAAGGCAAAATAATTCTATGGGCCCGGATGATCTCCCTAGTTGTATTCTAAAGAAATGTGCTTTTACTCTGGTGAACCCAATTTATATCTTATTTTCAAGGTCTATTGATGAAGGGATTGTACCTGATATGTGGAAGAGTAGTTTGATCCGTCCTATCTTTAAGACGGGGGATCGGAAACTAATTAATAGCTATAGGGGAGTATGCTTGCAGTCCATTATTCCAAAGCTTCTAGATGAAACCATTGCTCAGCAGCTTCTTTGGATGTCCAAGATTTTAATCACGGATAGACAGCACGGTTTCCTGACTGGGAGGTCCACAATAACAAACTTATTAATATAATGCAATTTTCTGTCGAATGCCTTAGATAAGAAACTTCAAGTAGACGTCATATATACTGATTTTGCTAAAGCTTTCGATAGTGTAAATCATTCGGTGCTATTACGGAAGTTGGAAGAGCTTGGCTTTCATCCAAGTGTAATGAAATGGATTAATTCTTTTCTAACGAATCGCGTTCATTGTGTTAAAGTAAATAATTTTATATCCCAATGTTTCAATGTTACATCTGGTGTGCCGCAAGGGTCGCATAGCGGACCTATTCTCTTTTTGTTATTCATTAACGATATTGTGAAAGTGATACATGGATCGGAGTGCCTCCTGTATGCGGATGATCTCAAGTTATTTAAAATTATTAGTAGCCTAGATGATTGTTTTGTCCTTCAAGATGACATTGACAGGATTAACAAGTGGTGTTATGATAACGATTTATTTCTAAATAAAGATAAATGTCAATCTATATCATTCTGTAGATCAAATAGGCATATAGATTTTGCATATCGACTTGAGGCCTCTTTTTTGCAACGCGTAAATGAAATAAAGGATTTAGGAGTCATTTTTGACATACAACTTACATTTAAAACTCATATAAATAAAATAGTCTTATAAGCTTGTCGTATATGGGGGTTTGTCTGGTACATTGGACGTAAGTTGAGTCAGGCGTGTGTGGCTACTTTGTATTTTTCGCTGGTGAGATGTCAGTTGCATATGGTCTCCGCATACCCAATCGAGCATTGCTTCCATTGAGAATGTGCAAAAAAAAAAATCCTGCGATGTATGGAGTTCAGAATGGGTATTAATCATATACAGGGTGAATATGGCTGGATTATGAACAACTTAAATGTACAATCACTGGAAGTCAGAAGAAAGATCCTGGACATGTGTTTACTTTTTAAATTAATCAATGGTCATATTTGCGGCCCCTTAATTCTGGAGAGGTTAGATTTCATATTGTATTTAAATGATAGATCTAGAAGAATTACACCTCTTTTTCAGCTAAGGATACACCGCACTAATTTTTCAACTAACAACACTATAGACCGTTTAATGCGTCTGGGGAATGAATTTAATCGAGAACAAGTTGACCTGTTTGGTTCGTCATTTTCACAATTTAAAAAGAGTTTGTTCCGTGTCATTACGTAATTTATCTCTTTTGTAGGGCTTCCTGTCGGTTGGATTTTCCTAGCTGCTTGAATGTGCTATGTCAAACTAATTATGTGATTCATCATTACAAACTTTTATTGTTGCGCCGAATTGTAATTATATCTTAATTTTAAACAATATACATTAAGAATTTTTTCTTTTTTTATATAGAATAGATTCATTTATATATAAGTATTAGTTTAAGTATTATATATTATATTTAAGTATTTTTATGTAGAAATTGTAATTGTTGTAAAAAGGGGGTACCCGTTAATAATAATAAACTAAACTAAACTAAACTAAACTAAACATCGCTTACTAAAGTAGTTGTCCATTAAAGCAAAGGGCTGTCGTTAGGGAAGTACCCTAGTGGAAAAACGAAGTTGCTAGCCTAAAAGCAAGATTAAAGCGTACTTTCAATAGTGCCAAAGCGTCCGGACAGTGGGAGGAAATAGATATTGAATACAATAAAGAGATTAGAAAATCCAAAAGGAAAAGTGGGAGAACTTTCCGTGAGCGTTACAGAGATCACAACTCAAACAAAGCTCAGCAAGGTTCAACGGCTGGCATGTCTGAGTAATTCAGGGGCTATGATGTGACCTACTGGAGCAATGAAGGCCATGCAAAACCTCACACCTCTGTACCTGCACCTGAAAAGGGAAGCTGCATTAAACGCCTTAAGAATAATCCAGACAGATAATCGTCAGCACTGTTTGCGAAAAAGCGCTGTATATGCCCAAAGCCCAATTGATAACTAATACGACTTTGAGTCAACGATTGAAGTGGCCATCCATGGCCACATTATGTAGAAGCAAAAGTCAGGCAGTTAGCATGCTCCTCAATAGTTTGCTACAAAAAAAGAAGAATATGTATATGCTCGAAGCATGACTGCTTCATTAAAGGCAATAAAATTATATAAGGTGGCGCAAAAGTAATGTCACAGTTTTAATTGGCCGCCATTTTTGCAGATAGCGCCAAATGTCAGTGTGCGTTGACATTTATGATGTAGATATATAAAGAATTAGTTGTCAACAAGTCATGGAGCGATACACACCTCAAGATCGTAGATTTATTGTTACTGCTTATTTGACAAATTTTAAATCTGTTGTTTTAACGCAACGTAAATTTTGTCGTCGTTTTCAATGTCGTCGTGCTCCATGTGCTCGAACAGAAAATCCACATGTAATGCAAGAAGATCTATTCCATCTCCTCAAGGTGACTGTTTGGTGCGGCATTTGCAGTGAAAAAGTGATTAGTCCTTATTTTTTTGAAGACGCCGATGGAGCTGCCGTAACCGTAAATGGCGAGCGTTACAGGCAGATGCTAAACGATATTTTTTGCCGCAAGTTACTGAATTGGGTCTCGATCATTGTTGGTTTCAACAGGACAGAGTAACCGCTCACACAGCTCAGGTAACTATGGAGATCTTGAGACACCAATTTCCAGGTCGAGTGATCTCCCGTTTTGAAGAATTGAACTGGCCGCCCAGATCATCAGACCTACAGCACCAAGAACCTTGCAAGACTTGAAAGCTAACATTGAAGAAAAAATCTCCAATTTGGAGCCAGATGTTTTGCGAGCAACAATTCAAAATGCCGTAAAACGAAAGCAATTATGCATAAACTCGAGAGGTGGCCATTTGAGCGATATAATTTTTTCCAAGTAATGTAACTAATAATACACTTTCAAATAAACTTTTGATGGACACATAGCTCTTTCTTATTCATTAATAACAAAATAGCAGCCAATTCAAACTATGACATTACTTTTGCGCCACCTTGTATATATGCAAGTCTAAATCTGTCTGAGATTACAAACTATCCCTGAGCAGCTGGCCAGGAATAACAGAGTTAAATGGCTCTGGGTCCCACGCTGGGATCAAAGGCAATAAAATCGCCGACAGCTTCTCCAAATAGAGTTTCAAAACTGGATTTGTTGGACCAGAACCGTACAGTGGTATAACCGCATTAAGGGGATGATACAGGAATGGGAAAATACTGCTAAAAGTACCCACATGAGGAGCATGCCTGGCTTGCGACAGGAGAAAAGGTTTATCGCTTTATCTGCCGTAAGATCCAGACGATTTCTCAGATTTAGTAAGGGCAACCTAAAGCTCATAATCGACCTACCAACCCAATACTGTCGTCTGAAATACCACCTTACTAAGATGGGTCAGACAACTGATGCCAACTACAGATTCTGCAACGAGGCACAAGAAACAGCAGAGCAACTACTGTTGAATAGTCTGCCTTGTCCCTTCAAAGAAGGCCTGTTTAAAGCCTGTGAGACTACGTAAAAAGTTTAGACATTGAGGGACTCAAGTACGTCAGGGACAATTACAAAATATCTCTTAGGTCGAGGTAATTTCGGAAGGCTCAGAGGCCATACGACCCACCGAACCCACAACATAACATAATTATTCACTGTGTTAACAAATAGTATAAAAAAACTATTAGTCAACATATTTCACCTGAAAAACTTTGAGTTCAAGTTCACATGATTTTTAGTCTTGCTCAATACCGACTCTCTTACAGATTTTTTTTTTATAATTACTAGTCAAATGTAAAAATGTGGAAAAAATCTGCTTATTTTTTCAGATATAAAAATAATGGTGTGTATATTAAAGGATCGGAAAGAAACTAAGAAGATTCTGATCGCTCAAAACAGTAGGGAACTTTTCTAAATACATATAGAAACGAAATAATTCTCCTTCTTAAGGGCGATTTAATGGAATAGATTAATTATGATGAATCTACTAAAATAATAAAACACCGATTAGAAATATTAGAAATTAAAATATAATTAAGTTAGCTCACCTTAAAGATAATAATAAAAAGTTCTATTTTAAATATACTAAAATAATGTTTATTTAATATTTATTAAAATTTAGCTTTCTTTAAAAAATATGTTTATATACAAAAATATACAAAATTTTGGATGGATGAAGCTAAAAATAATTTAAATAATTAATTTTATTCCTCACCATAATTATTTGTTATTCAACATCACTGTTTATTAATTGAACTTCATTTATTAATTTCTTTGTGCGGAAAATTCATTGTTTTTATTATTGTTTTCGGACCGCACACTGTGACCTGCACACACGTACAATGTTAGGGATGCAGGTGGAAACGCGAACCCAAACAACCCCTAGCGGGAAAATCGATACTACGAGGGCCGTTGTGCCGTGCTCGTGCGGGTTACTACGTCAAAATCAAGGACACGATATTTCCAGGAATATCCTTGAATTTCCCATTTTCCCCGCCCCGCCTGGGTCTCACGTTCCCCATCCCGAGTTAGAGGACGTGGAAAATTACATTATTTACACGTAAAACTCGGCCCGCGAGGGATGGAGGGGGAGAACGGCGCAGGCGGCGGGCCGAGAGGAATTCAAGGTTTAATATATAATATAATTTTCAATATGAGTAGAGGTGGGCATTATTTATTATATAGTCTGTACGGGTTGTTTAAATGAATTTTCTCGTCGGAGGTGCCCTTAAATAAATATTTTATTAGACGTGGAGATTTAACAAGGGAATTTATTGCTGATATATTTTCTAATCAATCACAAGCAATCATTTAGTACGTAATTATTTTATTGTATTAAAACAATTTTTTTGGAATTATGGAATCTTATAATAGAAGTGGAATGTAAAAAATTGTAAGTTTATAAATAGATAAACGATTTATTAGGATGAGGAAATCTTTGGAAGGTAAAAATATTTTTAGAAGTGACTTATATCTGAGCAAGTGTTACAATGAAAGTCAAAAATAGTATAATAATAATAATAATTCTCACAGAAATTACAACAAAATCTGGAGCGCTGTGATTTTTTGAAGGAACTCCTGACCCCCATCCAAAAAGCAGTAATACTGCAAATATGTCATATAGTGCGGAAATTCTTAAATAATAGCTCTAGCTGAACTGCTTTGCTATTATTCAGATAAAACTAGCTATAAGCCTAAGATAAACAAAACAAACAAATAATAATAATAATAGGCATTTATTTTCATAACCAGTTTACATACATATCAATATAAATATATCAAAATAAACAAAATGGTGATGTGGCCATCATAGTACTTTCCCTATATTTTACTCGAAAACTATAAGGATTTCGCAAAAAGCTATTCCTAATAATTTGTTCATTTAAATTCTCTACAATTATTTGTCATACAAATTTCAAATAACCATTAGGAAAAATGTCAAAATTTTCAATTTTTATATTTTTTTAGGAATTTTACGAAAAATATATTTTAATAAAACTTGTTCAGTTCTTCATTCCCTTTAACTTTTGTTTGATAAGTTTTGTAAAAAAAAATTTATTAAAAAAATTTCGAAAAAAAAAGACCTTGAGTAAACATCCACTTCCGGTTTATGAATGTTTACTAAAAACTTGTCAGTTCCAGTTTTGAACGATGAAACCTGAAGTCTAAAGTTTCATTTCTATAGGATCTTTCGTTTAGCCTGAATTTTCGAAACATTTAATTTTCTAGTTTTTTCTAAATATAAAATTTTCAATGTATCGAATCTTCTAAACATTGAATTTAGAAGTTTCTGTGTTTTAATATATTACATTAAATGTATCAAACATCATATTTAGAAATTTTTGTATGTACATTTATTATATATCGTATTTTCTATATATTAAATTTTTAAACATCCAATTTAGTTTTTTTTTGGGTAAATATTTTTATCAATGTTATAAACTAATTTTCTAAATTGAGAATTTTTTAAACTAAATGTTAAATTTTCGAATCAATACATCTAATTTTTTGAGTATTGAATTGTCTAAATAAAGTACATCAAATTTCCTACACATAAACATTTATAAGTATTTAATTTTCTAAGCAGAGAATTCTCTATCCATTGAATTTTCTGAACAATTTCTTTTATTTATTGAATTTTCTAAACAGAAAATTGTCCGTACATCAAATTTACTAAACATAGATGTTTATGAAATGTTTTTTATACAAATAATTTTTGATACATTCTTCTAATTGCCAAATTTTCTAAACATACATTTTTTAGTACTGAATTTTCTAGACAGAGAATTTTCTTTACGTTTTTTTTTATCAATATAAACTTTGTATTGAATTTTGTAAACATTGAATTTTCTATACATCGAAAGCATTCATATTTTTAGTATTAAATTTTTTTCAACAAAGAAGTTTCTATACATCGAATTTTCTAAACACAAAGTTTTATGAATATTGAATTTTCTCTACATCGAATTTTCTAAATATAAGGGTTTATAAGTTTTTTATAAGACCAGAAAATTCTCTTTACAACAATTTTTTTAAATGTTTTAAACATAAATGATTATGAATAATGTATAGAAAATTTTATTTAGAATATTCAACTGAATAGAATTTTCTATACATCGAATTTTCTAAAACTCAGGGTTTTTGAATAATGAATTTTCTCAACAAAAAATTATAGAGTTAGAGTTTGTTTATTTCCAAGCAGAATATTTGCATTCATGGGTTAGTTATAAGTAATAATTATAAAATATAAAATTTTCCGAATACTTAATTTTCCAAACATACAATTTTCTGCACAGCGAAATTTATAAATATACATTTTTTGGGCATTTATATTTCTAAATAGAGAATTTTCTAAACATCGAATTTTCTAAAAAAAAATTTATAATTTTTTAAACAAAATATTTCTGTACATTGAATTTTATAATCAAAGAATTTTATATACAAAGAATTCTTTAACCATTGAATATTTTAATAATAATTTTCTAAACATCGAAATGCCTAAAAAAAGAATTATCTGTACATCTAATTTTCTAAACATAAATATTTTTGAGTATTGATTTTTCTAAACGAAGAATTTTCTAAACAAAGAATTTTTTATATATCGAATTTTCTAATCAAAGAATTTTTTACACATCGATTTTTCTAAAAATATTTTTTTGAGTATTGAATTTTCTAAACAAACGATTGGCTTTACATCGAATTTTCTAAATAAAGAATTTTCTGTACATCAATTTTTCTAAACAAGGAATTTTCTAAACATAAATATTTTTTGAGTATTGAATTTTTCAAACAAAGAATTTTCAATACATCGAATTTTCTAAACAATGAATTTTCTATAAATCCAATTTTTTAAACAACAAAGTTTCTAAACATCAAATTTTCTGAACATCCACTTTTTTTGAGTATTGGATTTTCTAAACAAAGAATTTTCTATACATCGACTTTTCTAAACATAATTTTTTTTGAGTTATGAATTTTCTAAACAAAGAATTTTCAATACATCTAATTATCCAAACAAAAATTTTCTATACATAAAATTATCTAAACAAAGAATTTTCCCTACATCGTATTTTGTAAACAAAATTTTTATAAGTATTGAATTTTCGAAACAAACAAAAAATTTATACATCGAATTTTCTAAATAAAGAATTTTCTGTACATCGAATTTTCTTAACAATGAACATATTTTTTTGAGTATTGAATTTTCCAAACAAAGAAATTTCTATACATCGAATTTTCTAAATAAAAAAATTTCTATACATCGAATTTTCTAAACAAAGAAATTTCTATACATCGAATTTTCTAAATAAATAATTTCTATACATCGAATTTTCTAAACAAAGAAATTTCTATACATCGAATTTTCTAAATAAAGAATTTTCTGTACATCATATTTTCGAAAGAAAGAAATTTCTATACATCGAATTTTCTAAATAAAGAATTTTCTGTTCATCAAATTTTCTAAACAAAGAAATTTCTATACATCGAATTTTCTAAATAAAGAATTGTCTGTACATCGAATTTTCTAAACAAAGAAATTTCTATACATCGAATTTTCTAAATAAAAAAATTTCTAAGCAAATATTTTCTATACGTTGAATTTTCTAAACATAAATTTTTATAAGAATTGAATTGAGGTTTACGACAAACAGCTATTCCTAATAATTTGTTCACTTTCGAATTCTCTACAATGAATTGTAATATAAATTTCATATAACTCCTGTAGTTTAGCAATAGGAAAAAAATGTCAACATTTTTAATTTTTAAATTTTTTCTCGCACGTTAAGAACTTTTTGGAAAATGTTCAAATAAAACTTATTCAGTTTCTCGTTCCCTGTAACTTCTGTTTGAAATGTTTAGTAAAAATTTTCATATTTAAAAAAAAATATTGGAAAAAACAAAAAAAACGCCTCAAGCAAATGGTGATGTGGCAAAAATGCTATTCTTGATCATTTGTTAACTTGTAAATTCTCTACAATTATATGTTATATAAATTTCATGTAACTTCAATAATTTATTAGCAATTGGCAAAAAATATCGAAATTTTCATTTTTGAAATTATTTTCTCGAAAGTTTTTATGAAAAATATGTTTTAATAAAACTTGTTCACTTTTTCGTTCCCCTTAACTTTTGTTTAAAAAGTTTTAAAATATTTTTCATATTCCAAAAAATATCAGAAAAAAACAAAAAAGGGTCTCGAGTAAACATCCACTTCCGGTTTTTGAATGTTTACTAAAAGCTTTTCAGTTTCAGTTTTTAATGATAAAACCTTAGATTTAAAGTTTCATCTCAAACGGATCATTCATTTTTGAAATACAGCGCCCACAGACATTTTCATGCACGAAAACAATACTTCCCCTATATATACTATATAGGGAAAGTAATAAATAGGGAGACTTACAAAAAACCTCAATAGAAATTTTTGATATTATTGGAGGATTATTCTTGCTAATCATAATATATTTAATTTCGTTTTATTGCTAAATTTATAACAATACCAGGAATCTCCTCATTTATTAATACTTACGCATTCCCACATTCTTCTCATTCTTTCAAAGTAATTGAATCCTAGTAAGTCCGTCAAATTTGTTTTCAACTTTTCAAAAAAATTCCCTAATATAATGCACTAGATCTAGGTAGCATCAATATAATAATTGTACCTTCTGTACTATAAAATTGTAGAATATTATCATCTTTCCATAATAAACTTGTAGATGTGAATGTTAAAGGAGGCTACACCAAAAATATTAGCAAAACTATTCTTTTAATATAGTTTAAGATTTTGCTAGGACTTTTAAGCTCAGCTAGTCTCAGCTATAACGTCCCCAACAGGAATTTTCTTGTTACTACTATTGCTGGACTAAAATATAGAAAGTCTTCCGTCGACTCCATTTCTTATTTGATCTGAAAAAGCTTCTGATACCTGCAGATGGTAGTGTCAGGTCATAGTTTCTAGATGTACACAATATTGTTACAACTTTGGGTGTTGTGTCAGTATTATGTTTTTTGAGTGAGCAGAAGTGGAAATATTTCTCCATCTTGTAGTATTTTGGATTGGTAGACATAGTATCCGTGGACCCTTTATCTCTAACCTTATCTTTCCACTTAGGATTGAGTGTGACTTGATAAAGAGTAGGTTAACTCAATTATTTAGGGAAACCTCCTTCAGCGCAAGCTCACATTTATTAACTAGACCTGATAAAATCATGCATTATGGCCATCGAGATTCAGTTAAATTTTAGGCACCAACGAGTATCCCTTAAATTCTGCATGGGTAAGCTTTGATAGTTATGGGATGTTGTAGATAGTAGTTCACATTTATTAACTAGACCTGATAAGATAAGTATTTTCTAAAAAGATAGACATGAGTAGTAAGGTCTAGACGTCTTAATGGTAGAATTACCTCATAGTTTATCCAATCCGCCTTAGGCACAGCGTATAGATAATGGACCCTATGAGCTCTGTACTTAAAGTTAGCTTGGATGGAATGATTCCTATACGTACTAAACGTTGAATGTGCAAAAACTTGCTTATTGCAGTTTTACCATAAATCAGGATCATTCTTGATGTAAGCCCTCTGACACTACCAAAAAGCTATGGTCGCCTTTTGTACCTTAGTCTGTAAGAAATTACTCAAGTTCAAGTTAGAATACATGATTATTTATACATATTGAAAAATAAAGTTGAAAGGTTTTGTTTTATTGATGACTGCATCAGCTTGACTGAAAAGACATTATCTGTATAACACTTTTCCAAATCCTTAAGGATACTAAGGAATTTAAAAGTATGGGTTATGATGCCACCACTAGGATTATTTATGGCTAAAGCACAGATCGTATTTTTTCGACTTTATTTTTGTACCCTCTGCAAGTGATATCTGAATAGATACTTGATGCATCAAATTGATTATTTAAGATTACTTCTAGATATTTTACTCGGAAAGGTAATAAATAAGCTAAAAAGCTGCACGTTAGCAGGTTTAGATTCAATGGTAATAGCACCAATCTGTCTTACACGGATTAATTTGACAAATAAAGCACTAATAACCTTTCTTCACAATTTTATTTGAATAACCAAATGTATATTTCGGACACAAAATGACCATTATCAATGGATTAGCACGGATTGCACATGGATTGACTGAAATGTTATTATCTATAAATTTAATTTCCTTAACAAGCTCTTCATCGCTGCAGTAGAGAAGATAGTATTCCTACCTGTGGGTAATCTCAGGTCACCTTTACTATAGAGACTTCATTCCCTATTGATATTTGTTTCATCAATTGATGACTGGTGTGCATTTTGCTAAGGCAAGCCCCTTCTCTATCGATAAATACACAAAGTGTCGCTTTGTTTATCAGCACTTCATTGAGTTGTAATGATTATCACACCGATTCACTTAAGAATCCTGGAAACATGAATATTAATTTTGGTAAAAGAATTTTACTTTTAGCAACCAACCCTTCATATAGCGACCGCAAATCTTCTTCTTTTTATCAAAAACGAAGTGAAGTTTATTGGACTGTCTTGATTAATTAAAACACTTGGTTTTGGTTCACCTTTTTTATTTTCTCTCCGACTAATTTCGACCGTTAGTCATTCTCAAGGAGATATAAAAATATGTACAGTTGTAAATATTTTTGTATATATCTACTTGAGAATGACCAAGCCAAAGAGAAAATAAGAATAGTGAAAAATACAAGTGTTTCAATCAATCAAGATAATCCAAAAATGTTACACCACGGGTTAAGTAAGAAATCAATCAACGATATTATTGGACTGTATTTTTTCGTCATGGTTGTAGATATTGTTGTCTAGTTTGAGTATAAATATAACCTTTAATTCCCTCCAGTTGTATCATAGAGGCAATCTGTGCATATTCTAAACCAAGTTTTCAGATGGATATAATCCAGTCTCCATATAAGTAGAGATCTTCTAGAGACTTGAAAGCAGACTTGATTAAATTAGAATTTAGATGTTGTTATGCTTTTCATTACAATATGCAAAACGTGTTTTCGGGAATACTCCAATGGACTCCTTGAAGTTAATAAATTTAAAAATACGAAAACATTTCGTGAATCTACAACAATGAGTCTTACTAAGACTACAAAACAAATTAATTTGAAACAACTACTTCTCTAGCTAATACTTCGACAGACATTGAATAATACAAATTAATTTGCGTGTTACAAATAGTACAACTATTATTTGCTTTAAATTTTCTGGACTCCTAATGAAATATACTATTTAATAAAACTTGTTCACTTTTTCGTTCCCCTTAACTTTTGTTTAAAAATATTTTTCATATTCCAAAAAATATCAGAAAAAAACAAAAAAGGATCTCGAGTAAACATCCACTTCCGGTTTTTGAATGTTTACTAAAAGCTTTTCAGTTTCAGTTTTTAATGATAAAACCTTAGATTTAAAGTTTCATCTCAAACGGATCATTCATTTTTGAGATACAGCGCCCACAGACATTTTCATGCACGAAAACAATACTTCCCCTATATATACTATATAGGGAAAGTAATAAATAGGGAGACTTACAAAAAACCACAATAGAAATTTTTGATATTATTGGAGGATTATCCTTGCTAATAATAATATATTTAATTTCGTTTTATTGCTAAATTTATAACAATACCAGGAATCTCCTCATTTATTAATACTTACGCCTTCCCTCATTCTTCTCATTCTTTCAAAGTAATTGAATCCTTGTAAGTCCGTCAAATTTGTTTTCAACTTTTCAAAAAAATTCCCTAATATAATCTAGGTAGCATCAATATAATAATTGTACCTTTTGTACTATAAAATTGTAGAATATTATCATCTTTCCATAATAAACTTGTAGATGTGAATGTTAAAGGAGGCTACACCAAAAATATTAGCAAAACTATTCTTTTAATATAGTTTAAGATTTTGCTAGGACTTTTAAGCTCAGCTAGTCTCAGCTATAACGTCCCCAACAGGAATTTTCTTGTTACTACTATTGCTGGACTAAAATATAGAAAGTCTTCCGTCGACTCCATTTCTTATTTGATCTGAAAAAGCTTCTGATACCTGCAGATGGTAGTGTCAGGTTAAATAGTACAACTATTATTTGCTTTAATAGTTGTACTATTTGTAACACGCAAATTAATTTGTATTATTCAATGTCTGTCGAAGTATTAGCTAGAGAAGTAGTTGTTTCAAATTAATTTGTTTTGTAGTCTTAGTAAGACTCATTGTTGTAGATTCACGAAATGTTTTCGTATTTTTAAATTTATTATTTAATTTTCTACAACGAACTAAAGGATTTTAATACATTTTATTACTCCTTGAAGTTGGCAATGTAGCTACCACGCTCTACTTTAATCATTCTAGTCTGTTGATTAAAGTCTTTGGAGAGTGTCCTTTTTTTTCAGCCTCGCATCTCTAGTTATGAACTCTATTTGTTTACATTCGTTCCAGGATTTATTCTGTACTTGCCTGACCTTTTTATATAGTCATTAAAACTCCTTATAGAAAGTCCAGAAATGCCTTACTTTGAACCTATGTTATGAAGAACTAAAAAATCTGAAATTAGAAAAGATCAAAACAGGCATTTCACAAACTGTTGAGTGAACTTAATTTCTGCAGTGCAATGTCATAAATGGAGAAGAATGCATTACAGTAAGTTATTTGTTTTGTATGGGCTGGACGTGGTGCCAGCTTAATCTTCGAGAATGGTTTCGCCATAATAATACTGCACTTATATTCTAAAAGTATTTATTCTACTGGAGCTAGTTCAAGACTATTATCTATTTACATTATTGCCTAAAACTAAAAAAAAACGCTAAGGTGGTGGTACGGGAGTACACGAGATTACGTTGACAAGATGTTATCTCAATTAGGTGAAAACTTTCACCATAACCATTTAGATCGTTTTACTGAGATAAACCATGAATCGAGGGAATAATTATGATGAGGATTTCACCGCTTTTCCATTATCTTGAGGGTACTTTGCATCATTTCGCATAATACACTTTCATTCTTTACAACCTTTAAGCAGGATTGCTAGATTATCTATAGAATCGATCGCTTAAAAACAAAACCAGATTCATTTAGTTTCCATCACAATGTTACACAGAAGAGAATATATCCCTGCAGACCCATCCAACATTTCCTGTTGGAATTTGGACGTTCCTGTCGCCCAGCATTATTTTTATCTATACAATTAGTAGAAGTAGAAGTATACTAGAAGCATATAGTTAGAATAAACAACAAATCATTTTAATCTCTTTGATTGTTGAGGCACTTAATTTTTGAAAATCCATTATCACTTAATATAATAACAATAGCAAACAATTTATGATTTTCAACTTTTTTTATTTTATTTATTAAGTAATCATTTTAAAATTTTATATTCAATTACTATTGATTCTTTGTGATATTTTTATAATACAAAACAAAATTCCTGTCAACAGCCATTTTGGATCTCATCAGCGTGGCGCAGTTTGAGACAGGGAAACGGAGATTGATTATTACGACATTTGTGAGGTGACAATTAATAATTAATTAATATTTCACTGTAATGGTTTTTGGTAAAGAAGCGTAATGTTGCATGTAAGTAAAACATAAAAAAAGTAGATGATTCACACATGTTTACATTAACCTGCCACCTGGACACCACCCTCCAATTTGCATAAGAAGACACGCAGACACTTTTTTACTGCTGCGTTAAGGATTTATATGACGCCATTCTATTTCATAGGTGTTATAAAAGCACAATCGTGTCTGGACCTACAATAACACCAAAAAAATCTTTATTTACAGATAGTTTCAAAACATAATATTTATTATTTAATAGATTATCAAATTACTGAATCCATAATATCTGTATTTTAGTTTTCATTTGTTAGACTTTGTTAAATTAAATGCAAATCGAGACTTTTATAATAATAACACTTGTGAATAATACAGAAAATATAACGAAATCAAACTGCATACATATAATAGATGACAGACAGATAATAAAGGGTAAGTATATGATACATGTATGATAAATTAACAATAAACAGAAAGCATTCATATGGCAAAATGAAATGAAAAACAAACGACAGATAATATATAGACGACAGACCAACTATAATTTAAAAAAAGATGAAAGACACACGACAAGAGACAGATAATATACACCAGTCAGACAATAAACATGCAACAGACCAATAGCAGACAGTTAAGATACAGAGTCTATTATGAAAGTTATGAGCGTGATTTTATTGTGACTGAACTATTCATCGCAGAGAGCGAAACGGAAGTTAAGGGTCTGTCCTTCCAATGCAGCTGGTCGCCAATTTGCTTCGAGCAGTCTAAGTGGAAAGCCTCTGCGTTAAGTGTGTTTTTCGACTTTGTAATACAGCGCGATTGAGCGTTCAATAGTTGGCATAGTTTATATCGTCTATTTCAAATAGAGGAAGTAAAGAACTATAAAAATAATACAAAGTAAAATATACAGAAGCGATAAAGGCACAAAAAGAAAAAGCAAATAATGCTTACATTAAGAAAACATATAATAAAAACAGAACTATGTATGATATTATAAACTTTTCTCGTAGAAGATGCACGAATTTCTTCTTGTAATTTATCAACAAATACCTTGAATGGCGCATTTATATCATCTATAAGTAATATTTTAATGCGAGATAATTCTGGGTCACCTTTCTATTTCTCCCCAAATAGTGCAAAAACCTTTAACTTTAGGGAAGTGTTCAACCTAGAAGTGCGAAAGGTACTTACCAGATTATATCAAATATTTCTATGGATTGTCGGTAAATACCATTAAATATGTTAAAGATGTTATACTAGAGCCTTTCATATACATAATTAATAAGCTACATATAATCACATATATTTCTACATGAGTTGAAAATTGCTTCGGTAGTGCCAATCTACAAAAAAGGTGAAACAAATGATTCTAATAATAATAGGCCAATATCCATCTTGCCAGTTTTCTCTAAAGTTTTGTAGAAAATATTTTTTTTGAGAAACATCAAGTCTGCAATCAATTTGGCTTCAGAAAAGGATTATCTACTGCCGATATAATAATTTCATTAGTTGACGAATTACACAATGCATTTGAAAAGGGCGAGTACTTTATGGTACTTTTGTCGATTTGAGCAAGGCTTTTGGCTATGTCAAAGTATACCACATATACATGAAATCCTTTAAAAAAAACTGTCATGTAATAGTTTCCATGAAAGCTCTCAGAAACTTATTGCCTCATATTTGGAAGGCAGAACGCAATTATTGATGTAAATGAAGTGTCAGAAGTTTCAAGTATTAAACAGGGTGTTACTTAAGGATCGATTATACCACCTCTTCTATTTATGGTATATAAACGATCTTATTTTTGAGGTGTATAAAACTGTGCTGTACGCTGATGACACTTCAGTTAAAAACTCTCTCTTAAACATGGACCCAGCTTTAAGCCAAAATAATAGAGTGATGGAAAAATGTACGGAATAGTTTACTAGAAATAAGCTACATTTAAACCTTCAGTATGATGTTCACACTCAGAATACATGATCACGATATATCTCAGTCAACGAGGTTCTTACGAGTACACTAAGACTCAAAACTGATATGGGATATGGTGAGATATCAGCAAATAAACTTATCATGAAATATATTTTAATTCAAGAACCTTTCAAACTCACTTTCAAAGTGAGTCTTACTTATCTGCTATTTTGCAACCTGTCACACATTA
Organism: Ontholestes murinus; assembly: GCA_963969525.1. Taxonomy (NCBI): domain Eukaryota; kingdom Metazoa; phylum Arthropoda; class Insecta; order Coleoptera; family Staphylinidae; genus Ontholestes; species Ontholestes murinus. The sequence goes on from OZ018398.1 coordinate 23,010,686, forward strand.
ATTACCTATTGTCTACTTGCTTGGGGTCACTCAGCAATTAGATATAGAATATTCAGTCTGCAACGAGAATCTATCCGAATACTGGCAGGTGCAGGATATCGAGAAGAATACAGATCTCTTTTTAAACAATTAGGAATTATTACATAACTCAAGATATTCATTTATATATTACCTCCAATTATCACGTTTTAAATAAATATGTTTAATGTATTAAATGCTTATATAATAATTTAAAAGATAGAAATGTTTTTATTAATAACATGAACAAATTATCTAAAGTTGTGTGTGCGGATTGGAAAAATGCAACCGAAACCTTCCATATACTTCAAGAAGCTTTCAAATATTACTGCATTACAAGGTCACAGTCCAAAATATAGTACAAGGCGTTCAAGAGCGGCTAGGAGGAGAATGCCGAAGAAACGTGAGAATCGTGTGCACGGAGTTTTGCGTTATTTTGTGTGAACATTCCCATTTGCGATATATGAGATCATGACAGGAAATATACAAATACGCAAGGTCTGCGCAAAGCTTGTACCGAAAGTGTTGATAAAAGATAGAACGAAAGTTTCGGGCTGTCCAGAATTGTTGGATTTAATTCAAAATGAGCCATACTGTCGTAACCGGAGATGAATCTGGATGTTCAATTACTAACTCAGAATCAAAAAGGCAGGTGAGTAAGTGAGACACAAATTATCCCTCCCTAAAAAGCGCGAATGATCAAATCTAGCATCAAAACAATGCTCATTGTCCATTTTGAGTTCGTAACCCAAGAAGAAACTCTTACCTGCAAGTGCTCACGGCCTTCATCGCTACCAATTTCCTGGCCCGGAGCAACACCCCGGTGGTCCCCCAGCCCCAACTTGGCTTCGTGCATCTTTTTGTATTTCCAACTGAAGAGAAAGCTGAGACTGAATATTTGCCCTTTTAACAGCAGCAAGTTGAAGAGATTTCAGTGGAGAAAGAACCCGCACCAAAAACCCGAAATAATTCTAGAAACAATGGAAGCTTCTAAACCAACGAAGCAAAATAAAGACACGGAGGAAGATGTACCAACAGAAGTCGAGAAGCTCACGGAAATAGATACTAAGACTAACACAGTTACCGAAACCTTGGAAGAAACTCCGAAGGAGAAGGATACGAAATAGAGCGTAGAAACTCAAATAGAAGTGTATTCGCAAGAGACCACTACAACAGATATAACTGCAGAAACAACACCAGATATTCTAACTGAGAAATAGTTTTCTATGCATTTATATAATCACCCATCATTATAAGATTTGTTCGTTCGTGTAGTTATTCAGGGTAGGAAAAATAAGAAAGAAAAATATATGTATGTATATGAAAGAAAAGCATTTGGTGTCTATGAAAAATATCAACAACAACAAAAGAATGTTACAACGTTTCCAAGAGACATTTCAATCAAGGAGTTTTTTTGTCCTCGTAAACAAGTCCATATTGCCAACTTAGGTCAAGTTTCAGGGTGCCTTCACAGTATTTTGAAAAAATTTTAATATTTGTACCGGTACGATCAACAACTATTTTTCCCAGAAAATGCTCATTACTTTTATAATGGACTCTGTATACCGTATAGATAAACTACTGATCGACAAGAGATAAACAAACATTTAACAGACTAATGATAAACAAACGATAGAACAACGATTAACTAGAAATAGATAAACGTCAGACACCAAACAATAGATTGCTGAGAAACAGACGCCATACAAATAATAGATGATTGATATAAACTGAAGAAAAATAACATGCAGACAATATACAGACGCCGGACAGTATGCCACATATGGGAGATACATGATTTTTGACAAATATATCATAAAACATCAATAGATAACAGGTAGATAATAAATAGATAATAGATTGCCGTTATAGACAAATGACAGACATGTGATGGATAGGAGGTAGTAGGAGGTAGACAAATCATACATAGACGAGAGATACACAACCACATAGACTACATAGATCGAAGATTGACTATAAACAAACAGACAAGACAAATAAAAAGACAAAAATAGTCAGTAGAAAACGAGATGTTAAGTAGATAATAGACAGATCCCAGACAGATGATATATAAACTACTGACAAATATATGGAACACAAACACAAACTTATAGATGGTAAACTTAGTTTCTCTAAAGGAATGAACATTACGTCAAAAAGAAATCTAAAATATGCTGTTAATTGTAGAAAGAACACATTTGAAAAATAGGCTGTATATTCTTTTAGGCTAGAGTGTGTAAGGAGATAAAAAAAGGGAGGTGGAAAAGAGAGCGGAGGAGCTAAGAACATGTAAAAATGAGGCGAAATGTGGAAGACATTATAGAGCAGGGAAAGGACTAGGCAGATGAAGGTGGACCTGGAGAAGTGGGCAGAAAAGTGTAAGGAAGAGAGCGGCAATCGGCGAGGGGTATGGATAAGAGGAGAAATGGGAGAGGTGGTAGATTTTACAAAGGATAAGTGAAGAGAGCATTCGAAGAGCTGAAGAGACGGATTAAAGGCGGAGATATGGAAGAAAGAGAGGGAATGTAACTGTTTAGAGACATTTTGAACCGTATATATAGAGAGGAGGATATACCGAAATCAAGAAATGTAGGGGCAATATGCCCTATACATAAGGAAGGATATAAGGGCGCAGTGATAATGGTAAAGAACAGGCTGGAGGAGGTAGTGGAAGAGAGGAAACTGGTACCAAAGGTGCAGGAAGGTTTTAGTAAAGAGAGAGAAACGAGGAATCAGATCTTTACTCTGGCCAAGATCGTAGATCATGTGATGGGAGAAAGAGGGAGCGTGTTTGCGATTTTTTTAGATTTGAAAGCGGCGTATGACTCTGTGCCAAGGTAGAGATTAATAGTGTTTGAGAAGGGATGGAGTGAGGGCGGAAATGGTGGAGTTTATAAGGAACCCTCCTATGAAACATGGGGCGTGCAAAAATAGGGAAGTTAGCCCAATACTTTTAGATTAAAAAGGTTATTATTTTAAAAATAATCTTTATTTATACAGAATTACATACTGTTACTTTAATATTTAATATTATATTTCTACGTAAATTTGAAATTAAACATTAAGATTTTACGGTTATGTTGGTCTAAAACCTTCCCCCAATTGAGAAATGACGCTACAGGATCCATTATAAAAGTAATGGACATTTTCTGGGATAAATATATTTATTGATCGTACAAACTCAAAATGGTAAATTACTCAGAGGTCAAAAAAGACAATTACATCCGGTAAATCTCCCAGAGCGTGACCTTGAAATGGAGTAATTCTTGAAGACGGCACACAAAATTTGATTACGTATCGCTGTTCAAGCAAACTCCATCGTACAGTGTTGCTATTTGTGTTGAAAATCACACTTAATGCTGAGACACGTCTTTCCACTGCTGGGAGCAAACTGGCGACCGGTCGCATTGGAATGTCAGACCATTCATCACATTTTCCGAGCTATTTGAAATACTTTCATAATAGACCCTGTATTTTTTTTCATTGTAACTATTCGGTTTAAACTTTCGAATTTGCAAGTTTTAATGATTCTGAATGAAAAGTCGCATTTTCTCGCAATTTTAAGATTTTAGTCGAGTTATATACACATATACATATATTTAAATTGAAATATACTCGTGAAAGATAAGGTGGGCTTTTTCATTTTTGTTGGATCAATAAAGTAATCCTGGCTGGTTGATTCACTGTTGCGAGGTCCACAATACCTGAAACCCCTCGATGATATTGTCAATACTAATAAAAAGAAAGTGATTGCCGAGGGTTGAAGGGCAGTGATGTATTTAAAGGGCAACGACCTATTGCATGAAAGATATTTATTTGTACTCACATATTATACCCTCTTAGTTTTCATCGGTGCAACTCAATCCATTGGTGGAGGATTACAAATACTAAGAATGTAACTACAATTAATATCGTGATCAGTTCTACAAAATTAAAGAGTTATGTACAAATATCAGCATGGCGTGCAGTTTAGTGATTTTTGGATCGTTAATATTCATCCAATATTTGGGAATTTTAAATTTAAATAATTCTTACTATCACCTAATTATGTACTCTCGCACAATCTTATTATAATTGTTTTTAAATATTTTTCTCCTGTACCAGTATATATTTTATTTATTTATTTCCTAACAAAATACACAGATCCCTTAAAATTTTGAATATCGACCAAGTCGCCCTTTTGCCGTGATACGATCGTATCTATTTATATGCGTGTAAATAAGCTTGTTACTATAGTCGCCTCCATTACCTTTAAATTGTTATACAAGAATTCAATTTACACTTAACCTATACCCAGTGTATGAAACATCTTTATAAAAAAATGTTGATTTTACTTGTAACTCTGATTAATTTTTAACATTCTTATTTTAACTATTGTCGTCCTAATCAAACCATTAACACTTAATTCTTTACGTCTGCACTTTAATATATTCTAATTAGAAATCCGTTTGTTAACAAGTTGCCTCCGATTTTGAGACAGGCCTGACCGCTACAGTCGCAACAAAAAAATAGTCAAAACTTGTCAGGACTGATTGGCACATTATAATTATTACAGCTCCTGGGCCCCATCGAAGGTTGCTGCATAAATTAGCCCTCGGAGAAAACGCCTCAACTTCTTGTTTACGGCCTGGTAAATTTATTCATCGAATCTTGAAAGCTTTACAATATTAATAACACTAAATACATATTTATAAGGTACGCTGACAAAAAAATAACCCTAGTTTTCAATCATTTGGCAACAACAAGTAAAATTGATGATCTTTAAGTTAGACAAATTTAATTGATTTTACATGATCATTTGCAAATTACTTTTGTTTGTGAAAATCACCGAATATGAACAAATTCTATTGTGTTTCTTAAGTTATAAATATGTATCACACATGGAACGTCTCTTTAATAACGCATTAATTCAAGACAAATCTTATTTATTAATTTATTAATATTAATTAATAGATGGTATATACTAGTTTTACGCATAAGTCTAGGCAAATAAATTTAATGAAACAAGTTGCACAAGATATACAAGTACAAATAAGCCAGACTGTAAATATGTACCCTTTCTTAAATGTATGTCTACTAAATAAATATTTATTTTTTGTCGGCGCAGTATAATTAACACTAAAAGGTTTATTTAATGCTGTTATCAGTATATGATGGTTGGCACTTTATTTGTCCACGGTTTGTCATAATGTTTACAATATTTATTAAGATCAACAGCCTTATTGTATCCGCGGATGTAAATCTAAAACCTTTGATGACTTACCCTAATGAATATTTATTTTATTCACAACTTTGTTTCAAATTTTGAATAAAATTAAATAAACCAAAAAAAATTAATCGATTAAATTATTTAACCAAATCCGACCTTGGTTATTCAATGGCACTGAACTTAAAATAGTTCTATGGTAATCAAAAGGATGATAATAATATCCTTTATTATTATTATTTATCTATCGGTATTTATTGTAGCAGGTAATTGATAAATTTATAATAAATAATTTGGTTTTCCACCCATAAAAATATAAACTTCAGCAGTTTTATATTATTGCCATATTTTGGATAATTATCAAAATCCATCACATAAATTGTAGCTTTACATTATATAAATTTCTGCAAGTATTGGAAATGTTTAATTATGTTATGTCTATTTTTTCTTGGCTTTCTTTCTGCTTTTTGGAGATGTTGGAGAGTTGAGGGGCGACTTTGCGAGAAGATTATTGCACTATAGGCAAACAAGGGGCATCAAATCAAATCAAATTCCGTGTTTTTTATAAGTAAAAGAAGGGAAATTCCGCGCCCTTGCTTTTAGTTTAGTTAATTTGTAGTCGAATATTACTACATAATATTTACAAGTGTGGGAGGAGGAAACTTTTAATGTACGGATTTTGCATTTAGCTGATTTATTGATTTATATTGCGAAAATGAATGAGATTTTATAGGTACGCCACTTGGAGAACCATATTTCAAGGAAACTAAGATATGATTGAAGAGAGAAGAGTGCTGACTGTAGGGATTATACTTAGGCAATATCATTGGCGAATAGGAGTGGATAAAAGTTTGGAATATACAATTCTGAAAATGTCTGAACAGTATAGAATATAAAGAATAGGTGAAAGGGACACCTTCTTAGATTTTAAATAAATGGGAGTAAGACTGGCGGAACTTTACTTTGTAGGTGCGATTTATTTAGGAGAAGCACTTTTGTATAACACATCTCGATGTCAAACAGAGTCAAACGTTTTTTTTAATATTTAAGGAGGCTATGGCGGACGATATGCCATTGAGATGCTTTTTGTGAATATTGGATATTAATCAATAATTAGAAAGGGAATGGTTGATTTGTTGGGTAATAATCCAAATTGGTATATAGGAATGGAAAAAATAGTGGAATTACGACTTTTTTATTTAAGCAAGGATTCGAAACGCTTAGCTATAACTGGGAGCAGAGTAATGGGGCGATAATTAGAAACAAATGGCGGATCAATGTCTGGTTGAGGGATACAAACAATTATTCCTACCTTACCAATAGGGAAGGATTTTTGGATAATATCATGTACAGTGTTAAGTTTTTTTTATTATTAAAAGCGGAATGTTCTCGTTGAATTTTACCAGATTTGGTTGAAGGGGAATATGATTTTGGTCGAACGTGTCGTACTAGTTCTTATAAATAGCAAAGCTATCAAAGCAACACTAGATTGACTGGATTTATTTCTTTCAAATAAACTAAAAATAATTAAATGTACGTTAAACAGTTTGTAAGTGAATATGGTATGACAAATTTAGAAATTCCAAATTAGATAAGACAGAGTTAAACTCAGAGATGATATATGGGGATAAATTTGAAATGTCTTCAGTTACTTTGACAATAATTGCATTTTTGGAAGTTATATATAAATTCTGGAGGGAATGGAGTTGGTTTGGAATAGAATCTCCTCACTGATATACATTTGTGGCTGTTGATTATATCTGTGTAGATTTCTGATTATTATTTCAACGAGAAAGATCATGTGGATTGGGTTATTAGTTAAGTAATGATTCACAAAGGGATTTATTATGAATGGAATTGATGTTGATGTACAAAAACGTTAATTAGCCATTGCTAACAGTAACAAAAGCCATGTGAACTCCCGATTTTGGGAAGACGGGTGGGATTATACAGGGTCCTGCAACAGTGCGTCAAGCTTTCCTAGCGCCTTTCTCGTAAGAGATAGAAAAAAATGTTTCATATAAAAATTTATTGAATTAAAAATCTCTATGCCGTAAAATTATTTTCAAATATACAGGGTGTCCCAATTTTGCGTTATAACAAAAGCAAACATTTTTTTAAATGGAACACCCTGTATATTTTTTCATTTTATAATTTGGATAGTATTTTATAACTTAAACCTTTTTTTGGTTTTTAATTTCGATATGGCATTTCCGAGTTATTGACGTTTTTCTGAAAAAAATGTAAAAAGCGGAGGTTCACAAAAAAAAATATTCTGATGTTGTATTTAAAATTTAAGAAATTTTCTTTTTCCTATGGTTGATCATAAGTACTGTTTATGTACCAGTGTTAAAAAATTTCACTTTTGAGGAACCCTGCCTTTGTATCAGACACGCCATTTTCTAAAATTTCAAATTGTCGTAACTCTTTTTTTTTTAAATGGAATCATATATTTTTTTAATTTCATATTATTCTGCATCTAATTTCCTACAAAAAATATTAAGCATACCCTATACCTAAAAGTGATATTTTTCAAGATATAAAAAAATTTATATTTCAAACGGTCCTTGAATACGAATTTGTTTTTGAATAGATAGCCATGACTGAAAAAATGCATCTGTCAATTAAACAATTAGTTTGACATGTAAATGGGAGGTGTGAATTACAAAAAAACAAAAGAAGAAAGCCTATCATCAACGAGGAACCAAAAAGACATTGGTGAAGGAACTGGCATAAGCAAGAGGTCAGTACAAAGCATTCTGAAGAAAAATCGATATCAAGCATATCATATTCAGCTACATAAAGATCTGAGTAATACTGATTTTCAATTTCGTTCCGAATTTTGTTTCTGGGGAAGACAGAAAACACAGGAGGATCTTTCGTTTTTCCAATATATTTTATTCACGGATGAGGCGTCATCCCATAACAACGGATCTGTCAATAGGTACAATTTTCACTATTATTTAACTGATAATCCGCATGTTATGAGACAAGTTGATCATCAGCATTGAATGTCTGGGGCGGAATTTTTGGAAACCATGTTGTAGGTCAACATTTCTTCGAGGGACATCTCAGTAGGTCTATGTATTTGTACTTCTTGCAAATTGAATTACCCGGAACGTTAGCTAATGTACCCTAACTAACAAGAAACAGGGTGTGGTTTTAACAAGACGGAGCACCTGCCCAATTTTCACAAGACGTGAGGGCATTTCATTTTTCCCAACCAGTGGATTGGTAGGAATGGACCCACCAAATGACCTGCTAGATCTAAAGATCTAACAAAACCAGAAATTGTTTATAAGGAATCACCAATAGCGCTGAATATCATATGCTTGATATCCATTTTTCTTCAGAATGCTTTGTACTGACCTCTCGCTTATGCCAGTTCCTTCACCAATGTCTTTTTGGTTCCTCGTTGATGATAGGCTTTCTTCTTTTGTTTTTTGTAATTCACACCTCCCATTTACATGTCAAACTAATTGTTTAATTGACAGATGCATTTTTTTCAGTCATGGCTATCTATTCAAAAACAAATTCGCATTCAAGGACCGTTTGAAATATAAATTCTTTTATATCTTGAAAATTATCACTTTTAGGTATAGGGTATGCTTAACATTTTTTGTAGAAAATTAGATGTAGAATAATATAAAATTTAAAAAAATATATGATTCCATTTAAAAAAAAAGAGTTACGACAATTTGAAATTTTAGAAAATGGCGTGTCTGATACAAAGGCAGGGTTCCTCAAAAGTGAAAATTTTTAACACTGGTACATAAACAGTACTTATGACCAACCATAGAAAAAAGAAAATTTCTTAAATTTTAAATACAACATCAGAATAATTTTTTTTGTGAACCTCCGCTTTTTACATTTTTTTCAGAAAAACGTCAATAACTCGGAAATGCCATATCGAAATTAAAAAACAAAAAAAGGTTTAAGTTATAAAATACTATCCAAATTATAAAATGAAAAAATATACAGGGTGTTCCATTTAAAAAAATGTTTGCTTTTGTTAGAACGCAAAATTGGGACACCCTGTATATTTTAAAATAATTTTACGGCATAGAGATTTTTAATTCAATAAATTTTTATATGAAACATTTTTTTCTATCTCTTACGAGAAAGGCGCTAGGAAAGCTTGACGCACTGTTGCAGGACCCTGTATATACAATAATTTATATTTGGACAAAACATAATACAAAGAAACAATAAATATGAATACAATACAAATATATGGTGTTAGTCCGTATGGGCTATAGACCTGAGGTCTTTCTGCCCTGTCTTGAATTTAAGGTGAGAAAAAGAAAGTATCTTTGCTAGCTAGCTTAACTGTTCTGATGCTTCGCACAAATGAATTCATTAATTGTGAGGGGAGGATATTGATATTTAGAAGGGATATTTGGATTTCGGGGGATACAGAATTTGGTTAACAAATGATGGTTATGGGGATTATTGGCAAATTTAACGCTAAGGCTTAATATACGTTGGGATATGGGTGGGATTTGGGTGGTTTCGTACAGAAGATTATTTGAGGGAATATATATATTAAGGGGTTGGCGGGGTGTCGGAGTTTTATTAAGGTTCTTAGGGCGGATCTTTCGGCAACTTGGAAGTGGTGAAGGATTGATGGACGGATTTGGGTGAAGTGGATTGCACCATAATCTAACAAGGGCCGGCATATCGATTTATATATATGGATTGCTGTTTTTATCGATATTCCCTGCTGTTTATAAGTTAACGATCTGAAATGCCGAGCCCTGATTGATTTTGTTTTTTATTGATAATGCATGGGATTTAAGGGAAAGTTTTGAATCGAATAGGATGCCAAGGTATTTGCAGGTGTAGGGGGGATAGATAATAGTATTGTTAATTAGGATCGTAGGGGATTGTGGTTTGATTTTGTGGTAGGGGATGAATAGTTGGGATTTGGAAGGATTAATTTTAATTCGCCATTTGAAAAACCAAGCTTGGATGGAATCGAAGGAGCGTTCAAGGGATTGTTGAGCGATTTGAAGGGAGGGTGAATGGGCAACAAGGACGGTGTCACTAGCGAAAAGCAAGGAATATTGAGAAGGGTTGAAATATGTGAGATTAGGGTTACTGATGTCATGACAATATATGTTGTAAAGGAGTGGGGATAAGGGAGAACCTTAAGGGACGCCTTGTAAGATTGGAAAGGAGTGGGAAAGCGTTTGTTAATTCTTACTTGGCAGGACCTGTTGGATAGGAAGTTGTGTATAAGGATTATTAAGTGGTGCGGGATTTTTAGTAGGAGACACTTATATAGGAGTCCAATATGCCAAACTGTATCAAATGCTTTTTTAATATCTAAAAAGAGTACGGTTGATTTTTGACCTTCAAGGTGTTTAGTTTGCATATTGGACGTTAGGATGGAGAGAAGAAGCATGGTAGATTTTTTGGGAAGGAAACCAAATTGGTAATCAGGGATGGTGTTTAGGAGTTTTTATTTAAAAAGGATTAAAAAAGTTTTCCAATTACCGGGAAGAGTGTGATAGGACGGAAGCTAGACATAAGTGTGGGATAATTTTCAGGTTTGGGGGAGAGGGATTATTTTTTTAAATCGAACATTACTACGAACATTCGGTTTCCTGAAAAGGATGCATGAGTGCCTAACAGTTCTTGTCTCTCTGTTGCTAATGAGAATTAATTTTTGTAAAGTATGTGTCAAGTATAAAGTCATGAAGGGTTCTAACCATATTTTAGTGGTTTTTTTAATCAAATTAAACTGATTTGAAGCAAATAATTTTTTTTATTATTTTTCTTAATTTTTTTTCTTCATAAAAACTAAAAACAAAACAAAGTGAAAAGTGTTTTTATTTATTTTTAAATTAAATAAATATATTCCTAGTACTTTTTGTGATTCAAGAGTTAGCATACATTTAGAGTTGATTGAATAGCTTCAAATAGAATTATTTAAACCACTAAAACAGTATTTTGATATACATTTTTACATTCCAAAGTTTTCTAAAAAAACAAAAAAATCTCTTACTATTAAGAGGGAAGTATACGGATCCAGTTCTTGCCTAGAATTAGTTGAAAAATTTTCAAACTTTAAAAAAAATACAATATATCCAGTAAATTTTTTTAAAATACATTTGAAAAAAGTTGAGAATTATTTACAATCAAAAGAATGATTGATTATATAAAAACAGATTTAATTTTAAATTTGTAGTTTCTTGGTTTCTGTAGGGCATTTTTGTAAGTAAATGTTCTTGCATCATTTAAGTATTAATTAAAATTGAGCTAAAAACATTTAAAATATGAAAAAAATGAAGTAACAAAAATTTAATCTACAATAAATATGATGATTTCTTATTCAAAATTTTAATTTGAAAAAAAATAAAGCAAACTACTAAACCTAAAAATTGCTAAGAACTACAAAAAAACTAAAGTAATTAACTTTGTTAAAAATATTTAGAATTCCTTGCTAAAATAAAGTTGATTATAATTTGACTTTTCAAATAAAAATCTTTCTAAATAAGTTTATCTGTTTTTAATTTTGATAACAAATAGCCGACAACAATTTAATTGGCCAAGGCATATTTAAAATTCTTACAGATTCTTGCAGAACTTTAATGAGAGTTATTGGAATATAAATCTCAAAATTCTACTTCGATAATTCTATCGATATAATTGAATTAAAATTCTCTTTTAATTACTACAATAAATTTGGAAGGAAAGAAAAATCAATTTGGAAGAAAACAATTCCATTTTTATTATTGAAATAATTTAGAAAGGAAAGTTTATTCCTTGTAATAATAACGGTTGTCCAACAATTATTGCAGTCCCGGGTGGCGTTGGAATAAAAAACGTAGGTCGATTCTTAAATGTTGCAAATAAATGAACTGACATTTTTAATGCACATTTAATTTAACACCCGTTAATTTACCAGTTTGATAACATATGTTCAGGCAGTAAATGGCATTATATTAATTATAATCTTAAACATTTCCTCAAAGATTTGTCTGTTAAAAATCCACAATCAATTTGACATATAAATTCCTACATTAGGCACATAAATTCCTGAATATATGGCAAAAACACCTAAATATGGTTAAATTCTGGTGCGTTCCAGTTTGACAGAAGCGTCAGAAGAAGAATTTAATCTTTCAGGGTATGAGTTCAAGATTATCTAGGATGAACTCTGCCCTATTCTTGTACCATCTAAAGTATGTATGGGTATTATTTATATTATTTTTGTATGGATTAGGTTTTTTTGTTAGAACTGAATTGAAACAAACAAATAAATAGATAAACATAAAAATAAAATATATTTCATGCTTTATACACGTGATAGGGTTATTAGAGTAATTACAACAAATTATTAAATATTTCTAAAATTTTACAATGAATTTTGAAAAAAAATTCGCATTTTATTATACAATATAAATTTTTAAATTAAAAGGTAATCTCATCCCCATCCTAAAGTAGTGAATAAAATCAATGGAAAATGAAATAGTTTAGAAACCTTAATTATTTTCCTAGATGTATATTTATTTGGAACTTTATCAAATGATAAGATAAGTTTCTGATTCAAGATGTATCACAAAATTATGACTTCAAGCATCCAACACGTTTATTAATTTAACGTATTTTTAATGGAAATAAAGATTCAAAATTAATTATTTAAGTCATTATGTTAAATCACTGTATTTAACATGGGGTTTAAAAAGAATTTTTAATATAATATAAATTCTTAAGTTTAAAGGTTGAACTTTCTATAATTCTTGAATTTCTAATTTTCTTGAAATTTCTAGCATATACTCATATAGCCACATTTTTTTAAAGTAATTAAAAATAAAACAATGTTTTTCATGGTCACAATAATTTTGCGTGTAAGAAAAGTAGATAAACAAAAATTATGGTAAGAAAATAACTGAGAACAAATTCAAAGATCCTACGTCTAACTATATTCAATTAATCGTCAAAAAAGTTAGTGAACGCATTGTAAAAATTTTGAAAATCAAGATGTAAATATAATATAATTGTAGAAATATAAATTACCTAAGCAGGAGCTGGCAAATAAAAATATGTAGATACCTGAAAAAGAAAGAAAATATATAGTTATAATGATACAAGCACAAACTAGAAGTTTAAGAAAGAACAAAAAGAAAGTTATACATTATAAGGATAACATCATCTTAAACGAGGACATAATAATAAGGGGCGCTTAATTATACGATGAAAGATGCTGTAATTGACCTACGCTATTAAAAGTTTCTGAAATGTGAAGACGTCCATTAGGTAATTCCTTTAAAGCAAATTTATAGAACATAACTAACTTTAGAAACATTGCGCCGAAATAGGGCGAATTGTGCTGAAAACAACAAAATACGTATTTACTGATAAAAAAGTGCTGTGAATATATTTAAACATTACATATCAGTATTAGTTCTATAAAATAAATTTATCCTTTTTAAATGCTTAATATAGAGATTTTCATGTATTTTTGAAAAATATTTATTTATATTAATATATTTAACTAATAAGAACTTAATTAAAACCAATTTTTCGGAGGGCATTTAAGTAGCTTTTATATAATTTTATTTTTAGTGTCATGTGAAATAGTTTTTATAAATGATAAACAAATAATTTTTTTAATTGTTGATGTATGTCAATTCAAAATTTTATTATATTCAGCATTGCTACTATTAAGGATGAAATACAAGTCATAAAATGAATGCCATTCTTCATGTACCATTTCTAATTTATTAAATATATGTCAATTATCCAATGTACAACCAATTAATAATAATAAAATATTTAAGTCCTTACGTTGTAGAAAATTCACTAATAATTAGAAAAAACACGAAAATATTTCGTAAAATCTACAACAAATGTGTCTTATTAAGACTACGAGAAACAAAACACTTTTGAAACAACTACTTCTCTAGCGAATACTTCGACAGACATTGAATGATACAAAAGTCATTTGTGTGTTATAAAATAGCAAGGCTATCAAAGCAACACTAGTTTGAACGTATATCTTTCTGTAAAATGAACTAAAAATGATTGAATGTACGTTAAATAGTTTATGAGTGACTATACTATGGTAAATTTGCGAATGTACGTTAAAAAGTTTATGAGTGACTATACTATGGTAAAATTACCATAATATAGTCACTCATAAACTATTTAATGTACATTCAATCATTTTTAGGTGGCTCGAGTCTTATTTAACTGGTAGGTTCAATTTGTTAAGATCAATGGTTATGTCTCCAGCCCATTTCACGTAACTTCCGGGGTTCCTCCGGGGTCTCACTTGGGACCTCTGTTATTTTCGATATTTATTAAAGATATATCTGATCAACTCTCCTGTCCACAATTATTATTTGCAGACGACCTAAAAATATTTTTAGAAGTGAAAGATGTTGCTGATTGTATCGAGGTTCATACGTAATTTGACCTTAATTAGTAAGTTGTGTTTATCCAATGATATGGTACTGAACCTAGAAAAGTGCAAATTCATGTCATTTTCGCGATGTCAAGACCCGATTAATTTCATTTATAGTCTGAATAATATCCCGCTATGCAAGGTACATACGATTCGAGATTTGAGTGTGTTATTAGATTCTAAGCTATCATGTAAATTGCATATCCATCACATAAATAACAAGGCGAATAAAATGCTTGGGTTCATAAAGCGATGCACAACTGAGTTTAGGGACACACATGCGCTTGTAATTCTATACAATACCTTAGTCAGATCCCATCTTGAATATTGCTGCCTTATTTGGTCACCTCTGTATAGGACTCATATAGCCAGATTAGAGTCTGTACAAAATAAATTTTCTAAGGTATTGTCCTATAAATTACATTGCTTAGGAATCTGTTTGACACCCGAGCAATCAAGTATTTATGCAGGTCTACAGTCACTTGATATTCGTAGGAAAGAAATGGATTTGTTGTTTTTGTTTAAGTTGTTAAACAGAATCATCAATTCAGAGCAATTACTAAACCTTATTAAGATTAAGGTACCTTCTAGAGCTTTAAGATCAGTAGAATATTTATACTTGTATCATCATAGAACTACGTATAGTCCCATTTCACGCACTGTAACTTTTCTGAATGAATGGTACGTCTTTGGACATGATAAAGTCTTCAAGCCATTTTCGGGTCTCATCCACTGATTGGTTGGTACGACTCGAATAAGTGGTGATTGTATAGAACAATGTTTAGTGAATTTGATGGGTGATACAAAACGTCCCAGTAACTATTTCATCCGCTTACAGCAACTTATAATAAAGCATACACTTCACATCAAGTCAAATGCAGAGAAGAACCTCCATTCCACAGCGATTAGGTTTTGCGACCGATTGTATTGATTCACCCGGATTTTTCCACGACTTTCTGTATTTCGGTTTTCTTATCTCTCGTAACGAGGTTTTACTAGAAATACTTTTGACGCTGTGTGTTAAGCAGATAAAGACACGCTGCTATTCGATTTTTGTTGGTTACAGTGAATTTATGCAGAACCCATTTTACTTCATTCTGGATCTTTCCATTCTCATGTAGGTACTAGGAAATCAATTGCTTGGTTACTCCCAACTGTTTTGCAAGTTCTTCTGGGTTTGTGCCAAATTTACAGCGAACATTTCCAAATCATCGTCGTCGTACTTTCTAACGCCTCCAGGGCGTCGTTGTTTCGGCAGAAACCACCGCTATTAAATCGCTTAAACTAAAATGAAACGATACAACAACTTGGCCGAGAAAGGAAGAAATCAATTCGCACGGTCTTGTAGCTTTTTATTATTTTTTTGTTGGAATTCGTAAAGAATGCAGTGTTGGATATTCACCTTATTTGTCGCCATATTCGACTGTACTGAACTGAAAACTTTTAAAGGTTATGTTACTCAGGAGTACCAACTGTCAACATTAATCACTATATGCCAGCAGTATATAACCGCAAAAAACGGGGAATCTATTGACTTTCAAATCAATTTCTTGATAACTTAAAATAATTTGGATTATTCACTTGTACACCAAATTATTAATTGGGCTGAGTATTTTCTTTTTAAAATGAAGAATTGTGTGAATTCGCTATAAAAAATGTTATTGTTGTTACCTACAAGTTTAGTTATTAAATAATATAATAATTATAATCATTAAAATATTTTAAGGATAATGAAATTTAAATATCTATTAATTTTTAAACAATAATTGAATCTATTAGAAAAATTGTGCTTTATATTCGCCAAAGTTCTGGCGTTAATAGTTCTACAGATGAATATTATTTCTTATTTTAAGTTTTAAGTTTTTCAAAACCTATTATGGATAGTATTATTATACTATTAAAAATAAAGACTTAATAAAAATATTAAAGATAATTTTAATGCATGTATATTTATAAATACAATCATAACCTTACTCTGGACCTGTGCCAAATCCGATATGACCTTGATTTTGTTTTGAGAATAGATCGGATGGTCCGCGCATTTCTTTTATTATGATGATTTCATGTTAGGAAAAAATAGAAAACACGGCAACGTACTAAGAAGTAGCATGAGTAATACAAATCCAAGATGGTTTCGTGTCTTCCTCGAATATATTTCAAACGTACAATACATTATTTTTAGTGGTGAATAGCGTGCAGTCGTCCAAATTATTTACACACGATAAAACCGTATGGAGATAAAATATTATCATTCATTCAATAAATACATTGCATTCAATTTATAAATATCCTTAATTAAATTTGATAAGGCAAATACAATTCCAAGATTTTTTCTATTTTTAGACAATTATATCTTATTTGCTTAGTAGAAAGTATATATATTTGAGGTTTCCTAAGTCCAGTTCGATCACTTTTGAAGTGTTATTGTATGTGTTTGTGTGAGTGCGTCTGTATCTCAAGAAACGCTAAAAATTTTGAACTAAAACTTCAAACTTGAGCTTTTGATGAAAAATCGTGAATGTTTTCGGTCTGCATAAACATTTACAAAATTTTGCAAATAAAATTATGGAAATTTAAGATAAACAATCACGAAACTGGAAACACCTCCTGATATAATTAAAGGATTTGCCACGTAATTTAAGACTTCCTATTTGCTTAAAGATGATGTCAATGATGTCCAAACACAGGTGATGGATGAACAAAAAGTTCGTAATAATTAATAAAACATACTACTATAAATATTCCTTTGTAATTTTTTTCATATTAGAAAGAAAATGAAAAATTTAAAACGCGGTTTCACCAAAACCTAAAGCTTTTATCTAAAGATTTATTTAAAAACCATTGTTACTTAATAGATACAAGTGCCTACACACCCAAAAGATTATAAAATACGTATCATACAAAAATGTGGAACAAAAATAGTTATAGTTTATTTAAAGTACAAAAAACAACAAAATGTATAATATTAACTTTATTTTCTAGAAAGCTTGAGCTTTTACTCTTTTCTGATAAGAACTCAGTAAAGGGGATTTTTGCCTGAACCACTTCAGACTCTCTACTTCTGATAAGAACTGGAAAATTTTTGCAAAACTTCTTGCACCGAAATTGGAAATTTACTCAAGGTCGTCTTTAGTTTCACAAAATGTTCCTTTAAATAATTGAAAATATTTTATATTTATATTTATCAGTTATGTAAAATAATTGTAAAAAATGTTGGTGATCTAAAAGAATAGTCTTTTTCTACGTAGAATGCAGAATTTCCGAGAAAATTGCGGCGAAAATAAAAAGATAGCTCCGCCATATAAATTATACATTTGTAAACAGACTCCTCTCCTTTTTCGGTCAAAAGTTACTTTCTAGCGGTATGATTAAATGTGTTATTACTCACACGTAATTTGATGCCCGAGAATTATTAACATGACCGTCTAATAATAGACAATGACCGAAAATTGATGCAAGTAAGTGAAGGCAAAATGTGGACAGCACGTTTTGATTCATCTGTTCGATTTTAAATGCCGAATGATCGCACTAACAAATTCAGTCCCATTCATCACTTGTGGAATTGCAGTGTATTTAGTTGAATCATAAAAATGTTTTTCTGTAAACGAAATAATAACCCGCTTAAACATCGCGCCAATCAGATACGGTGAAAACTGCAATTGTGCCAAAAATGCACACATTTAAGCAGAATAACAAACAAACCGCGAAATTTAATTAGACTATATTACTCATTTCTGGTGGAAAATAAATAAATTACTTTTAATGTTGCTGTATTTAGATCATATAATGTACCTTCTTTATTACTAATAAATACATACTTAATATTGCCATCACTTCACCTCAATATATTATTACTGTAATTTAAAATATCAAAAATATTAATAAAGCATTTTTTTTAAAGTTTATTACTGATTCGACCATAATCTAACTTTTCAGTTAGATTGAAGTATTTAGCAATTGTTATTACAAGAATGGTTATATTTGAACTAATATTAGACAACTGATCCTTAGATAAAAGGTATTAAAACCTTCTCTTTTCTGGGATATGGCTTAAAATTTAAAAAAAATAGCTTATACAATAAAAATTACTTTAAAAGAACGTGATGGAAATGATAAATGCATAAATTGACCTTAATGATGGTGACTTTCTCTTGAAATATCTGTTAAAAACAAGCTTTTAAAGTAGTGATTATGATTGTAAACTCACCCCTTTTCAAGCTAGACTCCATGAAGTCCTCTTTAAAATTAAATCCTCGTCGTAACCGTAATATACTAGCTCTAACGAAAAAAAAAATGCTGGGAGTTCGCTCATATTGCATCTGTAATTTTAACCTAGTTATTCTTGAATGACTTCCATCATCTTTATGGACGTTTGACGTATCACCAATGCAATAAATATAATCTTCAACTATTGCAAATTACAGACAGCTTCTAAAGGTTTGGTTCTCCAGCGAGCTTAAGATATTAGCTCGAGTATTGCCATATCTCTAGTCCTATATAATATCTATAAATGCAATATATATATATATATATATATATATATATATATACAGGTTATTCACGCTATATGGCACGGAATATTGTGGCCAAAATACGTTACTTTCAAAAAGTTTCACTTTGGGGATATATGGGGGTCTATTAGGGCTACTTTTTAAAATTACTTTCATAATATACAGGGTGTCCCAAAAACCCTAAAAGTATAAAAGTTGTTATTTTTTTAATGAAACACCCTGTATTTTATTGCATTTTTGGATCCTTCGATGAAAATAAGTGTGTGTTTTAATAAGGTTTTTATTACTTAAACCTTAAGGTTTTTGAAATAATTTGAATTTTGTAAAAATTTAACCTAATTTTCATGTTTCAAATACTTAAAAAGTAATTAAGTTATGCATACCAAATTTACAATGAAATGTAACAATAGATCATATTTTATTTTCCAAGTATAATAAATTTGACATCTTATACCGGGTGTAAAAAAATTGGAATTAAACAAATGAGAACTTTAAATGGCTATAACTTCATTTATTTAAATGGAACGCTATATTTATTAATTTATCAGCAAACGCACGATTTAATTACCTATCGAATGGTATTTATATCTTAAACATTAAGTCTTCTCGTTTTTACAGAAAACGCCAAAATATTGGTAATTGCACCGTTTTAGTACATTTTAAGTAAAAATTTTAATGTATCTAGTTTTCTATGATATTTAAAAACGTCAGATAATTAATTTAGTATGCCACTTTAGTTTAAAAGGCCTGTCTTTTGTTATAGTTGTCTTATTTTGCATTTTTGTGTTAGATCGTTAGTAATCGTTATTGTTTAAACATCGCTGTTGTATTTTTTGGTAAAAAAATGAAGATTTACTCAAAAAAGGGGGTATTGGCATTATCTTTATGCTTGGAGAATGTCATCAAAATTGTTTATTGGCTTGTCGAGTTTATACTTAAAGGTTTCCCGAAAGAAATCACCCTAAGCCAGCCATTCTTGAGATACTATTAAGCCAATTTAAAGAAATTGGAAGTGTCAGTTATAAAAACCCCAGTATAAAAAAATCTGTGTAAATTTTCATTTTTTACTATTAAATACAACAACGATGTTCAAACAATAACGATTACTAACGATCTAACACAAAAAGGCAAAATAACACAACTATAACAAAAGACAGGCTTTTTAAACTAAAGTAACAGACTAAATTAATTATCTTACGTTTTTAAATACGATGGAAAACTAAATACATTAAAATTTTTACTTAAAATGTACTAAAACGGTGCAATAAACAATATTTTGGCGTTTTCTGTAAAAACGAGAAGACTTAACACTTAAGATATAAATACCATTCGATAGGTAATTAAAACGTGCATTTGCTGATAAATTAATAAATATAGCGTTCCATTTAAATAAATGAAGTTATAGCCATTTAAAGTTCTCATTTGTTTAATTCCAATTTTTTTACACCCGGTATAAGATGTCAAATTTATTATACTTGGAAAATAAAATATGATCTATTGTTACATTTCAGTGTAAATTTGGTATGCATAACTTAATTACTTTTTAAGTATTTGAAACATGAAAATTAGGTTAAATTTTTACAAAATTCAAATTATTTCAAAAACCTTAAGGTTTAAGTAATAAAAACCTTATTAAAACACACACTTATTTTGATCGAAGGATCCAAAAATGCAATAAAATACAGGGTGTTTCATTAAAAAAATAACAATTTTGATACTTTTAGGGTTTTTGGGACACCCTGTATATTATGAAAGTAATTTTAAAAAGTAGCCCTAATAGACCCCCATATATCCCCAAAGTGAAACTTTTTGAAAGTCACGTATTTTGGCCACAATATTCAGTGCCGTATAGCGTGAATAACCCTGTATATATAATTTGGTTTAATCATGGTCATCCAAAATGATTTTTAAGTGATTTTAAGCAAACCTGAAAAACGAATAATTATTTAATTTTCTATTTGGTGTTTTATCCATCTCAATTAATGACGAGGTCAAATACCTTGGTTTGGAATATAAACTAGTCCAAAGCCATTATACATTCAAAGACCAAGTCTTTGTTATCGTAGCTGTGACTTTTGGTCAACCAAAAATCAAGGTTAGTTTTCAGAAAATAAAGGCCTGCAGACCATTTTAGAAAGCCAGACTCAAACATTAAATTAAATTTTCTATTAGACGCATATTAAACTGTTTTTAAATAAAGCTTTCTAATTCGAATACCCTATTTTTGGAATAATGGTGGGTGGGAAAGCAATTCAACCAATTTAACCATTGTTTTCATTGACTTGTGACACGGGGAATTGTCCTGCTAAAACTGCACTTTTTTCTTTTGCGTGTGGGACCGTTTGTTCTTGATTTCTGCACTCAATCAATCCAGTAATGTAATGTATTAAGGCATGTAATACTCACTATTGATAGTTTTGCCTTTCTCAGGATAGTCGATGAACAAAATTCCATGTGCGTCCCAAAATACGATGCCATAATCTTGCCAGCCGACTTTTGAGGTTTTGGTCACTTTGGATGACTTTCCCCGGCTGCTGTCCACTCAACTGATGATCTCTGATTCAGGCGTGTAGTAGTGAATCCATACTTCATCTACTGTCATATACCGATGCAAGAAATCCTTTTTATTTTGCTTGATCAGCTTCAAACAGCGCTCTAAATCTTCGACGAGTTGTTGTTTCTGGTTCGGTGTGAGCAAACGCGGCACCCATTTCGAAAGCAACTTGGTCATGCCTAAATTTTCATCTAAAATTACAAAGAACCTATCTCACAGAACTTCATGTTACTGTCTTTTAAAACTCTTTTGTGGACATATATTATGTTTTTTGGAACAACTGCTTATCAAGTCACTGTTTAGCTCCAACAGTATTTTTCCCCATAAAAAACAGTGTTTAATCAGCACACAAAATTTCTATCCATTGACTTAAAAATTACAAAACCGTGTTAACTAAAATGACTGTCAATTGATTTGTGAGATACTTCTTAAGAGTTGATTCTTATTTAAGGAGTAGATAAAAAGTTGAAGTGTATAAATAAATTCTTGATATTGATAGTATTCATGGCATTAAGGAAGGGTATTGAAAATATCATTAATAAAAGGAACCGATGGAAATCTATTAGTACTAATGGTGACAAAAACTAGATTGATAAAAATAAAGCAGTAGTTGGATGTTGAAAACGACAACCATTAGTCTTATATTGTATTATTCTTTTACAATCCTTGTGTGGGAAATATTTGAATATATCTGAAGTTTTAAAACCAGTAATATCAGTTGTTAATTTCATTAGATTCACTGAGCTGAATCACAGACAATTCCTTTAGTTTATTAAAGTGTTTGGAGAAATTTACCAACCCTATCATTTCACAATATGCTGATTTAGTTAAACGTGCGATGAGACGAACACATCAGAACTGAACATTCTAAATCCATAGGACACATGATAAATTTCGACAGCACGATTTTCATCGCAGTATTACACCATTTCACTTAGATGATTATCCGCGAGGCAATCGAAATAGAAAAACACACCGATAATCACAATAAACGCGACGATGCCCAACGACTACACTCCACTTGAAATCCACTTTATGCAACAAACATATTTCATCACCCCCACCACACGTTTAATCTCCATAGGTAACACTAACGAACGCCCACGCCGCCTGAAGAATATCAATGCGAGTTGTTCGAAACGTTGCAAATCAGTTCTTTTTATAACCATTAAAATTGCAAATTCGAGTAATTAAGCCGAACTTTTACAATGAGCAAAAGTAATCTTCATGAAACTATCCGCAGCAGAATTACCCTAAAAATTTAAAATAATGTATATGTAATGTAAAAATCAAATTTAAAAAAGGTTTTTTATTGTAATTTGAAATAGTAAACACGCGTCTTCCTAATGTACTGACTTTTAATCACAATTACGCAAACACACAATTTAAAAGATGTTGAATATTTAGCCACACTCTAAAACTTCAAATCTCAGACTCTAATAGAGAAACTAAATCAATATGGTATTCTGTAGTGATCAAAGCATCGAAAAACATAGTAATACGTTTAATTCTTAGTTATATTTTATATAAAAATTATAAACGAAAAGAATTTAATTACAACAACGTTTGGCACCTGAAAAGTCTACAGATATAAAAATCCTACACGGGCTGCTGATTGGTGGTCTTTCGGTGCGATTTTATATGAGATACTTGTTGGATCTTGATCTATAAAATCCTGAATATCCCCAAATTCATTTCTGCTGAAGGAAGGTCCCTTTTAAAACAGATCCTCAAAAATAGACTTCGATTTTTCAATCAAATCTTTAAGGACTTTAAGATAAATTTTGATACTCTGTATTTCTACAGTTGCATGCCATTAAGAATAAAATTACAATATTTCAAAATGCTCCTAATACTGCAGTGCAGTGATGTAATTAAGGGCAGATATCAAAACTCATCTTTGTTGAAATTTTATAAGAGTGTTCCACTGGTAGAATTTGATAATTTGCATAAATGTGCTCGTCGACTTTCTTCCATATTTTTGGTAATATTTACTTGTGCGAAAATTCATTCTCTAAAATTAAGTAGGCAAAGAATATTTATAGATCTAAGTGAGCCCTGATGAATTTATTAAATCTCTTTTAATAATTGTTACAAAGAAAATTCGTGCGTACCTTCACCAAACGCTAAGCCATACTACCATTATCTATATTAGCCTATAATTTCTAACGACACGACTTAAAAACAAACACTACTATACTATTTTTAGACACAAATCAGCGCATCTAAATATCCCAAACTAATTGATTAACTTACTTCATCAAATCCCGACTAATCGATCCCTTCAAATTCATTCCTTCATTCACATATCTCAACCAAGGTCTCCCTTAAATTAAGAGGTATTAAGTGCAAAAATGGGAACATATCAACTTTAACTACTGCCAAAATCTATATAGCTATATGTCGACCTTTTCTGGCATGCGATTCAATCCTCCTTTTAAAATATTCACGATCAACCATCCAAAACCTTACAGTGGCAGAACACACTACTGAAATATTTGACTGCCAAAGAAGTTGGTCATTTGCCGTAAATTTTAGATATAAGGTAACAGGAAAAATCCACCAGGGTTAAATCAGGACTGTGTGGAGGCCAATTTATATCACCTCTCGTGAAGATCAATTCGCCAGGTCAAATTTCACTTTGTCCGGCGCCCTGGTGCTTTTGTACCAAATTAATTTTCTAATCTAGGCACATTTAAATGTGTTTGAAAGGTTCCGATCTTCACGAACATACTAGTTAACGTTCGATGGCGTTGTTGATGTTCTTGTTCGACCCGTTTTTGGTTTTCCCATACCCCTCACGCCCCTCGAACTTGTTCCCTTAACGCAGGAAGCTAAAGAAATATATTTCTTGATATACCTACTTTAAACTGCTGTAATTTATACTATAATTAAATTAGCAATTTGTTAATAAAAATTATTCGTTAAATGCTCATCACTTAAAAGATTTGAATGACGAACTTGCAGATCGAAGGCGGAATGGTGAAGAATTCAGTATAAAATATATCAATAGTTTTTCGTCTACTGTCTCATCCAAAAAACTAATAATTTTATACCACAACAACTCTGGAGGAATTCGTACCAAACTTCGTAATTTAAAACTGAATTCGAATGTGTGAAAATTTGATAAAGTTTTATTGGCCTGAAATAACATTTCTAGATATTCTTAAAATGATAACTTCTCTAAATAATACACGATCTTGCGGACCTGATGAAATCCCTACACACATTATTTAATTCGTTGCTGACTAAATAGTCTACTTACTTGTTGATATTATCAATTGTTCATTCGAAACGGATATATGCCTAGGTGGTTTAGAACTTACACGAACAGATCCAATATTCAATA
Source organism: Ontholestes murinus (assembly GCA_963969525.1). Lineage (NCBI taxonomy): Eukaryota > Metazoa > Arthropoda > Insecta > Coleoptera > Staphylinidae > Ontholestes > Ontholestes murinus. Next base: position 23,035,739 of record OZ018398.1, read on the forward strand.
AAGGAGATAAACACATTATGTATAATAACAAAAGTATTTCTAATACTTCCGCCTTTGCGGTTTAAACATATTGACCGTTGTTTTTTGTTTTCCAGCGTTTAAATATTTTAAATATTTTTTTAATTCTTTGTTTTGAGATAAGATTGTCAATGGAGGTTTTAGTATAGCCATTAGTTACTGCAAACTGTTTAATAATATTTAATTCGTTAGATAAGTTAAGTTCTGACAGAGGTAGAATGAAAGCTCTGTGTATCATCGAATTAAATGCGGCCATTTTATGTTTATGTATGTATATGACGGGTTTTCTAAAGATGGTATAGGTTAATTTATTGTTAGTTTTTGTGATAGAAAGGTCTAGGAAGTTAATTTTATGGTTAGTTTCTGTCTCTATAGTGAATTTAATTTTAGGGTGTAAGTTAATAATAAAATCAATGAATTGATGAAGTCTGTCTGTATCTACAAAGCTAGTATGTCATCTACATATTGATGCCATAATTTAATGTGTTTTTACCTAAAGTTGAATTTAAAATTTTATAAGTAAGGTTATGCATAAAGATGTCTGCTAGCAATGGGCTTAATGGGGATCCCATTGCTAGACCCTCTGTTTGTTTATAGAATTTTTCATTGAATAAAAAGTAGTTGTTATATAAAATAAGTTGTAGTATTTCTAAAAATTCTGTTTTTACTGTTATATTTACATTAATTTTGTCAAATGATTCTTCAATTATGTTAATGCAGGCTTCTGGAGGGATTTGGGCAAACATATTTGATACGTCGAATGACACTAGCTTGGAGTTAGGTGGTATGTTAGAATATGTTAATTTATTGGATAATTTTATGGAGTTTTTAATTGTGTGTGGGTCTCGGAAATCCGTTAGTTCTTTATATAGGGAATTCAGATGAGAGGAAATAAAATGAGCTGGGCAATTGTAAAAATAAAATTTGTAAAAATTCACAAAGAAGCCCTTTGTCATTATCAAACATAAAGTTATGTTTAATAATGACTAGTTTATAGTCGAAACTATAGTCACGTGTAATTTGTTAAATAAAAAGTGGTAAAACAAAGTGATCATCTTTTCTTTCTCCAGTATATTCAAGATGTACCACAAAGTAAACGCCTCCACAATTAAACCATTTTTAGTTTAGTTAATTCACAATTCGGAGTATCCTTAAGGACTAATTCCGACTCAACAATTAATGTTTCTTTGAAATTTTTTGTGAGGAGATGAAGAGAATAATTAGGTCCTAATCAATCAATCTTAGGATTTTATAAGACGCTTCGACACCTTTGGTAATTCGTGCCGAGAACAAGTGAAACGCCGTTGTTATGAATAAAATCGTATCGTATACTAATATCACAGATCAGTTCAGTATTTGACAAGAAACAAATAATTGTATTGTCAGCTACAAACCTGTAAATTGTGTTTGTAGTATCACAGATAAAATAATGCACTTCTATAAATAACACTAATATCACAGACCGTTAAAATAAGCTTATTGGACATTCACAAATTAAATAAATAAATATATAAATTGTTAAAACTATAATTATAAACAAATAAAACTATGTATATGCGTGTATAAGACGCATTTACATTAAAAGAAACATCACAAATATTCAATTAGTCTCGACCTGTACAAAAACTCAAATAAACGATTTATAGAAATGGTGTTATTTCCCAAAATCTCCTTTAAAGTATTTGGGAAATCTAATTGTATCCTGGAATCGCTAAATTAAATACAGTCTAGTAATACATGCTTTACGGAGATTTGAACATGACAAGTATCGCACATTGGGACATCTGATTGATTCAATAAGTGCTCATGCGAAATTCGGCAATGACCAATGCACAATCTTGCAAGCACAACTTCCTCCCGACTGGATGTTGTCCAAAGCTTGACTGTATCCTTGACATCGCAAAGCTTATTTGAAATTAAAGAAAACCACCAATTGCCAACTATTGTTTCTTTCATGCCTGAATCTTAGCGAATAGTGCAGGGCACACAATTCGCTTGTAAATATACTGCAGATGTCGGCAGTTTAAATTTATGAGATTAATTGCCAAAGATGAAAGAACAACCCTACTAGTCTTCGGATTTTTTACCCATCAGTAAAGTTACGCGATGCCCCCAGTCTGTCAACATACTCGTAGAAACGTTGCTGGTAAAATAAAGGATTTGTAATGGTCTTCTTGTAGAATGATAATGACAAATCTACTTCCGGACTGTGTACTTTCCAAGGAGCAAATGCTAACTGTTGTTCTGTTATAATTGGTATATCGCAGTTGTATTCAGTCACTAGGTCTTTCAGACGTGTACCATATGGGCGTGTTGATTATGGGCGGGTGCTATAGAGGGTAGAATATTTGGGCGAGAATACATAATTATAAGATGGATGATTAGGGTTTCTACGCATCTTGTATGCGTATGACAACATTAATTTCTGACGTCGAAGTTGTAATGATGGTTCGCCCGTTTAAGCATATAAACTAACGACAGGGCTTGTCCTAAATGCTCCAGTTGCTAAACAAAGACCGTAATTATGAACAGTATTAAGTGGCTTAATAAAACTATCGCTTGCGAAGCCGTACACAATACAGCCGTAGTCAATTTTCGACCGTATTAAAGAACGGTAAAAATGAAGGATAGCCGCTCGATCGGCACCCCAAGACGTACCAGAAAGGATTTTTAAGGTATTCATAGCACGCATACAACTTCTTATGAGTGTACTAATAGGTCGTTTCCAATTTAATTTGGCGTCAAAAATTAAACCGAGGAATTTAACTTCATTGCCAACGGTAATCTGCCTATTGTTAAGTGTTATTTCTGGAGATCTAACAATTCCACGGAGGCGATGGAAATGTACACACAGCGTCTTTATCATTGAGATCATAAATCCGTTATTAGATGCCTAATTATTAATTTTATTAATGGATAATTGTAGTTATCTTTCAACTGTGAATAGAGACGTTGAAGAGCAATATATTACAAGATCATCAACATATAAGAGCGGGAATACAGGGCTTTATATATTTAATACCATTGGTAGCTATACTAAATCAAGTGACGCTCAGGACGGAGAAATTTTCAATAAAATGTCCTCTTATACCCGAATTGAAAAGTTTCTGGAGAATCCCGAAACGCTATGTAGTATCGTATGCCTTTACAATGTCTAAAAAAAACTGCCACGACATGTTGTTTCGTAATGAAGGTATTTGAATCGCAGTCTCTAAAGATATGAGATGACTGTCGAACTTTCTCTCCGGAAACCACACTGTACGTTACTTCTGAGATTCTGAGATTCCAGAAACCACAACAGTCTGCGGTTAACCATCCGTTCAAGGAGCTTGCAGAGGCAACTAGTAAGCGCTATAGGTCGATAACTTGATGGTTCTTCGGGATCTTTACTGGCCAAACAGGACTAATAGATTTAAATTTGCGCTTAGCTTCAACATAGGTCAGTCGATATTTCACACAAAGTTTCTGGATTGCGTATTCGAAACTTTGGGCACTGTCTGGAGCGTGGTGAGTGAGGATCATCGCAGTTTGGGCATTTAAATGGAGTAGGGCAACAACCCTCATGTGGAGGGTTTCCGCATTACCCGCAAAAGGAGTTATTGTTACATCTCTAGGTTTTTGTATAGTCTATGACTCTAGGATAAAATTTATGTTGGGGTATATTTACTGTTTTTATGTTCGCCTTGAGATTTGCTAACTTCTTTTTCTGGGTTAGAAATTTCTTATGTATGATGTAGCTGACTTTTTCATTACGTTTTCGGAACCAAAACTTGACTTCTTCTTGAATCTACATTTTCTGCGCATGTTTTATTGCTCTGTATGCTGCCACTGATTTGCACTTTATATTGATTTGTACATACTTGGGTACTTTCAATAATGCCAGAAGAACGGCCCAAAAATGGACCTACTGGAATCCCTCGAAATTCACGTAGTATGCGCTAATCCGGAAAATCCCATTTTAAATGAGCAGCTCGACTTGTTTTACACCCCCATTTTTAAACTTCAACATTAGATTAAAATAACATACAAATTCGACATTCGCGAATCATTTAATTGAAAACCGTCATTCTTTTGATGAAGATGTAATCGAGGTAATTTTAAATTTAAAACCACTCAAACTTGTAAATGGCTGTACCGTTTACTAAATAAACAAATTATTCTTTCACTAAACATTTTATTTGATTTTCTTCCTGTGCCACTAGGAGAATTTAAAAATCAATTAGTCTAATTACACCTTTTAATATTTATACAAGACGCTTTAAGCCGATGCCCTGAATTCATTGTTGACAGGCGAACGAACGTTTCCATCACAGCATCTAAGGCCGAACGATGATAATGAGCAAGGAACCCTTTTTAATTCCCCCTCGTTCGGGCACGTGTCAGCGCCGAAGGGCGCAGCTGGTATGACCTACATTTTTCCCCGCAAATTACTCTATTCTACAAATTAGATTACTCCGAACCAATTCCTAGTTTATTGCTCGTTTGCGGGGTCACTTCGCAATATTCACGCCTGAACGGAAAGGCGAACGATAAATTTACATAAATTCGGCGCCGGTCCGTTAAAATTGTATTCTAGAATTTCACGAACAAAGCGGTTAAAATTGTTTGTTGTTGGTGTGTAATAAATTACCTTATGGTTTTAAAGAAAACAAATTTTCAACGGTATAACTTAAAAATATATATATATATAACAGTATGTCTCATTTAAAGTTTTAAAAATATTGGAATAAAAATAGTTTTTTAGCAAGATTATGAATGGTATATCCCATTGGCGAAAGGTACCAGTCGCCCTTCAGATGAACGATTACCATAACGTTTAATGTGGATTTAGTATTTATTAATCAAATCTTCACGTAACTCAATTAAAATTTAACATGCAAATTTATGATTTACAATGGCATATATGGAGAGTGCAATTAAGAAATTCGATTATGTCATTTTGATATATATATATTTTTATACCATCCACAAACCCCTTAATACTCAAAAATATTTTGTATTTGTCATTTGTTTTTTAACGTCCTCTAATTAAACTAAAAAAATCTGTTTCAGAAAAAGTATACATCACATATATTTATTTATTCTACATTATATCTTCTGCTTATATTTTTTTACAATGTGTATAATCTAAAAATTTTATTCCCCAAAAATGAGATGATTCTACCCTTTGGATCTCTTCATCTTCTTCAATTTAAGCGGTAGATTTGAACATGTAGGCAAAATTTGAGTGCATTTATTGCTAATGTGTTTTATATAAATAAATTATAACACTTAATAAATTTTAATGTAGTATACTATTTCGGAATATTTTGTTATAGTATTATTATTGTACAACACTGTTTCGATAGAAGATGTGTGCCAAAACAATTATAATTTTTTAAAAAACCTGATATTATAGTGTTTTAGTAAGGCTGTTGTCAATACGAACCTTAAATTTTAATTTAGTAAGAAGCCTGTTTTTATATTTTCTATAACACAGAGATCATTCTTTTAAAGTCTCGCATTGCTATGAATGAACGTTTTTTTTTTGCATTGGCACTGTAGCATCCTGTCTTTTATCTGCATGATAAATGGCCATTTCAATTAATGCAATTAATGCCGATCAACGCAGTTCAGTTAACTACCACAGATCTGAACTGATAAATGAATTAAATTAACATTTTACCAACAGACAAGGTTTTATCTGTATAAATAATTCGACTGCTGCAGTGGTAATATAAATAAAACAATCATTCTATCACGATCTGATATTTGTAAATTTTTAATAAGTGAAATTTATGCACAACTAATTTTCTGAATAAATTTGAAAATTTTAATTACTCCTACATTTATTAGTAAGCTATGTAATTCACTAATAATATAATGATAATAAAATTTAATACTGATACTAAATACTACTATAAATCATTTTATATAAATATTAGATTTTAATTAGAAAAAGAAAACACGAAAATATTTCGTAAATCTACAACAACTTTATATATATTTTTATTATTAAGATTTTAACAATTTTATTGTAACATATATGTAAATTTGGTAGGTTTTAATACCAAAAATTTTTAAGGATCAATTATCATTCTCTATGCATGTATTCTTATTTATTTAATTATTTATATAATATTACACAAGCCCAACAAACTCTATTTCCAATTATAGGATTTACAATATAATCAGCAAAACATAAACGGTGTAGAAGTACTTAAACTAAACATATTGTTATATATTACAAGAAAAAACTTTATGCTAACATAATGACTTTAAAGGGTTCAAAAGATCTCTTTTAAATTTAAAAATTAACGAAGCAAATATATCCAGATTATTTAAGTAATTATTGTACATATCAAAACAAATCATAAGTGATTCCATGATTTTTGGAAAAGGTTTCTATTGTTAAAATGGCGTGGGTTATGAGGTTAATGAATAAACATGCTGTTTCCTTGAGTATCAGAATAGAACTATTTTATTTTGTGTAACTTTACAAATACAGACTATCAACACTGCTAACTGCTTAAAACTAAAAATATCCTAACTACATATGAGCTTAGCTTTAAAACTCCCACTAACTCAGTGTATTAAACATAATTAAACATAATTCTCTTCGAAGGCTGAAATTTCTGCTTGCATAGCCTGTCTACACTGCTCTTGGCCAGGACACGACAAAGCTTCAGCATCGACTGCCAGGGGATCTTTTCCTAAAACACTTGGCTCACCGTACAGATAAACAAAATAATTTACAGAAAACTGTGAAACAAACCAAGTGTTTTTAATTTCTAATCAATATGTTTATGTTTTCTTCTGAGATCGACTCCTACTGAAACTATTGTTTCTTCATAATGAATTAGTTTCTCACTTAACCCGTGGTGAAACATTTTTGTATTAATTTGATTGAATTAAAACACTTGGTATGATTTCACTTGTTGAAATGTACATTTCTCCTTGAGAATGACTTATAGTCGAAACTAGTCGGAGTAAAATAAATAACAAGTGAAATCATATCAAGTGTTTTAATTCAATCAAATTATTGTTTCTTCAGTATATGAGATTACTGAAACAAATGTTTCTTCGATCATTTTTGATTCATAATTGTCTTTTTCAAACAGTATAATATCTCGGCTTGTACTTATAGAATTGTTTTCAGGATTATAAACTCTATAACCCTTGACGCTGTCGCCATAACCTACAATTCAGTGGCGTATTCAGGGGGGGTAATTGGGTAATTACCCCCCCTAAGAATTATTTATTCGCTTATTTTGTTTATTCTTAAAAATTACTAATATTTCAAATAAACAAGTTAACTGTTGGTAATTCTAGTCAGCGATCTATGACAGTGCATTTTTCCATGTACACAAATTAAAATTATCTGCGCAAGCACCGTTTCCTTTGCACAGGGGGTTCCCCTTTCTAATAATACCCGACATATATTGATACTATTCGCCTCTTTGGTATCGTAAATCGTTACATTGTTTTACATTAAAAGAGCGCGATTTACATTTCTTAGTTTAATTTATAATATTTCTTGTCTTACTTGGTTTAAATGTAAAATAAACCGAAACTGTTTACACGTCGCATGTAAATCCTAAATTTTTAGTGATTGCTGATAAATTACCAATTTATTATAATTCGATCAATTATACATAAGGTATTTTTTTGATTTTAGGAATAATATATGCATTCTTTTAAATTAATTTATTCCTGATTTTTGTTGTAATTAAATTAGTAAATGAAAATTGATAATCTACGTTGGATTCATTTGTTCAGAAAATTAAAAAAACACGATTTTTCAACAAATAAAGATCGATCTATGTCAACAGTCAATTTAAATCATCCATCTACATCTTCATTGACATTTAGCAGTAGAAATTTTCACTAGGTTGTTCCCATCATGAGAAAAAGAAGCATACAACATGTACCTATAGTAATGTTGAAATTTACATTCATATAGTTAAATTTAGTAATGTTAATGAAATTGAGAAATTTCGAATTTTAAATTGTAAAAGATACTTTTGTTTTACCCTATTCTGTACATAAAAAGGAGGAAGGATATTAAATATTACTTGTCTGGAAAACATTTTAGACAATTTAATTGGTTAATCTTTTCTAATCATTTAAACAGATTCTTTTGCAAATATTGCTTCTTTTTTACAAAATTTGGTGGGTTGCACCAACAAGTGCCATTGCAAAAATAAGTATCTCAGACAGTATCTCAATATTCTAAATTATCAGGTAAAAATGTTGTGTTATAAAAACATTACCATAAAAATTCAATTGTTTATGCGAAATTGTTTTATAAAATCACGAGATATAAAAAATAAATTAAATATGGAAAGACTTCGACAAATTGAAGAAAATAGACATAGATTAAAACATTGGTTATCATTTTTAGGGGAAACAAAATATTCCCTTACGAGATCATCGTGCTGCTGGTTCTCTCTTAAATACAAAATCTATTACAAACGAGGGCAATTTTTGTGAAATTCTACATTTCGAATTGCATCTGGTGACAACTTTAAAAAATCATTTGGAAAACCATTAAACATATTTCACAAATGTCTCTTGAAATACAGTGACTTTGAGTAAATAGAATAAATAAAATGAATCTTGCTCTAATAACTTTATAAATAACACTATTGATGTTTTATCCAACAAGGGGAAAAATACTGCCACATCTTTTAAACAATTTATAATGATGCAGTCAATATTTTAAACGAATTACAAATTTAAATGACAAAACCGCGAATTACCAAATGCCAGAGGAATAGACCAAACCTGGATAAACCTATTATAGCAGATTATTTTTATTTATCTTTTTCCCTTTTATCCATTATGGGTGTCAGACTTATTTTCTACAATATGTCTCAGTTAATTTCTTTTACACTTCTTTACCACTGTAGCGTAGCTTGTGCTATTTTCTTATTTCTTTCCATTCTATTCCTTTTCTTTCCGCTGCTTGATGCTTGATGTACTTGCTCGTTCCAACCCTTGGTCTTCCTAATTCCCTCTATCTTTCTTAGGTATCTCATTTCCATTGCATTGGTTTTTTTGTTATTACTCTCTGTGGTTACTCACGATTCACTACTATAGTCCATCCGTTGGATCTTCCGTCCTACGTCACAAACTATCGCTTCAAAAAACGAAAGTTTTACAGTGCGTTCTTTTTCTACCGCATTTGGTTTACTTTATCAGACTGAATGTTTTTGTGTCGTTTTTCGAAGCGATATTTTGTGACGTAGGACGGAACATCCAACGGATGGACTATATATAGCAGTTAATGTCTTTTATATACTTCTGTTTTTATTGTTTTTGCAATCTCTAAGAATGTTTTCTTTGTTGTGTTGTAGATCATTCCTGCTTTGCCTAGTTTTTCATCTTTTTCTGATTCTATCTTCCCTGTTTCCTCTATTGTTGATCCCAGGTATTTAACCCTATTTTGTGATTGCTCTCTTTTGATGATATTATATTTATCTTTTCCAGCTCTTTTTTGAATATTTCCAGGTTTTCTTCTGAATCTGCTATTAATGTTATGTCGTCGGCAAACATTAATACATATTTGCATTTTTAATAGTTTTTAATATTTCTATACAATATCTTTGTGCTTTCGGCTCTTTGTTTGCTATTTCTTATTGCTTCGTCATTAAGTGATGCAAATAGTAACGGGGTTAATATACATCCTTGTCTCAGTCCTGTTTTGGTCTTGAACTCCTCTGATTATTTATTTCCTATTCTTACTTTATTTTTGTTATTTCTTTATTATATTTATAATGCTTTTTTTATCCTTCTTGTCTCGAGTATATGCCATATGTCCTCTCTTCTTACCCTGTAATACGCTTTTTTAGGTTGATGAAGCATATGTGTAAATCTTTTCCCTTTTTAATCATCTTTTCTGTTAATTGTCTCATTATGTATATTAAGTGTTGTTTGCTTCTATTTTTCTGAATCCGTGTTGTTCTTCTCCCAGCTGTTGATCTAATTTTCCTCTTATTCTTGCTTCTATTAACCTAGTAAAAATTTCCCTGGTTTGATTGTGAGTGTAATACCTCTGTAGTTATCATATATTTTTGTGTCTCCTTTTTGTGTATGGATATTATAATTCCCTTGTTCCATTCCTCGGGTATCTTGTGATTTTTGATAATGTCATTTACTATTTCCAAGAATTCTTCCTTCCCCTTTCCCCATATATTTCATTATTTCGGCTGTGATGTCATCTATACCTGGAGTTTTTCCTAGTTTTATTTTTTTGATTGCTGCCTCCAGTTCTTCGATTCTTATTTCGTTGATTCCTCCATTTGTTTCACCTTCTATATCTCCGTGCTGGTCTGTTTTGGTTATTTCATTAAAGAATTCTTTCCATCTTTCTAATATCTTCTTTTCTTCTGTTATTATATTTACGTTTTTATCTTTTATACTTGGCTGGGTTAATGTATTTTAATTGCTCATTTGTTTAATAGTGCTGTTAAACATCTTTTTGTTTTCTGTGAACGTTTCTTTCAGTTTCTTAACGAACTGCTCCCAGGATTGCTTTTTTGCTATCTTGAATTTTTGTTCCACATTTTTATTTGCTATTATATATCTTCTATAATCTTATTCTTTCCTTGTTTCCTTGTTTAAGTTTTCCAATTCTCTTCTTTTGTTTTTACAAATTGTTTTACCTCTTCTGACTATCACCTGTTTTTCTTCCTCTGTTTGTTTGATATAGTGATTGTTTCACATCTTTCTTGGGCTGCTTCACTTATGATTTCTTTGATCTTTTTCTTTTCTCCTTCTATTGTGTCTTTTTCTCTATTTTTGATTGGTATTCATTCCTAGTTTCTTTCTTTTCAATTTTTGGCTTTATGTGTTTTTTTATTATTGTTTTCGACTTTGTATACTTCAGTTTTCAGCTTCTGTGTTAATTTATATTTTTACTCTATTTCAGCTTTTCTTATTACTTTAACATCTTTCACCTTTTCCATTCTTCTGCGTCTATTAAGGAGTAGTCTTTTATTTCTCTTTTCTTGGTCTAACTTCTCTAGTGTGTTTATGTATGTATTTGAATTTTGTGTTTGTCACAATGAGGTTGTTTGCTATACATAATTCTATAACTGTTTTTCCATTTTCGTTTCTGTTCTCATCTCCATACTTTCCCCTGTATATTTTTTGCTCTCTCTCTTCATTTAGTTCTCTGTCATTTCTCTCATGGAGTCTTTAAACATGCTCTTTAATTCCCCCATTATCACATCGTTCTTAGATATATTTAGATTTTCCTTCTCCGTGAGTTTCTTTCTGTTTTCATCTTCCTTTGTTTTATTTTTGTATCCTGTTGTTATGACAACGTTTTGTTTCACTGCTTCGTTTTCTATCTTTTTCTATTCTCCATTGCTCATCTGGAATCCTTGGAATCCATAATTAGGGCTGTCGATATCTCTTTCTCTTTTTGTACTCATTTGTTTCTTTATTTCCCACTTCCTTTTAGTTTTATATATTTTAACACTACTTATTTACTTTTTTATGGACTTTTGCATGTACGTGGTTCGCTGTTTTAAGTTCCTCTGAACTGAACAGAGGATTATTATCGAATTAATATATATTTACCTCTCCTGAATAATATTATTACAGATCTGCAATACAGATTTAATAAAGACACGATGAATTTGTTCAAATTTAACACAACAATACCTAGTGTTTTATTGATAACAAACTGGCGAAGATTTAGATGTCACTTCAAAATCTGTTGCAATATATTTTAATAAAATTTTACCTGAAAACGTAACATGTGCAATAGCAATTAAGTCTGAATTTGGCATTTTGGAAATTACAATGGCAAAAGAAAAAGAAAATCAAAGAACAATTACCAGAAAATGCTTTAGATATGTACAGAAAATATGACCCGAATATTTACTGAACATAAAAATAATTTTACAAATATTATGTACTCTTCCTGTTAGCGTTGCTTCTGCAGAAAGAAGTTTTTCTGCACTGAAAAGATTCAAATGGTGGCTGCGAGCCACTATGTCTCAAAAAAGTCTAACCGAGTTAGCTGTATTACATATTCATTGATATATGGATATTAATATTGACAATATTATTAAAAGGCAAAGAAAATCGTTTTTTTAATAAATTTAGTTACAAAAATCTGTTTCAAATTTTACAAAATATATTATTATGATTTTATATGTGCTATATTTATTTCGGGTGTGATATTATTTTGGTTATATTTAAAAATAATAGAATTATATTTTATTTATTTATGGAATAAAAAAATATTTTCATTTTTTCAAATTACCCCCCCTAAGCCAGTTGACTGGAAACGCCCTTGCTACAATTAATTTACGTCTTTATTCATCTGTCGAATATAAACCAAGTGTACGTGTCCATCTGCTATTTATATTGAATTTTATCCATTACATTAGGTATAATTAGTAATCATTAGCAGTCTTGTTTGTCAATTTTTGTTAGTCACCACCAAGAGCGGGGTAGGTAAGAAACTATTGCACCCCTGTCTTAATTCCCTGTGCTTAATATACGTACCTACATTTAGTTAATTTTATATTATTTATAAATTTTCCTGCAAATTAGCCCTCGAACAACTGCACTCAAATGTCGCGGCGATTTCAAGCAATGGACCCTTACTGGCTGTCTCTCTAATTTAACCATGGATGATGTTGAGTATTATCGTGATGAGGCTAAAATATCTAACGGCGATACATTTATGTGTGAGAAGTGTACCCCACCAAACAGTGATATCGCTATAAACTCAAAGTAGGGGTCTTCAATTACGGAAATCATCAAAGCAGTTTTAAAATCTGAATTATCCATATTATTCAGATTAGAGCTGCAAGAAACACTAAGCGAATTAAAATCCGAAATCCAAGAAATTAAGGCTAGGGTTATTGGTTTAGAAAAGAAGAGTGCCGTGAATCATCCTGAATACAATAGGAAAATTGAATTCTAGTCAAAATATAGAAGACGCAGTACTTGAGTTTGAAGAACGACATCGGCGAGCTACTAACATTATTGTTTTTAATCTACCCGAGATCAGCGTTACACCGGAACAACGTACAACTGCGGACATACAAGCGATAAAAAAAATGCCTTCGATTCATCCATTCCATTTGAACCTATAAAATGGTTTATATTGGGCAAACCTAATAATAATAATAATAAGCCGAGACCCGTGAAAATAATTTTTAAGGATCGGAAGTGAGTGATTGATTTTCTTCGAGTTACAAATGCTATGGAAACCGGACACATTAAATTCAAAGGAGATCTAACAAATGCTCAAAGGTTGCACATTAAGGGCCTGTAGTCTCAGCTTGCTGAAAGACCTACACAAGGAGAAGATAATCTGACCATTAAATACATTCGTGGACATCCTCAAATAGTGTGTAAAGAAAAAAACTAGACAACTTACAAGCCTCCCACACAGTTCAAAACACCAACCATAACAATAGTATAACTCTTTACTACCAGAATGTAAGGGGTCTAAGAACTAAACTTAATAATTTTTATTGTTCGTGTTTATCTGAGGAGTTTGAGGTAATTTCGCTAACAGAAACCTGGCTCTATCCTTCAATTGGAGTCTCAGAATTTATAGACAATCGCTTCACTGTTTATTGCACGGACCGTTCAAAAGCAAACAGTTCAAAATGTATAGGAGGAGGAGTTTTAATTGGTGTTAGCAATAAGATACCATAATATCATATTTTAACGGATAATACACTGGAGTTAGTTATAGTAAAACTTAGTTTATGCGATAAATGTCTTATTATTTTCTGTGGCTATATACCACCTAATTCATGTACTGAGGTCTACGAAAATCACATGTCTGCTATTGAGGATGTGATGTCTAACCACTCGGACAGCGATTTTATTTTAGTAGGCGATTTTAATTTATCTCATTTCAAATGGGTGCCAGAGGAGGAGGTCTTTTACCAACTAACTTAACTCCGTCTTCTGAAATTTTATTTTCAGAAGGATTGGGAGCTTTGGGTTTAAACCAATTAAATACAGTCACTAATCCCTCTGGAGTAATGTTTGATATTTGCTATACTAACCTAGCTGATCTATCGGTCAACCAATGTGAACCAATTATTCAATGTGATAAACATGTGAATATTGGTATATGCGCGACCGTGCTCATGGCTACGGATTGGCTATCTGAGTGAAGGGGGTTTTACCTGAACCAATTCGGACTCCCATACATGTAATTATAATATCGTAAAAAAAACTGTTCAAATTATCAATATGATTTCAGCAATGCCAATTATAATAGAATCAATGATTTCCTTAAAAGCATACATTGGTCGATCTTCTATAATTGTAGTGATATCAACAATATTCTCGCCATTTTCTACGATCTTCTCTACTTTGCTATTGACTTATATGTGCAAAATAAAAACATTCACAAACCAGTTTCTTTCCACTATGATTTTCAGCAATGCCAATTACAATAGAATCAATGATTTCCTTAAAAGCATACATTGGTCGATCTTCTATAATTGTAGTGATATCAACAATATTCTCGCCATTTTCTACGATCTTCTCTACTTTGCTATTGACTTATATGTACAAAAAAAAACATTCACAAACCAGTTTTTTTCCACTATGATTTTCCAAGCGCGCAATTTAACTTGTTAAATCTAAAAAAGATGCGTATAGAAAATGGAAAAGAACACGCCTCGCAGTAGAAATGTAAGACTGAGATATTAGCTTCTTATAGAACATATGTAAATAATGTTGAAATGTCCATCCCTCATAATATAAAATCATTTTGGTCTTACATACATGCCAAAAACAAATCTCACGGTATTCCGCTGTTTATGAACTATGGCACTAAAAATGCTTCGACGGCTAGAGACATCCCCAACCATTTTACCACATATTGAAATAAAACAACACAGTTGGGAGGGTTTCACATTTATTGTTGAACACTGTAACATGTTTCGCCACACAGTGGCTTCATCAGGCAGATGAATTCATTATTGAATAATGAATGAATGAATATTATTCATCTGCCTGATGAAGCCACTGTGTGGCGAAACATTATTTGGAAAATCAACATGGCTTATATGCGACCATCGACTGAAACAAACTTATTGGTATATACAGATTATATTTCTAAAGCTTTAGAGGAAAGTACTGAAGTTCATTCCATTTATAGTAGTAGTAGTAGTGTTAGGCTATCGACCACGTGGTCCTTCCGCCATGTGTTATTTGTGTATTTGTGGGTGTGTAAATGAGCTTGTTACTTTAAAGGATCGCCCCGTCACTCTAAAGCACCATTAATTGTATCCCAATGATGAATGGTACCGGTCACCCATCCAACTGCTGACCCGAACTAACGTTGATTGACTTTCGCTAACGCTAGTTCGGTCGCAACCGAATGCGCCACCACCGGCGTGGGCCATTTATATTTTTGTACAAAAATTAAAATCTTATAGAGTCTGTGATCCTCTTTTGAAATGGTTTTCCTCTTACTTAGTTGGCAGAACACAATTCGTTAAAATCAAATCTACTATATCAGAATCCTTTGCAGGCACATCTGGGGTACCCCAGGGTTCACACATTGGGCCTCTACTGTTCTTCATATTTATCACTGACCTCTCTAATGTTCTATAATGCCCTCGTCTACTTTTTGCAGATGATCTCAAGCTATACAATAAAGTTAAGACGGTCACCGACTGCGAGAAAATACAGGAGGATATCAATACTGTACACGGCTGGTGTCTGCTGAATGACATGAAATTAAATATCAGTAAATGCCAGTTCATTTCATTCTCGAGAAGTAAGTATCCAGTTATTTTTCAATATACATTCTTTAACTGAAGTGACAACGATACGCGACCTAGGTGTTATATTGGATTCTAAATTGTCCTTCAATTTGCACATTGATCATGTTGTTAATAAGGCTAGTAAGGCTCTAGGTTTTATAAAACGTTGGTCCACCGATATGACCAATGTATGCACTTTTACAATTCTCTTGTAAGGTCGCACCTAGAATACTGTCGACTAATATGGTCTCCTTCATATTCTACATATATAAGAAGGTTGGAATCTGTTCAGAATAAGTTTCTCAAATTTATGTCAACAAATTAAATTGCATTGGTTTCGGTTTAACAATGGAACAAACTGGTTTATATCTCGGCCTGATATCCATCGAACATCGCAGTAAAATGACCGAAATGTGTTTTTTATTTAAAATACTAAATAATTCAATTGATTCCACTCAAGTACTTGGCCTGATAGACTTCCATGTCCCATCAGGATTGGTGCGCAATACACTACTTCTGCACCCTTCATTCTGTAGAACTACTAGAACTAGGCATGGCTCGCATAGTGCCCTTTCACGTATTGTGCGGTTATGTAATAATGTATGGAACGATATTGATTTTATTGGTATGTATATCATTCAAATCGTTTAGGCGGCAACTTGAAAAATCGTTATTACGTATGGTTAATCGCATACCTCAATGATATGTATTAGCTTAACTCAGATGCTAGTTCAAACTTTCAATTTTTTTAGTTTTAGTCTAATATTAAGTTTATTTGTATATTTTGTAGGTTTGTAGTTTTTGTATATATTCATATATATGTATATGTATAAATGTTTATATATGTAAAAATCGGTTAAATGGCTTAGCCGTAAATATAACTAAATAAACATGTTCCATGGCTACACTACCAAATATTTATAGGTGACTACCATCTGGTTTCTTGCCCCGTCCACATCTCGAAAGGTATTATAATAGGTGTAGTAAAAAGAAATCCATTATTTTGCATGAAATTGAAGGCTTTAATTACCATAGTTAGAATGAACCAATTTAGGTTTTGTTCAATAACCTGTTGCCACTTTGAAGTTAATTTCATTATGCCTCTCTCATAGTAGTCCTCTTCCATATTGGCAAAAAATTGATACAGTTGATTTTCACAAGCCTTTCTTGAATCGAATATTTCACCAACAAAATTGTTCGCCATGGACAGGAACAGATGGTAATCATTTGGTGTAAGGACTATAAGGTGGATGTATAAGAACCTCCCTACCAAGCTCCCGATACTTTTGGAAAATCACTATCGATGTAGGCCACACACGTTGGCCTGATGGATAATAATTCCTCTCTTGTTAGCCAAAGCTGGCCGCTTCTGGCCGATTGCTTCCTTCCAATTGTTGACCGTACGGTTTCGTGTTAAGAGTTTTACCGAAGTAGAACAACTCATAATAGACAATTCTCTGTCAATCCCACCAAACAGACAGCAAAACCTTCCTAGCCGTCAATCCTGGCTTAGTCACCGTCAAACTTTGTTTTGTATCCAGCCTTATGCAAATGGTTCCAAACGGATTTTTGTACAATCTTTAGCTGATTTATGATTCTATCGATATTATCGATAATTGGCTTCCCAGTGGGTGGTGCATCTTTAACAACAAAATTACCGGAACAAAATCGACGAAAACAAAATTGCACGTAATTGGCGATTACAGTATCAGGACCATAAACACTATTCACATTTTCAGCCGAATAACTTCCGTTTTAGCCTCTATCGAAGAAAATCTGTAAAATGTAGCATATTTTCTCTTTGCTAGTGCCCATCGTTGACGCGCGCTCAAACAAAACTGAGTTAACTAATCACAAAAGTGTTTTAGTACGGTCTCATTTTTATAACGCCATATAGTAAAACCCAATCGGATTTATACAACTCTAGATACAGATAACTAAACCTATCTATTGGAAAAGAATGGATTTTTTTACGACATCTTTTATTTATAGGTTGCCTGATTTAATTTTAAACCTGTATTAATTTTATGGTTAACAATTTCTAGGAACGCAAATTCTGCTTTGTATAATGTAACTACATTTATAAGTAATTACAAATTATTTCAAATGAAAAATCATCATAGATGTTTTTATGTTTATAAGATTCAGATGAAGTAAGAGACAACAACGACCTCACACAGGAAGTGAAGAAAATGCAGGAAGAGATACGAAGCATAGCAAGAGAACAAAGAAGCAAGGGAGCGAGTGTAAAAGTGAAATATAAGATCATAATTGATGGATGAAAATGAATTTTAAATACATTTTCAGTCAGCTTATAGATTTTTGACATTTAATGATTTATTTGGACTTCAAATTTTAAAAGTCATGTATAACTTCTCAACATTTTCTACAGTTGCTTTAAATATAAAATAATATCTTCGATCTCTATAAGAAACTATAATTTGTTTAAGAAATTACTGGAAAAATTCGATAAATAAACAAGCTGCAAATATCAAGCTGCAAAAATTATGAGAAAAGTATACATTAACACGAAGAAGATATATGAATAATATATCATGATTACAATTACCTTGAAAAAAATAGCTGTATAGGCATTTATACATAGATTTAGGCTAAAATATAGAGATACATCAGATGTTTATATTTACTCAGCTAATTGAGCTTGTGAACACACTGGCTTCTGCGATTGTGGTTGAAGTGAAAGCCGAAAAAATCTTCAATTCAATTAGATTTCAACAGCTGTTTTGATAGATATCCCTTAATTTTTTTGTATTAAATTTCTAGATATTTTAACTCTAACTAAGATTTTTGCTTTGTTTAAAGCTGTATGGTTTTTGAAGTTCACTTTTTGACCTATATATATACCTGGGTATTTTGTAGACGTAGAGGGGGAAACAGTTATTTTGTAGGGAGTCAATAAGCTGCTGAAGAGATTGAAGAGCTTTAGGTACGATGGGAGCAAGTAAAATTAAGGCTGTGTTATCTACAAATAGGAGAAGATATTAAGAGGGATTAAAGTTGATGTTGTAGAGTAATGGAAATAGAGGGGATCTTTAGGGCAGGTAGAAAAGGAGGAGAGTAAGATGATTTTACATTTTCTCTCAAAAGCAAAAATAATTAACCGCTAAAATAAATTACTTGAAATTATATCTGGGCATTCAATTATATAAAGATTTGAGGCAATTTGACTTTTAATTAACCAATATTGAAATAAACAAATAAATTGGTTGTTTCTAAGGATAAAAATTCGAACTCTAATAAAGTAACTATTTGATTACTAAAGAGAATGGTTGCGACCGTTACTACGTGGTAATCCATACTTACACTGAATTGAAAAATTCACTATGTTTTAACCACAAATAATTATTATTTGTGGTTAAAACATAGTGAATTTTTCAATTCAGTGTATTTGATTACTATTAAAGTAACGAGTTTGAAAAAATTATTGAATCATTAAATATTTTTATCGATTGGTTACATTGAATGTAATATTTGAGATGCAGATTAGAATTTGATTTGTTATAAACTATCATAACAATAAAAATCATAACAATATAAAAATATAAAAAGAGACATAAAATTTTCCTGATATTAATGATACGTTATCGTTTAAAGATCGAAACATGTAGCTTGCTTTATTTATTTTCTTTTAAATATAATTTATAAGTTCATCCCACTTCAGTTTATGGTTAATGATAAGCCCTAGAAACTTTGCACATTTGGTCACTTCTAGCTCGGTGTTGCCAAATTTTAAACTATCTGGAGTTGTTATTGTTTCAGTTTTTTTAAAAGCAATGCATTTAGTTTTAGTTTTATTTATAATTAATTTATTATTATCGCACAAAACAAATATCAAGTTCATTGCATTTGCCCCGTTATTGCATAAGTCATCCCATTTTTTTCAATTATACACACATCTTTGTCATATGCATAATTTATTATTTAAAAAAAATATATTATTGTTATATATTGAAAAATATTATTTATAAATAAATTAAATAGCAAAGGGCCAAGAATACTTCCCAGGGGCACACCACTAAGGATATCCAAGACCTTTGACTGTACCATCTCATTTCTTTGTTTGTATTCTACTAATTGTACTAATTGTTTTCTATAACTTAAGTATGATTTAATGCAATTATACGAGACTCCTCTAAAACCAATATCATACAATTTTGATAATAAGAGTTCGTGATTAATACACTCAAACGCCGTCCAGTAAGATGCCACAGGAAACATTGTAGTTTTCCACAGCTGAGTGAAATCATATAATGCTGTATTGCAATTTCTTTTCGATAAAAATCCAAGCTAATACTTTGATAGTATATCATATTTAATTAAGAAAGACATAATTTGCTTAGAAACTATGTATTCAAATATTTTTGAAAAGGTAGATAGGAGACTAATGGGTCTGTAATTTTCAAGACTAGTCCTATCACCATTTTTTCAGTACTGGTACCACTTTAAAAAGCTTTAATTGTATTGGAAATATTCCACTTTTTAGGGATTCGTTGATTATATTATACCATATAGCATAATAAGTCAGCAATGTAATCAATGCATTTTTTAATTTTTTATCTAAACCGCTGCTTTTTTGGCAATATTATTTATAGTGTATTTTAGATCTTGTGTAGGAGAAAATAGATGATATGTTTTATTTGTCGGAAAAGTAAGTGACATATGTTTAAGCAGATTAGCTGCTGGATTTACAAAATATTGAGTAAACTTGTCAGGGTCAATTTCGTTAGGTACTTTTTGATAGGATTTCTTGGAACATGACGTAAGCTTCTTAACTATAGACCAAATAGCTTTGACTTTATTCAAATCTATTGGTTGCCATAATATTTATTCCGATCCCGCTTTAAAAGCTCGTAAAATAGGTTTATATTCTGGTAAGAATTAGCCAGAATGTCATATAAATTAAGTAGACCTTTGCATTCTATAGTTTCCTTTTACATACTAGTTTGCATTTTTCTACTGGTAAAAATTAGTATTGGATAAAGCGTTCGATTGAACAAAACTTCTTTTATTAAATTAATTAAATATGTTGGGATGCCAATTTTGGTCCTCTGTGTTGAATAATTTAAAAATATATTGACTGGATGATAATTTTGAAGGTACATTGTAAAATATTATTAAGTGAAGATGGTAAAAGAAAAAAATATTTTGAGACAAATTGGATTTTATTTTTCCAATCCCCGAGAGAATAGTAATATATATTTATTATTATTATTTATTTAATCTAGGTGTACACACGGCAAAAATTCTAGAGGTTATTTCCTGGGATATTCGAAGATTATTTTATCCTTTAAGGATTTTTGAAAACCCGCTTTTCCCGTATTATCATGCCCGACTGCTGTATTTTTGCCCATTTTTATTTTATGTTTGTATTCTTCTTCTGTTATTAATTCGTTTTCTGGTATACTTGTCTTAAATAATTTAAAACAAACTTAACCTAATACCTAGACAGATGTTCCAACAAAACAGAATAATACTATAAAATCGACGTTTTTTCTGCTGAAGTTGGGCAAAACGCCCGAAACTAGTCCAGAAAAATAAAATTATTATTAAAATATACTGGGAAGTACTTATTTCAATTTTGTTTCAATAGTAACCCAGTAACATGGATACGACTAACAACATTACTAACAACATTAAATAATTTAAGCTAGTAAAAATAATACCAAAACCGACTCATATGTGTCATTGAGTGAAAACACAATTTCTTGCAATACAAAATGTGTTCAAAACATAAAGCTCCAAATAATTGTTTTACAAGTGAACACAATTTCAATCTCAGATACTTAAAACAATAGCAAGTACGGCCAACCAAAAAATAACTTAACCCACGAATTAAATAGAACATTATTTTAAATAAATTCTGTAAAACATATAATTTAAACTAAAACAAACGCATACAGCCATTACGTAAAAAAATTCATTTGTTTTAATAATTGTTATAATTAGTAATGCCATTCAGTTATATTAAACTGGAAATAATATAATATTTATTAAATTATTTATTATTATTAAATAAAAATATAATACAAAGGCACTAATGATTAGGGAAGATAACTTAAATAACTGAATTATCTAAATAAAGATATTCCATATACATATATCAAAAATGATTTAATTATTACATTCGATAAATTACAATTTAAATGTTATGCCATACAAATTAGAGGAAAATTTATTTAATAAATCATTTTTATATAAAAAAGTAAATATTATTATAAAAATATGGATAATATAATCTGAATGATTAATTATCTATGACACATTAATTTCAATGTCACAAATATGATTTCAGGCTTGAATGTTAATAACAAAAGCATTTCTTATTCGATTTCTAATTCTATTGCATTGATTCATTCATTGTATCTGGTTGTGTAATCCAAATATATTTTTAATACTAATTAATTTAAGAATATCCATGACCATAATTCTTTTTTTTATGAACAAAATTGATTTGATTGTTACACATTTCGAAATGCCAAGGGTATTTCATTGATTCATTTTGTGTGTACTACGTCACCGAATAATATAATAAAACTTATGTAGGTTTATAAATAAAACAACTTTTTAGCCCATGCATCAAAGAGTCTGTAGTTTAAAGTAAGTAAACTTTTTTATTTAGTAATTATTGTGCAATTGTAAAATAATAACAAACTCAATCAAACATTAATAAGAAACATCAAAGATTTTCCTCATTAAATAAACATTTTAAATAATAAATAGACTCACACATGTCGATTTTAACAATCTGAAACCTGTTTATTTAGTTTATAAAAATTTGAAAATAGTTGAAGTATCACACTTTAAAGAAAACGAATGATTTATTACAGTTTCTTTAAACACGTCATTATCTGGCTTGCTAACATTCAAATCATCAGTAGTATATAATAATGGTATTAATAAGAAATTTCTGAAGAGTCAAGATTTGTACTACATTTAAATTCAATATTATACGCTTTATGATGGAAGCTGTTTTTAAAGAGAAGGTCCACGGCCAAGAAAATACGGTAGCGATTACTAGAACCGAACACTCAAGAATAAGTTCAATAGTGCACCTCTAGCATTTGTAATGTTACTTAACTGGCTAATGTGAGAAAATACCATTTTGTCTATAAGTCCTCCACTTCGTCGTGTTGATCGGTTGTTGTTGCAGACTCTTAGTACATCATTAACCCAGATGACCTCTGCTAAGTTAATCTCCACAGATGCATAATTCACTCACTTGGGAATTTTCCATCACTTCCTCAATCGCCTGGCAATGGGACTCGATCATTTCAACAGCAGAATTCGGTGGAAGATAAACCACAGCGAGTATATAATTAGATTTGTTTAAACAAATTTTTACAAAAAAATGTTCGACTGAGTTGATGGATACAGAAATATTTGTTGAGCTTAAATTTTTCTTTACAAGGATTATTACACCATTGGAATTTAATGGCGAGCGATCAATTCTGTAAATAGTATACTTATTAGCATTGATTTCACTATTATATATATCATCCACTAGCCAAGCTTCGATAATATCAATTAGAAGTGCTTAAATTCAAAGCAAAATCACGTACATTGGTTTTAATACCACTGAAATTATGGAAATATATCTTGACAATTTTAGGAGATCCATTAATGTATCGTATAGTAAGATTGGCTTCACCGGAGTTAGTACATAGAGTCAACTCTAAGCATGAGGATGCAGAAAACCACTTCATTAAAAACCACATAGTTACATTCCCTGCATAATCATCATGGCTGAAGTCAGGACTAAATATAATACCGGAGTAAGTCCTCCGATCTGATCTCCGTAAAGGACAGTTGTGACTAATATGAGGAATGCAACCGACCCGAAAAACACCCTGTGACAAAAATCGATGAGAATTGGAATGTACAAAGCATGTACAACCTAGAGAAAAACCACTACATAATCTTGGAAATGAATGTATAAACATCAAAATAATGGGAATCAGTGAAGCTCGTTGGATAAACTGTGAACAAAGTAGGCTTCGAGACAAAATTACCTACTACTCAGGAAGTAATGACAGTCAACATCGTTATGGAGTTGCGATTATACTTGACGAAACACTTCGAAAATTTGTGAAGAACTTCATACCCTTTACAACTTTTACAACTCGAGGCATACTGTGGACAACTCAAAATAATTCAAATGTACGCCCCAACGGCGGATAAAAACGATGAAGAAGTTGAATCCTTCTACAAAAACATTAGGTCATAAAATTGACTAAGAACAAAAATATCACTTTACTCCTGGGGGATATAAATTCAAAGATGGGGCAAGGTTCATATGACAAGTGGATTGGGCTGTACGAACTGGGCAATCGAAATAAACGAGGAGATCTTCTCATACAATTCAAGAAAAATTCATTGTAATAACTAATACCTTTTTCAAATTACCAAAACGTCACCTGTACACTTGGAAATCCCACGAAAAAATGAAAAGCGTATAGTCAGGAACCTAATCGATTATTTTCTCGTCCATCAGAGGTACAGAAATGAAGTGAAACCTGAGAAAAGAACAAACCGAAAAGATTTGATGATCGAGGAAACATTAAGGCATATGGAAGAAAGGATAAACATAAAAAAATCAGACAAACAGAAGTATAACGAAGTACAGAAGAAGATTAAATAGAAATGTCGACAAGCTAAAGAAGAATGGCTGAAAGAGAAATGTACTGAGATTGAAAATCTTCAGAAACTGCACAACTCCCTTAATGTGCAAAAGAAAATAAACGAGTTCACTGTAATTGGTCGGAAACAAAGACCATATATCCTTAAAAATGAGGAAAGGAACATTGTGTTAGATACTGAAGATTAACTGAACCTATGGAAAAAATATATCAGATCAGATCAACGGTAACAATGAAACTGGACCATCTATTTTAAAAGAAGAAGTACAAACAGCAATAAAATCAGCCAACGGTGGAAAAGCTCCTGGCCCTGACGACCTACCTGCAGATGTGCTTAAGTTGATTGAAGAGCAACATTTAGATGTTAAAACCTCCCTATTTAATAAGATCTATGAAACAGGATTTATCAAAATTCCTAAGAAATATAATGCCAAAAAAAATACGAAGAGCACCGTACGATCAGCTTAATGAGAGCCACATTCTGAAGATCTTTCTTAAAGTCATCCACCGTAGGATCTACAAGAAACCGGAAGAAGATATAGCAGATACCCAATTTGGCTTTAGAAAGGGAGTTGGGACAAGAGAAGCCTTGTTTGCCTACAACGTCTTGATGCAGCGGTGTCTGGATGTCAACCAAAAGGTATACGCCTGTTTTATAGATTATAATAAGGTATTTGATAAAGTGAGACACAAACAACTAATAGAAGCGCTGGATCAAAAAAATCTCGACACAAGAGATATACAAATAATAGTAAAACTGTATCTAAACAAAAGTACATCTGTTCGCGTCCAATCCGAACTAGCAAAAGCAGTTGAGATGAAGCGAGGAGTCAGACTAGGGTGAATACCACCACTCTTTAACATCTATTCAGAAGAAATCTTCACCGAAGCCCCAAAAGACTAGCCGGTGGAATATGAGTTAACGGCACCCCACTGAACAACTTTCGTTACGCGAACAATACAGTACTTCTCGCCGAAAACATGTAAGACTTTCAAAATGGAAGAATGGAGAAAGACAGAGAGATCGCACAGGAAGTGAAAATAAGAAAATTGCAGTATCTCGGCCACATCATGAGAGGTCCGAAATATGAAATTCTGCGACTCGTAATTTAAGAATGGTGGGAAAAAGATCTCTCGGAACGAGAAGAATGTCCTGGCTTAGGAATCTGCGAAAATGGTTTAATGTCACGTCATCTGACCTATTTAGGGCTACAATTTCCAAGATCAAAAGAATGATGATGATAGCTAACTTCCGGAATGGAGATGGCATATGAAGAAGAAGAAGAAGATTCAAAATAAATAAATTAGTTAATTTACGTATACCAAGAGTTATAAAATCAATATTAAAACTTAGTTTTCTTCTCTTCAGCTAACCTACGCTGATAAGATCGAAAATAAATTGAAAACTATCGGTTGTTATTGTTGACAAAGAAAGAATAATTAATGCTTGATATATTATGCTGGTAACTGTATAGTGAAATTAAAAAAACCTTAATTTATGTAATAAAATATTGTGATAAATAATATCCGTCTGTTGTGTTGTCTATGTGCTCACTTGTGTAAATTCGCCATATTAATTATCTGTAATCGCCCTGATAGAAAACTATTTAGTGAGAAGATATGTATTTGGGTACGTAAAATAAATTGAATATTAGCATATTATCTATATTTCAGAGATTACATCAAAGTACCTATTGACTTAACTGTTGAAACTGAGTATATTTTTGAAGATTGAATTAACAACAGTCCTCCATTACCTTGGAATTGATGTTTAGATAGATTTAGATAGATTTAGTTAAGGACTTTGTAAATATTTACAAGGGATTGTAGGAAAGAAGTACCAAGAAAGAAGTGCAAATCACCGTGCGGAGCGCTGGTGAATAAATGTGTGCTAACATGTTCAGTTGAATTTCAGCTGTCAGGGTGAAAAAATACTTTTCGCTGATATTGTTTTCGCTGTTTATGTGAGCGTTTATAATGTTCAAGGAAATAATTGTGAATATAGTACTGTGATTAAATTTTTCAAAGAAAGACAAGTGCAACTTACGATATTCATCGTCAATTGAAGGTTGTGTATGTAGAAAATATTATGGATAGGTCACCTGTTCGGCGCTGGTATTGTAATTTTAACTTAGGAAGATGATGAGCGAAGGAGACGGCCATAAGTCATTACGAACGAACTATTAACAATCCATCATAGAGTTCAGTCTTAGCATTACCATATATTTACAAAACCCTAGAACTTATTAGCAGGAAAGAAAAATTACATATCTAATACCCTGGCGGCGAAAAATTCGAAAACTCATCACATGTTAAATTTGCAATATTTGTTAATATGTACTAGTTCTTTTTATATCCCTAACGGGTATTACCTTCCGGTTTACCCTTGTATTTGCAGCCATTTATAAAAAAGCTTGGTACCATGTCATCTACACAAATAGGTAAGTTTTTAAATCTATTAACAATTGTAATTATATCTGTTTTAGAGACGTTACGCACAGTAAATAAAGTAAATAAGTATCGAAATATGTTTCTTGTGTGTCTTTGAGAATGTATGTTTGCAAAAACAATGTGAGAACAGTCAACAATTGCTTTTATTGAAAATAGTTTCCTAGTATGTAAATAAGCTGAGTGGGAATTCCGGAACCACCTCTATCAGTCAATGTTCATATCCCTTTGGGTTTACCTGAGTTTTATTTAATTTTAAATATGTACGCTTTGTAAGAATATTAAGTTTAAGTTTTAGTTAGAATTCGCGACAGAAGAAGAAGTTTGCGGATTTCCATTAGAAATGTTAATGAAGTTTTAATTTAACGTTCCTACATTTTAAGAACGCTGAATAAAACCTTATAAAACTCTTCAATTGTTATATTGGCCGAGGTACATGATCCTAACAATGGCCAATTAATATTACTTAAATCATTATACAAGTTTATATAATTAACTTTTATAAATTTATATTAGAGGGAATAATTCTGGTTTGCAATGTGTTTTTACTTTTATTAACGCTGATAAGTCAGGATTCTGTGGATCTTCATTAACAAAAGAGAGTGTATAATGTTGTAAATTAATTTTAGAGTAAAAATTATATGAAACAAAATATATTTAAAACAGACCTTAAGAGGTAATTAAATAATATAAACGCTAATAGATGGTCAATAGACACTTATTAATATAATTGAGGTTCTTCTCGCTTCCATTACACAATAGGGAGTAATAACGGATAAACGTAATTGAGTCACCGAAATATTAACACATGTGAGAGGAATTATTCATATTTCTGTTCATCATCAGAAGGATGATTATAAATGACGCTCTGTGGAGGTCTCTAATTAAAATGTTAAAAAAATACAATACGTTATTTCGTAAATAATATTTTTTTAAATGTTTTATTATAAATTATTCGTAAATATCAATATTATTATACATACATGTAATTAGAAAAATAGTATTTCTCTATTATAACATAATTTGGACTACATTTATAATAAATCAATTTTTTTCAAATCTATACTAAAATTTAATTAAGAGTTTGTTTTTTATTTTATTTTATTGTCATCTCTTTGCAATTGTATTTTATAAATTTGTTATTTATACCAGAAATAATATAGTATCCATAATTATATATTTAGTAAATTTTTTATTTGATAAGAAATTAATTAATTAATTAAACTGTCACAAATAAAAAAAACGTTATTTTTAATATTTAATAATAAATTTAAGACGTTGTTTAAGACAATCTATTATTATTAACGTAATCAAAATTTTAATTATTAATTTTACCTTTCACTCATTTTTATTTGTAGTATTGTATACATTTATATAAAACATTTATTATGAAGTTAGTTAATGTTAATTAAATTCATTCGTAATTATTTTATTGCATATGTTATTGCTATTTGACGTTTGTGCAAAAATGTGCTGAGGGTCAATGTTACGTTTACGCACTCACCTCAGTGTATTTGATCCTTTGTTGTGTTTTGTCGGCGGAGGAAAGGCACTGCACTTAACAACACACGAGGGGGGCTTACATTTGGGCCTTTTAGGCGGCTAGAATTTCGGTTCGGTTTTTGCGCCTTATTTTTTGGGGGGGAAGTTCGTGTGTGTCGGTGTGACGGTGCACGATAAGGGGCCAGCGAAAGCCCCCGCCGGTCAGGAACCCGTTGACGTTAGGACTGTCAGGACTCGCGAGTCCGGAGCTTTTACATGGCGACGCCCGGCGCACGCTCAGACGCGCCACGCAGCCGATCAGAAGGCGCCGCGACGCCGCCGCGCGTTTCAGCGGGCTTTTTCGTAAAGAGGTGCACGCTCGAACACGGCTGAAACGTAATTGCTGTATCGCGGCGTGTGAAGTTGCCGGGAACGAATGGATATAATGACGTAAATTGGTAATTAAATCCCAATAACTAAGCAATTTAATTACCAATTTACCTTAGTATTCAGGATGTTTCACGAAATTATGGATTATTAAACTATTAATTGATTTAAATGGAAAATTGTAACTGAATTCCGCGCTGCTTTTAATAATTCAAGGCACAATAAAAAATAGTGATGTTGAGAAAATTCCACATTCACAATTTTTTTCCCTCTAGAAATTTCATCTATGCCTAATGGATTTAGCAGATTTGGAACAGATCCAAGAAATTTTCTCTTATATTTGAAAGATTCTATGGAATATTTTGGTATTAAAGATCAATGTTAAGATAAAATCAGTGTTGTAGTTGTAGGATTTGTGTTGCCTCGACAAACCCCTACTCATTTACCGATGCCGGTTTAATTATTAATTACTCAGGAAATTGTAAAAATTGAGATTATTTCTTTATTCTAATGCAAAACTAACGTTTTACATGCCAAAAATCTCTATATGTCTCAATTATTTTTTTTTTTGTTTGGTTTCCATGGTTTTTTCGTCTGCCTCCCTGATGCCTGGAGCTCCTTGTTTGCCGCGCTCTCGCCTGTACATTCCTCGAGGGTACGCCACACTAGAGTCTGCAGTAATTTCGACAAGTGGTTGGACTTAAGGCCAACGTGTGAATCGATCGATGCAGACTAAAAGATATCTGCATGTGTGACAAACTGGCAAAGGGCCGATAATGTCGATGTAGATGTCAGTGAATCGGTCGTCCGGATCAGGAAACTTAGCAATCGGGGATACTGTGTGACGGAAAATTTTACCGGGAACAAACCTAACGTCAGTAGTAAATTGCGCGATAAAAGTTAAATGTCTGTGCTCACGTCCTGAATAACGATCTGAAGTTGAATTTATGGCAGCAATCAATGGTCTGTAAAAGTGATAAAATTACGACCTTCGAGATAATATTTGAATTTTTTAATTGCTAAATAAACGGCCAGTAATTCACGACCGAATGTACTGTATTTGCGTTCAGTTATTGAAAATGATTTAGAAAAGAAAGCTAGCGGTCGAAGAACGCCAGATTTTTCCTTCTGCTGCAAGACCGCACCAGCAGCGGAATCAGATGCGTCTACCATAATGCTTAATTCTGCATTTGGGTCTGGTAGGCTAAGCATAGCACAGTCGGCTAGTGCAGCCTTGACTGCCGTAAATGCTTGTAGTGCAGGTTGTGACCATACTAGGGGTTTGTTGCGTGAAGTTTGAGATGCAAGTTGGTTGAACGGTGCAAGTATTCTTGAGCATGATTTTATAAATCTGTGGTAGAAGTTTGCCATGCCAAGGAAACGTTGAAGTGATTTCTGGTCAGATGGTTGTGGAAAAGACATGATTGCATCAACCTTAAATTGTAATGGTTTGATGCCTGAACTGTTAATGCTATGACCTAAGAAATCTAATTTTGTTTCGCCGAAAATAAATTTGTCGTTATTAATTTTGATCCCAAAAGTTGTTAATCGTTGAAAAATTTGCCGGAGGTGTTGTACGTGCTCATGTTCGTCTTTACTGAAGACTAAAATGTCATCCAAATATACGAAACAAAATGGTAGCTCGCGAAGAACCGAGTCCATAAACCGTTGAAAAGTTTGTGCGGCGTTTCTCAAACCAAAACTCATCCGCGTATACTCAAACAATTGATTGCAATCTTTGGTATATCATTAGGGTGAATTGGAATTTGATGATAAGCTTTAATCAAATAGATTTTAGAAAAGACTTTGCAACCAATACAGCTATACGTAAAATCATGCAATATGGGCAGAGGGTATCGGTCAGGAATTGTAACCTTGTTAAGTGCACGGTAGTCTCCGCACGGTCGCCAAGAACCATCGGATTTCGATACCAAGTGCAGCGGTGATGCCCATGGGCTTGATGAGGGTCGAACAAAACCAAGTTTTAATAAGCTATCAATTTCTTGTTTGGCAATTTTGAATTTGTTGAGTTAGTGAGGTCAAAAGAAGTGGTGAGATCGGGAAATTGATTGAGTAATTTGGAATATGTTGGATGATGATTGGATAATGAATTTATGATCGGCTGTTGCATCAGACTGGACGGTTTCCTCATTAATCGATTATTGGCAATATCAACAATTATGTTGAAATGCCGGAGAAAATCTGCACCAAGAATCGAGTGGTTTACGCGTGCAAGTATGAAATGCCACTGAAATGTTACATCTAAGCCGATGTTAACTGTTAGTTTAGTAAATTTTGTAGGGGGGTGAGTATTGGCATAGAGTTGATTCACCGCCAAAATGCTGACCTGGGCGCCAGTGTCGATAAGAAATTTAGTGCCAGAATTTGTATCGCGGATAAAAAATAGTCGACCTGACGGATGAACGGAATCGTAGGTCGACATCAAACCCGTTCTGAGTCGTTTCCCCAATCGCAAGGTTTGGTGCATTTTCGTGCATCGTCTTTAAAATTATAGTGATACCAGCACAATTTGTGGTTTGGGTCATCACGTTGTACAGAACGAGACCTGGAAAAAGAACGGTTTCGACTTGGATATTTGTTTTTAGATTGTTGCAAAATAGAGGTAGTTAAGGTGGTTAAATTTTGAGTTAATTCCGAAATTTGATTCTGTAAACTTTGCACCGTTGCTTCGAAATTGCTAAATTTCGTGTCTAATTTGGTGTTATTCGAATGGACATAGGTGCTGAGATTTCCATCACGTGATCTGCCATTTCTGCAAGATCTGCTAATGACGTACCACGTGATGCAACTAGGATCTTTTGCACATCAGCGGGAAGACGTTGCAAGAAAATTTCGCGTAGTAAGTTCTCATCGATTGAGGTATTCCCCAAAAGTTGCTGTAATTTACGTAGGAGTTGGGAAGGAATTTGATCTCCGAGTACCTCGTTCGATAAGAGTTTTTGTAAACGTTTCTTTTCAGAAATCATTGTCCGTTTAATAATCTCATTTTTTAGTATTTCATGGCGGATGGTTCCATTAATAAATCCCTTACGTCCATTGCGATATCTGGAGGTAAGGAAGCGACAACTTTAAAAAAATTTCGGACAGAACTGGTTACGCGTGAATTTAAAAATTCCGCCTCTATTTGGATAAACCAAATAAAGGGGTCAACACGCCAAAATGGTCGAAGCACACATTTAATATTACCGATCGTTTCCTCAGAGGTACTTTGATCTTCCATACCGTTTGAAATTAGGAAAAGAAATTAGAAGAAAGAAAATCAAGAAGGAAGAAAATGTAAGGAGAAAGTGAGGATTTTCTAATGTGAAGAAAGGTTAATGTAGCGTCACCTTCGAGGAATGTTTCGTGGCTTTCGTGCTTCCGTGTGGCTTTCGTGTTATCTGGACGAGTACAGGAATGAAGGATTGTAGACAGCTGACAGTTTTGATAGCTCTCGATATTTCTCGATGTGATCCTGCTCCTCTGCTATCGGTGAATCGTCGGCACTTATCCTGCCGGGTTGCTTACTACAGCAGCGTGTTCAGGGGTCACCAACGTAGGCCCCTCGGGGTCACCAATGTAGGATTCTTACAATGTCACCAGAAGGTTGCGTGTTCAAATCACGTCGGAGTCACCAATGTAGGATTTGTGTTCCCTCGACAAACTCCTACTCATTTACCGATGCAGGTTTAATTATTAATTACTCAGGAAATTGTAAAAATAGAGATTATTTCTTTAGTCTAAATATTATAAGAATGTAAACTAACGTTTAACATGCCAAAAATCTCTATATGTCTCAATTATTTATTTTTTTTGGTTTCCATGGTTTTTTCGTCTGCCTCCCTGATGCCTGGAGCTCCTTGTTTGCCGCGCTCTCGCCTGTACATTCCTCGATGGTATGCCACATAGTCATCGGAGTATTTAGTTAGTGGTCTGTTTGTAATCTTCACAACTTACTTAACTGCATCGCTCTACCTAAAAGAATTGAAAAAAGATGAGCTCGATATTTATAGGACCAACTACTTTGTTGCTGATATATGAGGAGTTATTTCTGTTTGAATATTTGAGTATTTGAGTGAAGAGTAGAGTAATAATTACTAGTAGTTATATAAGAATTTTAATTTAGTTTATTGCAACCGAAGGAAATTTTGACTTCAAGTCAAAAGTTATATTATTTAAATAATATATGTTGGGTTCAGGAAACGATGGATAGACTTCGATTTAAACAACGAATTATTGAGATAGGGAGAAATTGGGAGTTTTAAAAAATCATGCGAAAATACAATTTAAACGTTGTTTTAAAGTTGCCAAAATATGAAACCAGTAAAAAAAAATAAAACTGACACCAGCACCTTCTGAGATTAAAGCCAAAACATAACATATTGATATCCAAAGCTTCAACCTTCCTGATTTTACACTGAAGGAATTATCATTAATCTATGATGGTGACAATGTATACAAATATTATTTCAAGCCCTAAAAATCATTCCACAGATTAAGCATTTTTAAGAAGAAAGGCGTTCGATTTTGTAAACAACGTCATCATGATCTTCAAAACAGCAGTGATGATATTTATTTAAGTGCATTGCGGGCAATATACAAAAAAAAAATGATGCAGATGCGGTGTTTTTAAAGAAAACCAAAATTTTAATTACTTTCTGAAAGTTTCGTGTAGAGTAATAAACTTAAAATTTGACAACTGTTGTCCTAAATTTCAGAAATCTAAATTTTGTCGTCAATTCCATCGCGTAAATGTATGTTGTATTGTCGATGGGTAAAAATATGTTTTGAGGAAACAAAAGTACAGTAAAATTAATATGTACATTTTATTAATGGATACATTTTTTTTATATTTTGACTCCTAATATTCATTGATAATATTCCTAATGTTCCTTATCTTATAAGCAATTTTCTAATCTGGTTGGGAGGTATCACTGGTCAATATTATACGAAGGCGTAATAAGCTTTAAAATAATATGTATTTAGAAGAAAACATATTTTAAAATAGATTCTCATTAATTACCATTAGTTACAATTAGTATTGTGCGGAGAAAACGAGGCACACAGTTGATATTTTCGACAAAACATCCTCGAGAGTTTTCGTGAGGCTAATATACCGCTGATTGCAGATCACGATTAGACTAATCGTGATAAAAGCTGAAAGTAAGAGTCGAGATTTAGATAAAGAGTAATGATGGTATGCAGTGCCAAAAACGCAATTATCTTGCCAAATGTCGCGCCAGGGTTATCTACGTAAAGTACGCAGGCAATCACTCTTATTATTTAATTGACGAGGCGGATACATAATAAAACTCCTTAACAAATTGAAATAAAACAACATAGTTAAGAAGGTTTCACATTTAATGTTGAACACTGCGAGCTAAATGAGCAAACGTACAAAGTGAGTTAAGCTATGATTGTTCTCTTGCAAGGCTATTAATGAGTTCTCAAACTTCTTAAAAATTGAAGAAGCTTATTTTTCCTAAGCTATACACAGCTTTGGCGTTTCTTCGTCCTCTGCTACGGCCCATTTAAATAAACTTATTTAAAAACTTTCCTTGTCCGTTTGCCCCAGAGCCACAAATGTATAGTTCTTATGAATTATGTCATAACCTACCGATTTTTGAAATGCCAAAGGTCTCCCCGATTGAATCTGTTGCCCTATGGACGACTGCTTTATTTCGGATGATACTCCTACTAAATACATAAATGGATACGGTACGTTTTTGCGATTCAAGCGATTGCCCTTTTAAGCAAATTGCTTAAAAACCTATTTTCGATTCTTTCTACGACATAAAACAACATATCGTGGTTTAAACTAAAATTCACTGATAATTTTTAGTTTAAACCAAGATAATCAAAAAAATGTTTCACAGCGAATTAACGACATAAACGTAGTTTTTTGAATTATGAAAAACTATTGTTTCCAGGAGGTAAATTCGCTGACACATACAAGCTCCCCATTTTGACACATACACACTTATGCCTTTCACAACTCTACAAATTGTATTCGCCTCAACTTTTCAAATATGAACGAACTTCCCGACTGAATCAGTCAGTTAACAGAAACCAGACGTTTATGAAGAATGAAGAAGATAATTAATTACTCATCTTATTAATTTCCTACTAATTTGAAACTTAAGGACGACCTTAATATTATGTTTAATGGCAAAACACCAATGAAAACCATAATGCTTCAATTTCAAAAGCTAGAATACTAAGATCATGAATAAGAACTCTTCTTGGGTTCCTTGACCGCTCGAAGCAAACAATCCTATGTTCTGTCACTCAAACTCTAATTCCGTTATTATCAAGTCCTGACGGTCTTACCCCTCTTCCGCTATCTCAACTTCCTAGCCGCATTGTCTAGCATATTAAAGGTACTAACTAAAGAGTTATTGTTTTATCAACGTTATAGATAAACTTTTTAAGTAAAAACGCCAGACATGATAGTCAGCCATTTATTAATTACTTTATGTGCTTTTACGAACACCCATAGGTATCTGTTAATGCTTGTATCAATACATTAATCCCTAGTAAGCTATTACTTATCAAAGATCTTACTCTTGAATTTAATGAAAACATGCAAAATATTATAGCTAAGCTTTGAATTGGAAAAGTCCAGTTCAAAAAAGCGGGATCACGAATATGTTATATTTCCTTAATTGCATAAGTTTAACATCAACTTAATTTTTTGTTTTTATCTTTCGTATGGATCTATGTTATAAGATAAGATTAGGCTTCCTAAAGAGAGAGAAGAGAAATTAGGTACATGCCAAAGCCAAACAATTAGAACTAGACTCAGACTTTCATCCCAGTTGTGCTTCACTGTTAAAGAATTTGATACGTATTAATGAAGGCAAAGTTATTTGCTGAAATAAATATAATAGATCATCTAGTACCTGCAGCACCAGCGATGATGCCTTTGTCGAACACATTCAAATTCAAATTCAAATTCTTTATTAGTGTATTAACATCAATGTTATACACACGTCATACAATAGAAAAATAAAATAAGAACTAGTAGAGTAACATCGATAATAAACAGAAATAAATTAAAACATAATTGTAGAAATTAGATTATTAAACCCTAAATATATACATATATCAGATAACTTACATACAAGTACAATATAAAATCACTTAACAAATAAAAATTTTAGTAAATAGTATTAAAATTAATTAAAATTAGAATAAAAATCACAAGTAAACTTAAAATTAAAAATAACCGACTTAAAAATAATTGAAGTCAAGTTAAAGGTATAATTTAAGATAGAAGTTACAATAAGTTGAAAAATTAGATTACGAATTAAAATAGTCAATAAATAAACACGTGGGGGTATACACAAATTAAACTAGAACATACAAGAGCTAAAATCAAATTCAAGATATTCCTCCCAACTGTAAAATGCATGCATACTAAGGAAGTTTTTAATACGTTTGCTGAATATGGCATTGCTTAGAGTTTTAATTTGATTGTACTCCCCAATCAAATTTTTATAGAATTTTATCCCATGATATCTAACTCCCGTCTGAGATTTAGTTAATCTCCTACATTTTGCATAAACATCTGTTTTATGCCTTGTATTCTGATAGAGCAAAATATTATTTTTTATATATATAAGGCAGTCAAAGATATACAGACAGGGCAAGGTTAATATCTGCATGTATATGAAAGCCTGGCCACAATCCTTAGTGTAGCCAATGCCAGACATAACTCGGATAACTCTGCGTTGCAATCCAAAGATTAGGTGCCTAATCGTGGAGTGACCCCATATAATAAGCCCATATGATATGTGACTTTGAATCAGTGCAAAATACACAACTCGCAGTGTGAGACTATCGATGACAAGTTACGAATACGGTAGATGTTAGAGCACAGTTTGCTAGCTAAAGCATCTGAATATGTGGCCCATGTCAAGTGACTGTCGCTATTTAGACCTAAAAATTTAATAGATTCATTCTCGTTTTCCCCTTTCTGAAGATAAAATGTAAGGGTTGCCGTTTTAGTATCATTTAATTTGAGGCGATTGCTTACAAACCAGCAGGATACCATTTTTGTGATTCGGTATGTAATTCATTTACCACCTCTAATTGTTTGGCTTTATTTATCAGGGTGGTATCATCGGCATATTGGATTAATTTCGCGCTTGTTGTAGAGTCAGGTAGGTCATTGACATATATTAAAAAAAGTAGGGGTCCTAAAATAGAGCCCTGTGGGACACCGTGCATAATAGGCAAAATAATAGTCACATTGCATATTACTTCCAGTTCCAGTGAGTACAATATACTAACTGACTTGGTAAATACAGTCAAAGAATTAAAGGAAACCGTTAGCCACTTATCAAGTAAATGTGGTAAGTTAACTGGGAATTATATCCAGCTTGATACGTTGCTATCTGATATGACCAAATTGAAAACTGAGAACCAGAGTTTAAAAGATGATATTATTACCCTTAAAACAGATCAAACCAGTTAGAGTAAACAATAAATATCTCTAAGGAAAACATAAATATCATAGGTGAGATTTATGATCCGAAACGGAGGGAAAATAATATCATCATGTATAATTTGCCTGAACTAACATCAAATGACAACCAGAAAGAAACTGAAAAAGTGTTATCACTTTTAAAATCGCTTGATAATTCTCTGTCTATCAAGAAACCCTTCAGATTGGGAAAATTCAGTGACAGACCACGGCCAATACAAATCATCCTTGACCTACATTGTATCCAAAAATTCTATTCTATAATAAAGAATAAAAGGAAGTTTTCGAGTAATATTGGAATTAAGCATGATTTAACGCCGATGCAACGCGATAAATTTAAATAGTGCCAACTGAACTCAAACGACAGGAATCTTGTGGAAAAAACACTTCATTAATTATATCAACAATACTCCAAAGTTATCGTGTTTTATTCAATTTACAAAAATGTATAACGAAGTAAAAGCCTCCAACATATATAACATAATACTCCAAAGATTTGTAATATAATAATTCAAGAAAAAAACTAAATTCGTCTTAACAATCACATCGCATACATGCCTATCAGAATGTACGGGGACTGAATACTAAGTTAGTAGATGTATACAACTTACATACCAGCGATTTTGACATTTACTTCCTAACTGAAACTTGGCTGAACAGTGGTGTTGATAGTTATGAAATTTTTCCGAAAGAATTTGATGTCGTGACCAACCTAGATCTACCCGTGGAGGTACGCTAATTGCTATACACTCGATATTCTCTTCAGAACTTATTAATCTGACCATTTCTCACTCAGATTATGTGCAACTCTCCGCTGTTAAAACTAAGCTTTAATATAAACACCACCTATTAATATGTGTTTACATTAAACCTAATGATCCTGTTTGAGAATTAGTGTGTTGAAGTTGATTGAAAATGTGTTTCATCACGACATTCGATAGGCCCTCTTCTTCCTATTCATTTATTTTGGAACATGTCATCCTAAAATTCTCTAGCTTCCCGAGAAAAGTGTGGAGGAGCTCCATCTTGCTGACACCAGGTTAAGTTAAATTGTTTATAGTTCATTCACACCGATCAAATTTCCCTCGATAAAAAAAGGGTACAATTACATGTCCTGCAAACAATCATTAAATTTTTCTGGGAGCTTCATACCAGTTTGGGTTATTGCGCCCCCAGTAACGATAATAAACACTTAATTTATCAAACAATAATTATTGGTCCGTGTCCAAAACAGCCACGGACCGGTTTCGATCTATTTTGGATCTCATCAGCGTAGCGCAATTGGAGACAGGGAATCGAGATTTACTTTGGAGTATTTAACTCTCCGGGTTAAGCATCGATTACGATTTATTTCTGACCATATGGATCTTCGAAATTAAGTTGATTTAATACACACCTATATGAGCAATGATTTTGACCATAAATCTCATAGATTACTTATTAAATTACTCCTTCAGTGTATTATTAATATGAACAATGTGTCCTTACTTTCTTTTTATTGATGTAAAAGAGTTAATTTTGAACCCTTGGAGACATCACTATTGTCATATATGTATTGAACTTTATTCCTATTACAAATAGAGTTCATTTTTTATAATGGGATAAAGTCCAATACATATATGACAACAGTGGTGTCTCTCAAGGGTTCAATCTTAACCCACCGATATTTTTAATATTTATTGTATATGCGTATTATGTGTTGAATTGTACATTTCAAATCTTTGTAGACTTTATAAATCTGGGATAAAACTGTATTCAATTTTAATAAAGCCATAAAATCGCAATATAATTATAATTATAAAAAAATAATTGAATGGTGTTATTTACAATAATATTAATAAAATAATCAAATTTAATTAATTCTTATTTCAGTATTTAAATAATCGTATCGTTGGAGAAAATAAAACAGTACAATAGCTGAGCAGAAAAAAAAAACGTAGTAGTACGGAACAATTAGATTAATTAACGAAAACACGTCCTAAATTAAGTGCGCACACTTTTACCGACCGAATTATAAACAATTTGATGGACAAGTTGACGCTTAATTATAATTCATGGGTAACAACAATAACTGTGACGTACCCGAAAGCAATAGCGCCCGGAGGGTTCTCGAATTTAATTGCATTATCCGTTTTTGTAATCGTTCATTCAGCATAATCAATCAAGAACGTTTTGTATTAAGTAGAAAAAAGGTATACATATTATCGTAGATAAAATCTAATGCAGCAAAAATTAAATCAAACCAACGTAACCATTACAAGCAGCCAACGAAATAGTGTTAATTTAAGTTTTTTATACGAATTATCTAATAAATTTTAACATCGTAATGATACATAAAGAATATTTTGCTGAAGAATATTTACTAGAAATAATTTACTTACCATAATGCTTGGAATATGGAAATCATATTGTTAAATATCTTCTTAACATATATAATAATTGGTCTCTTGTAGAGAATTTAAAGCAACTCCTGTACTTAAATCTGGCTAAATTAAAGAAGTAGAATCCTGTCAATATTTTTTAACGTGTGTCTTTTAAGTATTAGAAATAATTATCAAGCGTAGATTGAAATATTGTTTAGAGACCCATGATGAATTTTTAAAATTTCTAAGAAAGCAATATGAAATAAGAAATAAAACAGGAACTCTAGATGTTAGTAATTTGATCAACCATATTAATATTTCTTTATTTCAAAGTGAATAGAGTACGTACATGATTGTTGGATATTAAAGGTGCATATAACACTGTAGATTTAAATAAACTGTTTTGAATCAATGAAACAAACCAAGTGTTTATCAATTAATAAAAATATATTAACTCCTTTACGTTGTAGAAAATTAACTAATAATTTGAAAAACATGAAAACATTTCATAAATCTACAACAAATGAGTCATATTAAGACTACACCACAAATTACTTATTAAAACAACTACTATTCTGGCTAATAGAACGTATTTATTTCTGTGAACTAAACTAAAAATTACTTTTGTATAATTCAATTTTTAACTCTTCCTAATGTCTAACTTTTATTTTTTATACAATTATTTGTTGAGTTTTTCAGGTAATTTTTTACTATGTCATTATTTGCTTCTTTCTTGACTACAATTTTTGAATTAAACTAGCGTACTCAAGTCAATGCAGGGTATATTGATATAGGTCAGGATAACATTACCTCAATAAACTTTATATTGTGATAAGCCGAAAGACCGAGTCAATGTATTATTTATTAATAGTGTCTGGATTAATATTAAATTTATTAGGTTAGATAAAATATGTACTGGATTAATCCAAAAGAATTTAAGAACACACTAGATTTATATAACATTTATCAAAAGGGTAATGTAGTATAATTTATTGGATATATTGTGAAAAGCTAGAAAAATAAAATATTGAACATTTAAAAATTTCCTTTTGAAATTAAATATTACAATGTTTCCATCAGGAAAGTGTTTTATGTTATGTTAAATTAAGAAAGAAAGATAATTTATTATGAATTAATGAAGGGATAAAGATCCTCTAGAATATAACAAGAGTGTTGATTCAAAGAAACCTATTAAACATAGTTTCTATTAAGAATGTAGCTTGGGAAGTATAACTCCTTAATTATTTCAAATCTTGATGGAGCAAAAAGTGGATTACCTACAATTACGCTCCAATATATAAACAGAAGATAAGGATTCAAACGATTTCAATAAGAGCTATCAAAGTTTTTTTACTTTTCTGTGATTAGTTTTAATTACCTAAATTAGGAACAATGTAAGTAGTTGATGTTAAGTCTAAATAAATAATTTTGTCATTGCATTCTATTTCTATTTTAAATCTAATGGATGGATGGAAAGAGTTAAGAAATGTTAAAAAATGATTAATTCGTCGGTTAGTACCTTTGGTACATGTCAGAATATCGTCTTCGAATCTATACCACCATTTTATATACTATTTGTCTTAGGGTGACTTTTAATATTTTACTAATGAGGATATTCGAGAAAAATTTAATGAGTGGGCTCAATGGTGATACATAATTGTGTTTAAGGATTTAATCTGTTACGCGGGTGCGTTTCTATGTTCGTGAAATGGACTAGAAGGGGGATCAAATAATATACAAAATTATTTTTCTATTATTTCAATATATTCATCTGTAACCCTAACACATTTCTCATAAAAAAAATATATTAAAATCCTTCAGTTCTTTGTAGAAAATTAACTAATAATCTAAAACTACAAAAGAAATTACTTGTTGAAACAACTACTTCTTTGGCTAATACCTCGACAGATATTGAATCATACAAAAGTAATTTGCGTGTTAAAAATAGTACAACTATCAAAGCAACACTAATTTGAATGAAATTTTTCTGTTGAATAAATTAATAATTGATAAACTTAAATTTAGACTGTTTGAAGGTGAATATAATATAAAAAGTTGATGATAATAAAATTAAAACAAATAAGAGAAAAATGTCTTTATCCTATGTCTAAACCATTAGGCTGATTAAAGAAGGAATTACCGAATTGCAAGTAATTTTTTGATAAGCATGTTTCTAAACGATGAAATGATAAATAAACTGGAGACGTCAAAGGATAAAA
Source organism: Ontholestes murinus (assembly GCA_963969525.1). Classification (NCBI taxonomy): domain Eukaryota; kingdom Metazoa; phylum Arthropoda; class Insecta; order Coleoptera; family Staphylinidae; genus Ontholestes; species Ontholestes murinus. The sequence goes on from OZ018398.1 coordinate 23,077,547, forward strand.
AGAATAAGTGGTGACCTCAGCAGACCACCCAGGTCGGGAATCGTCTGCAATTGATACTCAGCCTTGCTTAAAGAGGTTGTGCCACTTGTTTTTTCCGTAAACAGATGGCATCTCTTTGAATATGGTTTGAAAATTTTATCCTTGCTTGGTATGGAACTCAATTATCTCCATACTTCACAATTTCTTCAGGATCGATGATAGTTCAAAAACTACTGATCTCGTTATGATATCACTCGATATATTTACTAATAATTAGTCACTGCACACGTTAGGACCTACGCGAGTGCCCCCACCACCCTCCATCGCCGCCATTCCGCAAACTTAAACACAAGGGTTCGTTTAGTAAGTTAAAGAAAACTGATTTAATAATTTTAGCAAAAAAGTGATTTGGATCCAGCAGTCCTGATCCAAGGAATATCCGAGGATGTCGCCACGCTGATGGGGTTAAGCTCAGTCAGAATCGGCTTCTCGCTTGCTTGATCGAATCCAGGAGAGAAAGGAGAAACCGGTGCATTGCGAGAAGTGCAGGGCATATGGGCATACGTCCAGAGACTGTAAGAGCGCCGACAAGAGGGATGGATGCAGACGCTGCGGTCAACAGGGACACGTTGAAAAGGACTGTCATAGTGACTCAAAATGCTTCGCCTGCGCAGAGTGGGGCCTGGACGCGAGGCACTACATGGGCAACGCAAGATGCAGTGCCTACAGAGTGGCCTGTGAAGCACCCCAAAGCAGTGAGGCGGGAGATCGGGCTGGAAGGCCACATTCAGCAGGACGATCGTGACTAGAGCGCGGACAGAATCGCGCAGGGACGTCCAAACGGTCCAGCTGTGGAAACCGTACCGCAAGGCCGGGAAAAGTGGGCTACCAGGGTGTAAGCGTACCGACATTAAAGTTCCTCCAAGCAAACCTGAATAGATGTCATGCGGCGCACGACGTCCTAGCCCTGGTGGAGTCTGAGTTTGCCCCGGATGTCATCATTTTAAACGAACCTTACAACTCCAGATTAGACGGGCACTGGTTTAGGGACTCGCCGGCTGGAGACGTGGCCATCAAACTAGGACCTAACGTCAGACACCTAGCTGCAGCATCGAGTAGCCCGACCAAAGGTATAGCCTGGGCCAGAATAGCCGGAATTACAATCGTGGCGTGCTACTATTCAACGCGAAGGCATGGCAATGGGGGTAGTGACAGGACGGACACCAGGGGCGAGCTTCTCCTAGAAGTCGTCGGATCACTGGACCTCGACATCATCAACGAAGGGAACACCCCTACCTTCGTAAGGCGCGACTCCAGCTCCATCATCGACTTAACCCTGTCATCCACAAGATCAGCCGGATATTGGTGGAATGGAGAGTGGATACGGAAACGGAGCCCATAAGTGACCATTTTCACGTCAGGTTCCGGATCCAACATAACGATAACCCAAATCCAAATCCCGCCCGGAAACTCTTGAGTCCGGGCTGAGAGATAAAGACGGGCAACTGGGAGTCCTTCATTAACGCGATGGGGGGTTGGTCGGCGAATCTGGTGGATCCCCAGAGGTCAGCGTTAAGTCTGAACAGGAAGCTGAGAGCCGCATGCAATACAGCTATACCTAGGAGAAAGCCTACGACGCGAAGAAGGGTCTACTGGTGGACAAATGAGGTTGCAACTGCCAGAGCCTTGGCTAACTCCTAACTCGGCCCGCCGCGACCTTTCTAGGTGCCGCCGGAAGGGTGATACTAACCTGGATGTCCTTGATAGGGCTAGCCGGACGGCGAAGGCTATCCAGCTTGCGAAAAAGGCTGCTGGAATGACCTGATCAAGGAGGTTGAAAATGACCCCTGGGGAAAGCCGTATAGGATAGTAACAAGGAAGATGGGACTAGCAAAACCGTCTCCGGGAGCAATGGTTCCAAGAGGAACAGTGGCGATTGTTGCGGCGCTCTTTCCGGCCAACAGTGGGCACAACCACAGAGGAGGGCTCTCCAACGACTGGAAGCCAGAGGACTCCTTCTCTGAAAAAGAAATCCTGGGGGCTTTCCAAGCTCTTCCGAGCCATAAAGCATCCGGACCGGGTGGAGTTCCCAACGAAGCATGCAAGACCCTGGGGTTGCATGATGGCGGAACATTATAATGCGTGCTTACGCTTAGGGTGCTTCCCCTCTGCCTACAAGAGAGCAAGACTAGTTCTACTGCCTAAAGGTGGCAAACCCCTGGACAACCCGGCGGCGTATCGACCCCTCTGTCTAATCGATGTGGAGGGCAAGATATTGGAGAGGCTGATCCGTGACCGTCTTGATGCCTGGATTAATCAGCATGGTGGCCTGTCGGACAACCAATATGGATTCAGGAAGGGCAGATCCACGGTTGATGCGATACTCCATGTGCGTAGAACCTGGCTTACGGCGGAGTGTTTCGCCTCCCTCTACCCGAAGGGGTTGAGGTGGTCGGGTTCGCCGATGACATTCTCGTAAAAGTGAGACGAAGGGACATCGGCGCGCTTCGGGCTGCGACACAGGAAGCCACAGTGACGGTGACTGACTGGCTTCGGACGGTAGGCCTAGAGGTGGCGGCCCACAAAACCGGGGCCGTCTGGTTGTCGCGTCTTTGCGCAGGGAGGACTGGGGACGAAGTTATTAATGTGCTGGGGCGGGAGGTCGTTGTGGGGATGCAACTCAATTACCTAGGGGTCCTCATTGAGTATAACCCCTTATGTAGTGCACAAGTACTTAAGGCGGCGGCTGGAGCCACTGAGTCGACCCGTGCGGTGGGCAGGTTACTACGGAACGTCGATGGGCCCTCGGAAGCGAAGCGACGCGTCCTCGTGGGGGTGTCCAAGGCTAAATTACTATATGCGGCACCAGCATGGGCAAACTGCATCTTTGCGAAGAGGAATGTCGACCGGTTACGTATGGCTATGCGACGCGAAGCCCTAAGGGTCATCAGAAGGTATAGGACGACGTCTACGGATGCAGCGGAAGTCCTGGCCTCCATGCCCCCCCTGGACCTAGTCATCCTGGCACGAAGCGAGACCCCTAAGGCTGTCGCATAAGGCATGCCTCAAGGCACGGCCAAAATGCAGGCTAAGCATCAAATGATGGCAAGGTGGCAGGAAAGATGGTCACACAGCAACAAAGGTTCATGGACGAGGCGACTGGTACCCTGGATCGGAACCTGGGTTCATAGACCACACGGCGCGGTCAGTTACCATTTATCCCAGCTTCTGACAGGGCACGGGTGCTTTGGGGCATACCTTAGCAGAATAGGCTAGTCGGCTGACGAGCGTTGTCAGCTCTGTGCGGCACCATCTGATGACAGCGAGCACACTTTCTTCCATTGTACTTTCTGGAAGAAGGAGAGGGACGAGGTCGAAGAAACCGTGGGAACAACACTAACCCCCGAGGGGCTGATACCCATGATGTTAATTGGGAGACGGTGGCCAAGTTTGCCAAGAAAGTGCTAGAGGCAAAGGAGACCAAGCTACTGGAGATTATGGACCGGCAAGTAGAGAGAACTGGAGGGATAAGCAGGTAGACGACAGGTACGGCTGAGGGGGCACCAGGTGAAGAATGCCTAGGTGATACCACTGGTGTCCTGTACCAAGATGAGAGAGGAGGTTTAGTGGGTAGGGCCTATTCAGAAGGAATAGGAGGAGTACCACACTCCCCTGATTGAAGGGCAGTGCACCAAGCATTCCTCCTCTCTATAAAAAAAAGAAATAATAATAATTTTAGCAAACATATTCAAAACAATAAGGAATACTAACTTACAACTGTTAGAAATGATTACATTTTTTAGATTGTTAGCTAATACTATAAAGTGCTATATGTAGAACTGGCCAGTGCTCTATTTCCGGTAGAATTCGACCTATTTGTCGACTATGTCCGCAGTAGAGTCTAATTCTCAAAAAGCAAAACTCTCGGAACAACAAAAACTAGTGCAACATAATATCAGTAGTACGCCAGGATATAATCCAATGTTATATAATAGAGTTACAAACAAAACAAACATAGAATTTACACAGAAAGATACATAAGTGTTAATGTTAGAACCAAAATACTCAAACATATCAAAGTCTCCTCTTTTATTAACAAATATATATTTAGCTACCGTCACATAACTTAATACGCATTAAGTGCAAAGTAACGTATTTTATGCTATTACCTGGAAAAAGGATATAGCTTCATTGAAGGGCTGTGATATAGCGAAACATGTGTCTGGAGATTGCCTTACATAATAATTTCGTAAGGTGTCTAAAAAGCGATAATAGCATCTATACATCTTTCTAACTCTAAATGATATATGATTTTTATTCTCACTTGGAATTAGGAAAACTAAATTTTACATTTGTAACATATCCATTATTTTTATAATAATTGATAGGCAACTTTATTAGAACTCTTCTCTTCTATTACGCTCATAATAATCATCAGTGTTAGCTCCAAGATTATATTAGAAAAGAAATCAAAACCTGTGTTTCAAAGATACTTTAAATATATATTTTTTTTGACAATGTCAATGAGAAAATATTTTCTAAATTTACCAATTTATTAGAAGAAATAAGCATACATTGCTTTAAAATATATGTATCTGAAGCTGAGTTCATCTATAATGATGCATTGAAGGAGAAGGCCGACAGGTTCTAACATTCTTCGGAGTGAACTCCGCCTTTCAGCTTGCTGACGAAATTATTTGTATAGTTTTATTTACTGTTTTATGTACACTGACGAGCATAAAATTAGGGTCACTCCGTTATCTTAAGTTATTTTAGAATGTTTTTGTTTTTTACGTGTTTTTTTTTTTTTGGTTGTAGTAGTTTCATAACTGATTGCTTGAATTAGAAAAATAATATTTGGTTGTTAAAAGTTTATGGAAAGTAATGAAAATCAACAATTTTAATTTAATATGCTAAGTAATGGAAATGAACAAGTTTACGTTGATATGCTTTTTTTGAAACAAAAGCAAGTTTAAGGACAGGGTAGTTTTTGTTTCTATGGTGTCATCTGTTAGTTGCAAATTTTTTGTGTATTATTGTCATTATTAGCGTTTTGCAATGAGCATAAATCCTGTTGTTGCGAATTGTGGCGGCTTTAGAAGACGACCGCGGTCAGTGCAAAACTGCAAGAAACATTGGTGTCTTGTGTGTAACGACTATGGTGGCGGTACGAAGAGACTAGTCTGCTCACTCAAAGACCCTAATTTTATGCTCGTCAGTGTATTTCGAATTATTTTTATAAAGCAAGTCTGATAATGTACCAATAAATATGACAGGTTTTTAAGAATGCAAATAATCAACATCATCATATTTTTTTGCTATACGGTTTCTGAAAAACAACATATCTTTTTTAAATATTGCCAGGATATTTTTTCTAGTAGAATAAACAGTTCTTTGAAGTGTTCATTGGACAGTTTTAACTTTACTATCTTAATATGATCTAATTTTGATTTTTGAATCCTTTCTGTTCTATAAAACTTATACATATAAGCTATTTTAGTTAAATTACGGAATGTTTGTTTAGCTGTAATACATTTTTAAGCACCAAAAGATAATATGATATTTGTATATTCATGCCTCAAGACAAGCAATCCTGTTAATATGTCTTGAATAATTTTATCAGTTTTTTTTGGGGGGGGGAAACATTATAAAATAATAAAGAATTGTTAAACAGTTGGTGTACAATTAATTTGACATCCGGATATGTTATAGGTTATAGGTTATAGGTTAACATAGGGTACTAATGAGGTGTGTTAACCTCTCTTGAACTGCGACCTAAAAGATCTATTGTTCTACCCTTAACACATCACTTTCCATTCAGTCCCACGTCCTCCATGAACCTGGTAACTTTCTTGGGGGTGATATTGCTCACCTCTTCGTGGGATAGTCGGTCACTACCGAAGTGTGAAAGACGCTTGTGAGCAATTGCGACACAAGTGCATAGTATGTGCTCGATCATTTCATATGCCGAATCACATAATCTGCAGTTTCCACTTTCCTCCTTTCCCATTTTCCACAAATGGTATCGGAGGGCACAGTGCCCTGTCATGAGTCCGGTGAAAGTTCTTAGTTCATTCCCTGTGAGTTCAAGCACCTTGTGGCTGTGATCGAGTTTCATGAGTCGTTTTGATTGACGTAGACCTGGTACATTGTTCCAATGTCTTCTCTCCTCTTCCGATTTTTGCACCGCCTCTCTTCTGTGCGCCATGGGGAGTCCACAAAACGGCTCTGGTCCTATAGGAGTGGCATTTGCACCTCTTTTTGCGAGTTCATCGGCCACTTCGTTGCCTTTAATATCCCCGTGCCCTGGGACCCACATGAGGGTCAACGTGTTGTTCTTCGCCAGTTGCGAGAGGGATCTTCGACATTCCCAGACAGTCCGTGAGCTTTGACTATAGGCTCGAACGGCCTTTAAGGCGGCTTGGCTGTCTGAGCAGACGTATATATGCGCGCCATTTAAGTGCTTGTCCATGCATTCTCTAGCGCACATATCAATTGCAATCGCCTCCGCTTGCAAAATCGTGGGCGTCGTACAAAGAGCCATGAAGCTCCTCTAGTTTTGGTTAGGGCCATAAATGCCCATTCCAGTACCTTTGGTATTCTTGGCACCATCTGTGTACCAGGCTGATATTTCTCGTCCAAACTCCTTGACTGGGATAATGTCCATCGGTTTGGACAGAAGGATCGGGTCGATTTTCTGCAGTATTTCTAAGTGTACTGTCGAGTCCCCCGGCAGGGGAGGGCTGCCACAAGTCCCTCTTTTTGTACCACTAGATCAGGGATGGCGAACCTTTTTTGATGTCCGTGCCACAAAGTCATAAAAATTCTTTTTTAAATAGGTAACGTGCCACAATAAAATTTCATTCGAAATGTTAGCATGGTGAAATTATACGTAAAAATAATTAAATAAACAAATAAAACAATTCTTCTTTAAACAATTTTTATTAGTCGATGTTTTACAATAAGCAATATGCTAGAATCAAAATTCACGTTAAAAACAATTGTTTTTAATGTGATTTTTGTTGCTGTACACAAGATGATAAAGATTTTATATCTGGTTCATATTTAGTTAATTTTAACAGTACACATGCAGAGCTCGACTCATCCGTCATTCTATTCCTATATTTATTTTTTATAAAATTTAATTCTGAAAATAGAGATTCACATGCCCACGTCGATGAAAATATTGATAAAATTTCTTTTGCTGATATTTTTAAACAATTAAACCTGTCAGGAATTGAATTCCATGTAGTTAGAATTTCATCTTTTGCAATTTTATTTATTTTATCCAATAATCGATTACTTTCAATAATTTCTAAATCATTTCTTAAATCAACAAATTTTTAGTTCCATATGGTACTTAACTGAACTAATTCAATTTCTAATTCATTAAAATTAAAATTAAATGGTATTGTATCAGAATATAAAATAAATTTTAAAGTTTCTTTAAATTCTTTAAACTGCGTAAATCTTGTGGAAAATTCCTGAATCAGGGATTGGATTACCATTGAAAACTCTTTCGTTGATAACTCTTTATTTGGCTTTTCGTGACATTCACTTTCAGAAAAAAAAATGTATTCGGAAAATATTTATATGAATTTGAAAAATATCAGGATTAAAAATCTGTAATTTAACTTCGAACGCTTTGATTAAGTCAAACATTATAATGACTGTTTTATTAACACCTTGTAGTTTTATATTTAATTCATTTATGTGAGAGCATAAATCAGTGAAAAAATATAACTTTGCTAGCCATTCTAAATCCAATAATTGATTGTATTGGCCATTAATTTTTTTGTTCTTTATTGGTGGAGCAGGTCATAATTATATAATTTTCACAAGTCAATTACACAGATATAATAGGATTATAATAAAACTTAAGATTAATAATATTTCACAAATGTACAAAATACATACATAAATATAAAATATTACAGTCAGGCAAATAAAAATTACACAAATAGAATGCATAGTCAAGTATAAAGTAAAATAAAATCTATGATTAAAATATTACAATAAATAGATATGTATAAAACATCACTGTAGTATAAAACAAACATAACATTTTAAAATAGAAACAATTAGACAATCATTATGTATATTACATTTAATTTTGAAACATTTTCTATCGATACAATCTTTTATGTTTTGCGGTAGTTTATTGTATACCTTCACCCCTAAATAAAATGGCCCCCTTTCATATAATGCTGTTGTATGAGATGGAACATATAAGGCATTGCTGTGTCTTGTTTGCATTCCAATATTCAGGTCGGAATTTTTTTGAAAGGCGTTTATATTATCTCTGACAAATATACACAGGTTGTACATTAACAAAGAGTATAGGGTCATAATTTTAAATTTTATAAATAGAGGTTTTGCATGTTCGTCCCATTTAGCATTTGCAATCAGGCGAATTATTTTGTTCTGCAATCTTAGCAGACAAATTGCATGAGACGAGGTTCCCCAAACAATTATACCATACTCGAGGTGAGAACGAACGTATGCGTTATAGTATGTAATGAGGACCTCTGTTCCTATATATTTTTTTAGGTTAAGCAAAGTATAATGTGCTCATTTTTTGACCAAATGAAGCACATGGTCCTCCCATGAGAGGTGATGGATACACCCAGAAATTTAGTAACACTCTGTACTTTTATAGTTTTTTGTTCACTTTTTGCCATAATACTACACGAATCAATATGTTTATTTTGGTTTTATTTTTAATTTGCGAATATCCGGTTCACACAATTTATTCGACAGATCGTTGGAGTAAAGTAAAAATAACAATGGAGACAAAATGCCACCTTGAGGCAGTCCCGTTTTAATTATTTCACATTCAGACCTAAATCGAGTATTTATTTCTTGTGATGTTTCCTCTCTTAATTCCTCAAATTGTTTTCTATTTTCTAAATATGACTTAAGTAATTCTTTTACCGCACCCCGGATACCATACCTTTGCAATTTGTTCAATAATGTGTCATGATTGACTAAGTCATATGCTTGACTTAAGTCAAAAAAGATACCAATTGCAATTTTTCTCTTTTCTAATACTTCTATTATTTCTGTCACTGCTTCATATAAAGCCCTTTTGGTGATTCTGCCATTTCTAAAGCCATGATGTGTTACCGATAATATTTTATATCTTTCTATATTTTCTTTTTCTCCCTTTTTATGTATCGGGGATACTCGCGCCACTTTGAGTGTACTTGGATACACTCCTGTAGCAAATGCCCAGTTTATAATATTAGTTGGAGGTGTAGCTATAATGTTTGCTACATTTCTTGCAATAAAATAAGGAATTTTATCAGATAGTTCTGTTTTTTTTTTTATTTACTACCGTTTTAATAATGTTTTCAACCTCTGATGAATCGACATCCAGAAGAACCAAACTACTAGGATGATTTATTACAGAAATTTGTTCGTTTGTAATATCTGTGGGCAGTATACGTCGTAAGGTAAAATGTTTATTAAATTAATTGACTATTTCTTGGGTATTATGTATCGATTTGTTATGAATATTTAGTGTTATTTTGTCTCTTCTTTATCACTTTTGATGTCGTTGTTAATGACTTCCTATGTAGTTTTAATTACATTTTTCGCGTTAAGTAATTTTTGTTCGTTCCATTGGCGTTTCGCTAATTTTAATTTAATGTTATATTCTTTTTTGAGTTCAATATATTTAGATTTAGTATCTATACAGTCAGTGGCTTTATATATCCAATACAGATCTTTTAGTTTTTTAGAAATGTCTTTTAATTCGTTTGTTATCCAACGGTTTTTATTTAAACCCCTTAGTACTTTTCTCGATACAAAAGGAAATGCATTTTCAAAATGTTGATAAAAAATATATATAAAATTATTGTATTTATCATCCACGGTTTTACTGGTAAGGTATATCCCAATCTTCTGTAATTAATAAATTTTGAAATGTATCATGATTACGTTGCGAATATACTCAGTAAGATAATTGTTTATTTGTTATTTTGTTACTTAAATCTGAAGTTAAATTAAATATTATGGAGTCGTGATCAGAAAATTCTGTATGAATTAATTTGGTCTGAATATCCCCTGTATAATTTGTAAAAATATTATCTAAGAGAGGAGACATTCGAGTTGGTTCAGATATAAAAAATCTTAACCCAAAACTATCCATTGTGCCGAGAAATTCTCTTTTAATTTGAGTGTCTGCCAAAATATTTATATTAAAATCACCACTTATGAATATATATTTATATTTTACAGACAATATATTCAATAAAGAATTTTGATTATTAAACAAAGTTAGATAATCACCTGTTGGAGATCTATATAATGTTATCATTATACTTATTTCACCATTTAATTTAAATGTACATCCTGTATATTCAAAATGTTTTTTGATGCTTATTATTGGTGTATTTATTGACTTAAAATGATTAATGTCATTACGTCCATACAGAGCAATGCCTCCTCCCCTGTTTTTTGCCCTGGAAAAATAGTTGAGTAAATTGAAATTATCTATTTTAAAATTATTTATTTCAAAATCTTGGAGCCAGTGCTCACATACACTTATCATTTCAGAGTTATATTGAGTTATTAACATATCGATATTAAGTTTTTTTTGCTTTCACACTTCGAGCGTTCATATGTAATATTTTCATTCCTTTATCGGTTAATCTTCTATCACTTATTGCGACTTCGGTAAAAAAAAATGGAGACGTAAGCTCCCGCGGGTCATTTAGTAGGGTCTGAAAGTTCGATCAGTCGGTCATGATTGAATGTAACCTTAAATGATGAATATATTTGAGGGTTTTTCGATTCCAAGGATTCACAAGTTACTTCGTCATATGTTGGTCTAAAGAAATTAATGATGTCTTCCTTCTTCGTTTCTGGATCCATCCTCGATATAAAATATGATATTCTTCTAGGTATAGTCTTAAGATTGTTATGATTGCTGTTTTTGTTGTTGCCAACAATGCCCTTTGATCTTCGTTTGCTATTCATTTGTGGAGTCGGTACTTTATTGTTGTCTTCATGCGTTATATCGCCATTTTTATTTGTTGTTATATTTATATTATTTTCCTCATCCACCATCACCTGATTTGGGTTCGTTGAACTATTTGTATGTTTATTTATTTTATTTCTGTCAGCGGTTTTTTCCTTCAAATTTTGTCGCTTGTACCTTTTTGTCTATTCCTTGTGTTCTTGTGTTTTTTGTGTAATGATTGATTGAGTGTCCATAGAGTGTATATTCTTTTGAATTTTTGAATTAATGTTCTCATCACTACTTTTATTTAACTCGTAAATAATAGATGTCGTGATTAGTGGTTGCTTTATAGCTGGTTGTCGCATTAATAATTTTTAAATATGATATTACCACAGACCACAGACTTTATATGAATTTTTGTTGAAAATTAACATTTTCCGCCACACCCAAAATTGCCTATTTCACTGTGTTCCTAGCTATCGGCATGTCTTTAATTCTTTGGATAATGTTTTCTTTGTTTTCGAAATCATCGAATAAGTATGGTGCACATTGCAGTCAAGCATCCTTTAAAAATTCGCCTTCATTAAAAGGTTTCGCATATTGAGCAATATTTTTTGAAACTTGATAACTAGCAGCAGTGGTGTTTGATTGGGTTCCAATATATTTTATTATAGTAGTAGTTTGAGCATTTTTATTCTTTAAGACACGTGATATATACTCCTTTTGCTCTTCCACACTTCGATCGAGAAGAAATTTATGGTTGGTTTCATAATGCCGCTTTACTGAAGATGTTCTACCGACTACAGTTTTAGAACATAAAATAAAAATTGCTTTACTGTCCTTTTCAATCATACCGTATCTATCGGTCCACGAAGCTTGAAATTGTCTGCTACTACATATTTCGGATAATTTCGATTTTTTCATTGAACTAGCCATAATAATAATTTTTTAAAAATATGTATTTTAATAATATTGCTATAAAATAAATAATTTATTCTGCATTCTTTTGCAAGAACATATTACGTCACATATTAAAGTACTAAAAATATTACCAACACAAGAAAATAATAAATAATATATTAATTCAAGGTAATTTTAATAATTATTTCTATATTTTACACTGATTTAATGATAAAATAATTTCTCATAATATTCAAATATTTTATTGTTCAAAAATAAGCAAAATAAATTTCAAGTTTAGTAACTTTTAATAACTTAAGGTTGTTACAGTTTAAAACTTCAGTCGTGACGCAATATGTTCTTGCAAACGAATGCAGAATATAAAATATGAAATAATATGTAAAAATATTTACCTAAAAATAACACTATATCTATTTATAATAAACGGTTATATTTTTTAACAAGTCACTGAAGTTTCAGAAACGACGGTTTACTAAAAATGACTAAATAACATTAGAAGGCGAAACTGGACACGCATTTTTTTTTATCTAATGCGCATCTTTATATACTTTATATACGAGAGAATTCATGCAATATTTTAATAATAAAATGTATAATTTGAAGGTTATAGTTAACATACTAAGATAGGTATTAAGTACTACAAATTTATATCATAAATTATAAATGAACTGTAGATTAATAATTTTTAATTCATTTCTATCAAAAAAGATAACTTATAAAAAAAATTATTTTGTTTTTGTGCGTGCCATCAAAATTTTCAAACGTGCCACTTGTGGCACGCGTGCCATAGGTTCGCCATCCCTGCACTAGATGATTGCCTCCATTCCCTCGGTGTGTTCATTTGATCTGTATATGTTATTATTGAACACTTTCAAGACTCTTGCTTGAATATATTATGTATCAATATTTGTAGTATATGCCGTTGATTTGAAAGAATCACAAAAATTACAAAAATTGAAACCAGTTTTAGAGAAAATCGATTATAAGATTTTTGGCTTACAACTTGACTAAACTCTGCTATTTTTAGACAAATGGGACAGGAAACCCCTTTAAAGAATTCTAAAAATTACCTTTACCTCCATTGCGTATTAAAGTAACTCTCGTGATTTCCTTCAATTTTACTTTGAAAAATATATTGCAAGTAAATTTTTAAAAGTGTCAAAGATTAAAAAATATTATTGTATGTAAAAAAATCACAACAATATAATAAAGCAAAATATTTTTAGGTTATATAAAGAAATATTATTGGTTTGGTACATTAATTATAATTTGAAATATTTAATTTTTCTTTTAAGTAATTATTCAGATAAGACAAATAATTAATAGATTTCTTTAACGTAAAATTATTTGAAAACATTTAGAAATATCCACGGTATTGTAATTTCAATTCAAATTAAGAAGAAACTTAAGTTTGGAAACTAATTAAAAATTTCTATCATTTTCTTTAGATTGTTAAGAACTATTAATTTTATTACTTTAGCACAATCATTTGAAGCAACATTTTTAGACTATTTTTTCTTTATTAAAATGTATGATTTAATTTTGGACATATTTTTTTCTTAAGTGTTTGTTATAACATTAATAGAACCTATTTATATTAAGTCATCAAATATCCATAAACAAATTTTACTTCATGCAAAAACCACTAGAAAAATTAATCATAACAAATCTTTACCGATTTATGTGCGTCCTTGAGCCTATAGCAATTATGTTCATACACACACACATTGCCCATTCATCCGTTCCTAATTGTTTGTTGTTATTTTTTCGCCTCAAAAGAGTGAAAACCGACAAAAAGCTAATGGCCCGCTCGCAGATGGAGAAATACCGATTTTGCCTTAATATTTAAATTGGATTTTAATGGACTTTTTGCCGGCGCAGAACAGATTTCATCATTTATATTTCTATTCTACGGCGGTAATGAGATTTTTCAATCTAATTAAGTGATATTGATTTTTTTTAACGAATTCAATGATCTATATCTTTTAATACTAATATTACAAAGAATGTATCAATAGATATATTTAATGTATTAATTATTGATGTTGAAATAATCCGTTTTAAAAAGTGAATGATTAGAGATATTTGGTGGTATAGGCGAACTATACAATAATTTCTACAATTTATGATGACTCATGCGACCCTTCCTATTCAAATAAGAAGCTTAAGGGGTTAGGTTAGTCTAGAGCCCTTAAAAAAGGCCTAACTTTGACAATTTATTCTGGAAGTACTTTACTTTAAGCAAAAAAATAAAATTTCGATTTTTTGAAAATCCTAGACTGGCCTAACCCCTTAAGTTCATCCTAAAAATAAATATAAGGATTTTTGACAAAATGAAAAATTCTTCCAAACCATATTTTTGCATACACTCGAAGCAATAAACAAAAGAACGAAGTCAATAGAAAGGTTACTTAAATAAAGAAATATATTAAATATTGGGAAAAGTACATCTAAGGTATCTATATAAAAATACGAAAACTTACTCATGAAGATACTCCTTATAACAAATCACCAAGATGTGTAAATTATTCAGAGTAATGTAGACTAAAATTCTGTTTCGAATACAAATTTAAATGCTGAAGCTGGAAATCTGTTAGTACTTACTACTGCAGCAGAAAAATCTCTAGCACTGTTGGTATTTGTAATGCAAAAGAAGATTCTAAGTAATCTGTAAATCTATACTTAAACGAATAACTAAGCCTACCAGAAACCAACTTCTCAATCGTGATAGCTTGATCACACTATGAAGATTAAAAGCTATTACTTACAAAATACGCCCCTTTTAGTTTTGTATGTACAATTAAACTCTTTTATATCCTGTGTAATATAGGATCACTAATATATCTGGCATTAGCTGCAGACTCTGAGCAAATATTTAACTTTCAGTACACCAACGCTTTAGGAGCTGACCTCGATGATTACAGTAGCGGCCACTTTTCGGTACTAATATATTTAATTGATTACTAAGAGTAATAGTATATAGGATCGACCGTTCTTGATCTAACTTAAACTATTATAACAGCTGAAATATTCGTATCAAAATCAAATGGCTTTTGACTTTAACACCAAAACTTTAATGGAACAAAGAAGCTAAGAAAAGTTATTTTTCAAAGTTTTAAAAAATATCCGGCACCTGAAACTTTTAGATTAAGAGTGAGTTCACAGGATTATTAGGAAATACCAGAAAACGTGTTGGGAAAAGTAAATCTTTAGTAGTTTTAGTTTTAGTAGTTTACTCTAAAAACCCTCCTAGAATTACCACTATCTAATTGAACGAAGTTATAACTAATGATTTGAAGGTCAAGTAGAAAAAGAAAGACATGAGAAAAGAAACAACATTGTAATTAAGGGAAAATCATTCGCAAATAAAAAAGATATAGTGACCTTTGTGAAAGATTATTTAGAGGTAGAAGTAGCAATCCAAGAGAGTATTAACATAGATAGAGGGGAAAAGGCAGAAGTTGTTAAATTTGAGTTTTTGTCTTCTCTCCAGTTTCTCTTTTTTTCCTTTTTGGCCAATTCCATATTGGTAATTCTAAGAGGGTTTTTTTTCAAGTGAGAGAATGCACTTTTTCCGGAATTTTGATAAAGTCAAGGTGATGATAAATTTAAAAAAAGTTGAAGAAAGGATTTACATTGATGATGACATGAAATAGCTAAGAGAAATAGCTAGATCCGAAAGGGAAAAGAGTAAAAGTAGGATATCAAAAGTTAGTAATAAATGGGAAAGTTTGGAAGTGGAATGAAATTAACAAGGAAAAAGGGAACAGAAACAACGGAAAAAAGGAGAAAATGGTAGCTTAGGAAACGACAATTTAAATAAAAGAGAAGGAAAGGCATCTTGAAAAAAGTGAGAAGCGGAGCAGAGAGGCAGAAACTCCAGTGTTGGATTAGTAGAGACATGAGTGAGGGATAAGGAATAGAACGAGACCAGATGATGGCTTCTAAATGAATTCTTATGAAGGGCAAGAGTGTGTATGGCCTAGGAGAAGTAGAGGTTAAGGCATTGAAAATATTAAAAGAAGAACAGGGATAAGGATGGATGGGACTAGTTTAACAGCTGAAGATGATATGGAGCAGGAAGAGGGAAATACCAGAAAGTTATAATAATTATTATTATTATTCATCGATTGTAGCATATGGTTGATAATCTCTTGAGGTATTATATCTCTGTAATTTGTGTTGAAAAGCTTGATATTATCGTCCGCAAATCGATCAATAAAAACTCTTGAAATTTAAAGACCGGAAAAGTCTTCTAACGGCTGAAGAAATGAAAGAATATTGGATTGATAAGGCTGTTACTTAGCAAAAGTCCATTATGAACTTATAATGAAAAAAACACGATCGTTTGAGTAGCAGTATCTACAAAATAAAGCTAAACTCAAAATGATCGTGTTTTTTCATTGAAAGAATATGGGATTATCTCAACTCATCCACATATTGCTGGGCGTTCATGTTACCTCGGATGAATTCCAAATGAGACCTATTTTCATAAGTTATAGCACTTCATATAATTACCCCCTACAGTTTGATGCACAGGCCTCTTAACAGAAAATTCAATGTTGTGACGTACCCCACGTCTTCGTATGATCGTCACACGGTCATCATGCCTTATTATCATTAATATTACCATGGTCAATCTAGCTACCAGTGTAGTCGCAACCTACACCACTCCAAAATTTTGCTGTCAATGTTTATTCGTTAGTGGTAACAGAAGATGTAAATGATAGGATGTAGGCCGAAAGTTCTGATCTGCGGTAAACCATTTGAATGATTACCTGATGACCTTCGTTAACTAATCGTAGATCGGCAAATGATCTATTACTGGAGAATCGGTCTCTTGTTGCCATAAGTCAAAGATGGCGGTCTTGAACCTTGTTTGTTCTTCTTTGTCTTCCGGTTCCTCATCTGCGATATTCCTGAACCTCTCCCTATCACATAGTGAATAGCAGCGCATGGTTTCGATTAAGGCGATTAGCAATTTCTCTACTTACGGCAGTAATTTTTGCGTTGAGGCACTCGAGGCACTCTTAAAACAAACGATGAAAGCGAAAACAGTAAAAAACATCTGAAAAAATTGTTAAAATTATTTTATTTTGCGTATTTTGTTTTCGATGTACTTGGAGTGGGTCTTTCGAGAAAGCCTTCCATTATTTAAACCAAAATTTCAAACAAATTTTTAAAATGACATTTGAAACTTCTTCTTTTTATATGAACTTTATATATGTACGTTTTAACGTCGTCGTGTCGTACTTTCGTGTTTTATCATTGTGATATGTAAACTATCCCTTGTGCACTAAAATAATAACATTGTTCAAAGTGACAAATCAGTTACCTGTTCATCTTTAATAATGCAAGATACGTTAAAACACTCTACCAACAAAGACTTAAAGTTTATTTATTAATGTGGAAAACATAACTTCAATTATTTTTAAATGTAAATTGAGGTCTGAAATAACGCAAATTAAATTCAACCTACGCACTTAGTAAAATTGCACATTGCTGCCAAGGTTATGTTGGACGAGTGTTAGCAGGCGTTGGAATATTCGCCAAGCGCGAACCATTTGTTCAAACCCCAGTGAATCCATATTTTATTTATTTGTAATAATTTATTTAATAATTCATAGTTATATATAATGTAGCAGTTTTATACTAATTTTAACTTTGATATCCGCCTATATATCTAAGAAACTCGTTCGCATCGAAAATTATGAATAGCTAAGTTTTACAACAATACTATATTTCTTTTTTCTTTTTTAATTTTTGGTGAAAAAATAATTATATTGTTCATCTTTCTCCCTCCCCACTCCTTGCTAAATAGGCTGTACATATTTGACATAATCGTAAATATGCATTTAACGAAAATATTTTCAGTTTGTCAGCATGGAAGAGGGCACATGCTGACAAACTGAAAATATATAATATGCATATTATTAATAATTAATACATTATCACTACACAGAGTAGAATTTAAATTATTATTATCTATCATTGGATGAAAACAGATATAATAACTTAATGTGTATGCATTATGTATTCTTGCAGAATTGTAGTGAAAGTAATTTATGGCCGTGCCAACAACAAAACTCGCATTTGAATGTAAAATGAAACTGTTATCTTAAAGTATGCATGAGGTTAAGGGCGATTTAATAATTAGCAGGGTTTCTTAGAAATCTGTCAGAAATTTTATTATAAAAATATGAATTTTTAAAAAAGAGAAATACATTCTATTTTTATAATAATTACATTTGATTTTTATTATTTAAGTAACATAATCAGAATAATTAATAAAAATGAGCAACAAGATTTAAAACTTTTTTTAATCTTCAAAATGAAAGCTTTTTATTTTATATTATATTGAAGGCATAAATCATTCAGGAGAGTATATAAATGACTGATGTAGTCATTGTCATCATCCCTAATACTCAAGGAACTGACTTCTATTTCTCTGTAAGCTTTTAGGAATCAGGGTTCACTTCTCCATAAAATTATAAATATAAATAAATAATAAAACAAATTAAACTATAAATGTTTTCAGTTAATATAACAATAAGGCCATGTAGATCTAAAGTCACCAAAACTATTAAAAATAAGCATAGTAATAATTTATTAATAATTTTCTTTTCTCTTGTTAGCATAAACTTACTAAACAAAACAAGTTTCACCTGGGTTTAATCTGCCTTATTTCAATTGCAGACATTAACACATTTCATATTTTAACATAGACATGTATCAAATATGCTACTCTCGACTAAAGTATTTAAAATATTTTTCTGCTCTACATACACTTATAGGCAAAGGGAATTGTCAGGTTTGACGTTAAAATTCTAAATTAAAGTATATCAACTACCCTAACCTAACCAAAGGTTTTCATATATCGAAAGGCAGTGGCAGTGTAATGGCCGCTACAGAATTAGGGGAAGAGGAAGTAAGGACGTAAATTGTGTCATGAACGGAGCGACCATAACGGAAGCCATTTTGGTGGTCAAGAGGATAATACTTTAAAGTAGTTTGCTTATAGTATTTAACAAAGACTTTGGCAGATTTCCAGGAGGAAGGGAAGTATCCGGAGGCAATGTGGAGGCGGAAGATTAGGCTAAGGTAGGAGATAGGGTTGGGTAAAAGATGTTTAAGTATGCAGTAGCGAATGCCATCAGGGCCGGTAGAGGAGTTTTTGGAGATTTTTAGTACCTTTCAATTGTAATGTCGAAGTCGTTGGATAAAGGTTTGAATTCATTTAGAGGGAGAATAGGAGAGTTTTTGAAATAGGAATTGGCCTCAAGATCGGTAGAGGCCTTGCCCGAAAGGGAAGAAGAGATGAGACGCGAAGCATTCACGATGTCGGATGGGTCGTTCGTGGGGGAGGCAGATTAGGATATTAGGGGTGAGTGACAAAGTGATGTGGGGCATCAGGAGAGGTTATGGAAGGTTTTCAGAAAAGAGCGGTGGACTGAAGATCGAGACGGTCGATAGTGTATCTATTTTTATTTTAGAATTCTATGATATTGAGTTTGTTTGGAGAGCTCAGTCTATGCCATTCAGTTTTGTCATGTTGGTGGTTGTTGTGTTTAAATTATCTGTAGAGTTGTCTTTTCTGGCGGATGAGGAGCATTATGTGGGGAGGAAGAGGGAAGGAGTGGGAGGCAGATGAAAGGGGACATAAGGAGGAGGTTTTCTAATTCATGGTCAAAAAGGTTGGTTGTGGTGTCTCCGAAATAGGAGGATCTGGAATTAAAATCGCCTAAAATAATAGTGCGGGGTTGCCAAGAGAGAAAGTTGATTAGTTTAGAGGGAAAGAAATTAGGACAGAGGTCAGGCAGCTATTAGGAACATCGGTGGGGTAGTTAAGTCGTCGGAGAGGGATTGATTTGTGTATTATAATTGCACAGGCGCCTCTATGTGGTTCGTTGTCTGTCCGAAGGATAGAGAAGCAAGAGAAGGGGAGATAAGGTCTGGCCCCTCTGATGTTAAGGATGGAGTTGAATTCTGATTGAAGACGAAGGTTTGAGCAGGAGACTGATGAGATGAACTGAAGCAGAGTTAAAGAATATTACGCAGAGGCCGAGAATCTTGGCTACAGCGACCCAATCCCCTCCCTGGATGGCTGCAGATTGGGTTGGTCGAAGCTTAGAGACAATGGCTGTGATAACTTGAATGAAATTTTTTTCAATATCAGCATTATTTAGTAAATTGTATTCAAAATATTAGCACTTCCTTCACAAATTTGTTTTTATTAACTAAATGTACATTTCGAACAAAAAGTGTTCCTTATCAATAGTTAAATAAAAAATATAATAGTTACATAATAATGTTATTTAACTATTGCTAAGGAACACTTTGTGTTCGAAATGTACCTACATTTAGTTAATAAAAACCAATCTTCACGTAACTTAAAAAATATATTTCTACCAGCATTATTGTTACAGGGGGCAAATTTAGGGAGAACGGCTGTGGCATCTGTGAGAGATTTGGCAGTATTCTGCTTTTTGGGGCATTTGTTCGAGAACGCAGGATGGTTGGTCAAGCATTAAGCGCAGATGCCGCAGTTGGAGGTTTTGGAACAGTGAGTAGAGGGGTTATGGAGTTCCATGCAGGAGGGGCATTCGATGGGGCGAAGAGGTAAAGGAGCAAATGGTTCGGCATAACGCCTGAAGGTGGCGACCATGATGCTGGCTTTTGATTGGTGAAAAATAGCATGTAGAAACGTTGAGGGCGATTAGTGGCACGGAAGATGTCATTGAGAACATTGTGGAGGGTAAAGCCTTGGTCCTTTGCAAAGTTGATGTTAGCCGCCCCGAAGCAATCGGGAACGTTGCGGATAACGCAGTAGACTGTTGATGGCGGGGAGAAGGGGGAGTTGTAGGAACGCGGTCTAATATTGTTAAGGGTTCGCCGAAAAGATTTGGAAGGTGAGCCTTCATGGTGGTACCAATGAGCGGGTGTTAATCTTAATGATGCTACTGAGTTGGAGGGGGCGGGGGAAATGTGATGGTGACAATTTTAAGGTTGGCGGGGATAGAGGAGAGAAATTTAGTAAAAACAGAATGGTTGAGGAGGTGAAGAGAAAGACCATCAATCTTAATATGGTAGACGTACCTTTTGGTGGCAGCGGCGTATGAGGTGGACTGTCCAGGGGCTTTGGCTGGTAGTGGGTCCAAATGGATTTCTCGGAAGAGAATTCACCATGTATGTGTGGAGGAGTTGGCAGAGGCGTTGGCCATAAACTGATGTCAATTACCCTAAGATATCCTTCCAGGTTCTGTTGGACCCGACGGAGATGGCGTCCATGGGGCACCTGGTGTACCAGGAGTCGAAGAATCCTTTGGAGATAGCGTCATGTGGTTGGACGTGGCGGTGGTGATATTGGCGACGATCTCGGGGAAATGGCGGTGGACTCGGAGGAGTACGAGAAGGAGATGGGAGTGGAGGATATCGTGGAGGTAGCGGTAAGAGATGTTGGTGGATAATGGATGGCAGTTGCAGATGTTAGCAACTTGGAAACTTTGTTATTTAGTTTTCTTGTTTCGCATGTTGATACAACCGATACTAACAGATGTCATGGAAGTATTTCCATGTGGAAATAACTCGACTTCTGAAGATATCATCAATGCACAAAAATATACGTATGAATATAGATCAATTTTACATTATTCCTAAAAAAAATTCAATAAACCTCTACTTTCTACAACAAGTCACCGCAGATGGTGGCCCAGGTGGTTCTAACAATAAAACCCGAAATTAATATTGTTGTGAATTTTCCTTACAGAAAAGAAAGTCTAACTTGATTGACCTCACCACGAATAAATATTTCTTTAGAGTGTCAACATCATTAAAGTTACTGGAGCTTATGTAAATATTCTGGCTGCCATCAGAAAACCTGAAACCTTGATAGGCGCGTTGTATTAGCTGTTATTATGGATCTTTAAACCTCTTAACCGTGAGAGACTCATGAGTTAGAAAGTGTTAGGCTGCCAAAAAAACATCGTATCGCACTTGAAGACATTAGAAGCACGCAACTCAGAATGGACTCGATTTGACTAACGGTGATACGCCCCTCAATAGTTAGAACTTGTTCGCTTATAACTCTAACTAAATGGGCCTTCGTGTCACCTTTGTTTTTGCGTACACAAAATACATATTAATATTTTCCTTGATCGTAAATACCTGAAAATAAATTGCAGCTGTATAACCTGCTTCTACCGCATCATAAAATCCTTGTAGGTATCTGGATCTGTATCTGGATCGAGCTTGCCAAGTGTGATCAAATCATTGACCAGAGCACCTAGGCCTCAATAGGCCCGTTGTGCCCCCTGGCTGGGACAGCCCTCTGTTGTTCTATCACTCATTTAGCCATCCAAGGTGACGAGCAAAGGACAGCACAACGCTTGGAGGGGTATCCCTAATGTTGGCCTTGTAGGTAATACAAGACAAAGTTATCGACAAAAATGTGCAAAAAAATTATCTTGTTTATCATCGGTAACTCAAATTTCTGATGGAGCCAATATGATACGATGTTATCCGACAAAGTTCTGTCTTACTTAAGATAAAGGATGTAGATTTTATGAATTAAATCTTTAGTTGTTAATGTGAGGGAAGCTAGATATTCTAATGAATCACGCATCCTACCAATTTCTAAGATTATAGATCTTTGCGTACACAACAATAGTGGATTGTAATTGAGCGAAGGGTTTTTAATGAATGCAGTTTCATCTGTATCCAGGGCTAACGCAATTTGTGATGATTCATCTACATCATTAGAAAAACCCAGAGTAATTACTGGCATATTTCCTCAACTTCTGGCTATTAAACTTATATGCGGTTTTTAATTGAAGACATCTTCTATCTTGGAACTAAACAATCGACAAATTTATCTCTCAAGACCATTTGAAAAGGAATAAAGTAATCGCATAAATCACAATAATACTGAGGGTCAAAATGGAACACACATCTCAAGTGGGTCTGTTGATTCATACCTACAATTAATACGTTGATATGTATTTGCTTTCCTTCTAAACTTAATACAAAATACGTGCTACTAACAAAACTTTAACTAACATTTTAATTGAAGAGTTCCAGTTGGAGTTCATTTCATCAATATGTGTTTCTACTCTGACCCATTCAGAATATTTTCGTGAAGAAATACTTCATCAAACCGAAAGCTAAGCTCCAGGGATTTACATTTGCGTGTGGTTGCTTATTTATTTAATGAACGATTTTAATGGCAAAAGTAACACAAACCGCCCTGATAAATATCAGAAATAAATCAAATCCTCTGCTAAAATATTCTCTGTCGAGAAGGCAAGTTTGAAAGAAAACAGAATTTGAAATCAAAAGTTCTTGTACAAACAATTTATTCAAGGCTCCGATTGCACTCCAACCTTTTCCATTAAACCCGAACCAAAGAGTGTGTTGACTGAAATTGGGGTAATATAGTCTGGAAAATATCTACCTGGATTAACTTGTCAAAATGGTTAAGTATTATATCATATATTAATTGCTACGGAAATTATTACTTTATTATTTGTTTTCTTCTGCTTACAAAATTTACAAAATAAATAATGTACATAAATTTTAAGTAATGCATTCAAATCCATTGATCTTAACTGGTCCTGAGTGGTTTTACTCAAACCCTTACCACACAAACTATTTATACATCTTAGCTATGTTTAGAATTTTTGAATTAGTACTCAAATATTATGCATTTTGTACCTTTTGGGGGATATTTTATAGAAACACATATTATGTTATTTTGAAATTGATCATCTGATGTTTGGCTGAATCTTTCGGAGTAGTTGTTTTAATCGGTAGGTGTCCGATACTACCTTATTGTGAGGATTTACATGTTGGAAATTCTCTCTTCTCGTCACCAAAAAAAAACACAAAATTATTGATAACAAAAATAATAATTCATTGAGATAACTTTTTAAAGGCCAATCAATCTGCAGTTTGTAGCCTTAACATCCTTCAATTTTGTTAAAACGCAATTCTAAAATACTACTCCATTTTATTTAGTAAGCGACAAAAACGCACAAATATCCTTCTACTATAACAAAATGTAAACACGCTCGGACCGTAAAATCGTAATGTTATGATTTAAATCACGATTGAAGATCAAACTTATTTATTTACGCCCGTTCGCCTAAGGTGACCGCTAAAAATAACCAACCTTTCGAGTGCGAGTTTTCGTAATAAGATCTCGACGGAATTTCGCAACGCTTATAAATAAGGGTCCGGTTAAGAACCAGAAGCGTCCGCATTTTCTCTAATCTCATATCTAGAATTAGACCAGACTCTCGAACTGGGTTATGTCCTCTTCTTTGCGTCCAAATATAATCGAATCCGTTAATACGCCAAGATTAATTAAAACTCACAAATCACGGATCTAAAAATAAAGAAATGTCCATTTTTATGGTTATTGTGAAAGTTTTTTTAAATTAATGTTAGTATCCTTAATGTGATTCTAGAATTAAATAATAAATAAATAATTTGTGTACATTCTCACTTATATTAGTTGATTTTATAGGTTTTAGTTATCGACCATGTGGCCTTTCCACCGTATTATTATATATGTGTGTGTAAATGAGTTTGTTGCTGTAAATGATCACCCCGCCATTATGTGTATCCAAATGACAAATGACGAATGGTAGAGGACACCTATCATTGTAGTTTTCTCTATTGCTCCTGGTGTTTCTTTGTAGTTGTTTTAGCATTGTTTTGGTATTCATCGTCATACCAGTAACTGTTTTTCTGTTGTTTTATTCTGCTTTTACGTCATTACTTGCAGTATTTTTCATTAATTTCGCGAGCAGTTTCGTTTCATATTCTTGCTTTTGTTGTGGTAACTTAATCACTTCTGTGTTCTTCTTTATCAACTGGCGGGTTTTCATTTTAGCTGCCATTGTAATTTTTTCTCTTAGTTTTCCTCCTCCTAAGTAATGGCCCGAGTGCATGTTTGTCCCTCGGAAAATACGTACATTAGTTATGTCGGTAGACCACTTTTTTGAAATGAGGATGTGATCTATCTGGTTTACCTCGTTACCTCCAGCGATCTACCAGATCCCTTTATAAATATTTTTTCTTGGAAAGCATGAGTTGGCCACAATATAGTTATTTTATGAGGCGAATCGTCCTACTGTGAGTCCGTTATTATTAGTGTTGTTATGTAAGCTATGTTTTCCGAACAGAAACATTGTAACCACAAGTAGAAATGTAGTAGAAATGGAAAACATTATAGAAAACCAAGTGCAGGTAAAGGACAGCAAGGAAGCCGAAATAGTGGAGAATGTGGAGGATACAAGTTCTGAAGAAGATGCAGAAATAGCAGAATCAGTGTGGGATACAAGTTCTGAAGAAGAAACAATAGCAGAATCAGTGAGAGATGCAAGTTATGAAGCTGAAGAAGAATCAAGTAGCAGTATGAATAACAGTGATTCTTTAGAGGAACAAGAACCAATTAGACAATCCAAGCGACATCCGAAACTAAAGGTGTTTGAAGATTTTGTGACATACATGTGCTGCGATAGAGATTCTATACTCTCAGATTCATTAGCAGGCTCAGTGGAAGAGAGCGATGCAAGAAGAAATGGAAAGTTTCAAGGAAAATGAAGCATGGGATCTTACAGCATTACCGCACGGAGGAAAAGTAATGAGTAGCAAGAGGGTTTTTAAAACCAAGTGCGTTATAGAGCGAGACTCGAAGCGAGAGGCTTCACTCAAAAACAGGGGATTGACTATGATGAAACTTTCGCACCTATTGTGAGGCATTCAACTTTGAGAATGTTAATGACTTTAGCAGTCAAATTGGATTTGACCATAACACAATTGACGTAACTACAGCTTTTTTGAATGGTGACCTAGATAAAATAGTATTACGGAGCAGCCAGAAGGCTTCGTAGATGAAAATAAGGTATACAAGTTAAAAAAGGCTATATATGGTTTGAAACAAGCTTCTCGGTTTTGGAATAAGAAAGTTGAAAGTGTACATAATAAGATAGGTATACGTGGATGATTTCTTAATTTTTTTCAAAAGACTTATCGGAACTAAAGTTCCTAAAACATGATTTAGGCTCCAAGTTTAAACTAAAAGTTTTGGGAGAAGCAAAACAAAGTTTAGGGAGGAGAATAGAAATGAATTGGAAAGAGGGGACAATAACTTTTTAAAATGATTGATTGTAAACCAGTTAAGACTCCTATGGAATCGAAATTGAAATTGAAACCCAGCAATACAAAATGTAATGAAGATTTTCCCTACCAACAACTAATAGGTAGTTTAATGTATTTAAGTGTTCTTACACGACCAGATATTTCATATAGCGTGAGCTATTTGAGCCAATTTAATGCTTGTTATGATGAATCGCATTGGAAATGCGCAAAAAGAATTTTAAGATATTTGAAGGGTACTAGAAGTCATTGTTTAAGATATGAACGGACAGGACCAGAAGTCCAAGGCTTTACAGATGCGGATTGGGCATATGACAAACAAGATTGGAGATCATACACCGGTTACGTCTTTAATTTAGCAAATGCAATTTAAACAATTGCGCTTGCCAGTACAGAAGAGGAGTACATGGCTTTTACTGAAGCAACCAGAGAAGGTATATATTTAAAGAATTTATTGTGCGAGTTAACTAATGTGAATGATCCAATAGTGTTGCATAACGATAATCAAAGTGCGCAGAAGTAGTCTGTGAATCCTGTGTTTCATGGTAAATCTAAGCAAATAGACGTTAAGCATCATTTTATTCGAGATACTGTTAATATTGGTAGCATTAAAATTTTATATATATCCACATCAAATATGCCTGCAGATTTGTTGACCAAAGGCTTATGTGAGGCTAAACTTTCAAAATTTATGTACAACATAGGAATATGTAAGATATGAAAATTTATGCAATATAGCGGGGGTGTTGAAATTATATTTAAAAATATTCATAGTAGCGCCCTCTGTAATATACTAGTATGAATAAAGTAAGTAAGTCTTGTACGAACCACGCAACAGAGAGTTTCATTTGTAACATTATTTTTATTCCTTCGAACTAAGGGGCTTTCAATGGAGTTCTTTGTTAGTTCCGTTTTGCGGTTTTTACGAATTCAAACATAAATACCAACTACAGGTCTGCACAAATCCTAGCAGCTGCTTGAGTATTTTCGGAATGGGTCGCTGCGACTTTGTCGGGGTTGGACGGCACGGCACCTTACCCGGTTGACCCTAATTTGGAACATTTTTGGGTTCTGAAATACCTTTCCCAGGTCTCGGGATGGTTTTCCGTAGAGCTGAAGAGGATAATTATGTCATCTAGGTACATTACCAATAGACTCCAATTCATTCCTATTTTTGCCCGATCCATTACCTCTGGCACATTTTAAAGTCCAAATAGCATCCTTTTATATCGGTATAGAGCGAAAGGTGTGATTAAGACAGTCTTTGGTTTTTTACTTTAATCTGGTGGTATCCAGACGGTAGCGATTGTGCCAATTTCTTTAGTTACGTGCAATAAGTCAATGCGAATCCGGATCTTCCTTTCTGGCTTCGGGGCCACCACTATTGGAGCAAACTATTGTGGAGGAGCATTTTTTTTTCTCAAAATGTTCTCGTGAAGAAATTGTTTGGGGTTATCCTTTCGCGATGGGCGATGTCGCCAATCTCGAGGGATGCAAAATGCAAATGGTAGTATAGGTTTCTTTGTTCGACGACGTTCTGATTCAAGGGTGTCGCAGGCCATTGGGATTTCTAGGTTGTCAAACTCTTCTTCAGGTACGGCAATGGTGTTACTTTCCTCTTTCCATTGCAAAATGACCATCTATTGAATTTCATATTTAGGATGGGTCCGTTGATATTTACACAGGCTATATTGAGCCTTGTTGTGTCTAACACGTTCGCCCAGCGTTTTAATCTATTGAGCACCTGTAGGTAAAAGGCTGAGTTGAAAAACTCAGCATGGATGATTCCTCGGATATCAATAAAGACAATGAGTCGTTTTGATGCGAGTCTTGCTCATTCGCGCTTTGTTGT
The DNA here is from genome assembly GCA_963969525.1 of Ontholestes murinus. Taxonomy (NCBI): domain Eukaryota; kingdom Metazoa; phylum Arthropoda; class Insecta; order Coleoptera; family Staphylinidae; genus Ontholestes; species Ontholestes murinus. The sequence goes on from OZ018398.1 coordinate 23,105,425, forward strand.
GGTGGAAGGATGATTTTGAGTGCCACTCGCTGCTCTGCCTTTTAGATTCTGGATCAAACACGAACATCCAGGACGGGATTTGTCGGCGATGTACTTCCGGCCCTTCTTAAACGCTTTGTACCATCTACAAGAGTGTGGAATCCTTAAAGCATCTGGAATGTTTCGATTACATTCTTTCCAAGCCGCACACATAACTTAATTCAAAAGTCGAAAAAAATACTTCACACGGAGGAGGCACGTCTTTCCACTTCGACTGCTCGAAGCAAACTGGCGACCGGCTGTATTGGAAGGGAAGGCCCTTCACCACATTTTCCGACCAGTTTTACCCCGCTGCGGTGGATAGTCGCGTCACATTACTTGTATAATAGACTCTGTATACTTACTTTCTTAACTCTTTATATAATTGTGAACTGGCTAAGCTTGAGCAGACTCATTTGCCTAAAACGGAAATTCCTAGGCTTTCTCCCATGTTTATGGTATATTTAAAGTTAGGGCAGCTACTACATCCTATCTGGTTCCTCTGCTCTGTTTTGTTTTTTTTTCTTCTTTCTTCTAATTGCCTTTCTTGATCAAAAAAAGTGTTCACGGATGTACTTATGAACCTCGGATCTGGTGGAGTAGCGAACTGTAGATCATATCCAAGTCTTTCTTGTCTTTGATAGACTTTCCTCCAGGAGGGCAAACAGTTGTTTATTGTTGTTACCGTAGCATACGCTTTACCTATCCCAGTCAATAATTCATTCCTAATTCATCAACCATTGCCCTATCATACTCTTGACCTAACTCTATAAATTATGCATTATCCTTGCGTTCTTTTGACCTATGCTAATAAAATATTTATGGTCCTAACGTAGTCTTCACCTTTCATAATTTATTGATCTTTGCCATAGTGTACTCTTAACCTATCCCAATAAATTAACCATTGCCCCTCTTAACCTAGGCTAATGAATGATTTATTGTCCTAGCGTACTCCTGACATAACTTAATAAATTAATCATTGTCTTACCACACCCTTGACCTAGACCAATATTTTATTCGATGTCCTAACCAAAAGAACATATAAACGTTCATGAAAAACAATTGATGATAGTTTATAATCTTTATTATTTCAAGCTGAGCAGCTGTGAAGACAGGTTGTGTTTTTCATATCCGTCCTACTTTACTAGTACACGTGGGTTCACTTCTATTTGTCTTGCATATTCTATATTTTAAATACCCTCATTTGTATTTATTAGGCAGTTTATAATGGCCACTTTCATTTTATCCCAATCCATAACCATTAAAGGAATCATCCGTAATGTAGAACCATCGTTCTGCGAAGAACAAATACTAAACTAAACCTTCCGTACAATCTTCTTACCTACAACAGCTAAGCTCTTTTGCACCGAAATATTTATATTTCCAGTTACGCAATCTTTAGATCATCAGAAAGTGAAAATCTGAATTGTATTAATTGCCATGGAACCCACTTCTCCACAGAAATCGGTACCTTATCTAAGGATATAGTTGGCAAAGAATTTCTTAGACCAAACAAATTAACTAGCATATGTCCCTATATAATTCATCCTTTTCAGAAGCTAGCCTTGCTCTTCCCTCCAATTAATGCAACAATGTCAACCCCCAACTATCCCAATCCAAGTTACCGCCTGATGCTAACTTCCTCGTAAGTTCCCTACTTTAAAACCCACTGCTTTTCCTCTCCTTCCATCGCTTATGTCTCCTTCTCGTTCTTCCTTTTCTTCAATAGTACAATCCTCTCCAAAGAAAAGATCTTCCTCTGGCGGCATAGACCCAATAATTAGACAAAAGCATCATGATATAATACACCCGAAAACGTCTCCAATTCCCAAAAATTGTGCTTCAACTTTAATTCTTCAATCTCCAGCCCTGATTGGGAGTGTGACTCTCAACAATTAATAATAATAATAATAATAATAATAAACTTTATTGTCCGACAGGAAGAACCTAAATGGGACATCATCAAATACAGTAAACTTAAATTAAATTAACTTAAATTAAATTAACATGGTTAATACTTACAGTTAAAACAGTAAGAAACTAATAAATTGTAAATTATTTCTTTCTTAAACTAAGTAGTAATTTAAACATAAGGAGAAAAACAATAAAAAAAACACTACATAAGTATACAATTAAGCGCCTATAAATATATCTTTATAATATGAATTGGCGTTACGGCTCATGTGCACAATAGGGGCCTTCAGCAAAATGTTAGTAGATGCAGTTGGTATTAAGAAAGTAAGGGGTTGACGTGATGCTATACGGGGAACATTAAAATTAATCAAAGACAATAACTGGGGTGAATCTATAACATTGGTTATTAATTTAAATATAAATAGTCTGCTACTCCTATCTCTTCTCTCTGACAAGGAGGTACAATTGTGTGTTAACAATAAACTATTATAGTTCACAGTCTGATCAGGGTAGACACCGTTCATTTTAAAGCTTAGAAATTTAAGAAACCGCTTTTGTACTCGTTCGACGGCCCAGGAATTGCTGGCATAAAACGGATACCATATAAGTGAAGCATACTCTAAACGACTGCGAACCAATGCAAAATATAAAACCCTTATCAGGTTAGTATCATTGAAATACTTAGAGGTACGCATTAAAAAGCCAAGCATCCTTAAAGCAGAAGAACTTATGTTATTAATGTGATCTAAGAATGTGAGGCGCGAGTCAAACAAAACTCCCAGATCTTTCATCCGTATGTCACGTCGAAGCACTACGCTATCGATCATATAATCATAAGTAGCTGGGTGCAGCTTGCGTGTATAGCTGACAGCAACACATTTATTAATATTTAAAGAGAGCTTATTAGTGCTGCACCAGGTTACAATTTTAGTTAAATTTTGTTGCAAATCGATGCAGTCTAATGAACTATTTATGTTTTTATATAATTTAAGGTCATCAGCGTATGCTAATACCGGGCATGATATGGATGTAATTAGGTCATCTATAAATAAATTAAACAGCAATGGACCCAAATTGGATCCCTGTGGTACACCTGAAGATGATACAAACTTGTGGGATTTAAATCCGTTAAAGTACACATAATTGGTCCGATTGTCCAGATACGATGCTAAAAATGTTACAAAATTCTCTGTCAGTCCAAAAGCAGAAAGTTTAGCTAGCAACATTCTATGGTCAATAGTATCAAAGGCACGGGAGAAGTCAGTGTATATAACGTCTACTTGACTGCGATTGTCAAGAGCTTCACTAATATCCTGAGTTATTATTGCCAGGTTCGTTGTCGTTGACCGGCCTGCAAAGAATCCATGTTGCTGCTGTGCAATATAATTCTTAGTGTGATTATAGATTATTTGATAAATAATATGTTCAAAAATTTTTGCGAAATTTATACTCATACATACAATTATACGTTGTTGATCCCTTGTCCTTTGTTGAGACAATTTGAAACATAATCAAACTCGATACTCTTCTAATCCGCTCCTCTCAACTAAGCTCAGCCCATCGCTTCCCCCATGGCCCTAAAGTTAATACAATGGAACTATAGGAGCTTTTGATCAAACAAATCAAACTTAATTGATTTAATAAACTTCTATAAACGCGACATCTGTTTGCTTGAAACGTGGACCAAGGAGTCCAGCTCTATTTTGAAGAATCGTTCTGACGGAAAAGGTGATATTGCAGTACTTATCAGCACTGCTTTTCCCTTTTCAGAAACCATTGTAAACTCCCTCTTCCTTCCCGAGCATGCCCAATTCATCTCAATACAATTCCCTAAATGTATTCTCATATCCGGATATATACTCCCTTTCTGTTCTCTGTCCTCTTTTCTCCTGTAACTACCTCCTATATCTAAGCTCCCCTCATCTTCTAGTTGGTGACTTTAACACCATTTAAACCAATTCAGCTGGTTTAATTCTTGACCAAATAATTGAGTCAAATAATCTAGTTGTCGTTAATAATTACCCAACCACACGGTTGGTATCCCCTAACTCATCTCCCAACATAATTGATCTGTCTCTCTTTTCATCATCATTGGCTCCCCTTCTATCTTCCTATACCCTACAAGACTTCTTTGGCAGTGATCACTTCCCAGTGATTACCGAAATCACCCACCCCCTGCCTGCAAATCCTCATTATCAACCCTCTATTCCTCGTCACAATTTTTGTCAAGCATGCTATTCGGAATATACCCAAGACCTTGATTCCCGTTATGAGATGATGATTTATATTCTTCCTTTATTGATATTCTTCAACGCACTGCTGATCGCTGGATACCCTATTCTCATCCATACAACTGTCCCTCTCGTTGCCGTTGATGGGATTCCTCCTGCATTGAAATTGAAGCAAAAGCTACTCGTAACAATAAAGAAATATTGGGAGAAGTAGGATCGAAACACGTGTCAGTTACATGATAATAAACAAATGGTACATAACAAGTGTATTACTTCTCCCAATATGAAAATGTTGTTCCATCAAGAATGTAGCAAAACAAGTATCGAATTTAATAAAGAAATATTTTCACCTTGGGACCTCCGAAAGTTTTATTGAAGCCAATGGAGCAATTTATTTAAAAAAGTGCTCAATCAGAGGAAAAACACTTCTTTTCAAGCCTATTGTGAATCCATCTCACGCACTACCCCTATATCTTCAGTATGGAAAACCATTAGAACTTACAAGTCCTTCCTGAGCCTAACCTCCAATCAACCAAATTCAGAGGCACTTGAAAATTTGCAACCCCACTCCCCCTTTTATTGATTTCCTTAATTATTCAGAAATTCCCCAATCTGAACTCTCTTCTAACTTTACATTGGCAGAACTCGTTGCAACCTTACTTCATCTTAAGGATTCTTCTCCAGGGAAAGATGGAATTTCATACTCCATGTTACAACACCGTCCCTTCTCAGGCAAACTGAGCTTATTGCGATTGTTCAACGAATGTTTTAGAAATGGCACTACTCCAGAATCTTGGAATGAGGGAATAATCTGCCCTATTCTAAAACCCGGAAAAGACCCCTCCTCGCTTGTTAACTATTGCCCAATTTCATTCGAAACACCTTATTAAAACTAGGCTTGATTGGTGGGTCGAAAAAAATCATATATATTCTATGCAATTTGGATTTAGAAAAGGCAAAAGTTCAATAGATAATATTGTAAAACTCACCTCTGACAACCAGATATCTTTCCTTAATAACCATTCCACCGTAGTTCTGTTCCTTGACATCTCCACTGCCTTTGATTCTTTTGTACCTTCAATTTTAATAGAGAATCTCATTACAATTGGTCTCCTAACTAATATAACTAAAATAATATAGTGACTCATTAATCACAAAGTTCTTTACCTTAAACAAGATACCTGCTTCACCAAATCTCCGTATTTCGTTTATTGGTCTTCATCAAGGCTTTATCCTTAATCCTTTAAAAAACCTTTTATCTCCATATTGCTCAATACTTCAGTATACAGACGATGTTGTACTGTATTGTTTCGGAGACAATATCCAAACATTATACAACCGGATCAATAATTCCTTATTCGAACTTTCTGATTAGCTCTACCAAAATGGGCTATCTCTCTCCAGTCAAAAATCTCAAAATATCATATTTACAAACAAGCACCTTCCAAATTACCAGCTATAATTCGACAATGCCCCTATCTCTAAACTCCGTGTAATAAAATACCATTTTGATTCCACACTATCATGAAAACCCCACATTGAATACCTCGAGGTTAATGTATACAAAACATTGAATATTCTTCTGACCTTGTCTTCCACCTGCTTGGGATCCGATCCTGTAACCCTTTTTATGTTTTACAAATCTCTTATCAGATCACAAATAGAGTATGGTCTAATGGACATTTCTCAAATTTCCAAGCAACTGCCACAAAAACTAGACCGACTTCAAACCTCAAGCCTCCGTGTAGTACTTGGAGCCGACGGCAATCCAGCTACTGCAACTAAACACAGGCAAAAACCAAACCTTGAAGACAAATCGAAGGTATTTAACCCTTTTAAGTCAAGAGATAATGTCCCTATTAGAGGTAGACAGGAGGCATGAGGAGGCGAACCCATTCGTCAGAAGACAATCACATGTGCGTACGCCGCCCATGGAAGGCAAACACCGGCATCTGCAGCAAAAAAACAAAAGAAAAGCCATGGAATCCCCCGAACAACCAGCGCCAGACTGTCTGGAAAACAGGACAGAAAGGCAGGTAAATAGAACGGCCACCGAGAACTACTGAGAAGAGCTGATAGGCTTTATAAGTAATGCAAAAAACAAGAAAGTACACGTACAAGTCAAAAAGTTGACCAAAACAATCTATAGACTGACCAAGTTTGACTGGAGATTAGAAGCAGACGACATTAAAAACTTCGAGCAACTCATGAGTCAAACAAAAACGAAAGTACAACTAAGAGAAGAGGTGAAGGATTTAAAAGGCCACAAAGTAAATTGACAGAAGAAAAAGACCACAGAAAAGGAAACAAAGCATACAGGCTGCCAAACGGAAGAGCAAGGCACAGACAATAGGACACAGGACCCTAAAAGGCTAATCCAACCTGAAAAATCCCTAAAAAATTTCAAAGAGGTAGCAGGCCTGAAATGGAAGCTCGAAGACTATATCCACACTCAACATATTAAGGGATCAGTCATAAGGGCGGGGAAAAGCTCCGACACCCTCAGAGTCATAGACAGGGAGTACAGAATAGTAGGAAGAAGAACAAGAAAAGACAATGGTCCGGAGGATAAGCCCCAAAACTAGAAGGAACTGGAGGAACTCAGAGAACAAGGGACCGAACCGGGGGACATAGCTTATATGATCCACGCGATAAGGACTCTCCCCCCCAAAACAACGACACCTGGAAGAGCAGCCAGCGGTACTGGCTTTACCTTATGGTGGACAGGGAAAGAAGCCAGGAGGAAAAAACGGGTCAACTGTTCACGGGCCTCAAAAGAGCGAAAGAGATCCTGGAAAACAACCACAGGTTACAGTTCGCGATTGAACTGCCGGAAATGGACCAGACCACCGGAAGAAGGATGGTGGAATATATATGGCATGATACAAATATGCGAATACAGATATACTCTAGCATGCAACAACAGGATATGGCGACAGACACCCAAAAAATGGGTAGACAAAACAACGAAACGATAATTATCAAACCAAATGACAGAGGCCTTAACGGGTACGCGGACATCCTACGCAACATAAAACAAAAGGTCACATACGCAAAACACAATCGCTAGCGTCCGAGTTAAAATAAGAGGAAAGGGAAAAAAGAAATAGAGGCCTTTACGCATACACTCTCACAGGGGATAAAAGAAGTGGCTCAGGTTACCCTGAGAGAAGACAAACGCACCTTCAGATTGCTGGACAATGACGAAACGGTACAGGAGGAGGATATTCGCGCCGCTCTAAGGGATACTCTTGGCGGGAAAGCAGCCCTGAGCAGACCACCACATATACGCCTAGCGGACAAGGCAAACATGCCGGGAAAAAAGTATGCCTTTATCACAGTTAGCGCGGAGGAAGGCAGACTCTTAGAAAACAAGAACACGATAGGTCAGAAATGGCTCCGCTGGAGGGTAAGGGAGGTGAGAAACCCCCCAAAATGCACGAAGAGTGGGCCATGAAGCAGCGAACTGCCCAAAAGATAACACAAATGGAGCCTGTTACAGGTGAGATGAGCAGGGACATATCGCCAAGGCTGCCAAAACGAGCCCAGGTGCTACCTCTGCCAGGAGGAGAGGCATAGAGCGGAGACTATGAGGTGCCCGCGCTATAGAGAACTACGGAGATAGCTCTATCAGGAGAAGATGGCAAGAGACAGAGACAGACCATATGCAGGACCAAACATCTAAACACTGCCCAAACAAAACGACATACAGGGAGATGAAACTAAAACTGCTCCAGACAATCCTGGGAAGGTCCAAAAGAGCAACGGACCTGATGAAACAGAAATTCACAGAGGAAAACATCAATATCGCCCTGATTGCAGAACCGAACAAATTTATAGCAAGGAGTGGCTCCAATTGGAAAAACGACCGGGATGCACATGCGGCAATATATATCGCCCAAGCGACATCCATAGGACGGGCTCAGGCCGATACTTCACGTGGGTAGAAATGGAAAAGTTGTTATATATTGCTGCTACATACACCCTAGCTGCTCACACGAAGATTTCAAAAGGGCCCTAATTCAACTAGGAAGGGACGTGAAAAGGCAGGGCAAGGAGATCATAATCGGCGGAGACTTCAATACCAAGTCTCACTGCTAGGGTGGATGGATCTTGTGTGCATGAACCAAAGAACTAACCCTTTGACAGGGATGACAAGATATCCTTCAAAGACGTGACTTTCTGCTTGCCAAACTTGGTATCCTCGATACAAGGATGGCAAGTAACTAAAGAAGAAAACTTAAGCTACCACAAAAACATAACAATGGACCTAGTTACGGCAGAAGGAATAATCCATTGGAGTCGCGACAAGCAACCTGAAAGGGGATGAGTGTTTGAAGAAAATCGCATGGAGAACCTGGCAAATCATATCAGGAAGGCCATCAATGCAGACAACTGGCAGCCGAAGTCCGTACTACTAGACTGAACAATAGTCAAAGCATGTAACAAATCGCTAAAAAAAAGAATTGCTTCTTTAGCTTTAAGCAATAAGCGCGACATATTGGTGGATGGAGGAAATTTCCAAAGTACACAAAGAATGTACACAGGTGAAGAGACAGCTTATACGGGCCAACTACACCTATGACGAGGATAAAAAGAGAACCATCCTCTGTCACTATAAAGAGCTAAAGACAACCCTTAAGAAGAAGATAAAGCAGGCCAAAACCAATTGTTGGCAAACCTTATGCCAAGAAATAGACGCAGACCTGTGGGGAAATTGCTACAAAATCGTAATGGGGAAATTAGGAAAATGCTCGCCCATCAAAATCACGTAGTGAACAAAAGAACTAGGGCGATAACCACAGATGATATTCCACCATGTACGCTGAAGGAGATTATGAAGGCGGGCAACAAGTTGTGCAAGGGGGGTTCCGCCGGACGTGATTAAATGGTTAGCAACCAAGTACCCCGAGACATTCCGAGAAACCTTTCAGCAGCTTCTCAACAAAGGAGACTTCCCAGAAAACTGGAAGAAGGGAAAGCTCACACTTATACCAAAAAAAGTGGGTACAGAGTCATCTGTTTGCTGGACCCGACGGCAAAACTCTTCGAGCAAATAATATTTGGCCGACTCCTAGTTGTATAATTTGACAATGACAACACATGTCATTAAAATATGTCTATTGAGAGACAAAAATATGCTTTATTTAAGCAATAATATATAAAAAGATACTGCAGAAGGTATTCTGAAGCAGAATGGATGATTATATAATCATGGGTTTGAGTGGAAGAACTTTCAATCAAGAGAACTCCGCCCGTCCTCCTTCCGACTAAAATTTTAAGTATATTTACATGTTTTATATTATAAATTTTGTATTATTTTGTAAGAAAGGAGTACAAAGATATTATAAATAAATAAATAAATAAAGAGCATAATCAACTAAGCAAGAACCAATACGGCTTCAGAAATTGAAAGTCAACAACGGATGCGTTCAGCAAGGTCGTTGAGATTGCTAAGAAGGAAGGAGGCCACCTCAAGAATAACTTTGTTGTACACTGGACGTGAGAATGTTTTTAATTCCTCTCCATGGAAAGGAATTGTAGAAGAACTACAAAAACGAAATATGCCACCCTAGCTGATTAACACAGTAAGTAGTTACCTTCATGACAGGCATATCCAAGTAGGACACACGAAAAACCTGCAACTGACGTGCGGTGTTCCACAAGGATCGGTCCTAGGGCCGATCCTATGGAACATTTATTTCGACGGTGTCTTCGAAGTAGCGGTACCCGAAGGCGTACACTTGGTTCTCTACGCAAACGACCTCGCGGTAGTGCCCTGTGGAAGGGATGAGGAAGAGATAGCACTCAACCGCCATTCACAATGTAGCAACATCGCTGTTAGGCTAGGAGATACGGAAGTAAAGAGCCAGAAAGCAATAAAATACCTAGGAGTAACCCTGGGACATAACATCTGCATGGCGGAACACATTAATGAAGGCTGCAAAGAAGGCCGAAAAAAAATCAAAGGACAACAAATTTTGACATAAAAGCACATAATCATTGAAAAAATAATGGAGATTTAAAAGCCTATATAACAATAGGTAATTGTAGAAATGTAGTAATTTGTTGAAAACATTTGACATTAAATAATCAGCACGAGATTAACCAACTATGCTGAAATTTCCTTACATAATTTGCTAGAATTAAATTAGTTTAAGTGATCATAACGGATTTAAACGTATATAAGGTGACTGAGAATATCTTTGAAGAGGAAATTTAAAATAATTTGAAACATGTTTAAAGGTGTGTTTAGACAGTTAATTAGGAAAGGGAAGCTTATAACGGGTGTCCAACAATTATTGCAGTCCCGGGTGGCGTTGGAATAAAAAACGTGGGTTATTAACCTGAGTAAAATATTATAAGCTATAAAGACTGTTGTTATTAAACAAGAAATACATTAAAATAAACCTATATTGTTCCTTTGACTAGGTTAAAAATAATCAACAATTAGAAAAATAATGAGTACTAATAAAAAAAACAGATGTAATTTATTAATAGAAAAATATTCCTATTCTATTCACATGAAATTAAAACAATGCATCAAGTCAATTGTTTCATGTCAATGAAACAGCATCCGTTTGCCTCATTCCCAAAACCCCCAAAAAGCACCATATTCATAGCAGGCGGTGTTTCACTTTCGTACATCTTACGAACCCAACCATCTACACTGGTGAAAACGGCCTCTATCCCAGTAGAATCCCCTTCCATTTCGACGTGAGCAATGTTTAATGTAAACTTATCCATATTTTCACAAAACTTGGTAACAACGTCCTCGTTGCTATCTCCATTCCGGAAACGGATCTTTTTGTCGTATTTTTCTCGCGATCTCTTAAAGGTATTTTGTCGGTATTGCTCCAATGTCTTTGGCATGGCGGTCACGGAGGCGGTACGCTCGGTGCGCGTCGCTTGTTTCAGCATGCTCGTTGCGAATTGCGAGCTGCCGAATTGGGGATGTTTCTTCATTTGATATTCAACTGTGGTCATGACGGCGTCACCGAAATACAGATCTCTTTGTAACTTCAAATGGATTAATTTTAATGAAGAGATGGCATCCTCGGCGGAGTCATGTCCACCATGTCCTGTCTGAATCCTTTCATTTAGGAATTCTCTAGCTAGGATTTGCAAGCGCGTCTTACGACCTCGGTATCCAGACATATTGAAACATACACTGAAAAAAAATGATGTAGGGTTTAGCACAAGAATAAGAAAATGAGAGTTATAAAAATTAAAAAGGTAACTTATTTAAGTAATATTTTATGTCCTTTAAGGCTTTTCCATAGATAGGTAATTTTTTTTTATCTACTTCAAACAAAATATTTAAAAACTAAACTAAAACACAGTTAGGATTTTAGTTTAGCGAATTACTTCTATGTTATGGTTGCAACCGACCTAATGAGAAATTAATTACATACATTTTTTTTTAAATAAATAAAAAATGCTGCTACATTCTGGTGAAACATGTCAGGTAACTGATCAATTAAATATGAAACTAAACAAGTATTTAATCTTCAAATCCATCCCATATGAAACTATAAACCAATACACAGAAGTTAAAAAAAAGTTAAGTATTGTAATTATTGTAATGTTGTAACCTTTTTTCACACATCGATTAAATAAATATTTTACAAACCTGCTATCAATAATATAAGGATGAAATATTTTCAAAGCGTGCAAATCATTGGATAAACCCTGCCCGACCCAAATGGCATCTCCTGGAAGAAGTGCACGAAAATCTCTGTGCACGTCCTCAATATACTTTGTGGAGGTTGCCATAAGAGCAGGTGTAATTCCCGACCACTTTGTCAAATAATCCAAAACTTCATTTCTGGGCGTAACAATCTCATCGTATATAGTGCGATACATTTCATCAACAATAGTAACCCTGGCCAATTCACTTCCCTCAGTCGTTTTTACCATTTCACAATCGATACCAAACATTGGACTTCTAGGTGATACAGGCATGTATTCGTCCTTTGATAACACATAACCTTTGTATTTTCTTTCCATTAAACCTTTAATGGGGAGGGGGAAGTTTTCCTCTACCATTTGCCAACCTGATAAAAGTAGTTGAGTACGTGGAAATTTGTCACGCATGTACGAGCCTTTCTTTTGTTGAGATGACGTAGGGCCTATGGGAAACATGGAATCAGTGAGGTCGAAAACATCTTTACATTCTTCAGCCGCTTTTTCTAAAGTTCCGTATTTTTGAGTATATTTTTTCATTTGTGTCATTGTAAGAGGTACATTGATTAAATCCTTAATCACATCACTGCAGTAAATGTTTGGATTTACAATCTCGATTTTGTTTTTAAAGTTTTCACACAAAAAAGGCATTCGACTCTCATTCGAAATATAATGATACAGAGAGAGGTTTTCAATCACTAGTACATTTGTGTGCTTGATCGAGCTGAACCTATCTACCTGACACCATCTTGTGGGTGAGTATGACGAATGATGTCCGATCTCTGAATACATGATTAAATGCTGAATGTCGATTACAAAGAGCGGGATGCGGCTATCTAAATCGACAATAAGCGCCGCCTTTTCTCCTTGATCCCGTAACCAGAACTTAGGGTTCGGCTTCTTTCCCGATTTCTTCTTTTTATTATTCTTCTTTGATCCCATGGCTTCTTTTGCTACCTCGGTATCACATTCACCTTTATCGATGTCACCTTCTTTGCAGATTTTTTTCGGAGAGGGTTCAGAATCTGGACCATCGTCAACCTTCATTTGCTGCTCAATAACCGTTTTACTCACTTGCTGATGATTAGACTTTTTCATAGCCTTCGTCATTTTTCACCCAACATATCACTAAAACTAAAAAAAAAAGAGTTAGAAACATGATATTACAATCCATTACTTTATCTTAGATTATTTGTTATCACTAAATAAATATATTAATTTATACATTGAAATAATTAATAGTACCTTAAATAATATTGTATTACAAGATTACAAACAAAATAAATAAAACATGCATGAATGTACCCATTTTAAATATTCTTTAAAGGATCAGCAATTTAAGTAGAATTAATTATTATAGAAATTGACCACTATAATGATGCAAGTATATGAAACTTAATTTGTAATAATTCATTCATTCTAATATTACATATCAAGTCTAATCAATCAATCTTAAAATGTTTGAGTTACATGAAGAAAAATTTAATATTATAACTTATATTAATAAAGGGATACATAACTTATAATATTACGTGAATCGTAGTTCTAACATTACTTTCTGCCTCATTTGGACCCTTTACTTTAGGTTATTAGGTATAATTAGTAACTATTAAAATATTATTTAATGACTTAACTTACAGTGGAAATGTTAAATAGAGTTGTATTAATGTAATATAAAAATGTAAGCTGTATAAATAATTACTTTACAACTATAAACACACAATTTTACTTTAAAACCAATGAAACAAACAAATTCACGTGTTTGTATATTTATAGGTTAGGTTACGCAGTACAAACAATAATGTTAATTTAACTTAAATTGCATAATAATTACTCACAATAACAACGTATAACACGTTTAATGGTAAGAAATTAATCCAAACCTAAATTTTCTTGACTAATCTCTACCAAGATTAATTTAACTCAATGAGAAATCACCTGAACATAAACTTGATTTTAGTATTTCCTTATCAAGTAATTTTCGAGAATCGCTGGAAAAGATTAATGGTATATAATCACACCTAAATAAACACGAATTAAATTAATATTTTGACTATTTTTGAGGTGTGTGTTTAGAAAAAATACACCTCTATTTCGCCTAGAAACGTTTACAAATCTAACAGTTGGCGACACTGATTGAGTGTGCGGCGTTGCCTAAGTAGCGTTTTGGTTTATTTATAAATATAAATATTTTCAAATTTAATTGAAAAATTAGACAACAAGAAACCATTGTTTTATCACATCGTAGCTTCTTTGGGCAAAAATAAGGTACAGTTTCTTAGTTTAAGCTCTAATTACGGTAAAAAAACAGATAGTTATGGCCACTTGCACCAGGTCTGGTTAAATTTTTCGATTAACTAATCGCTACTAACTTTAACCAGAATATTTTGTTTGCACCGTCGGCTGGTTAAGTAACCACCGATCACAGAGTAATAACATAGAGAGCACACGTTTTTATAGGGTTTTAATTTTTATTTTTGGTATTTTTATGCCGTACAATTGACAGTGGCGCGTTTATATACTTAACCTATATTTCTTATTCCTTACACGCGTGACAAGTTTCAGAGTGCTTTGGTATATCAAAGGAAAGCGAAATGCAGAAAGTGTTTAAATTTGGACATAAAAATAAAAAAATTACAATTACTCCATTTTAATAAATTTTATTAAACTATAAATTGTTAAAATAATTATTTATTAACTGTCTCCGGACATTCCCAATATTTTTATTGTTATTATTAATGGCATCAATATTTCCATTGATAATTAATAATTGTATCTCTCTATTTATGTCATCAGGTAATCCTGGTACACCCTCGTCGTACATTATAGCAATATTTTGAAAAATTGAAGTTGCAATTATCAGTTTTAGTGTTGTCGATACTTTTAAACGACACCCATATGCCAACCCAGGAAATCGTCTTTTCAGCACACCAAAACATCTCTCTATACTACTTCTAGTTTTGATGTGACATTCATTGTAGCGTATTTTCGCCTGTGTTACGGGATTTATCAATGGAGTGCATAAATATGGCTTGTTTGGGTAGCCGCTGTCACCTGTAATGAAGTAACAGTCATTACATATATCCTGCGTTTTTTTTTTATCTATGCACCGTAAAATTTACATGGTACAAACTTTATTACCTGTTTATGGTTTTTCTATTGGGAAATTCAGCATTTTTTTTGGTACATTGCAAGTGTGCATTGTCGTTAACAACTCTTAATAGTGTTTATAATAAAAAAATCTTAAATTAATAAGATATCGAAGAAAATATTTGGTTAAATTGAATTTGATAAGTGAATTTCATAGCGGCCAAGAGTTGTCTACTTTAGACAGTACTTTCAGACAGTACACTGCAACAAATGCAACAGAAAACCCATTAACTGCTATGGTGCATAGATAAAAATGTCACTAATGTTATAGTTCAAATTAATTTCTTTTATAAAACTGAGAAATGTAATTAATATAAAAAATTGACAGTGATTGAGAGAACACTAAATAATGTTCTTAATCTTACCAAGAAGAATGCAGTTTTGCTAGCGTCTCTGCTCAGCCTCTGCATTTATTCTAGAATTATTAAAAATAGTTCAGTCATGAACTGATCCTGGGCACCTGGCAACAACATTTGTGATTTTTAAATCCGCATTGCTAATGATTTGCACGTTTATTGAAAAATACTATTTTCGGTTGCGGAAAATTTCAGGATCATCTCCTCCTACAAAACATATTTCAAATTAATACATTTAATATTAATGCAATAAGGATAACACTTTATTTATAATAAATTAAGTAATGTTTGTAATAAATTATATATTTTAAATAAGCCACCTCAAATATATTTAATAATTTACATTTCAATGATGATTTGTATGGTGTTTATAGTAATTTAAAATAAATTGACTTTACCAGGTGACTTTATTTTAATATGTGTACAATCTATAGCTCCTATAACCCGTGGAAATTCAGCGATTTTAAAAAACTCTTGCTGAACTTCTTGGGTTGCTTCCACAGTTGGGAACTTAATAAACGTTCGGTGGTGTTGGGCAATTGCATTTATAACACGTACTACAATTCTGGATACTGTAGACAAATGCATTCCACTACTATCTGCTATAGTTTGCAAATGTCCACCTGTGGCATAATACCGCAGACATGTCAGCAACTGATTCATAGGTGAAACACAATTATTGCTAAAAAGAAACATTTATAAATGTTTATCATTCTTTTTATATTAAAAGCTTACCAATCAACTGGAAAATCAATGTCGCCTTCGATTAATATATATCAAAATAGTTTAACCTAACGTTTATTTGACGAGGTAAACCGAAATTAATGAAATCAATAACATCCAAGTCATCAATTTCGTCAATCTCGTCAATTATCAAATCCATTGTTAGCAAAGGTTAGCACAATAAAATATGTCTGACAAATGTACATAAATAACTTCACGATTATAAACGTCCTGAAGTTAGTCGTTACGTATTTAGCACGTTAACCGGCCAAAATCGGCTGGTTAAATATTTGATGTTTTTGGGGGACTTTAACCGGGACAAAGTTGCGGTGCAAACCGATTTTTCGTTAACCAGTGATTAAATTTTAATCAATGGTTAAGTAGCTGCGGTGCAAATGGGCATTAGAGGCTGTTTATTTATATCTTATAATAATTGATAACTGGTAAATATTCATGAAAAAATATAAATTAAAAAAGTTTTTTACATCTGTGTATATCAAAATGTTCATAATGTTCATCCGTGCGATTATTTTCTAACTTATCGATCAAATTATTTAGCAAATGTATGCATTTGACTAATGTCTGCATCATTTTACTTAAATAATTAATTTCGCTTAAAATTTCGTACCAGATTACAACAGATCATAAAAAATCATAATTTTGATTTCAAAATGGATCATTCTCTTGTAATTTCGAATTCGAAAATGCTCCCGAAGTTTGTTCAGTGAAAGTAAAGATAAAACAATTTTTGAGGATAATCATTAGTAATTAATAAATAAAAATCGTACTACTTACCATGTATGCGATTTTTCACACTTATAATAATTGCTCAAAGATATATGTAGGTATGATACAAGTTAACTAACTAACTAGTGACTGAAAATGAATACACAATTACCTCCGCAAGATACGAGCATTCCCCTGAACGTAAAACTATCGCCCGGGATGGAACAGCGGGGAAGTCCCCGCGTCGAATTATTCAATTGCCATTTATTTTCTATATAATCAATAGATGCCTTGTTATGACATAATAAAAATTATATAAATAAGATCGATGATGAGATTCCTGGATTTGCCGCACACCCTACACGCCAGCAATTGGGCCTGATTTTACATAATATATTATTTTTTCAAAATTAATTAAATCCTATAAATTGTAAGAACAGAAAAATAATCTCAAAATCGTTGAAGTCGAGATGTATATTTAGTTGCATATAAAGAAGGTTTCATTGCATTTCGCAATTATAATACCAATTGTACTGCCCAAAAAGTAACCATCTCTACATGTACACTTGTTAAAAATTATCTAAAAGTGGCAACACCGCAATATCACTGTAATTTAAAGGTTATGTTAATAAAAACAATCCTAAAATTAAAATGCACACACATAGCCAAAACGCGTCCGCTACATTTACCATAAGCAGTGGACACCAGTCCTTCACAGAAAAGCAGAAAAACTTGTTTGCCGAATTGGACAATGCCGCGAAAAATAACAAGAGGACAATGGATCCAGATGATAACATGGAAGTCGAACAGAAAGTGAACAAATCAAAGGATCGCTCCCTGACCAGAATGTACAAACGCAAGGAGAGCTTGTTCAAGCGTCCTGAGGCACCGATCTCGAAATGTTTACCAGTTGGAAGAATTCCCAGCTACAAACTCAATCCAAACAAGTGGAAAAAATATACATTAGCAGATGTGTCTGATGAGGACGTTTCAGACAAAAGCAACACCAGAGCGGCTTTGTCATTTTTACGAGAGTTAGAGGAGCGCAGCGGGGGCAATAAAAATGAAGAAAAGATGGACGTGCTCCCTGAAAAAATTACATTCAAAAAGACGGCAATGGTTAAGAAACAAATTAATGACGTGGAGGAAAAAACAATATGTTTTAAGAGTTCCAAAGTAGTTATGCCGGAGTACATTGTAGGGCAAAAACAAAGGAAGGAAAAAAGTAATAAGAAGACAAAGCGGGAATGGTCTGGAAAGGAGTTGAAGCTAGATCATTTAATGGATGACGAAGAGGAATGTGAATAAGTTATTTTGATTCTTCTGTAAAAAAAAAATATATTATATAATGAGCTTTCAAATAATAATTTGCATTAATTTAATAGTTGTATTTAAAACAGTTGTTTTACTTTATAAAAAATTATGTCATAGACTATATTTTTTCTTTATGTTTCAGATAGCAATTAAAAAAATTTGGTATACATAATTATAAAGATATTTGTTTATCTTTTTAAAAAAGTTGAAATTCTAAGGAAAAATTAATTTGGTATAATTAAATTTTTCTTGGCAATAATGTTATAATAAAGGAATAACATGCTTAAAAATGTATATTATTCATTCCTTGGGATTCATATCAAATAATATTAAAAACTTATAATTATTACTATTTCTGATTAATCCAAATTTTTCTTCGTTAATATATAGGCTATATTCTTTAGCAACAGTAAATATTTTAGGTTTGAAATACAATAATATTACAATCAATGGTTTTACACAAAGTATTTTGGATTAAATGCACTAAGTCTAGAATTAAGAGTTTGTGCAGCCAGTATTAAACAAAATAGTTAATTTCTGAATTAAGTGCAAAGAATGAATTCATACTTCTGCTTTACGGCCACCAACAAAATCTATCGCAGCAAGGGGAAATTAAAACACCTGACAAAAAGCTATTATCTGTATTGCCCATTGACTTGTTTGAATTTTTTTAAATGTTTTTAGGATTCTTTCAAAAAAGTATTTAATAATATTTCTGCTAGTTAAGGTAAGGTATTAATTCAGATAAGAAATATTCCATATATAAATATTATATTTTAAATTCAATTTATTTCATCAAACGGTACATTTGATTAAAAAATTCGAAAAAATACTCGTTATAAATGGTCCGTACAAAATGCACACTCGTTCAACGAAAACATCTTATACTTGAAGGGGAAAGGCACGTGTAACCTAACACACTACAGGAGAATAATATAAAAATAAATTAAATATGAAACGACTACAGTTAAAGCTATGTTATCAAACACAAAAATTAAACTAAATTACTTTCTGTCTCCACCTCAGCCGCCGCAACATAACCGCGCACATCTTCCAACGCATCATAAAATATCGTAAACAGAAGTAACAAACTTTAGACTCTTTCATGCATCATGCAACAATTATTAAATAAATTACAGAGCCGTTTTGCGTTTTACGTGAACAGAGCTTGCACATTTTGAGTCACCTCCGGACCCAGTGACGATATTATCGACGCGAATTCTTGCGGGAAATCGCGGTTGACGGTTTTCAAGAATTCATTCACTAATCCTGTCGTTTCTGTAACATTAAAAAAAATCACAAAAATTAAATTAGTAATAAAACAAATATGTATTAAACTACAAACTCTCATTACTTAATTTTACACTGCCAATGTTCTACATTTTAAAATGTAAGCCAAGAATGAATTCTTAAATAATGAAATTTTTAGAAGAAATATAGTATAATATATGGTCAGAGAGAATACTTTTCTTATCTCAACAAGGTGCTTTAAAATGAATGTACAAAATTTAATGTGAAACTCTCATACCAAATAGTACATTAAACAAATTTCAATTCATTGGTGTATTTTTTTTACAGTTTCTACCTTTTAAAGTATTTCATTTGTTTCAAACTGGTACAAACTTACCATCATTCCCTGTTTGTTTGTTGTGATAGATATGTGCAGCCACTTTAATTACAGTCTCCAGTTGAGCTTTCAATATTGGATTGCCTTGCTGGTACAATCCAAAGAAGCACTTGATGACTGCTTCGTTTTCCTGGAAGTCTACTTTCAAAGGTAGTTGCTGAAGCAGCACTGGGAAGACCTGCATTTTTTTAAAGATTAAAATGCTGCTATTACCAAATAATAAATAAACTAAAAGGTCAAAATTACCTGATCAAGAGGAAGTAGTGAATGATTTGTGATGATCATTTTAGCCACTGCACCGCAAATGTTATCTCTGGTGCCTGCGTGTTGCTCAGTCTCGAGCATTGATGATAATCCTCGTAAAATGTCAGTGTAATGTCTAAATTGAGTTAAGGAATATTTTAAAGCAGAATTGATGTTTTTTTATGTAGTAGTAATTGTTTAGAAAGTTTAGCTTTAAATATTTGCATGATTGTTAAAGATTATATTTGTAGTTATTGGACTAAACAATATTCGAAACAATTTCATCTCTGTGTAAATTTAGTTAAAAATATATCATTTTGCTGTAATTAAACTATGAACTTTAATAATTGTAAATCCAGTAAAATCAAGTGATAAAATTTTATTGTTGTTATTAATATAGCTAGTAGATATAAAATATTGTAAGAGGCATGCAAATGTTTTGCTTAAATGTGTTTATTCACATGGAGAGCCAATTATTTATTTTTTAGTAATATTTTACTCAAAAAAATTGAGCATAAATTTAAATTTGGATTATGAAAGAACTTCTAATTTTATTTTATTGATCCAGGAGTTAATCTAGGGGTTTGTTGATTTTACAAAATGTTTTTGTAGTGTTGTTTAATTATTTCCAGACACACTGTGCTTGTTTTAAAATATTGTTTTTACTAACGTTACTAGTTGTTCATTCTTTTTTAATAAGGATACGGAAAGACAGCATCTTTGCCATGCAACACCATTTCACCGAGCCCATAGATGGCGTTGTTACGAACTTCGTCACTGGAATCCTTTGCACCCATATTCCACAATTGCAACAGTTGTGGAATAAATTTCTCCAGATATGTGCTGAGAGGTTTCATGCATTCAGCTAATGTACCAAAAGCAAACGACCTTTGACTGAGACTGACATTGTTTTTCTGCAACACAATTAAAAATATTAATAGTAGTAGTAGTGTTTGGCTAATGACCACGTAGTCTTTCCGCCGCACACTGTGCCAAATCCGAGCGCGAGCGCCAGGGGGGGTTTTGAGGGAAAAAAAATTAAATTGAAAATTTCGAAAAAAAAAAACATATCCACTCGATTGTAGATACATGAAACCCATTAGATCTTGCATATTTATATTTTTTAACCCTCTATATTATTCGCAATTAACGCTTAAACTTGATCGATTTAGAAAACAACGATTTTACGGCATTTCACGCGCAATGTTAAATAATTTATTACATAGGTTATAGATGTACTATCAATATAATATTATATACAATTGTTTATAACATAATACTGTACGTTATGGTTAAAATATCATGTCTCTAAATTTATAGAATAAAAGTTAAACAATTTTGAATATGAATAATATTTTAAATACAAATTTTAACTTTAGATAGAGTTATATAAAAAATTCAAACTCGATGAGGTTTGGGAGTATCACCAAAAATTAGTTCAATGTTTTCTCTAACTGCCCTCAAAATTTCGTATCTCCACTCCTGCATATTTTTGGTCTTTTTGATTTTTATATTCGGCGCTACCTATCAAAATTGGGTCGAGCGAACACGTGTGCAGTATCGCGGAGTCGAGCACAATATTTTCAAGCAGCACGCATAAACATAAAATAAAAACGCACTTAAAACACACTTGTAAATATTTAAAAAAATAGGGCGGTTACAGAAAACCCAGACAAATGTTTCTATGATAGTGTCAATCCTCATAATTTGCGATTTTCTGAAAAAAAATATTAATCAGAATATTTATAAAATTTGTCTGATATTGTAGAACGAAATTATTTATTTTGTAATGTCTGATTTACTTACTTATTTAAAATGGAAAATTGTTAGTATCATCATCAGTCAATTCGTAGTCAGTGCCAGTATTCGTAACCGAATACGCCACCACCGGCGTGTAAATATGTATATTTTTTCACACTAACTAATTTATTTCATTGTAATTTTTAAAACGTATATTCTATGCAAGTGTATTAAGAGTTTGTTTCGCTAATAATAAAAAAAGTGCTTAAGAATATTATCAAGGCTCTTTTTAAATAACTAGCAATTTCAACTTACAGCTCTTGCTGACATCAGTTCCAAAATATTAGGGAAATAGCATAAGAAATCATCAGGTCTGAGCGCGTTTCCGAATTTTGGTATTACATCGCCGGCACATTCCAGTAAAAGCTCAGTCTGTTCAGACTCCCCTTCATCTCCTCCGCCCTCACCGCCCATATCCTGATCTTGGCACATTGTCTGAAAAAAATATACACAATTGTATACAGTGCTAATTCTACTTTTTTGTTTGCACTCAACGCCATCTTTTGACTTTTGTCTGTCGAACCATACATTTCTAAAGTGTTAATCATGATAATCACTTATGAATTTTACAACATTAAATGCATTAAAATGAAGTATATGATACTATTAAAACAGCCAAAATATTTGCATCAGGTAATATTACTTACTCTAAGTGTAAGAATATCGATAACACAATTCATAATAGCCTCTCTGTGTCCTTCACCAACCAAAACATCTTCCTTGAGTTCATCCAATAAATTGGCGTACGCCGTGGTTGCAGTCATGACGATATTCTGCTCCTCGTCGCATCGAATCAACTCGGCGCATTTCGGCACAAACATCTGCAACGCCTTATATAACGCGTTTTTACTCTCCGGAGTATTAACACTGTGTAAAGTTATGCAAAACTGTTCGAGCGCTAAAATCGCCGAGCTCCTGATATCCTCCTGGGGGTAATTTACTAGCTTGAAAATCTCATCGAAACATTTATCTAAATACGGAAGGAACCTAGGCCCGATGTGCTTGCACATTTCCGTGATGGAGAGGCAAGCCTGTTCTTTCTCGTCGTTGTACGAGTTTTCCACGGTGTACCTGCACTGGGAGTCGTCGCTGCTCTCCGATTCCCCATCGATGTCTTCTTCACCGTCGTCTAGGTCAGATAATTCGTCGTATATATCTAGGCCGTCTTTCTCTTCTTCTTCATAATGTGCCTAAAACATAAGAAACAATTACATTACAATCATGTAAATAAATATTTAAGTTATACTTACAATAATTCCTTCACTACTCTGTATCGTACCAATCATTTGTTCAACAATTTTAGGCAATGCTGGTTCAATATCATCTTTCATGACGTTCGATAACGCCGCAAATAAAGCGTACAAACTTTTTCTGACATCTGGATCGTCAGTCTCGTCCAAAATCCTAAGGCCCATTTTTAAAGTGTCTGCGGCTAGGGGTTTGAAACTCTCTCCTTCCACATTATCAACAATACTAGCCAAACAATCTGCAAGCATATTTGTATATTTTATAGTTTAACGAAACAAACAAATTACAAATTTCTTACCTAATGCATAAGATTGTAATTCAAATAATTCTCCTTCACGATCAGCGTTAATATAAATATTTAAAATCTCGATCAATTTTTGGAAATACGGTAGGAGCTTATCCTTGACGGCACACGCTACCGAATCTAACGTACTCAAGGCTAAACGTTTTAACTGCATCGACCAATTGTTTGGATCCAAACCGACTAATAATCTTTCCATCAATGTAGGTAAATAAGGCAGCAATCCCTCATCTAAATGCATGCAGAAACTTTGCAGCGCGTAAAACATCCTGTCCAAACCGGCGGGTTCGGTTTTCGTTTTCTCCATATCTGCGTAGAGTTGTGAGAGATAGTCAAAGAACACCGGGAGTAGTTCCGATGCATATTGGCTAATTTCCGGTTGAAGATGCTCGGAGAATTGGCCCAGAGCAAAAAAGGCAGCGTTTCTTACGACCACGTTCGGGCTGCGAATGCCGTTGTAAATGCACTTCAAAAACGATTCTAAATATTTGTTTCTAATATAATCAGCACAGCCTTCAGCTAGTACGGCTAGGGCTAAATAGGCCGCTTTTTGGGCATAAATATCAGGGGCTTCTAAAGCCGGTTGAATTCGTGTCAGTAAAAACGGCACCACCTTCTCAGGCGGAACGTTAATGGCTATCAAGTCTAGAGTTTGGGCGGCTATTGTGGTCGATGTAAACTGATCAGGATCTCCTTGGAAGTACTCCTCGTTGATATCATCCTCGGGTTGTTGGGCCATTAACTGCATCACGACGTCAATGATTGGTTCAATGAGTTTATTTTTCTGCACGACTTTGCTCTTCGAGCGGATCAGCCAACCGACCACGCCGATAGCTTTTATCTGAATGCTGGTGTCTCTCTCCTTGTTGCTTCCAATTTGCAGACACATGTTAACGATAAGAGTGATATGAGGGACCACCACTGCGACAGCGTATTCAATTAAATCTTCGATTATTTCAAAGAGGTCGCATGCACGATTGTCGTCTTGTTGGGCATACATGTTAATAACCCCTAAAACTCCAGGTAGTAAACTGTGGTACACATTTATCATCTAAAAATAATTTATCATATTAAACATACATAATGTAATAATAAAATGATTTGCATCCCCTTCTACGATGTTGGATGAGAATTATATTTTATTTATATTTACCTGTTGATGGCCTTTGATTATAGACACCAAGTGCTTCATGGTGACTACGGTGTAGTAGGCAACATTAGCTCCGGCAATAAGATCTGGAAGACCATTCAGAATGTTGGTGAAGAGTGTGGCCAATGAGTCAGCATGTTCAATGTATGAGCCTTTTGAAATTTCAGTCATTATTGATAAAGTGTACATTCCAAGCTGAAAAAATAATTATCATTTATATAATAATAAATTAAATTAAATTTTTAGTTTGCAATAAACAATACTTATTATAAATGTTTATTCTTACATTAAATAATATCTTAAACACATTTGATAGTTTTGAGATGACATATAAAGGAAAGAGACACTCATCATTGGTTAGGCCTAACTAAAGACAATGTCAAAAGCATGAGTATAGATTAAAATTGGTATCTCCAAGAATACTAAACATAACACCAAAGAATTAAAAAGTGTATAAACTTAAAATTAATGACATTACATTACAAGTCTATTTGTATCTAGGTTTCTAACATTTCAAAATTATTCTTAGTTAAGTGTTATTTTAAACAACTGTGCAGAAATACTTTTCTACAATTTGTATCAACAAGCTGTGCGCATCATTAATCTATAAATACATCCCGAAAATGGTTCATTTAAATTCCAGCCACACACACGCTCAGGATGTGAGTCACACACTAGACAATTAAACGATTGAGTCATTACCTCCTTGTCGAGCAGACTGTCGCTGTTGCAGAGCTGGTACACAAACTGCAGCACCTCTGGCCACGTGTTGTTGGGAAATTCGTGCTTCGCCAACAACCCTATGAACTGGGCTATTAGATTCTTCACTAGTTTCTCCTGTTCATTGACCAACGCTTGTAACATCCCTTGTTTTATCCTTAGAAAAAAATTATATAAAATATATCTTCATAAAATGTATAACATACATTTTTTTATCCGAGGAATTGAATAAATAAATATTTCTAGCGGGTGTAAAAAATGAAAACAAGTTTAGAAGTTAAATATTCAAAATCTTGACTTTGACTTAACAAGCGCCTCACAATTGTATTATAAATATAAAATAAGTTTGGCAATTTATACCTTATTACAGCATAATTGTATTACTAATAATCACGAGGTGAGGAACAGGACAAACAGGAGAATTACAAGGAACAAACAACCACATAATATTACTAACAAATAATATGTATAACCCTGTAATTTGAATAAAATAAATACAATATTATTATTTTAAAAAATATGAATCAAATTTATTTCTAATCTTTAATAATTTCTCTAATTTTATGAAATTATATTCCATCTCATACCACTTTTTTAAAATTTATTATCAAATTTAATTAAGTAAAATCTATAAATAAAATAAAATAATACTTTTAACAATAGTGCTCATTTTTTTTAATTACCTGGTTCTGGATTCTGCATCTAATTTGGACCATTGCTGCCTCTTTGCGAGTCTCCTGCGCAGCACCACGGCAGCAGTTTGTCTCACTTGGGGGTTTTTTGACGTAACAAGTATTTCACATAATGCAGCTACCGCCTCGGGCCTCTTGAAAGCCTCTTTAAGCTCTTTTGTTCCCTAAACAATATATTAAAAACTAAGTTTCAAAGATAGAAAGAAAAAGAATTTTCGATATTAAAATAACTTACAATATTTGTGTATAAGACTGGCCATCAGTCTCAAAACTCATAGTTTTTCCAATATTTCTATAATCTATTATCAATAACATCATTAATATTTTTGATATGTATGGGCTATTATATTAATGAAAATAAAATAATTGAAGCTTCAAGATTAATAAAATGTTGGTTTTTAATCTGCTGATAATTTATTATTTGCCTAACACAAAATACACAATTAACATTTTTACTAAAAATAGTAATATGAATCAGAAATTTTGCCCAGAACTGCTTTTCAGTAAATAATGAATAAGATACTTTTAAGATAAATTGTTTTAAATTTGATTAATATTAACTCCAAGTTTATCTACGTAATAATTGAACCAGCTGTTGCAAACATGCAATGAAAAATGATCCTTATATTTAGTAATTATTTTAAACTGCTAATCCTTATCTTAAATAATTCACAAATTGCAATTAGCACTGTTAAAATGGATATATTAGATATCTGAATACAGTTCCATACAATTGGTGATTATATTATACTACTGATACTGATTTTATGATTCAAAATTTACTATTAGCTCTCTATGAATAAATGCGTTAGATATATAAATATATAATGCGGCTTTAAAACAAGTAGTAATAAACTGTTCATTTTTATCTTAAATAATCCACCAATTACATTTAGCTCTAATAAAAATGTACGTGAAAATACGACGGCTTTCTCTACATTTTGTATTATTAATAATAAAAATTTAACATTTAATAAATTAAGACTAAGCGTAACTGATTAGAATATTCATTCCTACTGTTCCCAGATGTATAAGTTAACAGTGAGCTGATAAGGCTCTATGTATCATACAAATTTTCCACATCTGTATAAATTGAATTTATCGCATCGGGACGTTATTTAAAAAACGTACTTTCCCTTAAATAAGACAATTCTCGAATGCACGTGTGGCCGTTAAGGTTAACCAAGGGACGATTATTCACGCTTACGTGCAAACCCCACACATACACTCACCTGCTGGATTACTTTACTATCCGCAACGAGCAGTTTCTGCAGAATATCCTCCATTTTCAGGGAATTGGCTACTTGTGGAAATGAAATTAAGTAACTGAAAGCCGGGCTCTTCCTCGAGGCAAACTCGTACGTCAAAATTGTCACTCAGTCTAATTGGATTCTCGGTAGACAACTTCAGGCCAATTAAAAGTCTTCCACCCTCTATTTGCAAAAAACGAATATATATTTGTATATATGTATTAAGGTATTCAAATTAGTTATTATATTAATGTTTAATAATTATTTATTTTATAAATTAAATAAAAATTTGAAGAAATATTTTAGAGGATTTTTCTAGGCAACCCATTATGCGTTTTAGTTTGCTAATAGTTCACATGAAGACGTTTTTACGTAAAGTTTATCGTTTTCTGTAAATAAATTAGAATCATTAGGAACTTAATTTTATTATGGTAAACATTTATATTAAATTTAAAAATTTTATTAAACGGTTACTTTACTAAAAAAATTGAAAAATTAATTAAAAAATTGTTGAAAATGTATGTCTATCAATGTTTATCAAAAAAACTTAGTTAAAATAGCTGAAAACTTTGCCACCTTTAAAATGCTCTTAAAATTTGCAGTTAAAAGTTTTGATAGAAATAGTTGAAAAACAATTTTCAAGTCTATTTCCAACTTTCTTTGTAATGGGAATATAACAAAAAAAACTAAAAAAATGTAATACGATGAGTTAGAAATAGGTTTAAAATTGAAAATTTTGAGTGAAAAAAGTTTACCCAAAACCAGTTTTTATCGGAGAATAAAAATTTAGCAGTTAACAGCTGAAAACCATATAAACATTAAAAATTATCAAACATAATGTGCCTAAATCATTTTTATTTAAGTATTAATATTTTCACATACTCTCTGTTAAATGCAAAGCCAAGTTTCTAAAAAAATAAGAAAATTGCTTAGAAGAAAGTAGAAAATTTATTAAAAGTTGAATATTTTTTGAAAAAAGTACACCTTAAAATTTGAAACAATTTAAAAAACAAGTTGAAATTTGTCCAAATCAGTTCTTTCAAGATATGACACAAGACGATATAGATTTATTACATTATGAAAAGAATGAGAAAAATGTTTCTAAAAGATTTGTTAAATGGTTTAAAATTTTTTTGTAAATAAAATATTTTTAATAATACTTGTTTTAAGTCATTTAAAATTATAATATAAAACTTGAAAATTTCATAAAAAAAACGACAAAAAAAGTATTCCCTTTATGAAAAAATAATCGAAAATTTGTTTGACAACTTGAAAATAAAAAATTAATAATATTATTTCTATAAATAATTAATTGATTATAAAAAAATACTTTATTGTTGTTGGAAATTTAGAAATGAAAAATGTTTATAAATGTGTTATATACTTGTACTATTTTTAGTTTTGTGACTTAAGTTTCGGTAATCACACTTACCATTATTAAGCAAGAAGAACTTCTTGTAAGCGTGGTCGTTGTGGACACATGTTCGATATCATTTTTCATGTATAATTGCATTACTCTTTCTAATAAAATAAAAATTTGATCTATTTTCTTCCAAATTCTTTGTTTTCATTTTGTTTTAAGAAATAAAGTTTTTGTTGAAATACCCTTTATTTATTGAGACAAATTTTCACAAAAGGCTAATAGGGTTAGGAAATAAAACACGGACGAAACATACTAAAACGACATTTATTCTGGGAGTAAGGAAAAAGCAATCGAATTTCTCTCTTTCGGACTTTATTAAACATGTATTTGAGTATATATAAAAAAATTTATATTGACATTTTGATACAAAATGGCGGCTACTGGGCCATTCTTCGGAATCACCTTTTTCAAGAGGGCCTCTACGGGCGACGGTGATTCTAGGAACTCGCTCTATCTGAACCAAAATAAAGAACGGGATCTTAATCTACATAAGACTTGCTAGTAAAGTACGTATGCTTTTAGCTTTACATCAATTTTTCGCAAAATGGCGGACTTGTAAAAAAAAGTTGAATATTTGACCGAAAAATGAGCAGTAAATTGTTTATAAAAAAAAAGTTGCAATGATAATAATAAAAATCAGCGTTACGTATAACAGATATATAGTCAGATATTGACAGAAGCGGCAGGATTTCCAACACATAAAATAACCTATTGTCTAAAAGTTAGTGAAACACGCCGGATTGTAAACTGAACAAGAAGTAATTATAACAGAGTAATACAAATATCAGTTGTAAAGACAAATCTTGGAACACATGTTCTTAAATTTAATTAAATTTAAAGGTTTTGTAGATATATCTCCTAGTTGATCTTACTATCGCACGAACTCCATATCAATGTTCCCCTTTTGATATCGTGAATTGTATACAAAGTAGTAACGCACTTCTATATGCTTTGATACACTGGTACATTTCTGATTTCACCGATCTCGGACAATAACCTATTAAGCCATACCAGCTCCTTTACACTTTCGCTAGCAGGTACAAATTCTGTTTCAGTAGTTGAAAGCGCGATCGATTTCTGCAATTGAGATGTCCAGGATACTGCAGTTTCGTTTATGAGAGAAACGAAACCAATTGTTCATCTTTGAGTGTTGATATCTCTAGCGAAGTGAGTAGCCCAGGCCAAGTACATTAGGCAACCCACCGCTGATCGATATGGAACAGAGCTGCCGAGTGGATTCTTGGATGATTGATCCGGTTGTTTGTTTTCAGAAGGTGTTTTCATAGGATTGCAACTTTCCATGCCAAAACGTTGTAAAACTTTTTTCACGTAAGGTCTATGTGCAGTGCGTACATGAGACTTGCCTTGCTCTATTTGCATTCCCAAAAATTAATCAAAAGAGCCTACCGTAATCTTGAATTCTAATGACAGCAATTTCAGTAACGAGTTAATTGTATCTTGTGTTGATCCTGCAATGAGACCATCATCAACGTAAATTGCAATTAGCAGTTTCTCTGCCTTATTCTGTCGGATATAAATGCATGGGTCTGCTGTTGACCTTGTGAATCCGTTGTTTTCTATGAACGAGTAAAACTTGTTGTTTCAGCAACGATGCGAATGTTTAAGACAGATTTACGTACACAGATTTCTTCAAATGACCTTGTGGTTGAGTCATGTCAGAGTCTATCTCACCATATAAAAATGGAATTCTTACGTCGAATTGACCGAGGGCAAGTCTCTTTAGACGCAGTCGCGATAAGGGCAAAAATCGGGTCATACCGGGCAACAGGGCTAAAAGCTTTATCATAATCTAGGCCCTCCCACTGGAACACACCTCGAGCAACTAAACGAACGCGATATCAATCAATCGAACCATCAGGTTTATATTTTAATCGGAGTACCCAACGATTGTCGATTGCGCGGATAACCACGTGGTGGACCTTTTCTCTTCGTTCATTGCATTCACCCATTTATTCAAATGGTAACTATGCATGGCGTCGTTGAAGTTGGGTGGCTGTAGTTCTTCCAGAACGGCTTCTGTCAAACACGACATACACTGTTGATATGTATTCATCAAATCTCACTGGTTGTTCCAAGCGTCGAGTCTGGATGGGTGTTGGTTCCTATTGAAGTTATAAACTTTACAACTGATAGCTTATTTTATATGTTGACAATCCTGTCGCGCCTATTAATAGTTAGTTAGGTTTTTTCTATAGTTAGTATTACACGTCACACTGATTTCTTGTTTACGTCGGCTCGTTTAATAAATGTCGTTTTAGTGTGTTTCGTGCGTGTTTTATTTCCTAACCCTATTAGCCATCACAGGTTATGGGTCCAGGCATGCTTTTAAAGTTGCGTACGCGTTTAAGGTTGGGAAATACGAACACACAATTCGGACATCGACATTCCGACGTAAACAAACGAAAAATGGCTGCCGAGAATCATCATTCGGACGATAGCAGTCGTGTCTTGGCTAGCATTCGCAAACCAGCCAACGATGAACAGTGGGAAACTTGGAAGTGGCAAGTTGAACTTTGAAAGAACAATGTCTTTATTCCATTGTTGATGGTACGCGAGTGTGTCCATCAGCACCTGTGGGCAACGCCGATCCGTCCGACAGTTATCGAAACTGGCAACGAGCAACGCGTGCGCTACTCGGTACGGCCCTCAATGAAGAAGCTGCCATTTACGTTCGCAGGAAAAAATTTGGGATACGTTGTTATCGGTGTTTCAGTAATCGTCTCTACAGCGACTATACACTATACACTTTCGTCACGAAGTACACTTCTCAGCTGGCTAATATATTCGATGACATTCTCGTAGAATTACGAAAGGACAACCCGAGTGCCAACCTTTACCATCGAATCTTCAAAACACTTGTTTCCGAATATCAATATTATCGTTCAACATGGTATCGTGTTCCAGAAGTCGAACAAACTACAAATCTCCTTGTTGAAAATCTACGTTCGATTGAAAATTCGCTGATGCAAGAAGCACCACAGACGTCTTGCGCTTTTTACGCAAAATCTCGACCACAGAAGCCACAGAAGAAATCAGAACCAGTGTCTTCTTCGACAAATGTAAAAGGAAAAGAAAAACGTGCGTGTTTATACTGCAAGAAAGTAGGTCACCTTATCGCCGGTTGCAGAAAACGTGCAGCTGCCGAGCAGAAAATGGTGAGCTCAAATGTCAAAAATAATTCTGACTCAACCTCAAAAATCAGCAAACTAGGTACGTTCCTCGCAAGAGGCCTACATGTTGATGCAGGCTTCGTTCCCGTTGATTCTTGGGTTTCGGATTAAGGTACGTCACATCATATGACAGGAAACAAACAGCATTTCGCTATGTTCGAAAAATTTCCGATCCTGCAACGCATTCAGACAGCAGGTAAGGGCGTTATCCTTGCATATGGCGTCATGAATATTCGAGTCTGTGTTCCGGACGCACCAGTGGAGTCGAATCTCGCAACAACTGAAGAAATACTCCAAGGCTGGCATGAACGCTTAGGTCATCAGAACAAACGTCACGTGCGCGATATATTATCCCGTGTCGGTATTTCGGCTAGGTGTTCAGACACCACGTCATTTTGTGATGGTTGCGTTCTCGGTAAGTCACATGTAAATGGCCCAATGTCTACCAACTCGATTAATGGTTTCTGATATTACATTTGCATATTTTTCATGAAAAAAAATCAGAAGTTACTTTGCATTTGGAAACATTCCTGAATGAGTGCGATATTGCAGGCCACACAGTTAAAGCCTTTCGTTCGGACTGTGGCACTGAATTTGACTGCGAAGCAGTGTTGACTCACCTACGAAAACGGGGCATCGAGTTTCGTCCGTCATGTCCCTACACTCCTGAACAAAACGGTGTTGCAGAACAAGCAAACAGATAAGTTGTTGAACTAGCCCGTTCAATGCTCTCAGTGAGTAAACTGCCGAAAACGTTTTGGGCTCACGCATGTGATAAGCAGTATTTTTGACAAATCGCACAGGGAAGTCAAGTGTTCCAGGCAAAGCTCCATTCGAGTTGTGGACTGGAAAGACATTCAACAGTTTCGAATTCCTCCAATTTTTTGGATCAGAATACTACGTCACTATTTAAGGTTTCGCTTAAAATTTGACGAGAAAGCAGTTGGACACGTGAATGAGAAAGATTGTTACAAGGTTTGGATACCATCGACGCATCGATTAGTAAAGTCAAGAGACGTTGACTTTCGTCCAGAGAAGCTGTGCACAGCAAACAACACCATTGAACTTGAACTTCAAATACCAGAAGAGACCAATCTAGTCGAGGAAATCGTTTCTGGAGATGTCGAACAGAAGAGACCAATCAAGATGAGGAAGTCGTTTCTGAAGACGTCGAACTCAATGAATCAACCAGCAGCACTTAAGATAATGGCAATTCGGATCAGTATAACACTGATGTGAGCGACACCTTGGAAGAGGAACCAACCAGAATTGACGCCTAAAACGAACAACCAGGCAGCCAGAGAGATTTGAAGACTACGAAGTACAATACATATCTCGTCGATCCCAGGCGAACAGTGCTGTGGCGTGTTTGACAGAAGCCGTTCTGGAAGAACTACAGCCAACCAACTTCAACGACGCCATAAAAAGTCACCATTCCGATAAATGGGTGAGTGCAATGAATGAAGAAATAAGAGCATTTGAGAAAAACGATACGTGGGACTTGGTACAATTACCACCTGGCGAACGCGTAATAGATAACCATTGGGTACTCCGTTTAAAATATAAACCTGATGGTTCGATTGATCGATATAGCGCTCGTTTAGTTACTCGGGGTATGTTCCAACGGGAGGGCCTTGATTATGATGAAACTTTTAGCCGTGTTGCCCGGTATGACGCAATTCGTGCCCTTTTCGCGACTGCAGCTAAAGAGAAACTTGTCCTGGGTCAATTCGACGTTAGAACTGCATTCTTATATGGTGAGATAGACTCTGAAATTTACATGACTCAACCACAAGGTTTCGACGATGGGTCAGGTCGTGTGTGGCATTTGAAAAAATCTGTTTACGGTCTTAAACAGTCGCCTCGTTGCTGGAACAACAAGTTTCACTCGTTCATGGAAAACAATGGATTCACAAGATCAACAGCAGACCCATGCATTTACATCCGACAGAATGAGACAGAAAAACTGCTAATTGCAATTTACATTGATGATGGTCTCATTGCAGGATCATGACAAGAAAGTTTTGCAACGTTTTGGCATGGAAAATTGCAATCCTGTGAAAACACCTGCCGAAAACAAACAACCGGATGAATCGTTCAAGGATCCTCTCGACAGCCCTGACTATGGCAGAACCTACAGTATCCGACTGGGCCTCCGCCAAACGCATATTTCGATACTTGCGAGGTACCACTGATATGGGACTTCTTTACACTCCTACTGGCAGCGGACTACGGGCATACTCCGACGCAGACTTCGCTGCAGATATCAACACCCGAAGATCAACAAATCTCATAAACAAAACTGCAGTATTCTGGATTTCTTAATTTTAAAAATCGGTCGCGCTTTCAACAACTGATGCAGAAATTGTATCTGCTAGTGAAGGTGCAAAGGAATTAGTGTGGCTTAATAGGTTATTGTCTGAGATCGATGATATCAGAAATGTACCTGTGCTATTTATTGATAACGCCAGTGCAATTAAACTACGAATTTCACAAAAGATCAAAACATATAGAAGTGCGCTATTACTTTGTTCGTGAACTGTATCAATGATGTGGAGTTCGTATGCTCAGAAGATCAACTATGTGATATGTTTACAAAACCTTTGAATTCAACTAAATTTTAGAACATGTGTTCCAAGATTGGTCTTCACAACGGATATTTGTATTACTCTGTTATAATTACTAGTTGTTCAGTTTACGGGGAAGTGTTGAAGTTATAAACTGTACAACTAATAGCTTATTTTATATGTTGGCAATCCTGCCGCGCCTGTTAATAGTTACATAGTTAGGTATTTTCTGATTGATTGATTTCGTGTTCACGTCGGCTCTTTTAATAAATGTCGTTTTAGTGTGTTTCGTCCGTGTTTTATTTTCTAACCCTATTAACCATCACAGTTCCTCATAAACTTATATAAATCATCTCCAAAGCAAGATAGACACTATAGAACATTGGTTCGCCAAGTGGAGAATATCAATAAATCCCATCTGCTCATTCCTTTTTATTTCCCCCTTTTCTATATCCTTAAATAACACCCATATACCTCCATCCCTGTAAATACCCAGAAATATCGCTAGATCCCAAATTTATTTTCAAGGCCCACACAATAAGTCTTGAGCTGAAAATCAAGAATAGGGCATCACATTTGAGATCACTGACATATCGTAATTAAGGCATTTCTATTAAAACAGCGATACGCATATACAAAATATATAAGTGGATGAACGATCAGCCCTTAGAATATTAACGAAAATTGGGCATCCTAACAACTCCCTCTACAATCCCTCTAATACCTTATTATACAAAAAAGCACAAGTAATCCCAATAAAACAACGACTTATATACCTAGCCACCAAATTTGCCACTAATCCCCATATCCGTGTAGTCCTAAATCATCTCTGTATTCTTCGTGATCCTAATATACCACCTAAAAGTAAACACCCCAGCACCCCCATTTCATCTTGAATCATAGGACTGAAAACGACGTTCATTAACGAACGATGACGGGCTGAAAGATAATAGGTGTCCAATGAAGAAGAAGAGAAGCAGCATAAAATAAAAAAAAGTTAAAAAGTATTTCTGTAAGTTAATTATTGTTTGTATATTTTGGTTTCCTAATTTTTAATAGCGTTTTTATGGTAATATTTAACATTTCTTTTATTTTGATTTCTACAGTTTGCATTATTTTCTATTTTTTGTTTTACTTTCTCATTGGTTACAGTTTTTGTGGGTTAATGATTAACCCTGAACGTTTGTTACCTGATTTAAAATATTTTTATTAGTTGCTCATTTATTTATTATTATTACATTTATTATTATTAATTATTATCGAATTTTAGTAATTAGTATTATGGGTTGTTTACAATGAGGCACTTGGTTGTGAACAACCCAACAATATTAAAAATGTTTCACCACGTGATAAACGAGAACCAAATTCAACAAATATTTAGTAATTAGATTGTAAGTTATTCTCTAGTTACAATTAAATATCTATTGATATTTAAAAAATATCCATCACTTGTAGTTCTACATAGTTAATTATTTATTAGTCAACAAATGCAATTCGGTATCAATTCTTATTAATCAACCTTGGCCGCTCCTCCACATAATCCTCGTGTAAATATTTTTATTCACACCCTTATGCAAACACTCACGATAGGCAAATTTTTAACGCGGATCTCCTAATGGCGAACCAAACAAAAAATCAAATTGTAATTCAAGAATTTCGAAAACTTTAAGCAATTAAGCGGTAATCTTATCAGTCCCGTGTTTTTATCACCGGATCAGATTATTCGAGTTATTATGTGCCAATCATCCACGTAATCGGCTCCAGTTTTAACAATGCCTTGGTGTTTAGTGAACGCGATTAGCCTTCGGGTGTGAAATAGGGATTAAATCCGTTTCCGGTTTTGTGGGAGTGAAACGATTTTCTTTTTCAACATGGAGTACCGAAAGACGACCAAGATTCTGAACTCCGAGGAGAAGGCGTGGCGGTTTTCGTATCTTAAGGTGGGAAATGATATTCGATGATGATCTAATCAATACAAACAGTTTTTAAACAATCATTGATTTAAAAATATTTACTATATCTGCATTTTGTTTTTAAACAAACTGACAATTTAATTTTTTGGTATACGATGTATTAAATTCTCACATAACTCGTGGTTAAACATTTTTATATTAATTAGAAGAATAATTAAAAATGATTTTA
Organism: Ontholestes murinus; assembly: GCA_963969525.1. Lineage (NCBI taxonomy): Eukaryota > Metazoa > Arthropoda > Insecta > Coleoptera > Staphylinidae > Ontholestes > Ontholestes murinus. Next base: position 23,141,897 of record OZ018398.1, read on the forward strand.
TTTCACAATTATTTTATAATGAAACAAAACTAAGTGTTTTAATTATTCTTTTAATAATTATAATTTGATATGCTGGACACTAAAAAATAAATTGTCAGTTTGTTGAAATTGTAATGCTAATCAAATATGGTATATATGTTTGGTAATTCTTCGAAATGATAATGATTAGTTGGTAGGTCATGCAGTTTTTAATTATCAGATAGACGGCCGGGTTAATCAACTTCCTAATGGAAATATCAGTATTTAGTGAATATTTATCAGGTGCGGTTAACAACATTTAGAAATAAATTACATTCATGTAAGTTTTATCAATAGTCGCAAATATTTGTACCTAAAAAAGTGCTGATGTATTTATTCAATATTGTATTAAGGTAAAAAAAAACAATTATGCTGTGCATTTTTAATTAATAGTCACATTGTTTGTTTCACTAATTAAATAATAATAAAACTAATTTATTAACGTAATCCTTCCCCAAGTGATTAATAAGAGAAAATTATATAAAATGTTTTACTCATTATACATGCATTAATTATTCGGTGAGTTGGCACGCAAATAACTTCAAATTTATTTGAGTTGCATAAAAATATGAATTATCTTTTTATTATTCCTTAAAAATTACTTATTGTCAAAACTAGAGAAAATAATAAATATTTGTAAAACCAACCAAGTGAATTTAAGTTAAAATCTAATTAACTGAACTGATTGACGATTTGAAAATCCATATTATATCTAATTAATAATAGTGGTTGAATTTCATTTTTTTTTTCAAAATAAATAAAGCAATTAATTTTTTTGGCATCACTTCTTTAATTACACTTGTAACTATAGTTTCAAGTTGGACTAAATGGGAGGTATGATTTGGCCTCATCGGGTTGTCTTCGTTCCGATTTGGGGGTAAATATTACGCCTCTTTTCATTCCATTGGAATATAGCCTAGCGTAAAGCTAGCTTTGAAAATTGTCTGCAGGCAGGAAGCTATTATATTTAGCCCCTACTGCAACAATGCAGGGAAAATGCCATCTGGACCTGGTGCTTTTTGATTAGACTGGTGCTGTTGGAGTGGTCTTTAGACAGAACGTTGTGAAGGGTTGTATCAGTAACTCACAAAACGTTCTTTTCCTTTTTGATTTTCTTAACTTCTTCTTATATTCCGATAGACTTTTCTATACACATTCTAGTTTACTTGGTTTATATCCTAAATCCTTGTTTTCTCTCTTTAGAGAGATCTCCTTTTTAGCGGTCAACTGCATTCATACGCCTTTAGGATGTTATTTCTGAGCAAAGTCACTGCTGTTTCTAACTCATCTGTGGTCTAGATGTTGAAAGAGAGATCATCGGTTTCCACACTTTAGCATTCTCTATAGAGGCTCCAGTCTGTATTTCCTGAATTTCTATACTCCATTTCGTTTTTCTTTGTTGCCTCTATGTCGAACTCACTCTGACTGACACAGCTCCGATAAAGAGGGTTCTTCCACAACATGTCAATTTTGAATTGCACTTGCTGTGAAGGCATCAGCTAGAGTGGTGTCCAACATCTCCTGCCTGATTGCATTTACTAAAGTAGGCTCGCTTCTACAATTTATAATATCTAAATTGTTAAAGATAATGAATTTATGAAGTTCCTCATCCCAATTATTGGTGTCTGTGTTGTTCAATACCATGTTGTGGCCATTGGCATCACCCAGGAGGAGGTATTTATTGCCTGTTCAACACCACTTCACGAGTCTACTAACCTTCTCAAATCCAGGAGAATGCACGAACATTTTTATAAAATAAAACAAGAAATATTTAAAAATTATAGGAATTTTGAAGAAGAATTAGTAAAGAATTTTAGAATCATCTAAAGAACTGTATGAGATACAGTTTAGAAGAGAATTTGGTGGAAATTTCGACTCTGATAAAATGTAAAACAATAAGTGGTTAGAATTCTAAAAATCTGTAAGAAAGATGTTTGGATTTCTATAAATTAAAAAAAAAATCTGTTAAAATAAAACAAGAAATTATTAAGAATTATAATAATCTAGAAAAAAATTCGCAAAACACTTCAAAAAAAGGACATTCTATAAAGCTAGAGAAAATTCCAAGAGGACGATTAAGAATATCAACAGGAATATTCTGATAAAATTAAGAAAAAATGATGAAAAATTTTAGAATCCTCGTGAAAAATTCCGAAAAAAATAAGCAGAGTTTAGAATATATGACTTCAAAAACATTTTGATTATTTGATTATTATTTTTAAGGTATAAAATAAAATACCTGCTTCAGGAACATTCTGATGAAATAAAGTAAAAAAAAACGTTGGTAAATTCTAAGAATCTGGGGGAAAAATGGTTAAGAATTCTAAATTCTCGTGAAAAAATCTAAGAAAATGAAGCAGAATTTACAATATATGAATATGAGCAAAAACATTTGATAAAATGAAGCAACAATTTTTTGAAAATCCCAGGAATCTAAATTAAGCATTCTTGGAGGATTATATATTCTTCTAAGTAAACTCTCACACTTTACAAGGATGATACTGAAAATTTCTCGATCCTGATAAGGTAAAACAAGAAATGGTTTCTAAAATTCTAAAAATTCGAAAGAACCATTTTTATCAAATTCCATTTTTTTAAATAAAATTACTGGATACTGGAAACCAAAGAAAATTTCAAGAAAGTTCTGAGAGAATGGATAAAATAAAATACCAACTTCAGTGAAAATAAATAAAATAAAGTAAACAATGTTAGAAAATTTTAATTACTCGGCAAAAAAGATGAAGAATTTTGGATAACATAAAAACTTTTAACTTTTTTATACTACTTTTTATTTTTACACAATACTTGGTCACTAGTTTCAATTATACAGTAATCATTATCAAACTAAGTTTTTCTGTTATTCATTGAAAATGTACTACGAAGTGAACACCTCCAAAATTCAAGAAGAAAAAATGAAGAAGAGAATTATGTAGAAGTTCAAATTAAATACCAACTTCAGGAACATACTGATAAAATGTAGCAAAAAATGTTTGTAAATATTCTATAACGTTCTAAGGAATTTCTTACAGCTTGATAAAATTTTTCAATTCTGGTAACCTAAAATAAGAAATAGTTAAAAGTCTAAAAAACATTTTTGTCAAGTTCTGAAAATAATGTCAAAAATACTGTAAATTTCTTCTTCTTCTACTTCTTCCTCTTTGACTAGAATTAAATCCTATTCTTTCTTCAATTTTTATAGCTGCAGTTGGGACGCCGTACTCCAGCTCTCACACCATCTCAGAAAAACCACCAACCCGGTAGCCTGGCAATTTTCGGCAGTGTTTTATCCATTCTTTCCACATGGTATTTCCACTCCCGTCTTCTGTTTCAGGCCCATGTAAATTTCTATAAAAATTAAGAAAACATTCAACAGAATATCATATAAAATAAATCAAATAAAATAAAATATCAACTTCAGGAATTTTGTAATAAAATTAATCATGGTTGGATAATTCTGGTAATCTGGAAGAAACAGTGATATAGAATTCTAGAACCCTCAAGAAAAATTCTAAGTAAATGAAACAAAACATTTTCATAAAATAAAGAAGAAACCAATTATTAAATTCTCACTCGATCCGTCGTGATTTTTTTTAATATTAATTAACCTGTAATTAAAGTAAGAAATTCTAAAAATCTGGAAGAAAACTGTAAAAACATCTAAAACGGTAAAAATGCGGGAAAATATTAAAAATTTTGAGGAAAAGTTACAAGATAATTGTGAAAGAAAAGATAAAATAAATTACCATCGTCAAGAACATTTTGATAAAATAAAGAAACCTTTTAAAATTATAGTAATCTGGAAGAAGGTGGCTTGCTGTCATGACAACTGACCTCTTGCTTTTCTTGATGGGAACTTCTATTAGTCCCCTATAGTGAATTCTGTAATGAATGTATAATTAATGTATTTCCTGAGTATAAGATATTGTGTTGGGGTTGGCAGGTTTCTTACATATCCCTTATTGACCCAAGTCATCTGTAGAAATGAAATTAAGCTTTCTTAAATCTCCAATAAAGGTTATTTGATGCCTTTTAATACGTGCGCCATTTAGACGCAAATTAATGCTTTTTAAAGTAAAATAAAGCCAAAATGGCAACTAGAAGTCTGCAAAAAGGATCAACCGAAGAACTTCAAATGCAGCATTGGGCTGGAGTGGAAGAACATTATGCCGAGTGAACTCCCCCCTGGATCTCTTACGTCAAAATTATAAGTACACATTTTTATCTATCCATTTGTAATACTTTTATTAATTGTAAGAGAAACAAAGCATTAAATACAAATACAAATACAGCTTATACACGTTATTAGTGTGGTTCATACCCCACTCGTACCATCCTTTAAATTTTGTGTATTTTGTCCATTATAGAAGGGCGCCACATGCCATACTAAGGCTATTGTAACTGGGAGTCGCTTGGTACCCAAAGTCCTCATAGATCAGACTAAGCTTCCCCTTAGCCATGCATCCATTGACCTTATACTTTTCAACAATACAATAATTTATCATGGCGGTGAAAGCAAGATCCTCTAGATTTGTCACCCGTGAGACATTACCATTAACAGCGATAAACCCGATGTGTCAGGCCAGATGGTTATTAAATATAAATAATCCGATTATAGTACAGATAGTATAAATGAGGAATAGTCCTGGGATCTTTTAGGAGTCATTTTTTCACATACAGCATCCTTGATGTTGATAAATAAGACAAGTTGATGTAATTGATCCAACGTTACGGTAGGATCAAGACCAGTTATGTAGAAGTGGGAGTAGATTTTTCTTCCCTGAATCACGAGTGGTTTTGTCAATTTTTATTTAATGGATGTTCGTACTCTTTTGCGTCATGGTGTCTCATCTTCTCATATGAAAACTTCACCAATCCATTGTGGAATAAGGAACTCAACTAGTTAAGTAAGCAAGCAAAAATGCATATACAAAATCGTAACACTCCAAGCATAAAGGGCTTAAAGAAGGTAAGACAATAACGGGAATCCTGGAAAAACTTTTGTGAACAAGCCTGGAATAATAAAAATGGAGGATGCCAGTTATACAAATAACCTCCTGGAATCAATATGTGTACTCTTAGAAATTAATTTTCCCGACTGCAAAATCATGGAGGACAGGGATGAAGACCAGCAGGGAGATTCATACTGCTTCAAAAGAAGATAGAAACATATCCTCCAACTTACTAAAAGGGCCCAAGATAATTCAAATATTTTCACCATTTAAAGCTCCAGGAATGGATGGAGTTTACCCAGTCATACTTATATGAGGACGTATTCTTTAACACCTGGTTACTCTGTTTTGGGCTTGCATAGCTTTTAGATATGTCCCCCAAAAACTGGAGAAAAGTCAAGGTGGTAATCATACCGAAACCAGGTAAGGAAGACTACGTCCATGCGAAATCATGATAAGACTCATTTCCAGCATTAGAGAAGTTTTTTGATCGGTATATTAAAGACCATATTCTAAAAATGAATACCCGAAAACCAAATTTATACGCGTACCTACCAGGATAATATAAGATAATATAATAATATAATACTCAACCGAATTATCACTTCACTTGAGGATCCATATTGAGGATTACCAACGCAATTGTCGTCATAAGGCCTATTTACCGACATAGAATTAGCTATTGACAAGCCACTTTCAACAGAATAGGAAAAGCTCTTTCAATGCTCGGTACTCCGCTTGCCTTAGTGAGTGGATAAAACAGATGCTAAGCAAAAGATATTGAATTGACGAGGCGGATACATGATGAAACTCCATAACAAATTGAAATAAAACAACACAGTTGGGAGGGTTTCACATTTATTGTTGAACACTGCAACATGTTTCGCCACACAGTGGCTTCATCAGGCAGATGAATAATATTATCATTATTCATCTGCCTGATGAAGCCACTGTGTGGCGAAACATGTTGCAGTGTTCAACAATAAATGTGAAACCCTCCCAACTGTGTTGTTTTATTTCAATTTGCTAAGCAAAAGGATAGTTCAAGTATCAATAGGAAATGAAGTCTCTAAAGCAAGGGTGACCCGTGACTGTCCACAGGGGGGAGATATCTTCTCCTGTAGAATATCGTAATAGACTATTTGCTACAGAAACTAAATGAATCTGATTATTATTATGTAAGTACCTTATTAAAATATATATTTTGCTACCGGTTTCGGCCTTGGGCCTTTATCAAGTAAAACTGTAACAAAATATAACATAATAAATTTAAAAATACGAAAACATTTCGTGAATCTTGTTGTAGATTCACGAAATGTTTTCGTATTTTTAAATTTATTATTTAATTTTCTACAACGAACTAAAGGATTTTAATACATTTTATTATAAAATATAACAAATTGGAGTGTTGTTCTTATATCTAATGATGTGTACAAACATTTTAAATATAAGGTTTACGCACTTAGGGTAGGAGTGTTTGTTTGGCTAAGATGTTGTTCAAAATATAAGTACTTACTTGTCAATTATTAACATTTTTGGTATGTCTTGATTTTAACGATCTTGTGTAAAGTGTTTTATCAAAATAATGCGAAATATGTTGATTGTAACTTTATAATGTTGGGAGAGAGAGAGAGTACTTATATTTTTAACAACATTTTAACAAAACAACCACTCCTAACCTATGTGCACAAACATATATAAACATCATTAGATATAAGAACAACACTCTAATTTGTTATATTTTTGCATGATAAAGGCCTAAGATCGAAACTGGTAGCAATATATATATATATATATATATATATATATATATATATATATATATATATATATATATATTATATATATATATATAAGGAAGTACTTTTCTCTCACTCATAATACATAACTTTATTATGACATTCCACAATAAATTAATCTGGTTTCTCAGCTATTAGCTACGTAGGTGACATAATAATTATGCTTAAAGGCCGCTAAGAAGGTCTACTCGGTAAACTAATACAGAGTGACTTCAATACAGTGGAGAAATTACCCCTCTCGGTAAATCCAATTAAGACGATGAAAGAAACAAAATGAACAGAATAAAATTACCAAGGGATATTCAACATCACGCTAACTCTGGCCTTACAGTTAAAATATTTAGGGAATATTCTAGATCCTAAACTGAAGTAGAGTAATTTTCCTTTAAACCACGGAACTGAAGGCGAGCATGACCTTTTGGCAGTGTCGGGAAGCCGTTGGGAGATCATGGGAAATATCACCCTGAATCACTAAGTGTCTGCACACTGCCTTTGCCACACTGGCTCTAACATATGCAGCAGTTGTATGGTGGCCAAGAGTTAAAATCAAAATTGCAATAAGTAACAGCACATTCAACATATACTGCACCACACTGACGTCAGCAATGGAGGCGTATTTTTCTTTTCTTCTCCTGGATTTACACATACAGGAGGTGGCTCTAAGTACAGCGCTAAGACTAAGAGACAACGGCCTATGGTATTCGAACTAGGTATGGGACATTTTTCAGAAGAGCGACTCTGAGAGACTACCTTCCTTTTTAAAAGACATTACTCAAAAAAGCAAGAAAGGAACAAATGCAGGCGAATATTGTGCCGAACTGAATCTGAAACTAAAAATACTATTTAAGGAAAAATCTACAATAATCCAGATGGAACTTACAGGGATGCTTGTGAGTGCCTAAAATGACTAAAATTGTGATAAAAGGAGAAAAAATCTGCATCCACACACACAGTAAAACCAGTTTTGCTATCTTAACAAATCCCAAGGTTTCATCAAGACTAGTATTGAAGGCGGCATCTGTAAATAATTAAGCATTAAGAATTGCCTTGTCATGCGTTAAGGCACACTTAAACAAAGGGCGGATGCTTTAATAAAAGTGTGAGCATCTTTAAAAATCAATAAATCAAACAAACTGCAATACATGGTAAAGTTGCCTAATATTGTGTTAGAGATTAATCAATTGAATCTCTCATTGAACTCCCTTATAAAACTCTCAAAGGAGAGGTAATCAAATGAACCACCATATCAAAAGAGAGTTTACTGTAATTGTTGTTTGGCAAAGTATTGAGTGAACAAACTCCATTGCAATTATTACGAAAATTGCAACCATTGCTGAATGACAACTTCATACGTGAGATTTTTTTAAATCGATGGTGTGTAGATGTGCATAAAATTTTAGTGTTTAGTGCAAAAACACATCTTTAGCAAACTTGTTCTTAATGGAAGATCAAATCTTAGAAATTTTGACACCCATCACCATAAATAACACCAACGTTCCGCACACATCGATAATAGATCCTCCAACAAGTATATACGGTACTAAAATTTCACAACTGAAATCTCAAATTTTAGAACTAACGCAAAATCTAAATTCGTTAACAGCCACTTTGGTGAAACAATATAAAAACATACTTTAAAATACTAAGTACTTACTAAGTGATTACTCGCAATAAAAGGTTTGTCGGTATCATCATAATGTTGCTAATAGGGCATAAAAGTGGGATATAAACACTAGCAGCAGGGCTAATATTCCGCTGTCTCTCCAGGCTTATTATTTTTCATATGCTACACTAACTCTGGGACAAGATTTTTAGTAGATATTAGAGCTCAAGTTATTCAATCACTTATCATTACTCATCGCCATTCAATATTTTTGTTAATTACTTTTAACGGTAATGTAATACTAACGTTTGGCTTTTAGAAGTTCATATAGGCCAAGACGTAACATATAAGTGAAATTTTCATTCACACGTAAACCACTCGATCCTAGTCGCTGACTTTCTTCGACATTTCGATATTATGGTTGATTTTGTCCAATAATATCTGGTAAGAAACACATTCGGAAAATCGGGAAAATTCGAACTAAATTCGCTATCATTGCAACAATTTTCTGAACTAACGAGCCTTTTTGACCTAGGTAAACCTACGGGTTGATGAATAAAAGACGTGCACACCACATTGATAACTTCAAATGGTTAAAGACAAGTTGCACAAATTGCTACACTTACCAAAAACCAAAAAATCAATTTCCCCAATTCTCTTATGGACCGGAACTAATTCGTATAAGTGACAATATTAAATATCTCGGTATAATCTTCGACTAGCACCTCTCCTGGTCAAAGGCGATCGCATACCCCATCCAAAAGGTCGTTGAAGGTAATTTTCAAAATTGGATCTAGTCAATGCATACAACTAACTTGATTAGAATTAAAACCACTTGGTTCGTTTCACAATCAAGATAGTTCAAAAATGTTTCCCCACGAGTTAAGTGAGCAATTAATTAAATATATAGCATACAACTAAGTTTCTATTCTTAAGGCGACCATCACGACACCGTTCGGTCTTTATAAATATACTAGGATGAGTTTTGGCTTGAGAAACGCAAATGTTTAAAAGGTTAATGGATTCGGTATTACACGGACTACCATTTTGCTATGCTCGTTTTGATATCCTCGTTTTCTAATCTTTTTTAGAATAAAAATAAACAATAACAAATGTAGTTTCGTTACAACAAAATTAGACTTTCTAAGTGGTGGACCTTTCCAGTTCAAAGTCGTTGCGATCTTTTCCTTCCCACAACCCTCTGATCAAAAAGCATTCCAGCTTGCCGCTACAATTTCATACAACTTCTGGTCACAACACGCGATTTAAGCATTTATAATTATAGAATTATGTATAGCAAACAACCTCATTGTGGCAAACACAAAATTCAAACACAAAGACATACATAAATACACTAGAGAAGTCAGACCAAGAAAATAATAATAGACTACTCCTACAGACGCAGAAGAAAATGCTGAAAGATGTTAAAGTAACAAGACAAGCTGAAATAGGGAGCGATCACTACTTGGTAAAAATAGAAATTAACACAGGATCAGAAAACTTGTAGTCAAAAACAATAATAAACAAAAACACAAAAAGCCAAAAATTGAAAAAAAAAACTAGGAATGAATACCAATCAAAAATAGAGAAAAAGACAAACAAAATAGAAAGCAAATAGAAAAAGTTAAAAGAAAGCTGTGGATCAATCACTATATCAAACAAACGGAGGAAGAAATGCAGGTGGTGGTCAGAAAAGGTAACAATTTGTAAAAACAAACACAAAATCAAGATAGCAAAAAAGCAATCCTGGGAGCAGTTCGATAAGAAACTGAAAGAAACGTTCACAGAAAACCAAAAGATGTTTTACAGCACAATTAAACAAATGAGGAATAAAAGCATATTAAGCCAACCAAGTATGTATATATGAGAAAAACGGAAATATAATAACAGAAGAAACGAAGATATTAGAAAGATGAAAAGAATACTTTAACGAAATAACCGAAACAGACTATAATAAAGATGAAAAAGGAGAAACAAACAATCGAAAAACTAGAGGCAGCAATCATGAAAATAAAACTAGGAAAATCTCCAGGTATAGATGACATCATGGCCTAAATGATGAAATATATGGGGGAAAGAAGAAGGAAGAATTCTTGGAAATAGTAAATCACAAGATACTCGAGGAATGAAACAAGAGAATTATAATACCCATACACAAAAAGGGAGACACAAAAATATGTGATAACTACAGGGGTATTACACCCACAAGCACACTAGGGGAAAAAAATTAATAGGATAATAGAGGCAAGAATAAAAGGAAAATTAGATCAACAGCTAGGAGAACAACACGGATTCAGAAAAAAATAGAAGCAAGCAATACTTAATATACATAATGAGACAACTAACAGAAAATATGTTTAAAAAGGGAAAAGATTTACACATATGCTTCATCGACCTAAAAACGCATATTACAGGGTAAGAAGGACATATGGCATATACTTGAAAAAAGAGAGATAAAAAGAAGCATAATAAATATAGTAAAGAAGTAATACAGAGAAAACAAAAATAAAGTAAGAATAGGGAATAAAGAATCGGAGGAGTTCAAGACCAAAACAGGACCGAGATAAGGTTGTATATTAAGGCCTTTACTATTTGCATCACTTAAACACAAAGATAAGGTATAAAAATATGGAACTATTAAAAATGCAAATATTAATGTTTGCCGACGACATAACACTAATAGAAGATTCCAAAAAAAATCTGGATGTAGACAAAGATGAGTTGGAAAAGATAAATGTAAACAATACGAAAACAATGATAATATCATCAAAAGGGAGCAAATAGAGTTAAACGGAAAACAGATAGAGCAGGTTGAGCAAGTACAAATGCCTGGGATCAACAATAGAGGAAACAGGGAAGATAGATTCAGAAAAAGATGAAAAACTAAGCAAAACAGGAACGAACAACGAAGTAAAGATAAAATTTTCGAGAAAAAAGAGATTACGAAAACAATAAAACAGAAGTATATAAAAGAATTGTAAGACATTCACTGCTATATAGTAGTGAATCATGAGTAACCACAGAGAGTAATAATAGCAAAACCAATGCAATGGAAATGAGATACCTAAGAAAGATAGCTCAATATTAAACCAATAAAATCAGTAATAGAAGAAAGACAGTTAGGATGGATATATACAGATTAGAAAATAATATGTAGATTAATGAAAAGAATACACGAGGTAAAAATACAAGGTAAAAATGAATCAGGAATACCAGGAAGGGTTGGAACGAGCAAGTACATTAAGCAGCAGAAAGACTTGCCGAAACAACATCTTTACCTAATAATTTAGAATATTGAGATACTGGCTGATATACTAATTTTTGCAATGGTACTTGTTGGTGCAACCCACCAAATTTTGTAAAAAATAAGCAATAGCAAGAATAGGGTGACACAAAAGTATCATTTAGTTTCCATTAACAATTTGAAACATTAACATTACTAAATTTAAACATATCAATTTTAACGTTATTAGATGTAAAGGTTGTATGCTCCTTTTTCTCTTGCTGGAAACAAGCTAATAAAGATCTTGAAGATCCTTCTCTGTATTCGGTAAATGTCGATGCAGATGTAAATGGATGATTTAAATTAACTGTTGACATAGATTGATCTTTATTTGTTGAAGAATCGCCAGTTTTTTTAATTTTCTGAACAATTGAATCCAACGTGGATTATCGATTTTTATTTATTAATTTAATTAACTAAAAACAAAAATCAGGAATAAATTAATTTAAAAAAATGCATATAATTATTTCTAAAATCAAAAAAAATACTTTATATATAATTGATTGAATTATAATAAATTGCTAATTAGTCACTAGGAATTATATGCGACGTGCAAACAGATTTTGTTTCTATTTTTTAGATTTAAACCAAGTAAGACAAGAAATATTATAAATTGAACTAAGAAATGTGATTCGCGTTCTCTTAATGTAAAACAATGTAACGATTAACGATACCAAAGTGGCGAATAGTATCAATACCCTGTCATTTAAAGAAACACAAGACACTGAAGATCTCAGCTGTAGAAGGTACAACGAGGAAACGGAGTCAGCGGAGCATATCTTGTGCTACTGACCCGCTGTGGCAATGTTAATGAAGATTCTGTTGGGGATATCAAGGCCAAAAATAAATCAAGGCCTTGTTTCCAGCAAAATCCTCAAATGGGCCCAATCAGTGGCCTAAATACTGTTACTTCGTCGCTCTCCCTTATATCTGTATCCGCAAGGTCGGGATTAGGTTACTTTAATCGCATTTTAGCGATTTGGGGAAATAAAAAGAAATCATTGTGGGCTAAATCAGGGCTGTATAATCAGCGGATAATCCATCATTTCGACTTTTTCAGTTAAGTATGATAACTCGTATTTTCGTGGTGGCGAATGATGCATCTTCGGCAATTGGTTTCTCTTATTTTTTCAAAGACTTCTCAAAAACAAATTGCTAGGTACTATTCAAAATTGACAGTCAGATAATGCACTAATGGTACAGTTGCCATATGTGCAGTTTTTCTAAATAATCTGTGCATCCTAGTGTTTAGTGCGCGAACAAATTTTGTTCGACTAGGCTCTTCTTGAAAGTCGACTATTAGAGTGATTGTTAAATTATGTGAGATTCAACGGAAACAGCAAAATGTACATGTTTCAATCTTGAATATATGTTGGTCTCATTAATACCCATGGATACCTTCATCTCACGATAAGTCACATGTCGATCTTGCAATATCAGTTCACTCACCGCAATCAAGATTTCTTGGTCAGAAACCGATTTGGGATGAGTGGCTAGTAAAAATATTCCTGGGTATGCATGTGACAACTACAGGGGTAGTTGTCACATATTTTTGTATATTTGTCTCTTTGGGTATTATAATTCCATTGTTCCATTCCTCGGGTATCTTGTGATTCTTGATGGTGTCATTTACTATTTCCAAGAATTCTCCCTTCCCCTTTCACTCATATATTTCATCATTTTGGCTGTGATGTCATCTAATAGGTGGGACAAAAGTCCCGCTACCATTTTGATTGCGCGCCATCTTGGTTCTGTGATTTTCAGCTAAGTTTCGCTTTAACCATTGTGTTGTGTAGTCGTCCAAATTTTATTATGGATAAATATACGCCACAAAAACGAGCAGAAATAGTGACAATATTTATTGAAAATAATCGTTCCATTATTGCCACTCAGCGGAAATTGCGTCAAAAATATCCTAATCGTTCAGTGCCTCACAAAACCACAATTTATCGTTTACATTTTCGACAGTACGGTAATGCTGAACGGTACCAAGACATGATTCGAAATTTTCTTGTGCCTGAAATGGAAGAGCAAGGACTAGAGGACATGTGGTTTCAGCAAAATGGGACCACAGCACACACAGCTCGTTCAATACTTCAATTATTAAATGACGTTTTTTCACGAAGACTAATTTCGCGAGGTGGCGATTTAGCATGGCCAGCCAGATCTCCGGATTTAACAGCAGCAGACTTTTTCTTATGTTTTTTTTTTTAAATCAAAAGTTTATGTGAATAAGCCCCAAACGATTCAACATCTTTAAGACAATTTCCGTCACGAAATTGAAGAAATTCTGCCCGATATGTTGAAGGATGTCATGAAAAGTGCCCTAAAAAGTTGCATAGTGAATCGCGTTCACCATTAAGCCGATATAATTTTCCAATCATAACGAAAAAAAATGTAAAGACCAAATTAACTTTTTATGAAACTTACTTATCTTTTCTTTGAGCAAAGTTATTGGCAATCAATATGGTAGCGGGACTTTTGCCCCACCTTGTATAACTGGAGATTGTCCTAGTTTTATTTTCTTGATTGCTGCCTCCAGTTCTTCGATTGTTATTTCGTTGTTTCCTCCATTTGTTTCACCGTCTTCTTCTCCATTATGGCCTGTTTCGATTATTTCGTTAAAGTATTTTTTCCATCTTTCTAACATCGTATTTTCTTCTGCTATTATATTTCCGTTTTTGTCTTTTATACTTGGCTGACTTAGTGCCCCTTTATTCCTCATTTGTTAAATTGTGCTGTAAAATATCTTTTGGTTTTCTGTGAACGTTTCTGTCGTTTTTTTTTCTTACAGAACTGCTCCCATGATTGCTTTTTTGCTATCTTGATTTTGTGTTCCACTATTTAATTTGCTATTTTACATCTTCTGTAATTTTGTTCTTTCCTTGTTTCTAAGTAAGTTTATCAATTCTCTTTTTTATTTTTACAAATTGTTTTACCTCTTCTGACCACCACCTGATTTTCTTCCTCTGTTTGTTTGATATAGTGATTGTTTCACAGCTTTCTTGGGCTGCTTCACTTATGATTTCTTTGAACTTTTTCATTTGCTTTCAGCTTCTTCTATTTCGTTTGTCTTCTCTATTTTTGATTGGTATTAATTCCTAGTTTCTTTCTTTTCAATATTTGGCTTTTTGTATTTTTGTTTATTATTGTTTTCGACTACGTACTTTTCAAGTTTTCTGCTCCTGGGTTAATTTATATTTTTACCAAGTAGTGGTCGCTCCCTATTTCAGCTTGTCTTATTACTTTAACATCTTTCACCTTTTTAAATTCTTCTGCGTCTATTATTTCTCTTTTCTTGGTCTAACTTCTCTAGTGTATTTGTGTTTTAACTAATAATTGGAAAAAATACACGAAAACATTTCGTAAATATGTCATACCATAGTCACTCACAACTATTTAACATACATTCAATCATTTTTAGTTTATTTGACAGAAATAAATACGTTCAAACTAGTGTTGCTTTGATAGCAAATTAATTTTGTATTATTCAATGTCTGTCGAGGTATTAGCCAGAGAAGTAGTTGTTTCAATAAGTATTTTGTAGTAGATTTACGAAATGTTTTCGTGTTTTTTATTTATTATTATTTATGTATATCTTGGACCTTCTTAGATTTTCCTTCAGCTCTCATTATTTGTTGTTTTATTTCCCATGTCCCAACTTCGACTCGTATTATTTGTTTTTCCTCTATGTAATGTGAAATTCTCGACTTTCTTCTGTTCTTGGTTTGCTTCTGCTGCTAAGCCTGTTATTATGATATTATTTTTTATTAATTTGCTGTTCTTACTTTTCCACTCTGTTTCCAGGTTGTCGATTCTTTTAAACATCTCTTGCTTTTCTAGCTCCCACTTCCCTTTTTTATTATTAATTTCTTTTTTTAGTTTTCTGATCTCTTCTTTTAGTTTTTCTGATTTTTATTGCCATTTCTCCCATCAAGTCTTTAAACATGCTCTTTAGTTCCTCCATTTCCATCTTGTTCTTAGCTGTATTTAGGTTTGCCTTCTCCGTGAGTTATGTCCTTGTTTTCATCTTCCTTTGTTTTATTTTTGTATCCTGTTGTTGTTACAACGTTTTGTTTCGCTGCTTTCGTTCTTCTATCTTTATTCTCCATTGCTCATTTGGAAACCTTGGAATCCATATTCAGGGCTGTCGATATCTCCTTTTTTTGTTCCTGAACATTTAATCCCATTATTAATTACTTAAGCATTAAATAATGTATACCTGAATATAAGAAATGTAAATATAGAAAATATAAATATAACAAGTTTTTAAAGTATTTTGTAATCAAAAATATTACAAATTTTCAATAAAATTTTTAGAAATTTCCACCTGCTCGTGTATTCAGTGCACACCTTCAGCGCTTTAATTATCTTTCGCATTCTGTGTAGTGGAAAGCCGAGCGTTGCGGGAGAGGGACGACGAAGTAATCAATAATTTGATTCGTAGGTCCCGGTTGGGACCAAACAACGTTCCTCCACCTTGGAAAAGCTTAGTTCTGCGTCGCGCCTCGTTCCGATCGGATGAGCTTTTCGCACGCCGGAAAATGCGTTTGGCCAACTTGTTTACACTAATAATAGTGTCATGTTTATAAATAGGCCGCGTGCACAGTACGGGTGTAATGCACAAAGCTCACTTCCGGTGTGTCCGCACGTGCTTTATTAAACTTATTGTTATCATGTGAGGATTACGACGTGGGTTGTAGATTATTTTCGGTGGTGAGTATATCAAATATTATGCATTTTATATTAATCGGGTGTAGAGGAATAAATGTATTTCATTCAATTTTCACATTTTAAAAGCTTGTATTTTAAGGAAACAAGGTCACTGCAATTAATTCGACATGCAGGCTAACGACCTGTATGCCGCCCTCAAAATTGTTTACACCTTGTCCAGTGTAGTTGTTGAAATTTTAAATTGGCAGTTTCAAGGATCATGGATTAAACATTGATTTTTAATTGTTCCTATTCACACAGAGATAAGTAAATAATAACATGGGTATTTTTTTGTATGGGCGTATTTATTAGTTATTTGTTTAATTTTGCACAGAAATTATGTTTGTATATACAGGGTGAGTCGGGAGGAGCGCACCAAACTCTAGGAGTGTATTATACACGTGAAAATAATGTAAAAAAACTCATTTGTTCTTATCCGATTTTTATTTGTTTTCAAGTTATAGCATATTAACAAATAAACAAGTTATTATACAAAAAAAATTTCTTAATCATAGCGTTCTTTCAACAAATGTTCAAAAATACCGCCATTGACTTCTAAACATTTTCTGCTTCGTTTACGAAGAGCGTTTGTTGCTCTCCCAATTGATTCATTTCTTTCTTCTTTTATATGGGCTGCAGTATTCTCAATTCGTCTAATTAGTGATTCCCGTGTGTCCACTTTTATTTTGTAGACTTCATTTTTCATCCAGCCCCATAAACAAAAATCTAGTGGTGTGAGGTCTGGAGATCTTGCAGGCCAATTAATAGGACCTCCACGACCAATCCAACGCCCTGGAAAACGTTCGTCCAAATGTTGCTTGACTTGACGAGCGGCATGTGCAGGAGCTCCAGCGTGCTGATAGTACATCTGCATTCTAATATTTATAGGAACATCTTCTAGCAGGCCTTGTAATTCATTTTGTAAAAAATTGAGGTAGTTGCCTCCTGTGAGACGATTCTCCAAAATGATAGGGCCGATTAAATAACTGTCAACCATACCACACCACACGTTTACAGAAAACCGATGTTGAAAATTGCTTTCGACTGTTGCGTGGGGATTTTAATCAGACCATACATGAGAGTTACGAGTCTTGTTAACGCCATCACGGGTAAATGTAGCTTCATCCGTAAAGAGTATACTCGATACATTACGATGATTATTATTTATCCACCGACAAAATTCCGTACGGTTAGCGTAATCCCCTGGTTGTAGGTGCTGTACTCTCTGAACGTGATAAGGATATAAGCCTTGCTCGTGTAGCGTGTTCATCACTCTTTTTTGTGGAATTGCCAATTGAGTGGCAATTCTCCGTGAGCTAGTAGTTGCATCTTCTTCTACTAGATGCAGAATATTTTCTACTTCTACAAAATCTTGTCGAGTAGCGCGCTCAGATGTTATGTTAGCACTGGGAAGCTTACCAGTCTCGCACAATTTGTTGAAAACCCTAATAAATATGTTTTTATCAGGATGTCTTTGGTGTGGAAAACGTTCACGATATTCTTCAACAGCAGCTGTAGCATTTCCATTACAGAAACCATATACAAACACCATGTTTGCATATTCTAAATTTGAATAAGTATGTGGCATTTTGCAACACTAACAATCACATTAATTCGAACTTAAACGTTCAGTTACTGTTCACCGTACACTGACAGTTCATCAAAAAGTCAGAATTATCAAATGTTTATAAGCCTCGAACATGGCATACTTTGATAATGTTAAAATTCAGATAGAAGTGGAAAGCTAGATGAACATTTTTAATTACGCCATAACTTGAAAACAAATGAAAATCGGATAAGAACAAATGAGTTTTTTTACATTATTTTCACGTGTATAATAGACTCCTAGAGTTTGGTGCGCTCCTCCCGACTCACCCTGTATATCCTTATAAGACATTTCTAAATTTCAAAAAAATACTCTTCTAAAAGTTTAGTATAATTATATTTTTTTAAATAATTAATTCATGATAATATATTTTAAATTTGATAAACAATTCTAATATTTTCTATAGGGCCAACATTCATATTTTTTTCTGGAAATTGTTAACAATTCTTTTTCAGACCTGTTTTAGTAACCCATTTGGCAGGGTTGGGCCTATATATAGAGCAATATTTACATTCCTCTATATTTGAATTACTTTTACAAGCAATTTTGTAAAGTAAAATGACACATATTTATAGTTCTCAAAATGTTCTTAAGTTTGTAAGGATTTATCGTATCTAGTTAATTTTTAATAATTTCTGTGCTAACAAAGATATATACAAACATTATTATATACCTCGATGTTGTACCATCTCATAAATTCGAACACACATACCAAATAATTTTGAATTTATAAATTTACATTATAGTCAGCATCATGTTAATAAAGAAAATATTCCAATGACACATTTTAAAAAGAAACGTAAGATATGTTTCTCCATCAAGATTACCATCGAAGAATACAGGTCCTACAATCTGATTACCTATTATTCCAGGCCATACATTGACTTTTTGCATGAGTATGAGTTTCTCGCATCCATTGAGGGTTATGGTCAGCCCAATAATGACAATTTTAACGATTAATGTCACCATGTTAGGTTAAAATTACTTTCGTTTGAAAAAAAGAATTGATGCTAATGAAATCTGGTTATTATCGACCAGGTTCATCATTTGCTTGCAAAATTGGAGTGCCTGCATCTTGTAAGGATGCAGCTTGGCGGATGTAATAATTTTCAAGACAGTAGTATTACTAATCTCATTGTCACGGGCCAGTTGCCTGGCTAAAGTCATCGGATTATCTTGAAGAGTTAATAATACGTTTAGCCTGTATCTGCTCCAACAGTGGGATTTCGGTGTCTGGGTACAACTCTATCATCATCCAAATTGTTGTATTGTATCTCAATTTTGCTTATGGTACCTTGGCTAATGGATGGTAAATCCGGATGCTATTCTTGAAATAACTGAACCACCTTAAGTTGACTTCGTCTACTGTTACCATCTTACATACCAGATTTTCTGTTAAATACAGCATTCTAGAAACTACGAAATAGGTTAAGAAATAATAACACTTTGCTAGTATCACGCATTTTCAAGCAAAGTGTTATTATTTCTTAATCTATTTCGTAACAAGATATATCACAAAGTCACGGCTTCAACAATCAATTCTAGAAACTACTTTGATAACTCGTATGTGACTGCTTTGGTGACTATTATTATCACTAGTAATTAAGCAACGTGGTTCCAAAACATCAAAACACATGTCAAAAACATACAACTTTACGCCGAAACGTTTTCAACGTAAAATTGCTTTTCCTTTTTTTATCACGTGGGCTTTGAAAATATTCAAGAAATAAATAGTGTGTTGAATTCCTTGCGGATATATCTTTCAAACGAGGTATCACATGACATACCTTTCCATTTGAAAAAGAAAGTTGGGGGTGGCTGGGCACTTCTGGGAAGAGATAAACAAACAACATATACATAATAATAATAATAATAGTAATAATAATGTTTATTGGTGCTAATAATCAGTAACATATATAAATAAGAATATCAAGGTAGGCTTTAAGTATCAGACATAGGCAAATGGTGACACGTGAACGATTAATTAAACCTGGTAAGGCTAAAAAATACGTGATGACAGTTAATAGGTAAGTATTGAGTACAAAACAATGTAAGTAATGACATATTAATAATAATACATACATAAATAATTAAATTACAATAAATATATAAGCACTGCATACGAAACGATAAATAATAATAAGGTAACACAGAGAACACATGTACATAAAATATTATATTCGGTTAAAATTTGGTGTATATATAAAAAGAAATAAAATCAGGCTGGTTATTTATGACAAAAGAGTAAAAAAAATATATAAAATTTAATAAATAAAATATAATATATAAAATGAAATTGTCACAGATGTACAAATTAAAATTTGGTATCTAAACATACTAGTATAAAAGAAAATAAGTAAAACAATTTAAAAAAACAAAAGCTAAAATTTATATGACAAAAAACTAGAGTATAGAAATAAAATTATCACAGATGCACAGATTAAAATTTGGTGTATAAATAAAATGGTATAAAAATACATAAATATAAAAAATTAAAAGCCAAAGTATTAGTTGTAAAAACTGGGGAGATCATATAAAATTATCACAGAAGAACAGATTAAAATTCGGTATATAAGTAAAATGGTAAAATAGGATTAAGTCATATAATAATAAGCTAAAAAATAAATAAATAATAAAGACAGAATCAGTGTGCAAAACGGTTAATGTACTCATCAAAGGAGTAAAATGCCTGCGATAATAAATAATGTTTGCACTATTGTTTAAATTGAAAAACTTTATGCAAAAATATCTCGAACCTGTTTTGGCCTTTGTTAGACGAAACTGTGGGATGCGGATTTCATTTATTGCTCGAGTTTTATACGAGTGGTAAGCACTGTTATAGGTATAATCAGTTATATTTTTCTTGATATGCAGAAGGCAATCAAGTATGAAAAAACAGGGTGTTGTCATTTTTTTGAGATCTTTAAAGCAATTCCTGCAATCAGCTCTATATTTCAGGCCCGCTAAAACACGAATTGCTTTTCTTTGTAGTCTAAAGATATCACCCATAATTGCTGAATGACCCCAGAGTAATATACCGTATTTTATGTGAGAGTGGATGAAAAAATAGTACGCGTTCTTCAATTCCCTAATATATAGATATCTGGTTAGGTTTCTTAAGATGTAAGTATCTTTTACTAATTTATTTTGCAGTTCAATGCCGTGCGATTCCCATGTTAAGTGAGTATCAATTGAGAATCCCAACAGCTTTATCGAGGATTTTTCAACAGCTTGCGATCGTCTTAGAGAAAACACTTTTTGAACTGTTTTGTTGGCGTTAAGTTTAAGTTTATTGCTCTCAAACCAGTGCTGAGCTTGCTGCATTATGGGTTGTGATTGGGCTGACAAATTGTCTATCGAATCACCGCTGATCGATATTGTAGTATCATCGGCATATTGTACAATTGATATTTCTGTAAATTGAACAGGGAGATCATTTATAAATATTAAGAATAATAGTGGGCCTAGGATTGAACCTTGTGCCACACCATGCATCAAATTGATCTCTGGTGACAAAATATTATTATAAAGTACACTCTGGCTTCTATTTGATAAGATAATATTACTTTGCAGCTTCTGGGTGTAAAATTATAAAAATATAGTTTTCTCAAGAGCGTTGAATGCGAGACGCAGTCAAATGCTTTGCTGAGGTCAATAAGATTACACATAACAATGCTACCACTCTCAAATGCATCTATAATGTAGTTTATGAATGATTTAGTTGCCAATGTCGTGGATCTGCCTGGTCTGAATCCAAATTGCGAATCTGCCAAAATATTATTAGATTCTAAGTAGTGACACATTTGTTCAGCCAGTATTAGTTCAATTATTTTAGAGAATACTGGAAGAATTGAGATTGGTCTGTAGTTATTAGAATCTTCCTTATCACCCTTCTTGTATATTGGAATACATTTCCCTAATTTTAGTTCATCCGGAAAGATTCCTGAACTAATTACTTTATTTATTAAGTATGTTAGTGGACTGATAATTAAATCAATAACAGATTTTATTAAACCTATATTTAAATCATAGATGTCTTTGCAAGGTTTATTTTTTAGTTTATAGACAATGTCTCGTACTTTAACACAAGATACTTCAGTAAAGCTAAAGAACGTTTTACTACCTAGTTGTAACGGTAGCGTTAATATTATGGGGTCATTAAATTGACTTGCAGATAAGTTTGAATTTGTTTTATCATTTGTAATTTTGTTTATTTTTGATTGCACAACATCCCAGACCGCTCTTGAATAATTACCGCTGGTACTTATGTAATATTCATTAGCTCTCCTCTGAGCATCTCTAATACACTGTTTATACTCTTTTCTTTTCCTTCTGTACTCTGATTGTACAGACACATTTCTGCTACTCGCCTCCTTAAGAAAAAGAGTACGGAAAAGCAAGTTCAACTGCGTCGATTATACTTTTTAAAAATGTATGCCACGCCAGATTGGTTGGTCTGAGTTCTTGCCTGATAAGGGCTCAGATCAGGCAAGAACTCTGACCAACCAAAAGAGTGTAGTATATTATAAAATTCAATTTGACCTGACTGTATGATATGTCGCACAATTTGTTTGGTTATTATATTTGGGTTATTGATTTCAATGCACATCCCCTTATGATCGGAAACACCTATATTAATTATATTCGCCATATTCGTGCTATCATTGTATTTGTTTGTAAATATGTTGTCGATGCATGCTATCTGTCTAGTGGCTTGAGTGGTAGTTTTATAGAGACCAAATGATGCAAATAAGTTACATAATTCCTGTGAGTTGCGCTCAATCCGGTTGAAATGTACATTAAAATCACCGCAGATATATGCTATTCTAGAGTGTAGATTCAAACGACCCAACATATTTTCTATTATTTTCAGAAAGTCACTGAAATTACCATTTTGTGATCTATAAACTGATATTACAGCTATGTTGAAATCGTATAAAACTACACCCGACATTTCACATACTAATTCTTGAGATATGTCATTGAGAAAAGTTATAACTTGGTACTCAAGACCATCTCTTAGCATAAGCAACGATCCACTATTTTTAGCCATATGTCTGCTATAACAAGCTGCAATTTGAAAATTATTTAATTTATAACCTTCTGCTTCGTTAAATGATAACCAGTGTTCAGTAAGAGCTATTACCTTGATATTCTTATCGACCATAAATGCATCTAATTCTTCTAGTTTATTCCGCATACATTGAAGATTTATGTAGAATAGGAGGGGTGTACTATCATGTCTCAGGCAATCTTTGGACTCAATGGAGGGGTGGTCGGAGTACCCCTTGGATGGAATAAAAAACGCCTTAACATTACACCTGTGGGTCACAGTGCCGGATCTTCCACCTTTTCGAGGCAGCTCAACGGAACAGTTATTTTAAAAGACGCGTACTCCTCTGGTCGGCGAGAATTTAATTGTTCGCATTGAATTAAATCGATTTGAATGTTCTGATGTGATTTTATGTCCTCAACTTTCGTATCTGGGTGCACTCTATATACGTGAATATGTGCACGTTTTTGCACTCCTTTTAGAACAGACTCAGTACTGGAAATCCCTTGGATATTCTTTCTGGGCTGCTTGTTTTTCCTTTGCACCACTTGCCAATTATCAGTGTCGTCTGTAGAATTGTTTAGCTTTTGCATGTTATCATTTTTGTAGCGGGGTTTATCATATTTGCGCTGGCCTGCATTGCCGGCCACCTGCGGCGCATTGCTGTTACAGATATCTTCTACTATGATTGGAGTTATATTAGAAGAAGATTGCAATACTTTTGTTTTATCCTTAGTTTGAGTCGCCCTCTTGTTGTTGGTGACAGTATTAGTTTTGCAATAGTTTAGGTTTGTTACCGTACTATCTTCATTACATTTGCAGGACTTTAGCATATTTTCTAACGAAATTATGCGTTCTTTTAAACTGTAGTTTTCATGAATTAATTTAGTTTTTTCCTCAATTTCAAATATTAGTTTCTGCAATAAAGCGTTATCTTTTTTGAGTGTACTCACTTCTTCATATATATCAGCTTCTGGTGGCACATCGATAACCTCACTTGTGCTCTTCGATCTAGTGTAGGCTGCAGAACATCCTGGGTAATGTAGATCCATACAGGAAGGATGATATTGTTTTTCACATATACTGCACTCACTAATGGTAGCCACAATTTTGTGTTTACACTTGTTGCACTTGGTAATTTTCGCATTGTTTACAACACCAACATTAGCTGTCGACGCCATCTTTTAATACAGAAAACATAGAAATGAGTACAAGAAAACACAATACTAACGTGTTTCGGGATTTTTTTTGCAAACATAGTCTATATCGAAGTTATGAATTTTATGCCACACTGGTGCCAGTATGTTGATGATATTTTCTGTATATGAAATGACAGAGAGACAGTTGGATACATTCAAACAACGCTAAATTCAATCAATAGGAAAAATTTACTAATGAAAAACAAGCTGATGGCATACACAATGTTTTAGATAGAATTTAATAGAAGACAATAACTTAAAATATGCTTGATACTTGCTTTGCTACACTCTTGATGAAACATATCACTGGATAGGAATTAGTAATAATACACTTGTTTTGTTTCATGTATTTACTATCAGTTTCTTGACAAGTATTTCGGCGATTGCTCGCCATTCTCAAAGGAGTATAAAAATTAAACTAAATTAACATATATTATTCATAGAAAACCAACTGCCACAGATACAGTGATTCCATCGATATCACTGCAATCAGAATAAATAAAAACGTCTGCATTAAAGTTATATATTCATCGGTTAATCAATATCCCGCTAAGCAAGATTTTAACCGAGAATTACATATAATCTACCAAATAGTCACGAAGAACGATTACAAGATAAATAAGGTAAACAGGATACTAAAGCGCAAGAAAAGGAAAGCAATTCAAAAATACTGTTCAATGAAGATAAATCAAAAAAGAAGATAAGATACCTTACATTCCATACGTGAGCTAGAAGATAGCCAAAGAAATTAGCAAACAAACGTCCAAATAATAGAAATTAACCGGGATAGTTTAAAGAAGCATTTAGTTAACAACAATAGAGATAATAGATCCATTAGAAAAAAAACGGCATTTATGAAGTGAAAGGCGAGAATTGTGGTGGTAATATATCGAATCGAAACACTTTCATTTAACCAAAATATTGGTCTGGAAGCAAATAAAAAATCAAATAGATCAAATTAAAAACAGAGGATGTTAAAGATTATACTTGTTTACTATATTTATTTGTAGTTATTTATTACTAATTGCCAATAATAAGAGCATTTGGAAAAACAAAAAGCAGAGCTGATACCTGATATATGATATATATATATATATATATATATATATATATATATATATATATATATATATATATATATATAGATAATTCTCCAAATAATTA
This sequence comes from Ontholestes murinus, assembly GCA_963969525.1. Lineage (NCBI taxonomy): Eukaryota > Metazoa > Arthropoda > Insecta > Coleoptera > Staphylinidae > Ontholestes > Ontholestes murinus. Next base: position 23,167,284 of record OZ018398.1, read on the forward strand.
TATTATAAATTATTGAACATAATTTTGATCAAAAACTGATCATTATCAAACATAAAGTACTTAAAATTTAAACAGGTGTTACTTATATACTCTCGAAAAGAGGAGAATCCATTACATCAGTCTGGTCATTAAGAACGGAAAAATCGGGATTAATTTTAGCTTTATGAATCTCTAGCGCTTCCAGTAAATCCATTTTACTACTTTTATCGGTAAAGTGGTTTACTGAGAGTACATACTAGCCGAAAATATGATTGCTGTCAAGCAAATAAAATATTAGTCTCGTTAAAGTTCTTGAAGACGTGTTTCAAAATTTCGAAATTTCGACCAGATGTAGGCGTTTAACTTTTTTCGGGATAATTAGTCTTAAAATCAAAAATTCTTGAAAAATGTAACGTTAAAGTGGCATTTAAATGTTGCAACAAAAATTTCAAATTTAATTTACAATGAGAAAAATAGATAAAATGAAAAAAATCAGGAATTTATAAATTAACGCCTAAAGCTATTTACATCGGTCAACCTGGTCGAAAGAACATCAGCGAGCTTTTCGATTAAAACTTAATAATTCCACTTTCGCGAATCATTTACTTGACAACATTCAAGAAAGAGAAAAATGAATTCCATTTTTTATTCTACCTGGAATTTCTTGTTATATTTTATAAAGATTTATCGATTGTCGTCTGTCGCAAAGATTTAATTGCAAATGGTACAGATAAAGTAAGTGCTTGTAGATGAATTTTAAAAAACAAATTCCTCAGCTGATAATGTCTTTATCCTAGCTAAAATTTATTTATTGATACCGATATTCATTTGCCAGAAAGATTGATTCGTATATGGTTTAGATAATATAACTGGTCGTAGATGATTGTCGAAACAAGAAGAGAATTAAAATTAACTCCAAATCCAAATCCTAGCTATCATTTCTTGCTTTACCCTTCGAGAGTCTTCAACTATCATAAATATTTAATCGCTTGTGGTGTAGTAGATTATTCTTTAAATTAGAGAAGAAATAATTCCAAAATTTCATGATTATTTATCATAGCTAGAAATTATATTGCAATTCTAGGAGTAGATACAGGGTTTCGTTTGCAAAAATGATCGCACACCGTTTAAATTTTAATTCTTTATTTTAATAATCAAAGGCGTTTTTATAGAAAGAAATAATTTTATTCAGTTTCGTAATGATGATCTTTTGCCATGATGCGACGCTCAAAGTACTTCTGGACTCTCTCAGTAAACAAAATAAGAGAGTGTTGTTTGATATTATTGACTAATTTAAATTGTTAACCATTCAAAGGGTTTTACAAAGATAGAAACAAATAGTAGTCGGACTGCGCAAAGTCTGGTGAGTATAGTTGATGGTTCATGAAAGACAACACCCTTACGATTCGCCAATTCTGGCCGCTTTTCGTTGATAGCTTCATGCAATTTATCCAATTGATGATAGTACACAGTAATGTTGATTGATTGATTTTTATCACGATGCCAAGTGATGGTGAAAAAATACAATTTCGAAAAGAAATACAAGGTACACAAAGAAAAGACTGGACCGAAGGCCAACCCACCAAAGCAGAATCAAATTGGTTCACGGACGGCTGAAAGACCGATAAAGGAGTAGGAGCAGGTATAAAACTCGAGACAAAGATTTCTGTCAGTCTCACCAATGACACTACGGTGTTATGCAGATTCTGTTTAGAGGAAGAAGAAGAAGACTCGTTTTAGAAATCGTTTTTATTGTTTTTTAAGAGCTTCTCGCAGACGCTTTGTTAAATAAATTTATTTGAATTCATTTGAAACTCAATTATTGAGTTTACTAATATATTACAGCTTGTCAAATGTCTATTCACCGTCGTTTGAGAAATGTTTAATATATCTGGGATTCTTTATTTTATTGTCTTTGGTTCAACTGGCGCATCTTTGATAATGAAATTATCGGAACGGAATTTGGCAAATCACTTCTGTTAAGCGATCCTTACCGTACACGGCGCATATCTTTTTGTGAGCTTACTTTGCGAAAAGGGAAACTTTTATGAAGTAAACAGATTCAAATATAGCGATATTCTTCGGTTTACTTTTCCATCTCTCGACCACTGCTTTACGATGACTACTGAATCGATTCACTTACTCTTTTTTAAAAGACAATTGAAGTGTTTCCTGTTCAATGTGATATAACGGGTGTCCAACAATTATTGTAGTCCCGGGTGGGGTTGAAATCAAAAACGTAGGTTAATTCTTTCATGTGCTCAATAAATGAACTGACATTTTAAATGTCAAACACAATTTAAATGTGCATTTAAAGTATTGTTAACTTTAATAAGTAAATCGAATATGTTTACTCAAGAACAGAAAAGGTTTTTATTATAATCTTATTTTCGTTTGGAAAATGGAGAATGGGAGTATTCAATGGAACTAACGTCGCAAGAATTTCATACAAAATTTCCGCATGTAATTATTAACAACAATACGTTTTCTCGTGATGTGAGAGCTATTGTGCAATGTTTTTGCGATACAGGATCGGTGCAACACAGAAAGGGTGCGGGCAGACCTATTGTAAGAAATAAAAATGTTGTACAAAACGCAAGAATCGCTATAGAAGAAGTACCTTCGGTTTCCAAACGACAGCCGTTTCGAAAATAAGTATCTAATAAGAACCATTTCTATTCTTGAGTAAACATATTCTAATTACTTATTACAGTTAACAACACTTTAAATTCACATTTAAATTATGTTTGACAATTAAAATGTCAGTTTATTTATTTGGCACATGTAAGAATCGACCTACGTTTTTGATTCCAACGCCACCCGGGACTGCAATCATTGTTGGACACCCGTTAGATTAGATTATTGGACTAAAAGAGTAAAAGTGTAGACATCTATTGGGCGGAACTGAATAGACCTAAGACTTAACCCAATAAGTAGCTGCTCATGAATGATTATCCAAATAAGGAGACAAGTAATTACAACCTGGTTGAGAACCTTTCAACACTATCCCAGCTAGAATTCCTTATTATTCTTTCGAAATAGATACCAATTTTTGTCTGTCGGAAAGATTTGTTCAGAACAGTTGATAAAATATTAGGTTGTAATAAATTGCTGTATCTATTAATTGTAAGGGTGAAAGAAAATTTAACATTACAAATAGAACTCCCTAGTGTGTCCATTTATTTTTATTCGGATAAATAATATCGATTTACTGTACCCACTAGCCTTGTAATGTTGGAATAATACTTATAATAAATACCTTAATATAATTTATTGATATCAATAAAAGCATATCGTTTACAACCCTACAATATAATTACTATATTATTGGAAATCGACAATTATTCTAAAAATACTGATAGTGAAAGTATATCATATACTTGTTTCTCATTAATCACTTGGTGAAACATTGTATTAATGTAGGTTTTAGATTAAATTAAAATTTACTTGGCTTGTTTCACAAATTAATAATTTATTCAACTAGTTTGGCTCAAGGCCATTATCAAGAATGATGTACAAAATGGATTTTTTGAGACTATAAATACTTTCAGGTAATAAGGGCATTTAATATTGGGGAATTCCATAATTCGTCCATGTCGTTGACAAATTGTTTGCCTGCGTTTACCGCTTTTTTTATTTCCAATCCTTCTCGGTGATTAAGTACTAATCCCTTGTTACCTGAATACAATATTTTAAAATTATTGGAATTGAACATGTGATTGGATGTGATGCAATGTATAGCGAGACCCGTCGTTTGTTTATTATTTAATATATCATTGCGGTGTTCTTTTATTCTAGTTTCAAATAATCTGCCAGTTTGTCCTATATATATTGAATCGCATTCATCACACTTCAATTCATACACTCCGCTCTTTTTAAATTTGTTTGATGATGCTATTTTGTTATTAATTAACAATTTTCCTAAGTTTATTGAGTTCGACAAAATGATGTTATTTTCTTTCCCTTGTAATATGGTTTTAATTTCGTGTGAAAGATTTTTTACATATTCTAACCTGTTTCAATTACGTTTTTCCAATTTTGTCACACTATAAAGGAATTTTTGTAATTGATTGCGTTTTTTCTTTTTAAGCATATGGTCTATCAGTTGCTCTTTATAACCATTGTTAGTGGCTATGGTCTTTATTATGTTCAATTCTTTTTCAAAGTCAACTTGGTTTAGAGGAATATTAATTAATCGGTGCAAAAATGAATGAAAGGTGCTATGTTTTATTTGATTAGGTGTATTCGAGTCTTCTGGAATTAAAGTATCTGTACTTGTTTCTTTTCTGAAAATTTTGTATGCAAGTGTGTTTTTGTCTGTTTTTGAAATATTTAGATCTAAAAAGTTTAAGCTGTTGTTTTCTTCTTTTTCAACTGTAAATTGTATTTGTTTATTCAATGAATTTAGATGTTTTGTAAATATTTCTAATTGCCTAAATGTTCCTGACCAAATGCAAAAGATGTCGTCAACGTATCTAGCCCAAAAATGTATATGTTTACTTTCTTCTTGTTTTAGTAAATTATTTTCAAAATTATCCATAAAAAATTCTGATAATAGTGGTGACAAAGGTGATCCCATTGGTAGTCCATCTGATTGTATGTATATTTTGTTATTAAATTCGAAGTAGCACTGGTTGATGCAAATGTTTATTAATTCTTTAATCTCTTTTTCATGCGTATCTGGATTGTTGGAACTTTGAATCTTTCTATCTAAAATTGTATTTAGCTCTTTAATAGGTATTGGTGTGAACAGGCTTTTGACATCAAATGAGATTAATTTCGCGTTTCTAGAAATTGACAATTTATTTAATTTATTTACTATTCTATTGTGTTTCTTATTGAGTGTTGTGGTTTAAAATTTATGAAAGTGGGAATTAAGTGATTTAGAAATTTACATAATTTATACGTCGGAGCTTGTAGATATGAAACTACGGGTCTCATTGGTATTTCGTCTTTGTGGATTTTTGGTAAACCAATAGTGTTGTGGCTTTTGGATTCATTAATATTAGCTTCAATTTGTCCCTATCTGAAATTAAATTAGCGCTTCGTTTTATAACTTTTTTAAGGTAATTTTGGTATTGTTTAGTTGGGTCGAGTTTTTTATTACTAAAATTAACTGTGTTTAATAAATCTTCTGTTTTTTTAATGTAATCTGTTTTATTTATTATAGTTATCGTATTGCCCTTATCGGCTTTACATATAATTAAATTATTATTCCTCAGCTTTTGTTTGATGTTATTGATTGTTTGCTTTTCAGAACTATGTTTATTTCTTTCATAATGTGACATTTTTTGTTTTTTAATTAAGTTTGAAATTTTATGTTTTTTTATATTTCTTTCTTCTAAGGTGACTGTTTTATTGCCAATTATTTCTGAGTTAATTCCTACTGTGTTATATGTGGGTTGTATTCTAAACCTTTTTCGAGTAATGATGATTCTAATTTATCAAATTTTATATCCGTTAGGTTTACTACTCTGGGAAAGAATTTAACATCATTTTGCTTACCATAACTGGTGTTACCGTTCACTTTTACTTTTTCACTTGTAACTCTTCCACTGTTCACTTTATTACTGCGTAAATTTGATAATTTTCTTTTTTGAATCTTGAAATGTTCGAATGATGCGTTTCTGGCTTCTTCCCTGGATGCGGCGTCGATGTAATCAAATTCTATTGGGTGTAGTTTCATGACAAGTCTTGTGTGTAGTAGCTTTAACATTTCTGATAAAGCGTCTCGCTGCTTATACCATTTTTTCATTTCCAAAGAAATCCACATCTAATAGGCTGCTTTTACTACTTCCTTGGATTCTATTGACTGGTGATTGCACTGGATTTTCATGTATTTGGGCTTCAGATTTTCTTTCAAGCAGATTTTATTGAAGATGATGTGGTTGTTTGCTCTTGTAAATTTGATAAGGTTTCTTTTGTACATGTTAATGAGTTTTGCTTCGCTGGCACTTAATATATCATATACTTGTTTCTCATTAATCACTTGGTGAAACATTGTGTTAATGTAGGTTATAGATTAAATTAAAATTCACTTGGCTTGTTTCACAAATTAATAATTTATTCAACTAGTTTCGGCTCAAGGCCATTATCAAGAATGATGTACAGAAAAGAAACAGAAAAGTACAGATGCTATAATTCCAGAAGACTCGAATACACCTAATCAAATAAAACATAGCACCTTTCATTAATTTTTGCACCGATTAATTAATATTCCTCTAAACCAAGTTGACTTTGAAAAAGAATTGAACATAATAAAGACCATAGCCACTAATAATGGTTATAAAGAGCAACTGATAGACCATATGCTTAAAAAGAAAAAACGCAATCAATTACAAAAATACTTTTATAGTGTGACAAAATTGGAAAAACGTAATTGGAACAGGTTAGAATATGTAAAAAATCTTTCACACGAAATTAAAACCATATTACAAAGGAAAGAAAATAACATCATTTTGTCGAACTCAATAAACTTAGGAAAATTGTTAATTAATAACAAAATAGCATCATCAAACAAATTTAGAAAGAGCGGAGTGTATGAATTGAAGTGTGATGAATGTGATTCAATATATATAGGACAAACTGGCAGATTATTTGAAACTAGAATAAAAGAACACCGCAATGATATATTAAATAATAAACAAACGACGGGTCTCGCTAGACATTGCATCACATCCAATCACATGTTCAATTCCAATAATTTTAAAATATTGTGTTCAGGTAACAAGGGATTAGTACTTAATCACCGAGAAGGATTGGAAATAAAAAAAGCGGTAAACGCAGGCAAACAATTTGTCAACGACATGGACGAATTATGGAATTCCCCAATATTAAATGCCCTTATTACCTTAGTAGTCTATAGTAGTAGTAGTAGTATTTATAGTCTCAAAAAATCCATTTTGTATATCATTCTTGATAATGGCCTTGAGCCGAAACTAGTTGAATAAATTATTAATTTGTGAAACAAGCCAAGTGAATTTTAATTTAATCTAAAACTTACAATAATGAAAGTAATCTAATAAAACGAAGTTGTTTTTATTGCATTTTACTTTTTCGTACAGTTTTCCGCATCTTTGATAATTTCTTTCATTTTTTAATTCTACTAATTCATTTTATCTTAATGTGGATGTGAAGCTATTGCCATTGTCATTTGTTTTTTGATTCTGCATACTTGTTGGAAGAAATTAAATTCCCAAAGGAACACTTGAGACTAGAGATCAACTCCTTAACTAATATTTCTGCGACTTTTTACTAAAGGAATCCATTTCTATGGCATGGTCATGTTCTGGGAAGGGATCAGAAACGCCAATTCAAATGGGCTGCAAATGGTGTACTGGTGGCTCGGTATTTTCCTTTTTCTTAGTGAACTATGGCTTATCGTACAGAAAATACATTCCTTGTGCCGTCACAGTTTGGCCATTAAAACTCTGTCATAGTTTTTTCAAAATGTTTATAAGAGTATTTAACGTGCATTAATTTGACCTTAGTTCTCATGAATATTTTGCAGTTTCCTATGGTTTGAAATTATTTTTTTTAATTTTATCAGGATCTATATATTTAAATCATTTTCTATTGTTGTTTGCTACATTTGATACTTTTAGTTATACTTGGTGATAGTATTTACCATGTTTTGGAAATAGAATTTCATATTTATTTTAGTAACTGTTTTTATTTGTATTTAAAATCAAGTTTATAGTAAAGCTATAGTGATGAGTTCGAGAGATCGGAACACATGTGTGCTTTAAATCTGAGCTCATGAGACTGTCTAATTCAGATAGTCGATCAACAACCAACTTTGTGTGTTTCTATATTATTTAATTTATGTAAGAATGTTCATACAGATTATTTTTGTAAGATAAGATCTTTATCATAATAGCGATTTCAACAGTTACTATGTAGTGAATCATGATATAAACATTAAATTAAAACGCTTGCTATGTATAATATATAAGATCATAGATTAATAGTTGATTCTATTGCTGTTCTATTAATTTTTCTCGTGGTAATTTATTAAAATTTTCATACTTTATTAATGAATAATAATTAATTAATCAAACGGTTTTCTACTGATTTTAGTATTGACACGTTGAAAATTCTTAGTATGATCTAAATTAGAATATTGTTCCATAATATGAAATCCATATTATACAAATACAGCTTATAAATTAGAGATGGTACATAGTAAATTTTTAATTTTCATATCTTTCACGTTCGCAAAGTTACGGATCAGAATTTAGACATTCCGAAATGTTAATAACTTTAAATTTAAAATCTTTGCATTATACAAGAGTAATGCTTGATTTATGCTTCGATTTTAAATTAATAAATGGTATAATAGATTGTCCATACTTGCTTTCGGCTCTAGATTTTACTTTTTCTCTGGTAAGAAAAACTCATGCTACTTTTCCTTTTCGAGTTCCTCTTCGTACTAAACTATGGAAGTAATAATCCAATTAGTAGGATCATGAAGTACTGCAATAACTTATTCACAAATCCTAAGTTTCTTCTTTATAATTCGTCTTTAATATCGTTTAAATATAGCCTTAAGTTTATAGATTTGTCTATTTGTACTTAATTCTTGATCGATTTAGTGCGACAATACAGTATTGTTTTATTAAAAAATATGTATATATTTTATTTACAGTATGTTATTTTGAGATTAATATCACTTTTGAATTATTGTACTTATTTGTTACTCGTTGATATGTCATTTAGTACCGTAAGTAAGTAAAGTAAAGTAAAGTATATTTACGGATATCGTTTTTACAAAATGAATACCACAGTTTTTTCCAAAAACTATAGTAGATTATACCACGAGTAATAATGATAGCTATTATTCCCGAGGAACATTTACGAACCGAGCCGCGTAAGCGGCGAGGGAGTAACATTCCGAGGTAATAATAGCCATTATTGCGAGTAGTATACTCTACTTTATCTATGACTAATTTATTAATTTGTTTTAACGAACAACTTTATTTTTCAATAACATTAACACTAGCAATGGTACAATTAATAAATTGAATTGGTCGAGAACTATCAATAGATTTGGAAGAGTTTTCAATACAAATATTTGGAATTTCGGTTACTGAAGAGGAAGAAGATGCTTCATTACTATTTATCTGTTTAGCAATAGTATCTGCTGTAGTTGTCTTGTTTCTTATAGACTGATCAATGTAACTTTCAGCTACCTGTGTAGATCTCCAGCCCCCATGACGCTTTAATCCAGTTATATCGCCTCCTCCATCAATGTACAGAGTGGCAGATGATCTGCGATAACAATGGCCGGTATAAGTTTCAGGATTTGGCAATTTTAAATATTTGGCAATTTGTTTACCAATATCTGCAAATTTGTTTTTTCCTATACGTTGTATTGTACATTTTGATTTTTGATAATTTAGAAAGAATGAATTAATTTTTACATGTGACGGACGGAGATTGATGTACTTCTTTACAATATTGTAAAACGTACTATTTATGGCGAATGTTCGTACAATTTTGGTTTACTCTTGGGTATTGTTATTAATAACTGTGTTTGATGATCTTTCACGTCTTCAATATTCATTTCATAAAGCTCGTTTGAGCGGCATGCACCCATAATTCCAATAATTAATATAACTTGAAGCAAATATGAATATGAGTTTTGAATAGTCAGATTAAATTCGGTATATTTACCTTATGTAAAAGAAAAACTTTATCAGGAGCTTTGTCAATAAATGTTCTTATTTGTTTCGGGGTCAGAGTGGAAGACTTCTTTGGTTGAAATCCTTCTGATTTTCTTTTTAAAAATGCTCGTAGTTTGCAATATTTTTCCAGATCAACGTCATGATTTATTCTCAACATAGTTTTAATGATTGAAAAAAATGACCATAATGAAGAAGGTTTGTAATTTGCACTTAATTCAGCGAAATAGGCCAGCAGAACATGTTCGGAAAATGAGTTTGCTTTCTTTCGAAGACGCCATTCGTTGAAGGTTGCGTACGTTTTATTATAAATGGATTTCGATGTTTCCGGTATCAAGGTAGATGTTGTTGCTGCAGCTAGTTGTACAATTTCTGGAGGTGTACAAGTAAAAGACTCTTCATTTTCATCCATCTCATTAGAAATGCACAAACACTACGCGCTTGACACTGACTGTTTTCAGTTTGTGTATTTTGTTTCCATGGTATTTAATTTGAGAAATTTTTTGATTGGAGTGCACGAGGGAATAATGACTATTAATCCCTCGTCATTATTCCCTAAGAGAATAATATATGACATTATACTGCAAAAATCACAAGTATAATACATACATTATATATTAGTCGTAGATAAATACACATAAATGATGCTCTTAACTTTGGCAACAAAATTACATTATGAAATTCCAAAAATATCTAGTTCATTATGGTTCTGATTAACCATATATACAATGCGGGATATTAGACTATTTATTGCATAATTTGTTTTATGAAATTCAACATTAAGCAAAGGCGCAAATCTTGTAAACCGTAATGGGATGTACAAGTTGAACATACTAAGAATAACAGAACTATGCACTGACTCATTGAGAACTTTAAAAGCAAACATTAAGTGAAGAATATAAAAGAATAATACAATGATTGTTTCGAAATTGGGCCGTGTTTCTTTTAATGAATCCAAGCATTCTCAAGGCTTTAGCAACAATAGTATCTATGAGTTGCGAAAATGATAGTTGGTGGTCCATTAACACTCTTAAGTCATTGATTCTATTAACCGTTTCCAAACGTTCAGTACTTATCCGGTAAGATGATGTAGGTATATCTTGTCGAGTAATTATTATCGCCTTGCATTTTGCTATATTCAATTCCATGGAATTGTTATGACACCATTCTGTGAGCGCATCTAGATCCTCTTGAAGCAGCATTTTATCTTGTGGGGAAGTTATCTGGGTATATATCTTGAGGTCATCTGCAAATAGCAAATATTTAGTCTTGAAACTATTTCCAATATCGTTAATAAACAAATTAAAGAGGATTGGTCTCAAGTGAGATCCTTGTGGGACACCTGAAGTCACTAGAAATTAACAGGATGCAATACCATTGCATATAACCTGCTGAAACCGATTTGTCAGGTCAATCCACAACAAAAGTTTTCCATCAAACCCCATAGCCCTAAGTTTACATATAAGATGTTTGTGACTCACTCGATCAAAGGCCTTTGCGAAGTCCGCATAGATAGCGTGTACAGGAATATAATTGGTAAGTAAAAAAAGATATGTTGTTGTCGACCGAGAAGCACAAAAACCATGTTGTTCTTCATATATTATATTTTTACAAGAATATTTAACAAATTCACTCACAACTTTATCCAACATTTTCGGAATACACGATTGTATACTTATCGCTCGTTAATTATGTTATTTTTATCTCCATTTTTTAAAATTGGGTGTACAAAGCTAGACTTCCACATTTTTGGAAAGTAGCCAGAGTTTAGAGATTTATTAAAAATACTAAAAATGGGTGCACTCACAGAATCTTTACAATTTCTTATAAAAACAGGTGGCACACCGTCAGGATCTTTTATGGATGTTTAAGTCATTTATGAATCTGTCTACATCGTTTACTGTAATGGGTACATTTGTAAGATGAACCACTTCTTTAATGTGGGAATGTGTACTAACCAATATTGGTAAGTAATATAATAAGTATTTTTAGTGTAAATAGTATTCTAAATTTATAATTTGTATAAAAGGTGTTACTAGTAAATAAATAAATAAATAATGATAAACATATAATCCTTCTTAATTCTCTCAGAATTTGTCTGGAAGTTTCTAGAATTATTAGTATTTCTTGCTTTGACTCTGAAAACTTCTGTATAAATAATCTATTATTTTTTAGGAATCATTCTTCTAGCTTTCTTAAGGTATTTAAAGATTACAAAAGTTTTATTTAGAGGATCCAAAAATCTTTCAGCAATTTTTGCATATTTTCAGGATAATTTTACTATTTCTAACAATACTTATTTTATTTCATTATTTTATTGTTTCTTTAAAATTATGAGAATTTTAATTTGGGAGGTTCTATTTATTAACGATTTCCCTTTCCGATTTCTAGAATTTTCTACGATGATTTTATAATTTTTGGAAAGTTTTAAGAAATTTTCATCAATTTTCTTTTTAGAGTTTCTAGATTTTCTTTTGAGAGTTTTAGAATTTTCAGTAATTTCATTCTTAAATTTACAGAATTTTCTAGCATATATTGTTCAACTACTCAAGAATTACAAATAATTTTATTTTATAGGAATGTTTTTTCTAAATTGCGAGAATTTTCTTCGTAGGTTTTAGAATTTTTAAGGATTTTTTTTTTCAAACTCGAATTATCGAATTTTCTAGCATTTTTTTAGATTCTAAAAGTTTTCTAACAATTTTCTATTTATTTAATATGTGTGGGTTTTTTTAGATTCGTTTAGGGTTTAAAAATTTTCTAGAAAATTATTTAATTTTAATTATATATTTAATTATATTTATAGATTTTTGTTTAATTTTCAGTAATTTCAGGGTTATTTTTTTAATTCTTTAATAATTTTCCATTTCTTTTGTGTTATCGGAATTTTCTAAAAATTCTTCTATTGAATTATAGAGAGAGATAAAAATCTTTATTGAATAAATTTTTATGTCGTATTATTATACCACATACCAATTATTATGCTTCTTCTTCATTGTGCATCAAACGGTGGTCTTTCAGCCCTTCTTATTTTATTCTATCAGAAAATTATCTTTCAATTTTCTCAGAAATTATAGAATTATCAAGCAATAATTCTAATTACTATAGTTTGACAGCAATGTTGTCTTTAGATTCCTGGATTTTCTTCAAATTTTTGTATCAGATTAATACAATTTTCCATCATATATAATTCATTTGCTTTGTGGATTCTAACATTTGTAGGAATTTTTCTTCTAGAATTGAGTTTTCCACCACATTTTTGTTCCAATTCCTCTTTTTTTAAATTTTCTTTAATGTTTTAGAATTTTCTTTAGAATTTTCAAGCAATTTTTTTCCAGATTTTTTTATAATTGTTGATGGTTCAAAAAAATCCAATAATTTTTCTCTTAGATTTATAGAATTTTCTACCAATTTTCGCTTTATCTTAACAAAATATTCCAACATTAAAATAAAATGGTCCATCTTATAGATAGAGAGAGAAAACATCTTTATTGAAGCTAGTACTTACATTATGCAGTTATAACAATAATTATTGTGATTCTTCGTTTTCTTTACGGTTATCAACCGTCTTTTTGCCTTCTAAGAGAATTTTACCACAAATTCTCTTCTAAATTAGAAGATTTTTCTTAATGGATTCTAAAATTTTCAGGAAATGTATATTACAGAATTCGACAGTTATCAATCAATGTTTTCTTTAAATTACCAAATTTAGAGGGTTCTAGAATTTTATAGCAATTTTTCTTTTAATTTGTGAATTTTTTTGAGGTTTTAAAATTTTTGACCAATTTTTCTTCTTGTTTTGTAGAATTTTCCGCAGACCAGATTCCTAGAATTATTTCGAATTCTAGAATTTTGCATTTGGTGTAATTCTTCAAGAGGGCTTTACAATTTTCTAGCATTTTTTAAAGCCTCTTTCTTTTTCTTAATAATGTTTATAATATAGGAAAGCTCGACTTCCTGGTATTTTTCTTTTAAAGAAACATATGAATGCCGGAATATATGACTGTGTAAAAATAATCGATACACTGGTCAACTGAAAGGAAATTAAAAATATCCCAGTTGAAAGAATTGAAGTAGTTGCTGAGTAACTCATAAGGATCATGTATAAAGTTAATTCAAGTAATTGTTTGACTTTCGTTTCCATAAATGAAGAATGACATATTATGTGGAAGGATTTAAAATGGATAGTTATATCAGTATGGGTTGGTTTGTGGTATATGTCCAATTCAAGTTTATAATTTTTCTGACATATGTTTAGGTCTAAAAAGTTGATAGATTCATTTTCGTGGAGTTCTATTGTAAATTTTATGTTTGAATGGATTGAGTTTAGATAGGATAAGAAAACATCCTATTGTCTTGCTGTACCTTGAAAACCTACAAGGATGTCATCCACATACCTTACCCAAAAAAGGCTTTTATTAAAGAGGGGGTGTTTGCTAATGATGGATTCTAAGTGATCCATAAATATTTCGGCTAGTAAAGGGCTTAAGGGGTTTCTCATCGCCAAGCCGTTAGGCTGATTGAAGAACGAATTATCGAATTGAAAATGATTTTGTTTTAGGCATACCTCTAATAGGTTTAAAATTTTAGCTGTGATTACCGAATTTGTTCCCTTTGAAATTAGTAGCTCACGGACAATGCGAATTACCTCCTGTGGCGGTACACTTGTAAATAAACTGGTGGCATCAAAAGATACAAGTAAACAGTTATAAAGAATTTTAATTTAAGAAATTTTCTTAATTAGTTTTTTTTAAGGGAAAATTTTGGTTCGAATTCGGTGTATTTTTTAATTAAATTAATTAAATGTTTTGAAATATTTCTACAAGCTGCATTTATGAATGATACCACAGATCGTATTGATTTTTCGGGTTTGTGTAATTTAATGAGGCCGTATAGTTTTGGAGATTTGGGATCCATTGGGATGAATGATCTTTTTTGGTTTTCAGTAAAGATAGCTTGACAGTTTTCTAAGGCTGTTTTGAGTTCTTTAACACATTTTTTGGTGGGGTCAGAATTAAGTTTGTCAAATTTGATATCAGAGATAAAATTTAGGACTTTGCATTTATAATCAGCTTCGGGAATTGCAATGATGGTATTGTTTTTTATGGATTTTGCAGTATCCAATTCCGTTGACCTGAAGGGGTACGGCTTTTTACTATTTAAAATTACATGTTTGGCAATGGCTTTATTGCAGATTGTATTATTATCGGTACTAGTTAATGCAATTTTAGTTTCCACGGCTAAAATTTCTAAATTTGAATGTTGAATTTGAGGTTTGATGTTATGTTTGAATCCTTTGTTTAGTAAATTGGTTTCTGCTGTTGTAAATTTAATATTCGTTAGGTTAATGAATCTATCAAAGAATTTTATATTATCCTTAGGGGGTGGTATAGGTGTGGATTGGATTTTTCGACTAATCAGTTTTCTTTCTTAATTTTGAACTTTGTGTAACATATTTTTTGTGGTAAATTGGTCTAATTTTATCTTGAATGTTGTCAAAAAGTAAATCAAATTCTAAGTTGTGGCGTCTACTAGTTAATTCAGAATGCGTTACCTTTAAGTATATGGAGATGGTATCCCTCTCAGCCAGGAGTTTCTTGAAATCTTCCGCCAACTATGTTTTCTTTGCAACTTCAATCGCCTTCTTGGCTGCTCTGCTGTTGCTACTTGATTTTATGTAGATGTAATTAGGAAATATTCCGTAGTGTTTGCACTCGTGAAGGAACCAGATATTTTGGTTGACAATCTTAGTTGTAACTTAAAAAACCATTTAGCCTGTTTACCATCGCTGGCTTCTTTCAAATATTGGATTGATAAGGCTGTTACTTGGAGAAACTCCATTATGAACTTATAATGAAAAACACGATTGTTTTGAGTTTAGCTTTTATTTTATAGATACTGCTACAATTGTTTAACCACATAGTGGCTTCACGATATTATAGTAGCTATCAGTTATATTGGATATAGTTTCAACATGATTACAATGAGTTATTAAATTTTCTATGGTGTTATCAGGTGGGAGATATATGCCTCCAATAAAGCATTTAGGATTACTTGTATTTTCTGTACAAATTGAAACTTCTTCATTATTATTATTTCTAAATACATATTCATACGATCTGAATTTATTATTTATGGCGATTAGTACTCTTCGAGATTTAATAAGTATTTCTGTCTTTCTGGTTCACATTATGATGACAATCAATACATTTTGAATTAAAAATACAACACAACACAACCAAGTTTCTCTTAAAATAATCACATCATAATCAGCGTTTAAAATAGAAGTATACAAATCATTTAACTTGGTTTGAATACCACAAATACATTCAGATTGTTAGTTGTATCACGATTAATTTGTAAAGGGATAAGTAAGGTAAACAAGTGTTGTTTCTAATTTCAATTCAAGTTGAATTATTTTGGATAATCGGTTTAAATGCATTATATATATATATATATATATATATATATATATATATATATATATATATATATATATATATATATTTATATATATATGTATACGTGCCATATTTTTTCGAAATTGGAATTTCTTAATGAAAACATTATTTGGCCATGAGTCTTTGTTTAAGAGTTTTTGTTCAACATGCTCTAATGTGCCAATTTTAAAAGAATAATAATTTTCATTTGATGTTAGGGCCTAGCAAACGACCTCATTTATTTCCAGTTGCTCTGTCTGTTGCTTGAGATTTTTGATAGAAGCTCCACATTTTTTTTTAATTGTTGACGCGATACCATTTTCTTGGAGTTTTATTTGCAGCAGCTAACTGAAATTTAGTTTCTACACCACGGCTAATAGCTTTCTTAAAGTTGGGTTTCCTATTTTGTTCAAAAGTTGTATTACTGGTAGTATTTTCACCGGTGCGGATATTACGTGTTCCACTATTGCCAAGATCATCGATATTATTTATCTATTAGGATAAGAGTCACTTGAAATAATTATATTGTCAATTCTATTTGCAAGAGTGCAGAATTCGCTGTTTGAGGTGGGATTATATAACATTCAAGCAGTTGGAAATATTTAAATTATAGTTTCTTTTTAGAGGTTATTAAATTTATTTGAAATATCAGATTGCATAGTTGCAATCTGTGACTTAAAGAATTGTTCAAGTTTATCTGTATGATTCATTACAATGTTTAAGATATGAGATTTTAATTCCGTTATTTCGTGCTTTAATAAAGTTGCTTGTTTTATGAGATTTTCATTTTCATCACGCAAGAAAGCCATTTCATTATCACCCACCCCTGATTAAAGAAAGTAAGTATTAAAGAAGTTGATGAGCAATACGCGATGATACAGTCAAAGTCACTAAAAATAGAAGTAACTGCACGTGTAAATCAATATTTAATTTACACTAAGAATAGACTTAATTCCTTTTACACGCTTAGCGCAATTCTTATGATAAAATATCGAGCAACTTGTACGACGAGCCACTTGCGGGATATTTTACATTTATAATAGTCAATTTTATCATTAAAAATTAAGGAAATGAATTAACAAACTTAACAAATAATTAAAATGATATAAATAGGATTAACGGGGGGACTTATTTAGCACACACACAAAACTAGGCAACGTATAGGATCAATATAAAAACATAGGAAAGGGGGAATATTAAAAAAAATAATTACTACTAAGTTCGAGAAATGTACTTAAAATAAATTCAAAGTAATTGAGAAAAAAATTACGCAAAGTGTCGGAAATTCAGTTCTCATGACAATTTCACACAAAAGAACATTTACAACGTGTGCACGGGATTTATAATTACAGTTTTATGTTTTGGATACGTGAATCACAATAATATTCAAAGATATTAGAATAAATATCACCTAACTTAGCACCACAATTGATACATTCACATATTTTTTGTGTGTTCTTGAATTTTGCAGAAATTCTTCAGCTTTTTTTATTCTTCAAGAATTTCCACTTGTTTTAAATTATTTGAATTTTTCAACGATTAGTTTAATTTTATTTATTTTAGCATATTTTTTGTCTGTCAATCTGAGACAATATTTTTTGAGGATTCTAAAATTTTAAAGTAATTTTCTATTTTCTTGAGTTTACCAGCAATTTAGTCAGATTAATATAATTTTCTAGCATATTTTGTTTCATTTTTCAATAATTAACGCAATTTTTTGAAATTATTATTTTATTTTATAAGATTTTTAAAATATTTTTCTTATAAAACTTAATAGTTTTCCGGCAATTGTCCCTTCAAATTTATAAATGTAGAAGGTTTTAGTTTAGAATTGCCTAGCAATGTATATTCTAAATTGTGAAAATTTGTTTGTGGTTTTCGAATTTCTAGAATTTTCCTAATATGATTTTGAAAGTTCTAAATTTTTGCACCGATTTTTTAAAATTTTCAGTATTTTTTTAAATTCCTCATGAATTGTATTTATGTTTTTACAAGATTCTTTGCAGAAATTTCCTGAAAGTTTTTAAATTTATCTTTAGTCTAGTTTCTAAGAAAATACATATGCAACAATTTTTTTAGAGCATTCTAGATCCTAGATTCCTAGATTTTACTTAGAGGTTTTAGATTTTCTCAGACTGATAGTATATATTTTCCAACATATTTTGTTTTATTTTCCAAGATGTTTTAAACCAATTGAAATCCATTAGACTTTTCCAGTACTTACAAACCGAAAACTATATAACGTAGACACATGTTAAATTTAATTATGTACTCACAATTGCGTTACGTGTAATTTTTATACATAACGACCTTGTACGTTAATTCTTATATAATCAATTATTTATTAGATAATGTCAACATCAATCGATTCTATTTTTTGTAAAATTATCCTAAAAGCGCAGCTGAATATTCTCACGATAATTTCGTATATTTATTATTCATCAAAAAAATATTTACCTTATAATAATTAATACGTTTGTACTATGGTGTAATACTCTGTAATTACTTGTTATATATTTATATTTATTTTTATTATATAGATGGACAAGTAAAAGAAAATTAGAATCCATTTACATATTGAAAATAAAAATCAATAAATGCAGGAACTTATAAAACGATAACGATCAATTAAATTAATGAAATGATTATAAAAATGTGATTGTGTTTTGCAAAATCTGTCAATAGTGATTATTTCCGAATTTAATTTCAAATAAAAACGTAATAGCATCATAGTCTGTTTTAATCAGATGATTGAAAACAACTTAAGCAATTTTTAAAATGTCAAAATTTAATTTTTAATCTTTGCAGTGTATTTTTGAAAGCAGGAAATGTTCAGTCATTGTGAAATCAAGGACGGCCAACATTTACAACCCAAATAGATGATCATAATCTTCTGTAATTAGACTGTATAAACAAATTCTTTACGCAATATTTTGGATTGAGTCTTCATCTTACCTAAATACTATTTGATAAGTGCTGTATATGGTAAATATTGCTTAACAGAACGCCAGTGCAAAAAATGGTTTCCCAAATCCTGTTTTCAATATCAAAGTTAGGCATCGTTAAGAAAAACCAGTTGAAGGCGAAGACGATAAAATAAAGGCATCGAAGTAAACTGGCGATACATGACTCGTGAGGTAAATATTAAACATTTCTCTAACGACCTTGGAAAGACATTTGATCAACCTGGGATATATTAATAAACTCAATATTTGACTCAAAGAAATTCATTTAACAAAGCGCTAAACGCCTGAGACAAGTTCTTGAATAACCATGAAAATTACTAGCAGGTTTGCCAGAAAAGTTTATGCCAATATTTATGGAAATTGAACATTCGGGTAGCGCTATTACAACCGATAAAAGTTGGCAACACTGTGGTACTAGTTCAGCTAAAATGACATTTGGTGTTTTAAATATAAGAAAATAGGACATTATAAAAATAAATGCCCATCAAAGAAGATTTGGACAATAAAAGCAGTGGTTTTAGTCAAAAACAGACCAACGCTTTTAGTGCCGTGTTTTTTAGTGGACATTACAACAAGAGTGATTGGTATATTGACAGCAAGTAATCATTTAAGTCCAAACAAGGGCTGGTTAACGAATATTTCACATTCAGAAGATCTGAAAGAAGTAATGGTAGCAAATGAAACGAGGATCCTAGTGACTTATAAGGGTGATGTAAACATTAGAAATCGGACAAGTGGAATATACAATTCTAGTTAAAGATGTTCTGTATGTCCTAGAACTTACCACTAAAGAAAGCCAATTAAAAATTAAGAACCTAATATTAAACAACAAAATCTAATTAACAGAAAAAAAGAATAGAAGAAAACAAAGAGATTCCACGATACCATTAGCCTGGGATGGGAACAATACCTGCAAATCCCAAAGTGAAGACAGGGGGAAGAAAACAAGAAAGAGCAAAAAAATCATTACATTGTAATAAATTTAAAAATACGAAAACATTTCGTGAATCTACAACAATGAGTCTTACTAAGACTACAAAACAAATTAATTTGAAACAACTACTTCTCTAGCTAATACTTCGACAGACATTGAATAATACAAATTAATTTGCTTGTTACAGATAGTACAACTATCAAAGCAACACTAATTTGAATGAAATTATTTCTGTTGAATTTCATTACATTGTATCTAATTGATTAAATGTAGAAACAGGAGAGTTTTTAAACAAATAGTTGCAAAATTTTCAACAGGATTTTCCTGCTGACTTGGTGGATATTATCCACAAATTGAAAACAAGGAACAAAGAAAGCTGTTTGCTGGAAACGACTAAAAGTTCAATGTAAATATGACATCGCAGGCTAGGCCATTTAAACACCAGTGCTCTCAACAAATGGCAAGTGGTACAGTGGTGAAGCGTTTAAATGCAGCCAGATTAAACGAACGACCCCTTGTATGGTACGTTGTGAAGAAAACAAGCAAGAAAATCATTTGCAAAGATTGGATATAGAGCTACAGGTCCTTTGGGGGTGATTTATGTGGTCCAATTGGGGTCGAATCTATTTGTGGCTCGAAGTATTTGTCTAATCCGAAAATGTTTGTAGCCGTATTTTATATGTATATTTTATAAAGACCAAAAATGAAGTTTTTCAAAGCTTGAAATGGTTCAAAGGTATGGTCGAAAATCAACAGTCTTACGTACTGACAATGGAGTAGAGATAACTACTTTAGAATAGAAACAGTTTTTGGATAGATGTGGTATTATTTATCAAATGACAAATTCATTCACTCCTGAATAGAACGGAATGTTGGAAAGAATGAATCGAACAATTGTCGAAAAAGCTAGATATTTACTATTTGATGCAAAAATTGGATCTTGTTGATTGTTGAGGCAATTATTTTTTGAAAATCCATTATCATTTAATAGAATTGAAATAGTAAACTATTTATAATTTTCAACTTTTTATTTTATTCACTACAATTGTTTCGCTACACTGTAGCTTCTTTAGGTGTAGAAATATACAAAATATAATATATAATATAAATTGTAGTGAGTAAAATAAAGAGTTGAAAATCATAAATAGTTTACTATTTTTATTATTTAAGCAAATATTGGAAATAGTTTCTGGGCAGAAGCGGTCAACACTGCAGTATACCTAAAGAATCGGTCATCAACAATGGTTTTAAATGACAGAATACCTTATGACATGTGGAAAGATAAGAAACCAAATATTGAAAACCTGTGAATATTTGGAAGCGCTATGATGGGGCTTGTACCTAAACAAACGAGGTTGAAATGGGGCAAGAAACCAGAGATGGTTTTTGTTAGTTACGATTACAATATAAAAGGGCACAGGATCTACGATACAAAAAGAAACACGGTTATGACTAGCAGGGATATTTTCATTATAAAGGATACAGAAGAAAAAGTTCCTATCTTTGTAGAAAAAGGTAGAGAAAGGAAAAAAACCTGAAGAATCACTAGATGACAACCATTTATTCCCGCACAACTTGATGAAATTATGAAATTGATTCTCCAGTTAGAATAGGCAAGATAGGTAACCAAAACTAAAAGAGTTCCCAGATCAAGTATTGTATATATGTACAAATTATCTTACTAAAGGAGATGATCCCGTGAGTGTGGAAGAGGCATTAGTATAAACAGAGAAGTAAGAGTGGAAGAAGGCCATGGCAGAAAAACTCCAGTCATTTGAGGAGAATGAAGCGTGGGAGTTGGCCGATGCATCCAAAAATGGTAACATTGCACAGTATAAGTGGATATTTAAAAGACAATATGATAGTGTTGAAAATGTGCGTTATAGAACAAGATTAGTTTCGAAGGGTTTCGCCCAAAGGCAGGGTGTTGATTTTGAACAAACTTTTTCACCGGTGATCAGACACTCGACCTTTAGATTACTAATAGCTTTATCAGTCCAATTCAATTTAAGTATGCATCACCCAGATGTAACCACGACGTTTTTAAATTGTACACTGAAGAAAAATGTTTGAATGAGCATCCCTCAAAGGTATAATATGTCAAATAATGACAACTAGAACGTGCTCAAACTAAAGAAAGCCATACATGGATTAAAGCAGTCATCAAGAGTTTACAACCAAAGGATGAATGATGTACTTGCTAATTTAAATTGTAAGAAATCTGAACATTAGCCTTGTGATCACAAGAAAAGAAAAAATGGTTTGTTTACAATTCATTGTAAGTAGATTATTTTTTTCTTCTAAACGAAGTCAAGTTTAAAAAAATCAAAATTAAATTATCATTTAAACTAAAAGGTTAAGGGCAAATTAAACGATATTTAGGAATAGGAGTTTGTAAAGATGATAATGGTATAACATTAGATCAAGAAGAGTACATTAATCGGTTACTTAAGAGATTTAATATGCAGGACTGTAGACACGTTAGAGCTCCTTTAGGGATATTAAAGTAAATGATTAGTATCAACAAGTAATCAGAGGATTTATTTACCTAGCAGTTCTTACAAGACCGGATATAATGTTTAGTGTAAGTTATCTGAGTCAGTTCAATATTTGTCACAATGAAATCGACTAGAAGTGTGCTAAAAAGTACTAAGATATCTGCAGGGTACTAAACAAGATTGTAATAAGTTAGAAGAATTCGTGGACACCGATTGGGGCAGGCATATTTCAGACAGAAAATCATGTACTCGTTTCTGTTTTATGCTTCCGGGTGCTGTTATTTAGTGGAAGATCAGAAAGTAGAAGACTGTAGCCTTATAGAGCACGTAGACGGAATATAGACGATATCCGAGGCAACGAAGGAAGCCAAGAATTAACGGAATCTAATGAGTGATTTAACAGGACATTTGGTGTTTACAAAACTGTATAATGACAATCAGAATGCAGCAAAGCTTACTGCAAACCCGTATTTTATAAAAGGTCAAAACACATTGATGTAAGATCACTTTGTTCGACAAGCAGTAGCGGTTTATCTGATCAAGGTTGAATACCTACCGAGAGCAGAGATGCCTGCTGATATATTAACAAAAGGCTTAAGTAGTGTTAAACATTATGTTTCCTAAATGTATAGGTGTTAGGCATTCATAATGCACGGATATAGTAGGGCTGTATTAGATATATTGAAGTTTATGGTGTGTAGTATAGCAGCGTACCTAGAGTCGTGTGTTAGTAATTTTTACATCGGTTAAGACAGCCCTATAGTTTAAAAGTAAGTCTTGCTACATTATACGACTTCATAAGTCAAAGAGTATTAGTTTGTAGTTAGTTATCGTTAGATCACATTGACCAGATGTGAGTTTCTATAACTGACGGGTCACAATTAACTTTTTGACTAATTAATTGGCCCTTTTGGTTTGGAATGAATGCAGAAAAAGGAATAATTTATAATTTGCATAATTGATGGGAAATGTGATAATATAAAAGTGATCTTTTCATGATATGGGTGATATGTATTAGTAGCACTAGAAGACTAGTTCATATTCAAACATATCTAGCATTAATTAAGCGAAAAAGAAGTCACTCGAATAAAGTCGCCAACTTCTCCTGATGGTAATCTAAAATATGCAATGGTAAAACGAATTGTACTATATGTATAATTCAAAGAATTACACTTTGTTCAAAAGAGAAGTCCACAGGAATTGTTCAAATTCATATCGTCTAAAAGCCGTTTCAGGAAATTATACTGGTTTATAATGATAAAATTAATATTATTTTAGAATCGAATTTCTCATTTGAATTTCAATTGAGTTCTGTCAGGAAAAATTGATTCATATTTATAGAGTGCAGCCAGATATTGAGCCAAAGACTATTGCTAATCATGCTAAAAGGATTTAAATGTTTCAGACTCCTAAATTCTGATCAATCATCATCATTTAAAATTGGAATTGATGGGTCTCATTTCGATACTTTATTTGATCCATCTAAATGGCCCCAAGGTGTAGCATTAAAAGAATTTATTCCTTCACGTAAACACTATTTTCATACAAGAATATCACAAACAAATCAAATGTAATCAATAATACAGAACGTAGCCTATCTCTAATGTATCAAAATGTTAGAGGTCTGACAACTATATTATTTGATTTCAATAATTCTGTATTGGCTAATGACTATGATGTTATATGTGTTTCCGTATCAAGGGTAACAAACAATGAAGTTATTGATGATCGATATAATTTGTGCCGCTGTGATCGTAATCAGTCAACGTCTACCAATTCCAGAGGTAAGGGCGTTTTTATCGCAGTCAAAGAATTTTCAAGTCTTCCTTGATTGTCGTGGACTCAGATGATCGAGGAAGATTTCTGTCAATGGTAATAGTATAATTGGCTGTATCTATATTCCTCCCTTATCCTCTCGTAGAATAATGATGGACATTTTAGCGCATTGTCTGACATAATTGATCAACACCAAGAGTCCGAAATACTTGTCGTGGGTGATTATAATCTACCGCATGTGAAGTGGATTATGGAAACTGATTGCATAGACTTTTTACCTATAAATACGAAAAGTGAAAGTGCGCGTCTCTTGTGTGATGGATTTGTGAGTAGCGGCATACACCAATTTAATAACTATATTAATTGTTGTAGAAATGTATTGGATCTTGTGTTCTCTAACGTTTCAACTTTAACTTGCGCTAATTGCTAATGCATATTCTATTTTATCCATATCAGAAAAGTCATTTTATATAGATTTTGCCAACTGTGATATTCCAAATATTTGTAATTACATTAATAGTACTAACTGAATTGACACACTTAGGTGTAATTCTCTGGAATCAGATCTAGATGTTTTCTACAGAATTTTAAACGAGTCTATTGATAAATTTGTTCCTAAGCGTAAAAAGCTACAATCTCATTTTCCTGTCTGGTTTTCGTTAGACCTAGTTGGGTTAATTAAACAAAAGCGTGCTACCCATGAACAATTTAAGAGAACGGACTCTAGAAATGACTACATTACTTTCTCAAATTTAAGTACCTGTAAAGAACTGGTGGTTAGTGATCATTTGATTTATATTAAGAAAGTTGAGATGAATATATCCAATAATATTAATACATTTTGGAAATACTGTAAGTCCAAAGCTGGTAGTAGTGGTGGCCTTCCTTGTAGCATGTCTAATGGGTCCATTGTTGCTAATTCAAAATTGGACAGTGCTAATCTATTTTCAGATTATTTTCAAGATTCATACTCTAATCATTCTAATATAGGTCCCGAAATTAAGGTGACCGATAGCATAACTTTTAGTTTTTTGCAATCCACGAAAACAGACATTATTTAATGCTTATTGGAAATCAATGTCAATGCTGCACCAGGTCCCGATGGAATACTTCCATCTTTGGTAAAAGCATGTGTATCTGCTCTTTCCCTGCCTATCACCATACTTTTAAATCGGTCTCTCAAGGATGGAAACCATCAATTTCTTTGAAAGCCTTGTTTTATTGTTCCAGTCTTTAAATCTGGCATGAAAATCGTGCTTAATTAACGAGGGGTTGCCATCCAACTATGTATTCCTAAAATATTGGATAAATTGGTTGCCAAGTACATGATGCTTAGTTTTAAATCTTTAATTATCGAGCAACAACATGGTTTATGCAAGGTCAACGGAAACTAACTTCTTTTTGTATACTAACTTTATTAATGATACATTTGAGAAAGGGACAATGGTGTATTCTATTTATAGACTTCAGTAAGGCGTTTGATAGAGTCAGCCACTGCAGACTTCTCTATAAATTGCAAACGTATGGAGTGAATGGTTGCATGTTAGAATGGATTAGATGATTTATAAGTGGTCGACATCACATTGTAAAGATTTATGATATGGTTTCCAGTACTGCGGTACATGCGACCTCGGGGTTGCCCAAGGTTCACACCTGGGTCCATTACTATGTATCCTTTATATCAATGATATTGGCTCTAATATTAAGTCAAAGTTTTTACTTTACGCTGATGACATGAAACTATATCGTAAAATTGCCACTTTTGAGGATATACGTTTCTCCAGAAATATTTTGCCCTATATATATTCTTTGGACAACCATACGTTGGAAAAAGTTGATACTATCAAGGATTTGGGTGTGATTTTTGACACCAAACTAAAATAATGATTGTCGACTACTTCTTTTTTGGTCGTTGATTTTGCTATTTTTTTATCGGAAGCAGAGGTCGAAAGGCCTTGACCACATTTTTTGCATTGTTGATTTCTTGGCGGTTTTAGCGTTAATCTTTGCTACACTGTCGATAATCGTGCCCATCGACGGAGGGTACAGTCGACTCAAGGTACTTCTTAATTTATGGCGACATCTTTCCCGCGTTAATCTTGAAGTTTGCTGCGATGGTTTCCAGAGAAGAACCACCGCACTCTTTCGGTCTCCTGATTGAAAAATACAACCGCTTACTTGTACGTGCATTGTGCATCTGAGATTCGACTGTAAATAAAAAATAAAGAAGTAGTCGACCAGCATAACTTTTTTTTGAATGAAGGAACATGGGATACGGTAGAACCTGGGGTGATGTCGCTCCCAAAATTAGATAATTAGTATCAAATTTAACAATAATAGAGGAAGAATATTTGACCAGCTTGTATAATAGTAAAACCACAGCTTCCGGTTATAAAACCATCTCCTTCATATACCCACTCGACAAAGCTTACCTTAAGGATCTCCTCATCATTTTAAATAATATTTATAATTTCGATTTTCCTTACTGCAATCCTTATGATTATCCATTGCTATGTACAGATAAGACAGCACTGATAGTAGTTCATGCACCAACCTTAAGCTCTTTGCACGCTAAAGGGGAGAATCGATACCTTCAAAATGTTGAGAATATCCATTATTCCAAAGAAATCCTATCCTACTTCACCGTACTGCATTCCCGGGTGGCGTTGGAATCAAAAACGTAGGTCAATTCTTTCATGTGCTAAATAAATGAACTGACATGTTAATTGTCAAACATAACCTAAATGTGCATTAAAAATGTCAGTTAATTTATTTGCAACATGCAAGAATCGACCTACGTTTTTTATTCCAACGCCACCCGGGACTGCAATATTTGTTGGACACCCGTTACTTATTACAGTAAACATACATGAACATTTGCGTCGATATGCAGAAAGTGTATTTTTGTGATAATTTAACATGATGGTCAAATTTCAATTTAATTTCGATGTTAGGATCACATTTATTGTAATGTACTTATCGTTTTAGGAACAATTCCGCTCAGCCAATTTGGAGTACCTCTTCAAAAGATACATCAAGAGGATCAACCATGCGTACTTCACGCTGTTCCTTATATCACAATGTTTCATCAATGGATCTCATTTTTTCGTAGTTTTATTTATTAATATGGTAAGTAAAACATAATTTATTATTTTTGATTTAAAATAAAAGTAATAATGAGAATTAATTCCTTTGGACGTTTCTGCACCGTAGTTTTACATTATTATAATGTAAAAACTACCAACTAACAGTTTTTACGTTATAAAAATATAAAATTGCTGTCCAGAAACGAAATTAATTATGATTATTACTTTTATTTTCATCAATATTACACATGTATGAATCAATATTTAATTTACATTTTTGATTTAGTTTAGTTATCGTTAACTCTAAGAATTTGTATAGTAAACGTATTTGATCTAACTTTTTGTGCAAATCCCTAAATTATTTTTATTTTGTAGGCATCAGAGTCTGTACACATCGTCCTGCCAGACCTAATATTATACGCGGTGGTGACATTGCTGTCAGTAGTGGGCACGTTATTGTCAGAGAACTTCATGAAGAGACACCGGATATTCTTCAAAGGCACCTGCGCGTCGGCATTTCTGTTGATATACTTCATCGACATGGGACTGCCCGTCTATCATTACCTACAGAACGCGGAAAATTTCAGGCCCGCCTATACCACCCATCTCATTATAGCTTGTTACACGTTCTTTACAATCGAGAGCAGCGTTCTCGCACTAGTATTGGGCGTATGTGTTAGCGTGTCACATATTCTGGTACTGGTCTTCGTGACTTATGAAGAATCAACGGTTTTAAATCGGAGGGTAAGTGTATACCTTATGTTGAAGTGAAAGCTTTAGTTTTATCGACTAAACTACCGTGTCTCCTTCTACTTCCATGAAATACTTGGGTATTATCATAGTTCAAAAATTAAAATCCAAAAAGCACATAGCTTCCAAGAAATTAAATATCACAACTATGCCAAAACTCTTTGTAAGTTTAACTTATAAAGCAGGCACCACATCTATAAAAACAGCAGTAATGTACAAAATCGATTTTACTATCCATAATATGTTTTTTCTACCTCTGTTATTTCTATCAATTTTTTTCCACTAATCCCATCAACTGACATATCCTCTTCCTGTAGTGCTTATGCAAAAATCTGAACCAACACCCAAAATTCAAAATCCCCTCACTCATAATGTTTGAATTCATTACATCATATCATCCATCATCATCATCAAAAACAGACAGTAAGACACGTAGAGAACAATCCTAACAAATTTAGTTACCCATCTAAATTTCCTGAAGTGGTGAAAATTATTTTTAAAAGAGAAATTCAGTTTTTTCTTTTACTTTTAACACATTTTTGATAATAGGTATGGACAATATAATTCAATATAATTACGTTTGCAATATTTTAGTTCGCATGTATTTTATGTATTTTTTGTATTTTTAGATTGGATCAGATGTGATATACTTGATCTGTATAAATGGGATAGGAGTGTACTTCCGATATATGAATGAAATTATTGAGAGGAGAGGCTTCCTCGACCGAAGGGCCTGTGTAGAATCAAATTTGGAACTGCAGTATGTTAAGAATCAGGAAGTAAGTTAATTCTTTTAATACAATAATTTATCTTAAGTAGTAGTATTTTAGTATTATATTATTTATATATATTATACGTATTATTTGTAAGACTATATTTTCTTGGGTTACGTGGTATTTAAGAAGAACAATGTAGTTTGGAGCGGTGTTTGATACTTAAAATCATAAGAAATAATAATAGTACTATGGTACACTAATTATTAATACATTAAGCACAAATAAAACAATATAGAACATAAATCAATTATAATAAATCATAATAGGGAATCTATTTATGATTTATTTTATTTATTTCAAAAGTTTTGATAATTCTGGAAGTCTGCCTAATAATTGTACATATACTGTTTTAATTGGGTATACGGACACTTACTTCTATCTCTATTCTATAGACGAGGTCAAAATTTAAAAAAATTATTAATAATCTTCCCTCTAATAAATCCCTGGGCAGCTATGAGATCCCGGATTTTATTATTGGTGAAACCCTATTACACATATATTAAATGTATTTTTCTGAGGGATTTTTTCCGGCATTATTAAATCCAGACTTTCTTCGCAAAAGTAATTGAAAAGGCCATCCTAGACCGACTTGTATCATATTTTACCAAGCATAATCTTCGAGACACTCGGTCGGGCTTCTTGAAGAACAAGTCGGCTAGTGACCCGCTGTTTAACTTTTTAACGACTGTGTATAGTATTCTTGACAGATGCAAATCGAATCTAGGTATTTATTTTGATCTAACTAGAGCGCTCGCTCACAGCTTGATAGAATCCTACTTATTTAATCAATTTCAAAACGTAATAATTTATAGCAATAAAAATAATAAATTTTTGGGCATTGGTATAACCACAATATTGAACTGGGAGTATCACATTGATTCAATATGTGGCAAACTTAGATCTGTCAGTTTTGCGATCTTGTCAATGAGGGCATCGGTAAATCAAGTCGCTCTAATCAAATATTATCAGTCATTTGGCCTATGGAATAATCATCTCCACCGCGACAATTCGCCTTTTTAGACTGCAAAAGGAGATAACTTGCTCAAAATGTAGAGATAGTTGACGAACCCTTTTCAATGGACTTGGCGTAATGACATTGTATTTCTTATACATCTACCACTGTTGTATGTCTTTAAATACAAACCTAAATTTGAAACCAATAGTGTATTCTATCAATTTAACACACGGAACCTAAACCAAATAGCTGTGGCAACACATCGTACGTAGTTTTACAAACAAGGACCATATTACATGTCTTACATTATTCTTAAACTTCCTTCAAATATTGAAGCCATCTCGCAGACTACAACATTTCAAAAAAAACTAAAAGCTCATCTATTTGACAAAGTCTATTATTATATCCATGACTTTATCATTAAATAGCTATTGTATTCATTAATCTTTGCATAATTTCATTTTTTATTTTTTTATTATTTAGTTTTAGATATTTCACCTATATATTTCTAAGTTAATTTTTAATTTGTCCATAACCTTGACAATTATAATACATATATTTATGTTCTAATATACATTAATAAATAAATAAACTGCTTTTTAAGATTAATTAGTTCAGGTGTAGCATTTCTGTTGCACATTTTTTGTATTTAATCAAGAATATCTCTTTTAATCTTCAAATAAAACCATTTTGCATTAGCAGGTGCTAACGTTATTGCGTGCATTTTTTGGGGAAAAGCTGTATTCAAATGTTTTACTACAGCTAACATGAAGCTATTTCACCTAACATTAACATCACAGTATTTTCACACCAAGTCTCCATTGCTAACAAATCAAAGAAACAAATAAATGTCTCTAAGTGTTAATTTAATCAGTCGGCTTGAAAAAACTGATATTAATTATTGTCCTCAATTTAATGCCGCCATGATCCGAAAAATGAATCACAATTGGGTTCACAATATCAAAAATATCAAAGCATGCATTCTCTATAATGGGAAAATTCACTGTTTTGTAAAAACCGAAACTATTTAAAAAAATCACAAAGTAATACTGTTTTGTTACAGTTTTTCATAAAATTTACATTCAAATCACCATAACGCGCAATATTACTGCCAAGTGTGTCCATCCTACTAAATACGTTATGTATGTTACTAAGATGAGTTAAAAAAGAATTTAAATTTCCATTAGGAATAAATAACAATTAATAATAAATAAACATTAAGAGTTGGCAATAAACATAAAATATTCTGCATTTCACATTTCATTTTAAGTGATAAATCATTGATTATATTTAATAATGGAGCTTCCTCTGGCTTAAGCCAATGTTCAGTAATACATAATATGTTAAATCGTTTGTCCATACAAAGTGCTTCAATTTCGACTACTTTTGATCTAAGAACTGCACATTTAAGAACAAGATATTTAAAATTATTTTACTATCATTTCTAACATTATCTTATCTATTTCTAGTTTATATCATCTCGATTTTAATCTATTGGAAAATTTTGTCCATAAAATGGCTTGTACATTACATCAAGAGGCCAAAATTAGGCGCTTAGAACCTTAGAACTATCTGCGTTGCTATTGTATCTACAACTTCTGGCAATAAAGTTCAGTAAATAATTCTGTAACATTAACGTAGTTGAAATGTTAACGAAACTTACTTTACTGTCCTTCGAAATAGTCACCTCCCATAACTATGCACTGCTGAGTTCTGCTATACTTTTCAAGAAGGCTTCTTTTGCGATGGAGTTCACATGCCGCAGAATATCAGAAATATCGTCAAACATCTAACCTTTCAATGTTGCAAGGTACATTGAAATACACAGTACGCAGAATAACGTTGAAGTTTTTTTTGTTTACGATAATGCTCACCAGTAATGTCACAGCCAATATCGTCGAATAGTTCCTCACAAAAAAGGGCGGTGGTGAACATTGAACTATGTGTGGATCTGGAATGAACGCACTAAAACTAGTATTTTCTACGTTCCTGTAATGCGTAAGACTACCCCTCTTTCTCCTTCTAGGCTGCTGGAAGCAATCATCCTCCTGTAGAATGTCTGACGAGGGTACAGTTACTGCCTGTTCATGTTCGCCGGTATTTGTTTTGATTTAGAAAGGTGCATAAATAGAGTGCCTGTGCTCGTTTCGCCGCTCTGCAATGTCTTCTTTATCGACGACTGTTTGAGCTGGATTCGTGGGCTCAGCGGTTTGGGCGATTTCAGATGATCCGTGACCGGTGTGAGTGGTGAGGTGAGCGGTGCTAATTTCACACTTTTACTTACCGACGATTGCCTTCGAGGAGAATTTTTGTTACCAGATGATTTCAGGATACGTATTTTTGCCAAAGCCTTTTTCAATTCTTCATCCTTTTTACTTACTTCTATTTTTAGGTAGCCTACTTTGTCCAGTACTAAGCTGTTGCTGAGTCGCATTTCACCGACCAACGCAGAACGACGTTGATGTTAGGGTCGTCAATTGCTTTCGTCACATCTTCTTGATTTAAAATTAATTCATTACCACAGCACTTCTTAATTTTACTGACATATCCATAGTGGTACATACACAATACATACACTGTATGCCTGATTTTGCAATTGTATTGCATTTACATTTCTTATTAGCCGGAGCACTTTCGGAAACGTCTTAATCATGCGGCATTGCTGCCGATACGTCAATAAAAAAGCTTTCTCATAATATTCCCAAATACGATACAACTATTGAGTTATTTAACAAAACCTGATCTAACTTAAAAAGATCTAGGTATGTTTACATTGTGTTTAATGTAATTTATCTTAAAGTAAGTTAAATTAAAGAATGATAACTAAACTTAATGTAGCCCAACCTTTATTTCTATTATTGTTTTTTTAAATTATTTCCACTGTGGTCTATTCACGGACCATGATATGTATGATAAAAACGAATAGACAAGGATACCAGTGGAATCATTACACACTTCTTCTCATCCTCCTCATTTTCCGATCCTTCATCGTTCTTTCTCATTATCTTTATCTTTATCCTTTTTATTCCCAACCCCCGCTCTAGTTCCCCCAGCTGATAAAAGCTTTTTTATCTCGAAGATTTCTCTTGCTATCCGATCTACCGCTGCTCATTTCTCCTCGTTATCGAGCATGTTGTGAACGAATCTTCCTGGATGGAGCCGTTTACCCAAAGCTCTGCTCAGCTCCTTTGTGTCTCTTCACCACCGTCGGCACTCGAAAACGGTGTGCTGCGCGTCGTCCACCTCGCCTTCGCACCAAGGACACTTTCTCGATTCTATGCAGGTACTTCCCAAAGTACCCGTAACCTGACAGGATTTGCGTCAGGTGGTACGTAAGGTTACCGTGACTCCTTGTCGTCCAAGGCTTCGGCATTGAGATGAGCTCCCTGATGCAGACCCCTACTTTTGCTGGGCCATTCCGTTCTTCATTGCTTCGTATGCCATGATCTCCAAGTCCGGGGAGATTAACAAGGTTAGTACTTCGACGGCCTTGGTGGAGATCGTGCGATACCCTGTGGCCACTCGAATGGTTCCTGCTCTCAGGGCCTGTTCCTCTTCGAGTCCAGCATCTCGCCATTGCTGGAGCGATCTACAACAGCTTGGCAAGCGTGACTCATAATTTATTTAATAATTGCATTAAAATAGTATTAGAATGTTTATATCTAAAATTAAATCTAACTTAATTTAATTAAAACTACCCGCCCATGAAGTAGGGAGTTTGAGAAAAATAAAACAACCCGCATCTCCTAAACTTTATTATTCTACCCTCACATTCAGTATTTAAGTTTACCACCTCTTTTTGAACTACCAACAGGTCCACTTGATCCACCATTGGCTTCTTGTCCATATCGAGTCTTCATTCTTCTTTTTTCTGGTATGTCCATGCCTCGGTAGCTACTTTATCCACTACCGGTTAATCTTATGCACGACTTACTTCTTCTTCATTATTCCTTCTTCCACGTTCATGCCCCCCATCCACCATCAGATTCTTGGCATGTCGCTTTCCTCTTCTTTCTTCTCTCTTCCTTCTTCCTGTACGTCTATGCCACTGGCTGCTATTCGATCCACAGCCGGTGTTTTGCATGTCCGTTTTTTTCTTCTCCATGTCACCGATGGCTACATGATTATTTGCCACCGTGCCGCTGCCCTATTCGCTTTATATCGATTTCCATCGGAAGCGAACCCAACTCATATATCACGCGTGGGCAATCTCAACACAGGCATGTAACCTATCCCAGTCTCAATTTCTCTACTGATCTCTCTAATTATTTAAAAACCTCCCCAAATTTAGATTCGCGTCTTAATCCTGACAGCTCGTTAAAACTATCTAACCACTTCAGCCTATCTAGGACTAGATCCCCGTGTGCTATTTCTAGCTGTTCCTGCGTAAACAAACAAGAAAACATAACATGAAACTCCTTCCTTTGTAGAATGTATCCATTCATTATTCCATCTAGAATTAATGTAATTCCGGTGGCTTATTTCACGAGTTAGACAACCATCTAGTTCCTAATAGTCCCTACATGTGCCTTGGTCCAATGCAATCTAACCATTTTTTAGCTGCCGTCCTTTCTCGCTTTAGGGATTAATCTAACATCCGTTTCTTTCCAGCACGCTAAGAAAATACCCTCTCTAACGCACGCCCGCATACACTTAAAAATTTCCAGTCCGATACTTATTACAGCCCGTTTGACTACTTCAATTGTTATCATATCACGTCCCGGTGTCTATTTTGAGCCCATTCTTATAAACGCTCTATCCAATTCCGAGCGCGTAAGGTCACAATCCTGTTCAGCCCCAGTAATTATGCTTGCCCGTTCGCGGATTTTCCTGTGTACCTCTATGTCATCGTTCACGTTGCCCTCTGGAAAAAAATATCTAATAATACCGCCGCAGTTTCTTACATTGACTTAATAAACGTACCGTCCTGTGTCTAACATTTGACATAACACTCCTTCGTTTGCTACCCCTAATAACTATGTACGCACATCTCCACGGATTATTGCTTGACGATTCTGTACAAAACCGATTGAACTCTCGAGATCGTGGGTCTTTAATAATTTTAATATATACCTAGAACATTCCCGCTTTCTATTTTCCCTATCAGTTTCATTTCGTAACCTATTCCAAACCCTCTTTAACCTTGAATGTTTGATTTCCTTTGTCCACCATGTTACTGATTTATCAAATTCCTTTTGGATCGGAATAGCAATTTTACACGCATCAAGAATTAATCCATTTATGATTTACGCTGTATTGTTACTGCCCTCGCGTGAATAAATGCCCACTTGCCTAATTAACCGATGTTTGTTATTTATAAGGTATTCATCAAATAGCGTGCAATTAGGTCAACCCTCGATTAAAGCCGCGATGTTTGCCAAACATGCTGTCATGTCAATGAAACTTGTTCCCATCGAACCAACGAATGTTGGCTCGCTACCGCTACCCGTGTTTGTCTAAAAAATCCGAGAAAATTCGACCATGTTTGTTTTCGGTAGGACTACCCCATAATCTGGATCGGTCATTAGCGTCTAGACCTAGAATTATCTGCCCTTATTAGCTAATAATCTGAATACTTGTCTAAGCTACTTAATCCCTTATTTGAAATCATCTCGTTTACTTCCCTGGTGAGGCAAATACCCTTATATTGCGAAAAACCTAATCTCACCCTTTTGAATTTCAACGACCATAATTTTTTTAAAAATCCGATATAATTACTCCATTCGCTGTACCAGTACTGTTTCAAATTGCTTTTCTTGGTGTATTTCCTATTTTGTAAAAAACGTCCATTTTTGAAGTGAAGGCCCTTTCATGCTTATGTTAACTTATTTATCTCTTGATTATTTCTGGAAGCCATTTCATAATTAATGCATTCCTCCAGGGCCGTTTCTTCAGCGATGGGCAGTGGCTTGCCTTAGTATCGTGATCTGTAAGAAATTTCCGTCCATCTTTGCAAGCCGCATTGTGCCTTGAACAGACAACACAACACTTTCTTTTTCTACGGCACTCTTTGTACGCATGCTATTGGTAGCACTGGTGAACTTCTTCTCCACTCACACGCTCTCAAACCGATTATATCGTTCGTTCCAGCAGATAACGTCTAGTCTCCGCCGAAATCTCGATGAAAAGAAGAGAGTTCTTCTAATCTGTACCTCTGTATCTACTAACGCGTTTCACCAACATTAGTTTCTTCACTTCCTCACCCATTCATTTTGTTTATGTATATTATTATATATAACTTCCTCTTAACACGTGAGTTTTCACCGTTCAAGGACCCCTTCAGTTGTTTTACATTCTTCTTGACCGAGCAGATGATTCGACAGCGTTATTACCATGTCTGCTAATTCGTATTATGCCGATCTCTTCCTCTACCCAGTTTACTGCAGAAAATCTAGATGGCGAAACTTCTTTTTGGCGATACTTCTGGCGTCGTCGTCGGATGGGTTTCCGCAGCCTTCATGGACGAGGCGTTGACGGCTGCTTCGACTAACCTTTGGTTAGCCAAATCTAGCTGACCTTGCATATTTACTAGCATGCCACACATTAGTACCATCTTCTCCAACACAGTGTCAACCTGCTTCCGGACCTCCTTCCGGGCTTCTTGCGACATTCTTCCGGGATAAGATTTTTGATTTTGTCACATAACTCACATACACTCACAGCAAATTCCTCACCTTTCGTCATTTTAACGACGCTAAAAGAAAACTCAGGTGATACCACAGGTATTAACCTAGTAAAAGCGCTCGCCAGAAGATCTCAAGAGAGAAAACCTCCATACTGCTCGAGGGCTGGATTGCAACTACGCGTGACTCATAGCAGCAAGAGAACCGCCGATGTTTGCTAACAGGCTCGGCATAGACTTGGTGGCTCGTACCGGTTCAGCAGCGGCTCCTAGTACCTAGTTGCTGCATATGGTATTCGTATTGATCGTCACACCTACGTACTTGGTTGACCTGTGCTCTGCGACATTGTGGCCCAAGATTTCGAAGTTGCCGTTTATGTGTCTGCCCGTGAGTGGTCTCGAAAGCCAGACGACCGCCATGTCCATTGCTACTTCCGCCAACCACTTCGAGATCTTGCTGGTCGTCTTTCTCACCACCTCGCGATCTCCTCGATCTCTCTGCTTCTGGCAATGATCAAATGTCGTCGGTAAATCCGATTAGGTCCACCCCTTGTGCAGGTAGTCAGCAATGTGGCCACCAGGTAGTATGGGGCCTCTTCCTCTCCAAAATCTCCATTATAGTGGACCTGAGAATTGAATTGAATTGGATGTGCACAGTTATTGCGAGGCAGTGCCATCTGCGTTGGATATTTCCTTCAGGGCGTCCTCGGTTGATTTTCTCTTTTGCAAACCATATTGGCGGCTAAATAGCCCACCTGTCTCCTCCAGCCACTTGACCAGACTGTCTCTAATTACTCTTTCGAAGAGTTTTCCTTCCACGCCCAGTGGTCTGTAACCCCTGGCGATTGACAGCCAAGTCCTCTTGTAGCGTTTCGGGAACAATTATCTTTGTTACGCCTCGTTCGAGACCTTCGGGCCAGGGTGCCTTGCATCTTGGTATTGCTGCGGCCGCTGCCAGGATCTATTCCTCCTTCAGGCAATCAGTAATGTCGTCCCAGTAGAAAGGAGGGCTTTTTGTGTTCGTGAGGTCAGCGACCCCAGGAAAGAACTCGCTCAATATCGCTCGTTTTCCCTGGCATCAGCATATTGGAATTAGGGCGGGGTTGTTCCAGCTTAATTGCCACAATTCTATACTGCTTGCCCGATGGATTGTAGTTCACGTTCGCCAATTTCGAGTTTCTTCCAGGCTGCTGCCTTGCTGCTCCTTACGTCGCTTTTGAAGTCAGTCCCTCGATCTGCATATTCGGAGAAGGTCGCGTCGCGCCGCATTTGTTTTGCGTTTTGCCTCGACCACTTTACACCACCAGTTTATCCTTCGGTTATCTTTAGCATTAAATATTAAAGTAGAAAGCTTACTTGATGGCCCAGAGGCTCTTTCTTTGCTCTATGGTCATCCCTATGTTGTTCTATTCTGTTTATATTGTAGCAGAAAAGGGAACTTGACTTAAGGATTTCCTCAGTTGTATTTCTTATAAGTTATCTTCTTTTGGTATATTGCCTATTAATTTTTTACAAACAAAAATTATATAATTATATAAAGTACATAGATTTCTAGTATTAAAATTTTATCTTTTTTCTAGGAGCAATTGATGATGAGCATCCTTCCAAAAAACATAATCGAAAAGGTGAAAGAGAAAATTGCCAAGGAGGGCAATAAGATTTACAAGACGAAACCTTTCGAGTAAGGAAATAAATTTTTGATGTGCTGTTTTAATTTTGAAAGATTAATTGACTGTATTTATAATATTTTTAGTGACAGCTACCTAAAGACCCATGACAATGTTACCATTCTGTACGCGGATATAGTAAACTATACACAGATGACCACAAAACTAAAGCCTGTCACTAGATTGGTCGATACGTTGAACGACCTGTTTGGAAGTTTCGATGATGCTTCAGAGGTAATTTTAATCAATTGAATGCTTTGAACATTATA
This sequence comes from Ontholestes murinus, assembly GCA_963969525.1. NCBI lineage: Eukaryota > Metazoa > Arthropoda > Insecta > Coleoptera > Staphylinidae > Ontholestes > Ontholestes murinus. Next base: position 23,205,685 of record OZ018398.1, read on the forward strand.
GGCATTTTGTGTCTACATATTTAATGATCTTGTGTATATCTATGTTTTTAGGAATTGAAGGTTTTGCGGATAAAATTTTTGGGGGATTGTTATTACTGCGTCGCTGGCTTACCACCCGAATCCATATCAAATCACGCCGAAGCCTGTGTTGATTTGGGCTTGAGGATGATCGATATCATTAAGAAAGTAAGGTAAGGTATGATACGTTCTTAAGAGACGTAAAGTTCCAAATCTTCGTTTGTGTATTCCGTAGGGAAAGCAGGGAATTAGAAATCGACATGCGGATCGGAATACACACCGGCAGCATCATAGGTGGTATTATAGGTATTTCAAAATGGCAGTACGATGTATGGTCGAAGGACGTTTTCATTGCTAATACGATGGAATCAACTGGATGTCCGGGGTAAGAAAGGAATTTTATTAAAAGTAATTATAAAAAGGAATGGTTGCTATAGTTAATTTTTCAATTCATAAAAATAGTTATATTTATTAATTCCCAAGTTGTACAAAAGTTAAATAACGTTGGTACTATTCTATTGGTAGCTATCGTTCGCTATTTAAAATCATATTGTTTTAGAAAGATGAAGATTTATTTGCACGTAATATAGAAGTGTAATCTCGTATTAAATAGCCAATTATAATTACTAAATGTTTTTTTTTAATTACTTGTATTTTTTTATAATTTACAGAAAGGTACATATCACCAAAGAAACCAAGGATCAACTTAAAAAATCATATAATATAGTGACTGCTAGCGTTAAGGAAAAGGATAAAGAAAAATTAGAGCAGTATGATATTTTTGAGACGTATCTTATATCCCCTAAGGTAATTACTTAAACCATTAATGAATTGGCTAATGATTTTCATCGTATTGTATTGTTTGTTATAAATAAATTATCTACAATATTATCTTAATCTATTTGTTTTAGACATCTTTATAATCTTCTTCGCTTATTTCCGTGTCTATTTATGTCAAATTTTAACAGTAAGTGATTTATCTCTTTAGTTCTGTTTAGCCATATTTTCCTTGGCTTTTATCTTTCATCTAATTATAAGCTTTTATCTGTTCAATTCTAGAAGTTATTTAGAAGAATGCCACATTATTATGTTATATAGATACTAAATCATTTGTAAGGCTAATCATTTACATAAGTTTGTTGAAGAAAAACACTTTTTTTATATTCTATATTGCTGATTTTAAAATAACCATAAGGAATATAACTAATTTGCATATCTAGTTTCAAGAATTTAGTGCAATAAGTATTATATTTATTTAAGTAAATTTCTCTCATCTTCATTTATCATTAACTTGAAGTTAAATTTGACATTATTATAAATTTACTCATTTTTATCTTCATACTAAAATCTTAACCATAGTTTTGGTTTTTATCTTGATTAATTACTGCATGTTTATTATAGCGGTATTTTATCCTCCAAATATTAAAAATACGATAGTTATATTTTATATGCTAGTAATAAACATTCATTCCTAAATAATACTTGTAAGAGAATAATAGCTTTTGTGATAATAAATTCTTACAAGATCTTATTCATATTTGCCAATAAATTTTGGATTAAAAGATTAATATTTGCTTTTTCATTAGGAAAAACCGCCTGAAAGTAAAACCCCGGAAGAAGCAAGGAAATCCAAAGTACTACTCCCAATTCTTAATAATAATACAAGAAGAGATACCATCATCCAGCCTCGTTACGAACGCCGTCCAAGCGGATTCCCTGCGGAGCGTAGAGCTAGTGGAAATCCTAATTTAGAACGTAAAATTGCGGCCAACGCGTCCTTAGAGCGGAGAATAAGCGGTAGTCCGGCTCTGGATCGAAGATTAAGCCTGAATCCCATTATAGAGCGAAGGATGACCCTCTCGCAGAAATCCTTCAAGAGTGATAAGAGGAGGACCGCTTTCATGGATAATAACATTAATAGGTATCATGAAAGGTTGAAGAATACCGATAATAAATTAAAAGAAGCCATCAAATCCATGCCATTATCTAAATATGAGTAAGTAGAGAAATATTTTTGTGGATTTTAATAAATATTAAATAACTTCTCTTTTCTTTCAAGTCAATGGTTAAAAGTATCAGACATAAACCCGATGCTGTTGCTTTTTAAAGATTGGAAGAAAGAGTTCCAATACATGATTCAGCCAGATCCTCTCTTTAAGTATTACCTCGTGATAGAAATTGTCGTGTTGACTTGCATCATACTCATTCAGAACGTCAGCATGCCGCAGTGAGTATCAATTAACATAAACCTCGTGTAATAATCCGTGTGAATTTCAAGGGAATTGCGTTTTTCAGCTGGGAATGGACCACCCTTTTAGAACTCTGCACCATCGTTTTCATCGTCATCGTACTTTTACCTCTCTGTTGGACACATTACGTCTTTAACAGTAGGAAGAGGAAGAAAAGCGTTGATAACAGTAGCAGGACCAGTGCTAGTAGCGCTGATAATAATGATGATAACAATAACGATGATTTCGACGTAATCAGCTATTACGAGGCTTATGATTTTACTGAAGATGATGGTGGAGTCAGTAAGGTGCGGATACCAAAGAATCCATTTTTAAAATTTCTATACAAAGCATCAGAAAACGTGGCTAAGAATTCTGTTCTGAGAACGGTTATCTATTTGGGACTGTGTAGTATTTTCACAGTATGCGTTTTTACAGAAATGGTAGGTTGTTTATACATATTGCTTTGTTTTTAATACATATAGAAAGAGTAGTATCTGCAGTTGTTGAATTGTATAATTAATTAGCTTTATTTATATTTTTACAGTTGCATTGTGATTATGATAACAATATAGCGCCAAGGATGGCAATTCCAAATTTCGGGACCAATAGGCCATTAGCGAAAGATACGACCTGTGTGATACCATGGGTAAATATTTTTGTTTGCATTGTGTTTCGTAATTTATAAGACTTTTTTTAAATTATAGCATATGACTGAAACGTGCATTTTAGCCATCGCCATGAACTTTTTGTTCCTGCGTATCCATTTATGGCTAAAGCTTATTTTCAGTTTGATCGTTGGAAGCATCTATTCCTTTGCGCTGTGGTACTTTACTGGAGAATATTATGAAGTAAGTATATTGATATAAAATAGAAATCATTAAAGAATTTGATTAATTGTACATTCAGCGACATAGACTTCGCAACACCAAGAAGCGGTAACAATTTTTTGACCAAACTTAGCATAATCGTTTAACTATTAAAATATAGCCAAAAAACAAACATATTTTTTATTCATTATGGGTTGGTCTGTCCCTATTAGTTACATACTAATCATCGTGGTAACTCGTGATTCATACTAAAGAATTTGCAGCGTCTGCGAAAGATGCTGTAAGTTCTTTAGTCTTCTTTCCATAATGTCCCATGCATGCTCGATGGGCGAAAAATCAGAAGATCGGGGTGATCATGGCAAGTTATTGATTGCAAGAAGGTCTATAGAAACTCTCTATATATTCCTATAATTTATTCTCAATTATTGCTTATGTTGCGAAGATCAAAACTTTTTTTTTTATTTCAGAATAGTGAGACATACAACTACATGATGAAACCATACGTGGCGCATATTCTGAACGTCGTCTATTTGACTTTTACGCTTCACCTCATAAACCGGCAATCCGATTATATGAACCGTTTGGATCACAACTGGAACAAGCAGTTGATTGATGAGGAAGAGGAGGCTAGTAAAATTGGTGTGATCAACTACAATCTGCTCAAAAACATTTTGCCCATTCACGTTGGTATGTATTATTAATTTGTTGTAATATCTACCTCATGTCTTTTGAATTATCAATCTTTAATCTATTCCAAAAGATTTTTCTCTCTATAATAAATGAAAATCATGTCTTGAAGGAATTAAAACCTCAAATAGTTATAATGTCAAAATTTTGATGTCCCTTTAATGTAGTCAAAAATGAATACTATCTATTTGTAAATCAGCCTAACATGATATACTCAATCAAAAACTTTAAAGCGTCATTTGTAAATGAGCCTAACATGATATATTCAATCAAAAATCTTTAAAGCTTCCATAAGAGAAATAACTATAAGCAACCACTTATCATATTCTTTTAATTATTTAATTAGCATGAAATAGCCTGTAGAAAAATATTAAGGATGCGACTTGGCAGTGAATATAGTAATTGAAAAGTATTTGAAGCCTAAAAACGTGGGTCAAGCTTAAGTTTGGGTGAATTAAATTTTTCCGGGTTGGATGACGAAATTACACAAAAGAATCTAGTGGAGAAGACTCTTTGTTTCTTTCTTTGGCCTTACGTCCCTCATAGGGATTTTGCCTCCAAAACTATCCTCTTCCATCCCTTTCTATCATCCTCCACTCTCTGCCAATGCTTGATCTTCGGCATTTTTAGTTTCCTCTCTACGTCATCTTTCCATCGCAATCTGTTTAGGTTTATTGGCCGCGTTCCCTCCAATTTTGTTTCCATCATTTGCTTGGTTACACGGCACTTCTGCATGCATTGTACATGCCCCAGCCATCTTATTCGCATTGCCTTTATATATCCTACTATAAAGTCTCCGTTTACAAGCTGTTCGAAATCTCGGTTCATTCTTGGAACGTTTTAAAAAGGTGGTGGATATGTTAACCTGGATTTTCATTTATTTTTCGTTTTAGGGAATCATGCCACATGCATGTTGATTCTTCTGGCTCTAGATAATGAATCAGTTACTTTGTTTTCGCTACCTTGTCGAAGTTATATTCTTGTAGTTACAGTATCCATCTGGCGAGTCGACCACTCGGATTTTGCATAGATTGATACCACTTGAGACTCCGTTGATCAGTTATGACCTTAAAGTGGTAACCCTCTAAGTTCGAATCGCCCAGATCACCGCTAAACATTCTTGTTCTATTACTGAGTAATTTCTCTCAGCTGACGACAAAATACGGCTAATGTAGGCTATTATCTTTTCCTGACCCTCCTGGAGTTGTGTCAGTACTGCTCCTAGTCCTATCTGACTCGCATCGATCTGGACAGTGAATGGTTTAGTAAAATCGGGGCAAGCTAAAACTGATGCGGAGCTCCTTTCAATTTCTGCTTTTTCTTTAGTAGGGTTAGCGGTTATATCATGGTTGAAAATTCTAAAATAAATTTCCTATACCATGATGCCATTCCCAAGAATCTTCTTACTGCTCTAACGGTTTTGGGAGGTTCGAGGGTGGTGATAGCCTGGACTTTCTCCAGGTCGGTGTGTATGTCTTCAGACGTTAATATATGTCCTAGATATTTTAATTCCCTTTGTGCATATTTGCACTTATCCTTCTTAATTTTTAAATGTTCTTCGAAGGTGAAACTGAATACTATTATGTCATCCAAGTAAAGTAGGGCGTAATTGTTACATTCGGGGCCCACTATGGAGTCCAAATATTTCTGGAAGGTGGCTGGGGCTGAGTGAAGTCCAAATTGCATCACCTTGACTTGAAATAATTCTCATACTGGCGCGGCGAAAGCTGTTATAGAACGACTATTTGCGGCTAGCGGAAGCTGCCAATATCCGGTCTTTAAATCTATCGTACTCCGGTACTTTACACCGTACATTTGTCTTGTAGCTCTTGAATGTACGGCAACGGATACGCGTCCCTTTTACTTGCCTAGTTTACCTTTCTAAAATCAATACAGAAACGACTATTGGAAGGCTATATAATGTCTCTGGCTAGCATTTTGTCAATTTCGACATCAATTATACCTTGCATAATTGGATTCCTTTTGTAATCTCTGTTTTATCGGTTACCTACTTGGTTTCAGCGTGATTCGGAGATCCACTTTTATATTCTGTTGGTTGGGTACATTGTTCCAAACGTATTTCTTTAATTTGCCTTGCTGGTCAATTTATAATTCCTGCACACACGCTCATTCAATAAAATAAATAAATTCACGTTGAAACGTATATTGGTGACATCTCTCCGCAACACTATTACTTAGCGTACAATGATAGTTTTTGCTTGGTATTTGTTTAGAAAATCCATTCCTATGACGAAATCCGTTGATAAGTTTGAAAATACACTCAATGTTACCTCATATTTGTAATTTGTTATATAGACTAGAAATGTAATTTCTCTTTTGGTTCTAGTAGGAAAACCATTTGCCAGCTTTACCGTCTTCCTACTTTCCACATTTAGCTGATAGTTACATTCTTGCAAATGTTGCCAGACATTCCAACTTATATAGCTCCCAGTAGCTCCTCTAGTCGAGGGTCGTCTCCATTTATCGGTATAAATATGGTGGTGCAACGTTTTATAGATGCGGTGGCCAGTATGTCTAAGACTTGCCTCGATGTTTCAACCGGCGGTGCTCGTTTCCCTGATTACTGCAGGTACAGTCTTGTGTCATCACTCTGGGTTTTCCACAATACGAATAAAAGAAGTTTATTCGGAAATGTCCTGGTTTTCCGCATCTCCAACACACATTGTCTCTTATTTGTTCGTATTACGGACTTGACTTAATAGGGCTCTCTTTCCTCGGTATCCACGGAAATCCCTTGATTTATTAAAGGAATTACTGCATCTAAAATCCCGTTATTCCGGACGACGGTGGACAAATTTTGTTTGAGGTTTATCTTGGCCTGCTTTCCGAAGAAGGCAGTCTCTGGAACGAATGACTGCGCTGGTGTCGGTGGAGCTACAAAGGAATCGTTCACCAGCTGTCTTACTTCAAAGTCTTTACCAATCTCCACAATTTTTGCAGCATAACTCTCCGCATTAAGATCTGTATTGCAGTTATCCATTTGTATATTTTCTCTTGATATCCCTGTGTTCTTTTTCGTAATTCTTCCTCCATTCGGACTTTAAATCATGGCGGTAGGTTTCATACTCGGACCATGACATCCAAAAGTGTTTATTGTTTCGGTACTATAATAATATTTTCCCCTTAAGTAATTCCTGTAGGTAATTCCTCAATTCTTTCGAGAAATGAAATGGGATCGGTGGTAACAGCAAATTTCAAATTCCACTTTCGGATACCCTTACATATCTGCACGGTGGTAGGTAATTGGGGTAATTTTCCTTCCAACTTCGGCTCTTAAAACTCGGTCGGAACGCTTGTTAATAGCAGGACACGACCTGGAGTTACCAGCCAAGGAACTCCCATTTACAGCGAACGGTCGGAATGCTTGTCAATAGTAAGACTCGACTAGGAGTACAACTTCTATTTCCGACGAACGGTCGGAACGCTTATTAATAGAAGAACACGACCTGGAGTACCAGTCAAGGAAGCGCTTGTTAATAACAGAATCCAGGGAGTACAACTCCGTCCTCTCGCTGGTTGCACGGCCTTAAATACCCTGGGACAGGGCTGAACATTCCCGAATAACAGAGAGCGGCTTTCCTTTCCATCTGGGACCAATATTGCGGCAAGATGTTAGATTTGAGAAGCACTTTGAGTATAAATATCGTTCTGTTGGCATATTCTGTGTCTTATTTCGGCGACCATGCTGTTTGTGTAGTGATGTTGGCTTTTAGATACTGAAATATCTACCTATACCTATTCCGGCAATGAAGAGCTCGGTGGAAATCCTGAATCAAGAAATTTAAAATAGTACTAAAAGCCTCTGTGACTGGATCTCATAATTATGACAGATAAGTTTTGCTAGATGACACCAGAAGGACATCGCACGCCCATACCAGAGATATTTAGGAATACTCGCTCTGATAACACGCAAACTCCTTCTGTAACGGATATTGCGGGTAGCTGCCATCCATCCAGTGGTAGCAGAGGATTGAGTCCAGGCCAAGAAGGCAATAGGTTAGGTACGTCGCAACACCTGTTTATGGCGCGCGGCTTAGCGGTCGGTTGTGAACGAGTGCATCTGAAGACGAGAGGAAGAGTTTGCCATTAGACCACAAACCCTTTCTGCTGAAACCTAGTCAAGGCTCCGTTTTCAAAATTCTGCATCCTAATCTGAATGCCTGTTTAAAATCTATGCATACTTGGTACACCGCTATATCATATTCCCAGCACTTTTCTAGTACTTCTTCGATCCTAAATATTTGATCTTTTGTTGACCTACTAGATTGGACATGATTTTGTAAGCCGCATTTAGCAACGAGAGTTTTCTATAATTCTCGCAGTTGGTTAGGTCCCCTTTTTATGTAATGGTATTATCAGTGCTGTATCCCACACTTTTAACATTTTTTCTTCCTTCCATATTTACAAGATCAGTTGGATCATTTCTTCTTTGAATTTTAGAGTTTTTGCGAACTTTCGCTTGATATATTATGCAGTCCTTGTGGCTTATTATTCTTCTGCCTATTGCTCGCTTTCTTTACTTCTTCCACAGTGATTGTATTTTCGTTAGAGTCCGCTGTATGGATTGATATTAATATTTAGAAGGTTCTCGTAGTATTCTGATAATACTTGTAAGACCTTCGTTTGGTCCATACATAACTGACGCTCCGATCGTACTGACGTTGATTTTGGTTCTCCCGGTCTTCTTAGTTGGTTTAATGTGTCGAAGAACATTCATTATTCTTTATAACTTTGTTCTTCTGGCTTATAAATATTCACAAAATAATACATAAATTAATGAACCACGTACACAAATTTAAACAGCAAGAATCACTTATCTTTTTTTTCTCTCAATTATGCTCTCTTCTTCTCTCTGCTTCTCCTTGCAAAATGGTGAGAGATTTTTTTCTTACTTTTTGGAAATTCTACTTCCTTGTCCTGGTCTTCGGTTGTAGACATATTTCTCGCGTCTCCTTTTGTTTCTTATAGGCTGTCACACATTCCTCGTCAAACCACGGTTTACTTCTTTTTGGATTTACGTATAAAATCTATTTTTCTGCAGCATTTATTATGCTTTCTTTTATTTCCTCTCATTTTGTGTCGATGTCTATTGTGTCTATTATGTCTGTTCTCCTGTCCTCTAATTTTGTATCCAATACGTTGTGGAATGCCTTCAGATACGGTTCCTCTCTCATCCGTTCGATGTTAAACTTCCTGAATGGTTTTGCTCTTTCAATGATAGTTGTTGACGTTCTCCACCTAAATTTCGTTTTTACCAGATAATGCTTCGACCCTTTATCTGTGCCTCTATAACTTTTCACGTCCATAATCGATTATCGATGAGGAATGTCGCGCCGATATTAGTATATGGTCTATTTGATTTCTTGCTCGTCTTCCTGGTGATACCCACGTCTGTTTTTAGATGTTTTTGTGCATATATGTTATGCGAAAATTAATTACATGTTAACATAATTCTTTTTTGATCAATCCACTGAAGCGAATTCATATATGCATTTAAAATCTTCCCAATTTGTGTTATAGGATTTGACATTTCTTGCGTCTTATTTGACTCTTTCAGCTGTTTAATAATTTCCTTCAGTTCTTCAGTCATCTCTTTTAATTGTGTGTCAATACCTTCAGTAATTTGATATGTATTTCCTCGATCCACATCTGTTACTGGAATCTCTTCTAGTTCTTTTCCTATAGGTGTTAGTAAATCATTCAGCTCTTTATGCTGCACCAGCACAAAATCAAGTTTTTAGTCCAATTGCTGTTGCTGTTTTATACGTTTTATTCCATTATTTAATGATAAAACCTTATCTTCATTAGAAATCAGTAATCTATCCCATGCTTTTAATTGTTTGGCCTGATTTGCAACAGTTGGTCTTCTTCTTCTTCCAAATCGATTGTTCACTTATTAAAAGCATCTTCTAGTTGACTAAATGTAAGAGTACGAATTGTAGGAATTGCAGTGGTTGATAATTCCGTAGATGTATTTAGTGTATTACTTATTCCAAGGCCTGCTGTGGTTGTTGTTGTAGATGGCCTAAATGAAAAGCCTGTAGTTGTTTTAGCAGCACTAGTAGTAATCCAAAACTTAAAGTTCGGGCTACAGATGAAGCTGTTGTAGTTGTTGTTAAGGCCTTAGTTAGAGAAGGCGTTGCAGTGGGAGTTGCTCTAAAAGATAAAGTTGCTGTGGTTTTTGCAGTGTTGGCTGAGTTAAAGTTGAATGTTATAGCTAAGGATATAGCAGAGCTCTCTAAACAGTAGTTGACGGTACTGCACCAGCTCCTGCTGTAGTAGTAGTTGTTGGAGCAGGTGCCGAGAAGCTAAAAACAGTTGATAGGCCTGTAGATGGTGTACTTCCCAAAGAAAATCCGGTACAAGTTGTGGTTGTAGCTGCTTTAGGTGTACCAAAACCAAATCCAGTTGACCGAAATTAAGGCCAGTTGTTTGTGCTGGAGGTTGTTGAGTTGAACTTAATGAAAATGCAATTGCCGTTTTCTGTCCAAATCCAGCTAAAGTAGGTTGAGTTGTTGATGTCCCGAAAGTTTATTGGCTGCTTTAGAGTCCCCTGCGAGTGTACCGAAGGAAAACTCGGGAGTAGCATCAGTTTTTGGTGTGTTGAAAGTAAACGACATTTTTTTCTATAATTAATACTAAACACGAATTATAAATAGGGAAAATTATAACCTAATTTGAAAGTAATTTATTTTTTTTATAATAAACAACCACCAGCAAACTCGAAAACATAAGAGTTGGTGTCATAGAAAATTCATTCAGCGTACTCTTTACCTACCTCAATAAAACCTGGGCAATGTAACTTTTTTCAAGGACTTACCTAGTTTGATAATGTTTAATTTATTTAGACATCCCAGGATTGATTAGTTTTATTCCAAATTTTTATTAAGGTGCATATTTTTAAAGCAGGTATTTCACTTGAAATATAAATCTATAAAAATTCGCTGTAGAAATTTCCAATAGAAGCGACAATTTAATATTAATAATAGAACGTGTAATACAAGAAAACCTTTATAACTCACTGCGTAGCTATGTGAAAACATGGACAGAGGATTGAAATTTGAAAATGCAAATCGTTTTTTTTTTGGATCATTTAGTGTGACAGGTTTTGGAAGGAACAGCGTATTTCAAAGGCGTTAAAAGTGGCGAATAGAAAATATTCCTTTTGGTTTATTGAGTGAGTATATATCGTCCCTCACGGTCATGTTTTAGCAAAGTGTCCCTTTTGCAGGGCTGTCTCTTATTAGGTCTTACCTGCTTTTATATAAGTGTCATAAGAGTTTTAAAGCTTCTCAAATTATACAATCCTAGAGACCCTAGAGTTCTGATAAAAATAAAATGTTAGCAAAGGATTTCAAGATGGCTGTCCCAGTTAATTTAAAGACGTAAAATTTGTTGAAAGCTAATCAATGTCCAGTCTTAGTTCATGGAGTGCTCCTTGTCTGTAAAGTGTTCTTACATTCCATGTATGGAAGGACAACTCCTTGTCCTTTATTCTTTGCAGTGGTCGTTGTCTTGTAATTCAGTTCGATATCCGAGGCGCTTGTTTTGGTTTCGTAACTCACTTCTTTTTACGGGGTGGGGTAGTTGGCACTACCCCTTTTTGGAGGGTCATTTCTCCCGTTCTCGTTAGACCTCGTCCTCCATACGGGTTGTTGCCGCATCTTAAACGAGGTTACATCGGTTACCGGGGTTCATCATCTCATATGAGGTTTCGTGAAGGTGAGAGTCGATTTTTTAAAACTATTTTTCACCAACGACCTCGTCTAAACAATTATTTGAAAACCAAGGGAAGACGCTATCTGCAAATCCAATTTGGCGAAACTGGCGTGATGTGAATAACTCAGAATTTTGGGCATTTATTGATTATTATAACCAAAATGGGCACAATGTTGTTAACCAATTTGTAACAATATTGATCGAGGAATATCATCAGTTAAATTCCTCATATTCCGATACAATTTGAAGAGACAGATTTAGCCAATTATTCTGAATGCTTTATCTAAAAACAAGCAACCAAGTCTTCAACTAGTATCTTTTTTTCTGGACTGTATCAATTCAAAGTTTTTGGATTATTTTTTTACCGGATAACGATTAAATGCAAAGAATTTTGTTCATAACATGTAAGTAACAGTCAAAATGGGGTATCCGAGCTGACTTTGACGCATGTATTTTCATACTAAGAATTGTATAGCAACTAATATCCATCTTGTTCTATTATCATCCTAGGATGACCGGGACAGAATGAAATGAAAGACGAAATGTGTATCGCATGTTAAAGAATAGAGACCGTAAAACGTACCTTCTAGCTCGCACTTGCGCATAACTTACATCATAGCACGTATGATTGTTCAATTAACATTGAGTTTAATTAGTGCATGTGCAGCTCCCAAGGAGCTAAATTAGTTGTTTAACAGTATGTGATCAATTGAATCAAATGCACGTGAGGGTTTTCTGATATGTGTTGAGAGATGGTGGAAATTTTCTTCTCTGTTGAGCGACCAGTTATTAAACCATGTTTTGTGAAATATATAATAATAATAATAATGTTTATTGACGGATATTCTTTTACAAATACAATTCAACACAGTTTAATATAAGAAATAAACAATACTTCCTATAATACTACATAAACAAATATTCTAGTCTAAAAAGGATAAATTATAGTTTTAACTTTATTTACAAAAATACTAAAGGAAATTCCAAAAAAATCCAATACATTATTGTATTTATTTGCGATTTGTATAATGCGACATAATGGACTATTTGGTGCATAATTTGCTCTGGGAAATTGAATATTAAGCAATGGAGAAAATCTTGTGACTCTTGAGGGAATATATAAATTGACCATATCTAAAATAACAGAATGTTTTATTGATCCATTAAGAACATTAAAAGTAAATTTAAATGAAAATATTCCCTACGGGAATAATGAATAATGAAAAATGACAAGAGATCATTGTAATTATTAGTGGAGAACAACTTAATTATTTATTAATTGTTTATTTATTTTGAAATTATCAAAATGTATCACGAAGTGAAAGCCTCCACAATTACTTATATAAATCTATATTGTTTGTAAAACATAAATATTTAATAAACTACTTCTGGACCAACTCTAATCTATCAATATATTTCATATACATGGGCGATCAGATAATACAACAATAACCCAGTAATGATCTAACATAAGAAGAATATATAAGATAACCCAGTGATTGTTTTTAAATTGGGCAGTATTTCTTTTGATGAAGCATTCTCAAGGCCTTGTCGATAATGGCGTCGATGTGATGAGAACATGATAGTTGTTGAACCATTAATCCTCCTAAATCGTTGATTCTCGTAACCATTTCCAATTGTTCAGAGCCTATCTAGTAAGGCGTTGTCGTGAAAATATTAATGCCTTATTTTAAGATATTTAATTCCATGGAGTCGTAGTAGCACCATTCTGAAATAACATTTAGATCCTCCCGAAGCACTATTTCAGCTTGTGGGGAAGCATCTTTAGTATAAATCTTGAGGTCATCTGTAAATAATAAATATATTGTTTTGAAAAGTTTTCCAATATCATGAAATGAAGAAATTGAAAAAGTATTGGTTCCAAATGGGATCCCTGCATAATACCCTGATGACACTAGACATGGGCAGGATGCTATGCCATTACAAACAACTTGCGGACGTGGATTTTTCAAATACGATTTAATCCACTGTAAAAGAATTCCATGAAATCCAATTGCCCTTAATATGCATATTAGATGTTTGTGACTGACTCAATCAAATACGTTTGCAAGGTCCGTGTAGACTGCATGTACAGGAAAACCAGATTCAAATGAACTAAATTCTAGATTGATGCTGTTGAACGGGAAGCGCAAAATGCTGTTCATCACATATTATATGTTTATACGAATATTTTTATTTATTCACTAACGAGTAAACGTTAACATCTTGAATGATTTGTAAATGAGACACAATAACTTTGTTTTACCATTATATTTTTTATAGTGGTAAAACGAAGTTATTGTGTCTCATTTACAAATTAATCACATTACGTTGACCGCCAGATTTATAAATTGGATAGATAAAGTTTAACTTCCATATTTTTGGAAAGTAATCAGAGTATAAAGATGTTTTAAAAATAGCAATAATTGGTATTCCAAGAGAATCCTTACAATTTTTGATAACAACAGGAGGAACACCATCAGGACCGGCTCCTTTATGGATGCTTAAATTATATATACACCTATATACATCATGTATGGAAATTGGTACATTGTTAAGATGCACCGTTTCTTTAATATAAAAATACATATTATCGGATACTGTGGCAGAAGCAGGATTAAATACTCGTATAAAATAACTTGCAAATAAGTTTGCAATTTCAGATGAAGAAGAACCGTTAATATCGTCTAGAGACAAGGGTCTATGTTTAAAAGTGTATGCTCATCATGCTCTGATATATCAATTGTAAAAGAACAATATTTATCATTTGATATTAAGGAAGAGCAGACGACATCATTAATTTCAAGTTTTTCAGATAGATGTTGCTTAAGATTATCAACAAACATTGTCGAGTTTAAATTATTAATATGGAACCATTTTTGAGGAATATTGTTAGCAGAAGCTAATCGAAAATTTGTACCTACTCCGCGGATGGAAGTTCTTTGTAGTCAGTATTCCTGTCCAGACGTAGTATAATCATAGACACCAATGTTATGTGTTGAAGTAATTTGAAAGTATGGTATTATCGATTCTATGGGATAAAATGTTGATATCGCTGTTTAAAACAAGTACTATGGCGGATGGAGTATTGAGGCACAATTTCGAATGTTTTTGCGAGGGATAATTATTTATATTTGAAGCATCACCTTTCTTAAAGATAGGAGAAAGTATTGTAGATTTCCATTGGTTAGGAAATTGACTTGTAGATATTAAAATATTAAAAATTATTCATAATGGTTTAGCTAAAATTGATTGCAATCACGCACTAGAACACTTGAGATCTTATCATCGCCTGCCGTGAAATTCTTGAGTGTCGCTATGAAGTCTGCGATAAATTTCCATAAATGAGAGGGATTTTGTTTAAGGTTAGTTTCAATGTGGAGAATGAAATCGGCATGCATTATAAACTTGGCGTTTACCATATTTTACTAAGCAAAGTTTTGGTTCGTGTGTTAACTTTGATTTTTGGAGTAAACCACGGTGGAAATTTTGACTTAGTTGGCGGGAACTTGGGGCATGTTTATTGAGACCAGTGAAGACCGTATAATAGAATTTAGTGACCATTGCATTAACGTCCTCGATACATTTGAGAACACTCCAGTCTAAATTACTAAGTTATTGATATAAGGATGTAAAATCGGCTTTACGAAAGTTGTTCCATTTCGTTATTTTTGTATGTTAAATTTCTAAATTTACGACTTTTGCTATGTTTAAAGATATGTGGTTTTCAGTTTCGTTAGTTTAGTTAAAACTATACCATAGTTTTGATCTATGGTAATGCCTATGTATTTTATGGAGGTGGATGTCTAAACAGTTGTTTGAAAAATGTGAATGTTCCGTGCAGAATTATTGTTACGATGAAAGGGAATTAGAATCTGGGACTTATGAGGATTGATTTTAATCCGCCATTTTGCTTAAAATTTTCTTTTGATTCTAGCTAAACATTACCTGAACGTCAACAGAAGTAAGGAACTGTATTATGAGGAATACAAGAACGTGGCAGTAATGTTTGCTTCAATAGTCAACTACAAGATAGAGAACCTGGGTCCTGTCAAGTTTGTAGAGCTAATGGACCAAATTATATGTGATTTTGATGAGGTACGAAAAAAAACATATATTAGGTAGATGATTATTAATAAATAATCCATGGTTCATTTTAATAGATTTATAATAAATTAACAAGCGACAGGAATCTCAATGCAATATTTTTAACGTTTTTCTGAAAAAGTTAGAATAAAATAGAACATTGATATTTAGTAATTATTTCCGACTTTAAATTTATTAGTTTACTAATGACTTTATACATGTTTTAGCTTTTACTTAGTGATACTTATAAAGGAAAAGTTGAGAAAATCAAATTGGCCAATTGGACTTACATGGCCGCGTGCGGTCTTGTGCCAGGTATGAAGAGATTGCAGACTGAAGACGAAATCGATTCCGGGGATGATAATGTTGTCACGCTCCTGAAATTTGCTGTTGGCCTTCGGAAAAGTTTGAAGAGGGTCATAGGAGAGGCACAGCAAGACTTCAAGTTAAGAATAGGTATGTACATCTCATAGATGCTAATAGTTCATAAATTTTAAATTAAATTTGTAGTAAACTTTTCAGATTGTAAGAATTTTTTAACACATCTATTTTTTAAGGAAATTTTGTTTTACCTTGTCCTAAAAAATATAGTTGTATTCAAAATATCTGGCTTATAGTATTAGTATAAATTTTGTAAATAAGCATACAGTTTAATATTCTTCATAAATACAATACTGATATATAAACTTATATCTTGTATTTGTTTTCACTTGGTGAAACATTATTTTAATAATAGGTAGTTGATTAAAAATTCACTTGTTTTGAAAAATAAAGTGAAACAAACCAAGTGAATTTTTAATCAACTACCTATTAGATAAACTTATAATTTTTATTAAATTGTTTGAAGGAATTTGTCACGGTGAAGTAACAGCGGGCGTGGTCGGCTCCAAGAAACCACTTTACGACATTTGGGGCGACACCGTCAACATGGCGTCCAGAATGGACAGCACCGGAATCGCGAACAACATTCAAGTCACCGAGGTGACGGCGAACGCCCTGCAGAAACAAAATATCAAATGCGAATTTAGAGATTACATCTTCGTCAAGGGCAAGTCGAAGGACAAACCCAACATACCCACCTACTTCGTGTCTCTGGACGAAAACGACGATTTAATAACCAGCTAAATCAAAACAACTCTCTGTGATTGACGACCAAAATTGTAAAGTTATATATTTTCCAATTGATTAACGAGAAGAAGGTATTTTTAGAGAACAAAACGTTTTATTGATCACGACCAAATTGTGAAGACCATTGGTATGGAATATATAATTTTTACGTTGGTGTGAATGCGAATTTACTCATCATTATGGCTGTACTTAGTTTTTTTTCTAAATAGCAATTATAGTTGGTTACATAATTAGACGGATTAAGATATATTTTGCAGGAATTATGCGCACAATTTTTGGCGATTTAATATATTATTTCTAAACGTTCATATTATTTGTAATTTAGTTTAATATATGAGCTCTAAATATTTATAATGATTATTTGATTTACGGATTGAAGCAAGGATTAACAAACCTGCTTAAAAAACTTTAATCAGGTTGTCGTTTTTTAAAACAATATACTAAGGTTCTTAAAAAATGTATACGAAAAAAAATTCTATAAAATTATTCTAACAAAGCTTTCTATTTATTCCTCTAGATTTGTGTTTGACTTCAGTTTAAGCTTTTAACTCATTAATTAACTATATTAAATTTCTATTGTGAAAATTAGTTCTTATGTCTTCATATCTTTTTTTTAAATTAAATAAAATTGCTTATAAATTATTCCCAAAATTTTTTTACTTTTTTTTCATATTAAAAATATTATTAAGACTAGTTTCTTTAGAAATTAATTTTTGCTCTCTTATCGTAGAATTACTGACACACAAGTAAATAAATTATTGATTATATTTAAATATTTAATACAAATTACAAAATCTGTCCACTTTAGTAGAATAAAAAATTCTACTCTAAAACTGTAATTTTCTATACGTCCAATTGTGAAACAAACTATATACAGACTTCCTTTAAGAAGCGATTATTTATTTTGGAATATTTTCACCAAAGTCAAATTGATTTAGTATAAACTCTTATAGACTTAAATTCAATCAAGATTAAACAAATCAAACGATTTATGAACCAATCAATACATTTGTAAATTTAATTGCTAAGTGAATTTGACTTTTGGAGATTCGATGTATGTTTATGATTATTATCATACAGATGTAGAAGTGTAGTATTACTATAAATGTTGTCTACATGTACAAAAGTTGACTTTGTAGTATACACTATATGGTTTTACTTAAGTAATCATTTGTAATGAATTCCATTTTTTCATGTAAGTTCACGCAGGCATTTTGTATGTTGCATTTTTGTTACTTTTTTTATGATGTAACGCTGTACAGATAATTTATTTAATAAATTGAATAATTTAAATTTCTGAACTGATTGTCTTATTTACATGCTTATTAAATTAAATTATATGAATATTACTAGCTCAACTTAATAGCTTAATTATTTGTTAATATGTATATAACAAGTTATAATTGCCTGATCCTTCTGGATCTCCTCTATCTTCTCGCGTGTTTAGAATGTTTTGGACATAGTCTTGGAGATAAAGCAATTACGTTTCTGTAAATTGCTCGTCCAGTATGAAACTCAAACTGCTGAAAGCTTCTCATGACTCATCATTTCTGCAAAAGGCAAGACAATAATTGACCAATTAAATATTTATATTATTTTCTTGGTGTATAGTAATTCCGCTTTGGCTTTGGCAAGGTCAAAAACGAATTCTTTTGCCCATCGTTGATTTATGGTTATAGAGTTCCTATTCTCATATTACTTGATCACAAAGTATTTATCTGGTAATGGATAATGGAACTTTTAACTGGTGGGATGGTTTTTAGTTTTCCCATATTTCTTGTTCTATTCGAATATTTATTTTCGGAATAATAATATTAGAAAATCGATTATTGTATAAATCAAGGAAACTCCGAGCTAACATAAATCTTCTGAAACCGGTTATTTTCCACGCCATTTAGATGTTTTTCTACGTTCGATTTTTAATCGAGAAAATGCGTTTTAGGTATAGGAATTTTCTATTGTAAAGTTGACATATTTTTATTCAGAGTTTATACCAAAATTTATTCAAACAGCTCTTCTACGTAATTTATACAATCCTCAAAAGATTTTTTCACGATTATATCATAGAAAATAAGTGTTTCAGAATAGTCCTCTTAGTATTGTTTCTATTACTTTTCTAAATATTACAGGAGTAATTAATAAACCAAATGGCAAACCATTAAATAGCCTCATTGCTGTCCCTACTATAAATGTCTTCTCTCGGTCTTGGGTAGCTACTTCTACTTGGCAATAGAACATCAGACGCTGAGAAAAAGTAGATCCATCCATTTTACCTCATCAATTTAGAATAACAGATTAAGTATACCAGTCAATTTTAATTACAAAATTGAGATGATAATACAAAAGTAAGTGGATTACTCATTTTTTGTTTAATAGTGCAACTTTACTAGAAGATAGCTTTATAATAGAATCGATTCTTTCTTGTCTCACTTCGCTAGTGACAGTCGAGCACTATGTATTAATTTTGTATTGGTCATTCCTTGTTGTCCAGTGCTAAATACGTTACGGTCATGATCAATACTTTTAACTTATTATTTTTAGCTGGATTTAAATCAAAGTTAACAATATCCTAGCAGTATTCCTTTCCTTTTATTATTGTGGATTCCGAAAATCGTGAAGAAATTTGGGTTTACATTCGTCTGCGATCAGCTGCTCAGATGTATTATAACATGTGTCATGTTAGCGCATTATCTAAAATCATTAAACAATACCCGAATTCTAATATCCTTTTGCTTGGAGATTACAACCTACCGGAAGTGAAGTGGATCACCGAGGATAAATGTGTTGGATATTTACCAATAAATACGGTTAGTAAAAGTGTCTTCTCTGCGTTGGTTATTATTTTATACTACTATATAATAGTGCTAATATTTTAGATCTTGTGTTTTCTAATGTCCCCACTCTAAATTGTTCTATCTCTGATCCATTGATGATGTGTGATCTTTATCATTCACCGTTATTAATAGATTTTAATGTTCCCAACTGTTTATCATGAATAATTTCACTATGATTTCTCTAAAGCTGATTTTGTTGGCATAAGTAATCATGTAAAAGTAGAACATGATATAGATATATTTTACAGAATTATATACCATGAGCTTATTCGTCATGTCCCTAAAAGAAAGAAATTAATATCCCATTTTTCTGGTTCGTTTTCGTAATTTTTAATAAGTTTAATTAAAGAAAATCAGAGAGCTCACAGAAATATTAAGCGATCAGGTTCTAGGAATGACTGCGCAATATTTTCTAATTTACTGTACTATAGTTAAGGATCACATAAATTATATCGAAGACGTTGTGTATATTCCTCTTATGATATCAATATATATTTTTTTGAAATATTGTAAATCTAAAAATCACAGTAGCAGAGGTCTTCCATCTAGTATGACGAAGGGAACCCTTGTGACAAACGCATTCAGGTGTAGTGGACTTATTGATTATTTTCAGAATTCATATTCTTATCAAAGTCTCATTGATCCTGAAGTTATTGAGCCCAATGATTTAGGGAGACTACCATTTTAGAATGCCTATCTATCATGTGTGCCTGGTCCTGATGAAATACCGCCTGCTTTAATAGAAGCACGTGCACCTTCGAAGTCTCTTACTAAATTATTTAGTCAGACCACTTTTAGACTATTGCTAGATAATTTGGTCACCACACTACAAGTATCACATAGATAGATTGGAACGTGTACAAAGTAAAATGATAACTCATTTGCTACTGGTCAAACATTTTGTTTGATAATAATAATTATGACCTACTTTGTACTTATCTTGGTTTGCTGCCTCTTGAAAACCAAAGAATTTATTTCTTGTTATATTTTGCGTATCGTATACTGAATGGACTGATATTTTGCCCACCTATATAGTCATATATTGCTCTCTGCGTTTCAATTCGCTCAACTAGACAACAAACACTTCTTACCGATGCCCATTACATTATTCTGTACGGCTATAACAGCTCACAAAACAATCCTTTGATACCCAATTTTGTTGTGTTGGATCGAAACCGGTCAGTGCATGTTGTTGACAGATAAATAATAGTGAAAGGACTCTTTGACATCCTGCATACATTTATTATTGTATTGAATTCTACCTCATCTAATCAATAATCACCACAGATGTTTATTTATTTATTTATTTATTTGTACAAAAGCCCAACCGACTCAAGGTCCATTAACATGGTTTAAAATATAACAAAAAGGACAGTTCATATAAATCTTAAGTATAAGAGATTAGCTTAAACATTCTAAAAAAATATTGTGTAAATGTTGTCGTAAATATATCGACATTATACTAATATTGGTTATATAACCGTGATAACCGTAATACCGTCTTGATGAGGATTGAGGGACGTAAATATTGAATAACTTTAACAATTATTAGGTGAAGAATACCACTTGTTTTGTTCCATATTGTTTTTATTTTCAGTTGCCTGACACGTGTTTCGGTCTTCGCAGACCATTATCAAAGTTAAAACTAATTACAAATGAAAAATGTACAACCATATATAGTGAAGCAGGTAATTAATTGATGGACAGCCCGGCGATTAAAATGCTGTCGGCCTGGATTAGCTCCTGTTGGTTGTTAAGGACGTTAATCCCCTTGTCGATAGCCCTCTTGATCTCTAATCCCTCCAGGAGGTTAAGCTTTCTTCCCTTTTTGCAAAATTTAATCCCTGACATCTCTTCCATGGTGGTATCCGGTGTTAATGCAGTGTTCGGATAATCCTGATGTTGTTTTCCGTCCCTAATTAATTTTTGATGATCTTTATAACGGACCTCAAAATTTCTGCCTGTTTGTCCTATGTAGATTCCCTTGCAATTAAAACATTCTATCTTATACACGCATAATCGCTTTTGTTTTTCCTTCGTCTCGATTTTGTTGTTCACTAGTCTTCTTGCTAAATTAGATCTATTGACGACAATTGTCTGTATATTGTGCGATTTTAGCTGTTGTTGTTATACAGACAATTGAACTAATTTAGCAAGAAGACTAGTGAACAAAAAATCGAGACGAAGGAAAAACAAAAGCAAACAAAATAAGATAGAATGTTTTAATAGCAAGGGAATCTGCATAGGTCAAACGGGAACGAGGACCGAAACACGTGTCAGGCAACTGAAAATAACATTATGGAACAAAACAAGTGTTATTCTCCACCTAATAGTAATATCTGTTTCCATCAACTCGATAGCTTCGTTTATGTTTATGTTCTATAATATAATTGAATATGCAATAAACCAATACGTTCCTTTGAAACAGATTAGGTTTTCGTCTTACCCTTAATGTTTCAACAAGAATCTCATCGACTTGATTCGATTAAAAAAGCAAGCCCATACACGATACAAAGCTAGTGACCTATTAGATGACTATGTAAAATTTCAATTATTACGAACCCAATGCTTGAGATCCTTGCATCAGGATTTATGAAGAACATTGAAGACAGAATAAAAGTTAACTCAAAATCTTTTTGGAAGTATGTTTACAGGTCAATATGGTGGTTATCTTAAATGTATGCGCTTTAATGGAAAAAGTGGGTAATTCGGGACAAGGCTGTGTTAATTTGTTTGCTAAATACGTTTCTGAAGTGTATATTAAGTCAGAAGTTTCTCATGCGAGCTTCTATTCAAAAAGCAGTGTGGATTTTAACAATTTCACTATTAACGTTGCCGATATTTTAATGCTATACAGTTACTGCCTGGTTCGTGTAATTCTAGACCAAATAATTTACCTGCATACTTTGTAAAGCGTTCTTAATATTCAATTTGCACTCCATTATACTTATTATTAAATGCGTCATTAGAGTTATTTCCTGATACTTAGAGGGAATAGTTATGCCATCAATTATTTCTAAATTGTTTGACAAACTAATTGCCGATCAGTTGAGTTGGGCTTGTATACGGGTGATTTGTGATGAGCAACATGGTTTTCGTCAAGGTAAGTCAACTGTAACGAACTTAATTTTATATCAGTCATTTAATTTCCCATTGATAATGGGAAACAGGTTGATTTGGTTTACACTGATTTCTCAAAAGCCTAATCGTGTTTCCCATTCCATATTAATCCACAAATTTGAACATCTTGGATTCTGGATTCCAGTTACAAAGTGATTATATAGTTTCTTAACCAATAGAACACAGTTTGTTAAATTAAACCAATTAATATTTGTTGAATTTGGTTCTCGTTTATTACGTGGTGAAACATTTTTAATATTAAGGGTTGTTTATAGAAAGGCACTTGGTTGGTTTCACAATTTTTACGATTTATTCCGACTAGTTTCGATTTTTACATCATTATCTAGGAATGGTACAGAAGGTAAAATATTTTTGCTTAAATATGTAAGTGGTATCATTATCCTAGATAATGATGTAAAAATTGAAACTAGTCGGAATAAATCGTAAAAATTATGAAACCAACCAAGTGCCTTTCTATAAACAACCCTTAAATCAGTAAACATATTCGAAGCTATTTCTGTACAAAACGTTCGTATATGACATTCTTCTTCGGATTCATATATGTTTCAAACTCTTCGATCACCTTTACATATTTTTGTTTATACTCTGTACTTAATTTAAAGTTGTTGTAGATCTCATCCATCACGTTTAAAAGAATTGTCACCTTTACTTGACTTGTCTTCTCTTGAAGCCCTCTTGCAATCACGCAAGTTTGAACTTGCGAAAGTTTACAGCCAAGTTACCCTCAAATTCTGGTCGACCCCATTTTATTTTTTTTCAATCTGCTCGTAGTTTGTCCTTTTTTTAACCTCATTTTTTATCTCTCTAATGCGTCCTCAAATATTATTCGTATGTACATTTTAGTGTAGTAATAATTATATTTAGGTAATAATAACTTAGGTAATCTTAACTGGAATTTCTGGCAATAAAAAACAATTTATTGAAAAATATCTTACCTCTAAACGGCGTCGAAATTTATCAAACATGTATCTCTTTTATTTATATTTTTCTACTGTGTGGTAGTTTTTGAAGAAAACTCCTAGATGAAGACCATGGTTTTCTGGAACATGTTTCACGTCTATATCATGGAATATTTCTATTGCTGCAATCTAAAATGTGGTTTCCCATCAAACCTTTCTTTTTATCTAGGGAACTTGGTCATCCACTTTTCCCTGATAGTCTTCCGTCTAAAATTAGTTGTTTTCTAAACTTCTGGTGTTTCACTTTGGTTTTATTGTTTTGTTCAAGGAGTTGGTTGTAAATTATGAAAATGTTGATAACACTAATTTCTAACAACAAAAAAAGTTTTCTCCACTACTGGAGGGACCCGTTAAAAAAAGTAACTAGTACAATAATGGTCCGCTTTATCCACACCTCCCATTTTAGCAGTGTAGTCAATTATTATTACTGGTTTTGAAATTTTTCCTATTGCTCCTCATACACCAGTTTTATATCTATCTACAGATTCCACATCCCCATTATAGGAAGAAGACAACATGTGGACCATTCTATTCTTCCATGCTAAAGGCTTCGAGTTGTACATGCTTTAAACAGGCATATTCTTTCGACTAGGCATTACACTTCCTGTCAAATGAACCTTCAGCATTTACAATTCTTGAGCTAGTTGGACACTTGTATAAAATATGTCGGTATATAAATCAAAATCAACAGTTTGTGAAAATAAGTAGTTTATTCACAAGGTGGACTACAATTTTGGACGTAAACGGTAAATCACTTCAGTCCATTTTTTCCGTTGGTTCTTTGCCAAAATACGGCTCAAATGTAGAGATGTATCCAGTTACATTATCCGCCAAAGCATACACTATTATCCTAAATTTCAGCGGCTTTTGCGGATTATAAAATTTGAATCCAACAGTGGATTCGTCGACCGCAATTTCTCGGGATGGTGAAAATACATCTCTGCATTTGGAATCCAGATATTGCACGAGATTTTGAGTTTTATGACTTCTAGTCCTTGAAGTATTTCTCTTCGCCGGCGGTTTGATATGTAAACTCCAAAATATTCGGAAAAACCTCGTTCTTGTCATAAAATCCGTAAAAAAAAACTGCTCGAGTCAATCCACTCTTTGGAAAAAAAAATGTGCTGTTTTTTTATATGCATAGCCATGTTTAAAATAATGCCAAGAAAAAATTTGAATTCGTGAACTGTCACTTCCCGCTAAGTATTCCATACGGATTTTTGTGACAATGGTTTGTTTCGTTGACGATTTCTGTTATCAGCTCGTCTGTGAAAAATAATTGAAAAAATCCAAAAACAGATGTTGAACGCTGCGCCATAGTTATTCGATACCGCTCGATTCAAGGTTGTATACATTTTTGGGTTTTTCAAATGATGCGTCAATTTCCCTCCAATTTGACAGAATCTCTTCACTAACTGTCAATTCAAGTCCTCAATTTCATCAAGAAAACTCATTGTCACTAAAGTCCTCACATTGTGTAAATCGTTTTAATGTCAACTTGACATAAATCGATTAGTCATAAAATTATTTTGGAGATATTAAAGCCAAATTTGGCAAACTAAATGATGGAATATCATCAAATACAACTTCAGCGGCAACAGAATCAACGAAGCTAGATTGAGGAAGAGTGTATATGGGTGTTCCGCAATGATCCCATTGTGACCGAATATTATTTCTGTTGTTAATCAATTATATTACTACATATATTGCTCATTGCAAGTAACTTGTATTTGCTGATGATCTCAAAATGTTTCGCATTATTAACAATTCATCTGACCATATCCTAATGCCGACTGGCCTTGATAATTTGAATCGATGGTACTATAAAATTCATTTATCTCTCAATATCACCAAATGTTATTCAATTTCATTTAGCAGAGGTCATATATGAGAATATAATTATTATCGTTGATTCCTGAGGCATCTACATCGTTATACATTAATATTAAATCCAGTTATGAAGACAAACTATTAAGTATTTTTATTGCATATAATTATTAGTTTTGTTTAGTTAATTGCTTCACAAGATATATTAAAAAAATACATATAATACGTACATTAATACACTAAATCACTTAAAAATGTTAGGCATATATCTTGAAGGCGGAGTTCACGTCTTCTGGTGTACTTCCACTCGACCCACTTATAATTATAACATATTGTTATCGTCAGTCAAATACATTAAAGACCTTGGTGTAACTAGTGATTATCGCCTGAGTTTCAGTAAGCATATTGATACCATTTATTGTAAAGCCATGCACACTTTCGGTTTTTTCGGTTCGGTAGAAGATTCTCTGTTCGTATACAAAAGCTGCTTTATATTTCCGGTACGATCTCAGTTGGAGTATGCATGCTCATTTGGTTCAAAACAAATTTTTGTTAAATATTAGTTACAAACTCGGCATAAATAGAATAAATTACACTCGCACTCAAGCTATAATAGACCAATTTACCCACTCTCGAAGTTGGGAGCATTTATAATGTTTTTTTTTCATCCGTATAAAATTATTAACAGCGTAATAAATAGTCATGAGTTACTGAGTAGAATACATTTAAATATTCAAACTAATAGAAGAACCCATTCAACATTTCGAGAGAATTTTCATCGGACTCAAAGAAGCAGTTGAATCAAATCCGTGCGAGATTCTATAAGTTATATTGATGATAGGATGAAGGTACCTATACCTAAGGTTGGAATTGTGCTAGGCTGGTCCCTGGCAGGGTATTAAATGTGAAGCTGATACTATAAGAGAACAAAGAACAGAGTTTGGGTTTCATCGCGAAGAAAATATAGAAGACGTAATTAATAATAATAATAACATCCAATTTTTTTGTTATATAATTCCCTAGAAAGAGGGGGAATGTATATCAAAAACTTCGAAAATATAACTTCATACAGTTGAGGAAAATGTTTTAGAATTATTATTGTTTCTTAAGCTTTCACGTTTCAAAATTAGACTCTCATTTTCTTTCTGTAACCCTTCTATAAGATATTTAGTGCCAAGATAACTATTATAGTACAGGTACTAAACAAAACACTAATTATGTTATATCCAGTGTCAGTGATGTTTAATAATCTTACGTTCAATGTAATAAATATTCATTGACATAAGCAGAATAACATGTTTGTTTTTATTACGTTTTAATTAATTATTGGTGACAGATTAAATTTCTTGGGATAACGGATTTTATAAAAAAAAATTCGAACTAAGTCTTGTAGATATGAATAAATATAATAATCAGCCATCATGTGCTTTTTCTAGTGTATTTCTTCTAGGCTTGTTAAAGAATTTAGGCTGACTTATTTACTAAAATAATTCTTAACTATAATGCTGTATTTATTTTCTTGATTGTACTCGAGGAATTATTCAGTATCATCAATTTCGTGCTGTCAACTTTGTAATAAGCTTTACGTCTTTACCTTCATCCGTATGGCCACTTGCCTACCAGACTAAAATTAAATATTTATTACACCTTCTTCACAATTTACCTAATAGTTTGTTCAACTCCTTCGATATAACAAATTTCCACTACAATGAGTCTTGTAAATCTTTTCATTATTTAGATATCCTACTCCTACGATTAAGAAACTATTCATTCATTCTAGAACTTTGAATTTTAAAATATACAATGACGAAGAAGACACCATGACTTTGTTTTACCACTTTATTTCAAAATTACACGTGACTATATTTTCGACTAACAGCTAGTCATTATCAAGCATAAAAGTGTTAAAATTTCACGTAAATGGTTTGTGATAAAACAAAGCACCCTTTCGAAAAAGATGCTCCTTCGGTAATCTACTTAACGGATAAAAGATGCCACCGAAGCCACCGAAATTTCTAAAGCTAAAACTAATCCGGGAATTTCACTACTTAACGACCGGGTGGATGTACACGCCTCTATTTATCTGTTTTGTACAAATAGGTTAGACTCCGTAATTTTAAAACACTTTATAATTGATAATAACTAGCTGTTAGTAGAAACTACATTCACGTGTAATTTTTAAATAAAGTGGCATTGTGTCTTCTTCTTCATTACACTCAAAATGTGCCACAAAGTGAACGCCTCCACAATTAAACATTTTTTGGCGAGTATTTTATAATTTTTTTCCATATTGGTCTATATTTCCTCTTCTTAAATGTTATTCAAAGTTTTAAGATATAATCACTTACCTGATTCTTCTGGATCTCCTCTATATTCTAATCACTTTCTACAGTCCTTTGTTGTACTTGATTATTTTTTGATTTCTCATTCTTATAGTACTTAGAATGTTTTGGATATTTGGATTTGGTAAGTTGTTCGTTGTCCAGTATGAAAGTCAAACTTCAACAGTTTTATACTGGACAATTCCTCATGACTTTTTTTCTGAAAAGGCATGGTAGTAATTGCCTTCTAATTAAATATTTATTTATTTTAGTTATTATTTTCTTCGCGTACAGTAATTTCATTTGGTTTCATCTTTTCTCCGTCGTTGATTCTCATATTACTTGAACATTTATTTATCTGCTAATTGGTATTGGAACTTTCGACTGGTGCCGTGTTAAGTGAATGTTTTATTTTTTCATATTTCTTGTTCTATTGGAACATTTATTTTCGGAATAATAATATTAGAAAATCGATTATTGGTGTATAGATCGAGTAAATTCCGAGCTAACATAAATCTTCTGAAACCGGTTATTTTCTTGCCATTTAAATATCTTTACGTTCATTTCGACTCGAAAAAATATGTTCTAAGTATAGGACTCTCCTTTTGTAATGGTGACATATTTTTATTCACATCTTTAATCCAAAATTTCTTTGATATTCAAACACCTCTTCTACGTTCTTTATACGATCCTCAAATGTTTTTTTCACGATTATATCGTAGACAAACATGTATTTCAGGATAGTCCTCTTAGTACTGTTTTCATTACATTATCAAATTTTTTTTTTCTTCATGAAAAGGAAGGATGTTGGACGGGAATTTCGGGTTAGGGACTGGTGAATGAAAGCAGGAATTGGCCTTGGTACTTTGCCATTAGCCATCATCAAATTTTTAATAATCTATATATATTGTAAATGGAAGACACACACATACATCCATGAATCCGCACGATGAATTTTTCCTTTAGAAAAATCCACCGCCCGGCTGGGATTCGAACCCACAACCGTGTGGCCCGTGAGCAGACATTCTACCCACCGCGGTCCCCCTTATCAAATATTACAAACCAAATGGCAAATTATTAAATTGCCTTCATTCTGTTCCTACTATAAATGTTTTCTCTCGGTATTCCATAGCTATTTCCACTTGACAATAGCACATCAGACGCTCAGAAAAAAGTAAATCCAACTATATTATCTAGTGTCATCAATTCAAGATACCAGCCCATTTTAGTTACATGATTAAGATGATGGTAATCAACAGAAAAACGAGTCGACTACTCAGTTTAATTTAATAATGCAACTGTACTACCAGAAAGTTTTATAATATACTCGCTTCTTTCTTGTCTAACTTCGCTAGTGACAGTCAAGCACTTTTTGTATTAATTTCGTATCGGTCATTCCATTTCTTCCGGTGCCAAAAGCGTTATGGCCATGATCAACATTTTTAACTATTAATTTTGAGGTGGATTTAGAACATAGGTTGAAGATTAATCAATTTTGTGTTAGGAGTATTATCTACTGTGGTCTTTATCAATAAAGTAAGATAACAATATCCTAGCAGTATTCCTTTCCTCAAATGTACAGAATAACTGTATTTATTATTTAACAAGTACGAGGGTTGGTATTTATGTATTAAAAATAGACAGAATAAACAAATGAATTTTATCAAAAATATTTTTATTGCTTTTCAAAATAATTGCCTTTAAGATATAGATACTTTTGCATACAATTGAACCACCCTTCAAAGCACTTTGTCCAGGCAGAAGATGGTAGCTCTAAAACATGCATTAAGAATTACTGGGAATTAGAAAAAATTATTTGGTGTCAAGTCGGGGCTGTAAGGCTAATGACCCAACAATTCAATCTTTTGTGTGTACAAATACTCGTTTATGTGAGCTCGCATTGTCGTGATGCAAATTGATTCTTCGTTTTGAGTTGGTTTCTCTCAATTTACTGAAAACTTTTGGCCAACAAATGGTCATATTAACGCTGAATTAACGGTCTTTTGATTTTTGCGAGTCACAGTTGCCACATGATCAGTTTTTGTGAAGATAAATGCTACCATTTGCTTTTTAACGCTTCGAGAACGAACAACTTTTGTTGGCTTTGCTTCACATTGAAACACCCAAACTGCCAATTGGTCTTTTCTTTCTGGCTTATACGCATAAATCCACGACTCGTCAACTCCGACGATGCTGTATACGGCTTTGGATGCATCACAGTTGTATTTTGAAATCATTTTACGGCACCAATTGACACGAGCAACTTTTGAACACACAAATGTCCATGCAAAATAGTTGAATATGTCCGGCCAACGACCGATTTTGGACGACCTTCTTTAACGTCCGTGAGCGAACTACGTTCACGTTTGAATTCAATGTACTAGCGATAAGATTGTAGTTATTTTTTGCGATATTGCAATATTTTCCCCAATAATTAAAAAAACACATAATTCCTGGGGTAATCATAGATTTTATATCACTGTGAATGGTACCAAATTTTTTTGTTTGTAATCTTCAAATTTTTGTCGATCATTTTAATAAAACGTCAAATCGTATATAACCATATTAGTATTAGTAGCTATTGTCACAGTTCTCAAGGCTTAATGTTTATAAATCGACGGTTGTCCCATTTGATCGACTTATTCTAGTTTTCTGAGCAATATCTGTTGTATCTACCAGTATGATTTGTATCATTTTATTGGCATCCTTCATTTTTCTTGATTTTTAAAGCAGTTGTTTAGGCGACTTCTTCTTGCATTGAAGATTTTTCTGAAAACGGCTTTAATTCCTAACAGTAGTTATAGCGGCTAAAACCACAATCGCAGAAACTCGATTAGCCGAGCAAATATCAACATCTGATGTATCTCTATATTTTTTCCTAAATCTATATATAAATGCTTATACAGCTATTTTTTTTAAAGGTAATTGTAATTATGATATATTATTCATACCATATATCTTCTTCCTGTTATTGCATACTTTCGTCAAATTTTTTGCAGCTTGAGATTTTAAACGCTTAGCCTACTAGTAGAATAAATACCCGAATATAAAATTCAAGTCATGCTAAAGAAATTGAATAAGAAGAAAATGGTCGATATATTTGTATTGTGGAAAAGTTATTTTAGCCAAAATTCCAAAATTAGAATGGTGTCAACAAAAATTATTTGATGATTCTTTTGAATCTTACTTAATTCACATCGAAAGTTATCAAAAATAATCACAGAAAAATGTTTGCTACTTAATTCCATTTTTTTTGGCCAAGATCAATTTTTAATGTCATAGTATACAACACAAATGGTGCATGGACAACAAAACGTTCTGAGTAATTTTATTGACAAAAACTTTGCGTTAGAGACGTTGATTGTTAGATGGCAGCACCTGGATCGTCCATTCATGAAATGTGCGAGTCAATTCTCATAATTGCACTAAATGTTTAAAACATTGAGGAGGAGTTTTATATTGAGTGGAAATTGATTTAATAAAATGTCTTCCTAGTAGACGACTATAAACTAGTTTGATGAATTTTGTCCTAATTGATATCTAATTTTCTTAGGTTATTAATTTAGGGATGTGTCTCCTTGTCAATGTACTGATATTAGATAATCTAGAGGAGGTTTTGAAAAGGGAACATCTAAATCAAACAAAGCAACGAAAATTATGAGTATAAGCAATAGAAATTCACAAAAATTAAAATATTAGAAGTAGAACAAAGTAATATGAAACAAAGGGTATAATTTATTAACTCATTTTACCTGAATTTTAAATTTAAATTTGCTAAAATTGAAATCATTATTTTAAGGTGCATCTTTATTTTAAGGCTGAAAAAAAAATCCGATTCCCTGTTCTCAACTATGCTATGCTGATGAGATCCAAAATAGATCGAAACCGATCAGTGGCTGTTGTTGACAGGGAAAAAATAATCAAATCATTATTTTAATCATTAGATTAGGGAAAGGACTAGTTGACAGCTAGAGCACATTAATGAATATCTTTAATTCGAAAGAAAATTACTAAATAGGGTACAATCGAGATTAAACCCTCATTTATTGTAATTGATTAGTCATAAATATATATGCAGTTTAATTAAATCACACTATATGTAAATACAATTAGGGAATGTGCAAAAAAAGAAATGAAAATCAATTAATAATAAAAAATCTAGTATGCAAATAAGAACGAAAATAAAAGAAAATAAAAACACCGTGAGCTTTTAAGATACCCTTAAATATATTATCCCTTCAATAAGTGCTTGAAGTGAGGTAATAAGCCGTTCGTTCGGACTGTAAATAGCGCACATGGTACTTGAGCCTTGTCCCATAAAATTCGAAACGCCGTAAGTGGTCTTCACATATTTTATTCACATTATAGGCTTGCGGATGGATTTGTGTGATTTCACAATGGTTGCTCCATTAAACGCTTTTCTGTTTACTGGCGTTACATTCTTGGACGAATCATTGTATCAAATGGAATTTAAAAATCGTTATTAAACTATTAGCAATAAGAGTAATTATTTAAACCATCACCGTGTGATATATATTCAATTACAAAGGGAGTTGAATTAATAAAATTATTGATGTTATCAGGACTTTTTGTGACTAGTTTCGTGTTTTTAATATTTTAGGTAATAAGATAAGTGTAATACGCAATTTAAAATACTCAATTAGATGATATAATAATATTTTCTGTAAAAAAATCTATGCTAGCAATTGTGATAATTTCCAAACTAAGTTATTTTTAGTTTTTTTTAGAACAGAAATATGTATCTATATATGAAATAATTGAGAAATCAAGAAATCAAATAATATATATTCTTACCAATAAACATAAAATAATACACTAAACTAAAAATCCTGCTACGTTTCTTTAGTGATTAAAACTTTGGTATGTTTTAACTTTAGTGTTTAAAATTATAAATTACCACGTAGCAAAGTTCGCAACAATCCTTTTGATGAAGAATAAAAATATATTTTTTGATATATAAACTAAACTATAACATAATTTGTAATATTCTATTATAATAGAAGTTAACGCAAGGTTTCTTGAAAAATATTTTTTGACTCAAACTTTTGAATAATTCTTTCTTCATAAATCCAAACAGATAAAAATAAAGATTGAATAATTTAACATAAAAAAAACAAAATTAAAAAATATATAAACGATTCCGGTTGTCGAAGAGGATACCTTCTCCCTCAACATCATGGTAAAGCTAGGGTTTGAGTGGAAGAATATAATTTCTGAAATTATAAACACCGCCTGTGCTTCTTTCGCCCAAAATTTGAGAAAGAAGACCAAAGATAATACAACAAAATAAGATCCGACTTGGGCTAGAATATTCCGGCTGAATTCAGTCTATCAAAATATGTCAATTATTCTAATGATCGGAATTCTCTGTCACATATCTGTGTTGTATCCTTTAAAAAGTTTTAGTGCATTAAGGTGGGAAATGCTTTATATATAAAGAAGAAACCAAATTTCGAAATCTTTATTTTATAAAAAAAAACATCTATTTACGTAACTGACAAATTTGCTTCGTTTAAACTCAAACCCTACAATAAAACATTCGAAGTATCGCTGATGTTTGCTATTGTATTAAATTAATCCGGCAATCATTTGAACTAAATAATGTAGATATAACTATTTTGTATATCTTTATTGCTAATGTCTAACTAAGTTAACTGTCTATTGTTCTTCAATCATCACTAATGTCGTTGAGAAATTAAGAATTGAACTGATAAATGGTGACTTCGGTTTATTTCTATCTATTCTAAGTATTGATTGCGACGAATACACATAAGGTTAAAGGTGTCAAGGATATGAGGATTTGTGGGAAATTTTCATGCAACTAATTTAAAGCTTTTCTTAATAGAAATTCGATTGATACTGGAGGATGTTAGATGGATTATGTAAGGAATTAAGGAAGTATCTAATTTTTATAATTGTAAGTCTGATCATTTAAATACCTGGATATTTTTAGAATCAGAAGGATGGCGTTTATTGAAATAGTTAGCAACGTAGTCAAGAAAAGGCAGATAATTTTGTAAATATGAAGAACTGTTTTAGATGATGTGCCTTGATTTCGATTTTTGAAAGTGTGTTTTGAATGCCACTTTGGCGTCCAATATGATACACGGGCATTTGAAAAACGGAGGTGGTGAAATTAAATGATTATTACGCTTATTTTGAACGGCGAATTAGAAGCACGATAAAAAGGAATAAAGAGGTGGAATTTATACGGGTTGATAGTGATTCTCCATTTTGCAAACCATGATTGCATGTTATCAATTACCTTTGTATAGGGTGGGGGCATATACTACTAAGGCGGTATTATCTGCGTACAAGAGCGGCTAGGCTGAATGATCAAGATGATATTGGCGATCAGGGTGTAAAGAATTGGGGATAGATGAGAAGAGAAGAACAAAAGCATGTAATCGGGTATTTCGGATTTTAATTTGTAGGAGCTAAGGAGATAATTTAGCATATTTAAGGAATTATATTTAACCCTTTCGTCCCTGAATTTAAGAAATTCATTTTGAAACAAAAATTATAAATATTTGGGACAATTTAGTACCAACTTATATTATTTAGCTGAAAAAAATTAATTATGTTGGGGGGTTGGGCGGGGGGTTATGGTACAACTATTTACCAACAGGGTTTTTGTGTGGTACAAAGATGAACCATTAGGATTCAAATGGCGCAGTTACAAACTCATATTTTTAGTACGATTTATTTATTCAAATTTATATAAATGCTAAACTATTTTGTATGATACCACATAAAACAATCTTTGCACAAAGGCAAATTACATTCCTTGCAAATTATTTTTGTTCTTTTTTGTCGTTTTTCTCCCGCGCATCTTGCACATCTTCTTCTTGTTTGTCCTTCTACAGGAAGGTGCAAAGGTGTTGCCCCCGTAAAGTTTTCTTTTCTTAGAAGGAGGACCCATTTTTGGTGGAGGCATGGAGGTAATTATCATGCCTTGAGTGATTAGTTCTTCGGCAAGAGTTACTATGAAACAAAGATATGGAATATGTTCATTCTTACATCTCAAATCATTATAAATAATCCATGCATTTACTGCAGACATACTGAGACACGTATAAAACACTTTTTTCCACCAATTAGCAGATTTCCTGTCGTGATCGTACATGGCTATGAATTGATCAGCTCGATCAACTCCTCCCATCTCCTGATCACCAGTTTTGGTCCTTTTTGTAACTGTGGTCAAATTAGGCTTGTGGCAATTACTTAGTAGCAATACTTCTTTAGTATCTTGCCATTTCACACATAGCAATCCTTTAGAAGTACATCTGAATGCAGACTGGACAGTCTGCATTCAGATGTTAAAGTTTACCTTCAATAGCGGGTACATTTTTCCGGTTTGCCATGCAGGTACCTAACGCAGCATAATTCAGCGTCTCTAATAAATTTACGCTTGTAAAAATCTGTCGAAGCACAAAACAACATCTTTGGATTTGATTGTTGAAGCAAGAGATTTGACGACCCGTTCACCAAGAGTCAAGGATCCATCCTTACTAGATGTACTCGTAGGAGATTCTTTACCGGAGTACACTTCGATATCGTAAGTATAACCGGAATATGCGTCGCAAAGAAGCCACAGTTTTATTCCTCGCTTAGTTGGCTTTAGGGGCATGTACTGCTTCAGCGATGTGCGGCCTTTGAATTTTGTCATGGACTCGTCGATACTTTGGTAGTGACTATCTTGACGGCATCTAGAGTATGTATATTTCAAACATGATATCAATTCGTCAATGTACTTAATAAGTTTTTGACACATTCGGTGGTTTGTCTGGCGGAATCGATCTCGAGAAATCGCCTTTTCGATTGTACCATTTCCCATGGACTCTTTTTGACTCCAATAATGTTTCAGGCCAGGTAGGTGATTCTACGACATAATGAAGAAGCAACCTAATAATTTTTGAATTTCTCCTAAATCTGTCATCTTTTCTTTACGCTTTTTATCTTTATTTAACATATCAAGCCTCTGATTAGTACAGTTGAATATTTGTATGTAGAGCGAATGAGGAAAAACTTTATGAAACAGTTGCACTGGACTTAACTTCTTGGTAATATCTTCAGCATGCTCACAAGCTCTCTCAGGTTGAAGTTTTTTGATGGGTTCAAACTGATCGTCGGGGATCGTACAATCGAGAATACGATTTATTTTATTGTGACTAAGATTTCCTTTTTCTACTTCAGAATCACTTGATAAACTTGATTCAGATTCAGAACTCTCTGTTTCTTTTTCAGTTATGATAGTTTTTGTAACTCCTGAAGTGGTAGCTTCCGATAAATCTGCTTCGACATCATCATCATCACTTGGTTCAAAATTGTCGCTTGATCCAGACAAAAACGGATCTTCATCATCCTTAAGCTCATTGATGATAGTTTGCAACTCCTTTTCAGACAAAGGACGTCGATTCATCTTAGAACTAAAATTTAAAAAAAAAATAGAATTACATACCTGATGGTCCATATGTGTACCAAAATGCCGACTGGTAAATAGATGTACCACTCCGAAACATGATAAAGAATTTACAAAATAGAAACAAATGATACATACCTGAGTATTGGCAACGTTTATAGAAGTATTACACACAAAACCACACAAAACACAGAAAAGTTAACAGTAAAATAAAGACTATAATTGTACTAGAATGTTTTTCTTCCACAAAAAATACTTTCTTGGGCAGTCAAATATCTCTAACCTCACATTTTAACACATAAGGCGCATGCCTGAAACCAAAAACTACGGTCTGGTACAATTCTCGCTGCTATTAAACGATAAGTTGAACATTTAGATATTTTAAAAAGTTATCGGTACATATATGTACCGTTCGGGACGAAAGGGTTAAACAACAAACCCCAAGGCCAGACTGAGAGAAATGGTTTTTGATTGTCTAGTAAGACTATTGCGGATTTATGGCGTTCGAGGTGTAATATTTGGCAGTTGAGGTAAGCATTAAAATAAGGACTGCTTGTAGGCAACGAAGAAGATTTCAGGAAAGAAATCCCGAGATTATGATGCCGGTGGACAATATCCCTTGGAAATACATATTCACTAGAAAGCTTCAAATAGACCTGAGATACGAAGACTCGACTCAAGAGCAGGAAACAAGTACGAAGATAAGATAAGGCTGGTGTAGGAATTTTCTGCAAAAACAATGGTGAAACTTGTGGATATACTATATGCTGCAAAGACAATTTCTGACAAGACTATCAACTTATGGCATTTGTCGACTTCTGACACAAATTTTGGTTATGCTCGCATAATTGATACTTATATCGCACGAATGTTACAACAAAAAATGTTTTACGACTATTTTATTTATTTTTTACTATGCTATTTGTCCGGGTGTGGATAATTATCTCTGTTTGTTACTTTAGTGAAATTATCATTGTTTGCCTAACAATTCTGGCGATGGAATACATTTATTATTTGCATAAAAGATGAAATATATAGTGGTAAATAACAATTAAATATAAATAATGTTTATTGGCGGAGTAAATATACGGCGAACTCGCAAACACATATACATATACATATACAGGGCGTACACGTTAAACTGGGCTCGCGCACTCATTGTTGCACAGGTGGTGCACTTAATTAAGGATGATCTTGATAGA
The DNA here is from genome assembly GCA_963969525.1 of Ontholestes murinus. Taxonomy (NCBI): domain Eukaryota; kingdom Metazoa; phylum Arthropoda; class Insecta; order Coleoptera; family Staphylinidae; genus Ontholestes; species Ontholestes murinus. Next base: position 23,243,129 of record OZ018398.1, read on the forward strand.
TTTATAACAATGACAACGGACAGCAGAGCAGCAATTTTGTCCATTTCCAGCTGCAAAATTACCTTGGCATTAACGCTGCAATGTTGCGAAACCTTGGAAGAAGGTGACTATTTTCTGGGCGAAAGGATACAACAACAGCAGAGGTAACCCAATAACAGAAGGTTTGGCGAAGAAGGCATCCGAACGAATTATGTACGGACCGAAACCCTCCCTGCTTTATTACCCTACTGAAAATTGCACCAATCAAATGCCAAAAGGGGCAAATGGACAACACACTTAGCTGTAGGGTCTCAAAAAACTTCGCAATGAATACTAAAACGGCCTGATACTGTTTTCAACTGTCCAGAGAAAACCTACGGAAGGTTGTAGTGCTCCTAACAAGACACTGCAATTTAAGATTTCAACTGAACAGACTGGGACTACAATCGAGTCCCAGTTGCAGAGGGTGTAAAGAGGAAGAGGAAACCGCTGAGCATGTACATCTAGACCGTCCGGTGTTATACAACTTGCGTGAATCCACAATGAGAAAGGGATATTTAAAGTCATCAGACATCCTAAGAGTTCGTCTTGCTGCAGTCCTGGCGTTTGCTAATGCCTTGGCTTGACCATAACAAGGTAGGAGGACTCAGAGAGGAGGACGTACAGCGAAACTCTCTGCCCTCCCATCGAATAAATCCAGATCCAGAAGCATTAAAAGTGGCAAAGAAGTGGTAAAATGTTCTGAGAAATCAAGTCTTTCAAATTCCTTTATTTCACGTTGCCACATTAAACAAACTACATATCAAAATAAATTACATTACCGCAACCTATGGTAATGTAATTTATAGATTTTAGTGGATGTGAGTCTCATATATACAGGGTGAGTTTTTTTCGATGTTCTCTATGGGGATCTCGGAAACTATAAGAGATAGAGAAACGGTTAAATGGGGAAATCAGTGTAGATTTATGAGACGAATAAAATTCCACTTTCAAAATTTTCAAAAAAGTCAAGGGTAACTAGATATTTTGAAAAAAGTAAAAAGTGTCAATTTTTTCAAATCAATATATCTCAGTTATTATAACAGATAGAAAAAAACTGTAAAGGATAAAGTTTAGCTCAAACACTACCCAGTACAGGGATCCAAGACTGACCAAGAGGGAAATTTTCAAAACGACCCTCACTAAGATCTCCAAAACTAGGGATCTAGGTAAAGAGCTAATAAAAGATATACCCGAACTGGAAAATATAACTAACGCTCTTCAGAAGGGAATCATATCAGCGTACGAGAAAGCGTGCCCTCTAAAAACTAGAACAGATGAGGGACCCACAAATGCGTGGTGGTGCGCAGAACTTGAGGCTCTGAAAAAACAACCAAGAAGGACACACAACAGAGCCATGAATATGCAAAACGAGTCCGAATGGAACAAATATAAAATAGTACAACGTGACTATAAAAAACTGGTAAGACAAAGGAAGAGTGAGGCCTGGAGGCTTTTCTGCTCAAAAGTAGAAAATGCCTCGGAAACATCACGTCTAAAACAGGCCCTCTCCAGAAACCCCTTACCAAAACTCACTAGCCTTAAAAGGGCTCTTATACGGACTCATCCGAAAAAACAGGCAAACTCTTATTGAGGACCCATTTCCCGGGCTGTACCTTGAACCAGGAGTAGAGCCCCACGGATACCTCCACAGAGTCCCGAACCAAACCGGATTGGGACCTGGCGGGCTCCATCGTTACCAGGGAAAAGGTAGACTGGGCAATGAGGAGTTTCTCACCATACAAATCCCCAGTGTTGGGCGGGATTTATCCGGCTCTTATACAGTGGGGCAAGAACACCCTCGTAGGCGTGTACAGAGGGTGTATTGCCTTCAGCTAAACACCCTTTGCATGGAGGGAAACTAAAGTAATCTTCATACCAAAACCAGGACGCTTGGACTGCACCACAGCGAAATCATACCGATCAATAAGCCTCACATCTTTTCTATTAAAAATACTTGAGAGTATCACCGTGGTGAGCAGGATTGGTCGATCCTTCCAGCAAATTCGATAGCAGAGCGGCAATCTTGTCAATTTCCAACTGCAAAATAACCTCAACATTAACGTTGGAATGTTGGAATGTTGAAGTGGCTCGTGACAACGAGGTAACTCTATGATGAGTAAAAGGAAACAACAATAGCAGAGGGAACAGAATAGCAGATGGTTTGGCGAGGAAGGCATTCCGAACAAACAGTAAGCAGACAGAACCCCTCCCTGCTGCCCTATCTGCTAAATCTGAGTTCCCTACGGAAAACTGCATCAATCAGATGCCATAAGGAGCGATGGGATAACATACCTGGCTGTAGAGTCTCAAAAAATTGCATCGCAATGAACACCAAAACGGCCAGATACTGTATGCAACTGTGCAGAGAAAACCTACGGAAGGTGTTAGGGCTTCTTAGAGGACACAGCAATTTACGATCACACCTGTACAAACTGGGACTACAATCTAGTCCTATCTGCAGAGGGTGTGAAGCAGAAGAGGAAACCGCGGAGCATGTACTTTAGACTGCCCTGTGTTATCCAACCTACGTAAATCCACAATGGGAGAGGGATGTCTAAATCCACCAGACTGCAGTCTTGGCATTTGCCAATGCCTTGGGTTGGCTTGACGGTGGCAAAGAATGAGGACTCAGATGGGAGGATGCACAAAGGACCCATTGGGGTCTACGTGCGGCGGAACTCTCTGCCCTTCCATCGATTTAAACCAGAACCAGAACCAGAAAGTAGTAAAACAAATTTAATGAGTCTTATGATAAAGTTTGGGAAAGGATATTTATATTTTTTTTCTTGTGTGAGCTGGTGTCTAGTTTTTAACTTTGTCGCAGTCTTTATGTCTATGTATAATTTTGAAAGGTTCTGAGATACGAGGTTTTTAAAGAATTGAAAATTGGATGGATAAATGGTCTGAACTAAGGTGAGTGATTGGGACAACATTTAGATGAAGGTGTTGGATATTACTTATACATAACATGATGTCGAGAGTATAGGAGCAATATTAATGCGCACAAAGTTTAAGTTTGATATAAAAAGAGGAAAGCTTTCGTTTTATTGATATTGAAATCTTAGATTATGATAACATGGGCGTAAAAGGAAGCTTTTGCGAAAATTGTATCAATAATAGAGAGGAATGGTGAATATAAACTAGGAATGTAAAGATTGAATTTTAATAGTGTAGTATTCTTATAATAAATATAATAATTAAATTCGAATTTTTAGAAATATTAGAAATTGTTTTAAAAAATAATAATTTTTAATTCCAAAATAAAATTTATTGATAAACCTGCCGACTGAGTCCATTGTTAGTCGAAATTTTCGTGATCAATTTTAAACTCACTTTTTAGCAATTATAGTATCGATATGTTGACACAATTTTTATATTTCATTATTAACTTTTATACTAAAATTAACTTGACCATAGATTTCGAAATTAACAACATCAAATAATAAGACTTAAAACTAACTTTTAACATAATTATAAAACCCACTTTTACTGCCTCCTTCATTCCAAATCACTCCAGATATCCATTCAATCACAAAATAGACGCTTTCAATTCTATGAAACATAGGGCAATTAATTTAACTTCAGCTGAAATATCATTCAACAAAATTCACAAAATTATTTTCAACCCTAAAGTTTTATAACTCCATTGTAAAATTCTGTTTTCAATTCGTTAAATACACTACGCTGATGATAAAACCCGATCTGTAAACTATAATTGAATGTTTATTTTATTTTTAGAATCCTAAGAATTTATCATCTTCCTACATTTTTTTCTGAAGACACCTTTTTAAAGATCTTTGAGACCTTTGGCCCAAAAACCCAAGGGTTCCTTTTTTGAGGAACTCTTCTTGGTCTTTTTTATCATAGCAAATTGTAATAACTTACAATTTATTGAAGATTATTTTAAGAAATTTTTTATATTCCTTACAATAATTAGTGATTGATGATACGATGCGGTTTCCGTGTGGTTTGTATTCGATTTCGTGAATGAATAAACATCTATAAATAATAGTCGGCGGCGTGCAGTCTATGTCAGAATAAAACAAATGTTGCTGGGAAGACCGCAAAATTACTAAATCTCTCGGCCACCACATCCACAAATAACAGAATTTTATTTGAACGCATACATTTTTTGCTGATTCACTGATATAACCGATGTTATTTAATTAGATCACTTTTCGACTCTGGGACGGAAATCGGATTTGCGTAACTCTTAGTTTCTGGTAAGGAAGGAAGGATGAGATGAGTAAATATTATTGTAACGTCCAGTAGCGACGCAGATTTATTGCGTTTTAATTTAATTTTATAATACGCATCTAATTAATTAGGGATATTTTTACGGACCCTTCAGTAAATCAACCATATGTTGTTCTTAAGTCTAAAATTATAAAATTGACAGATCTCTTCAAAAAACGTAGACTCCAATAGTTGTTTACAAAAGTTCTAAGAGATCAAAACAATGTTATGAAACCTCAGGCCAAGCCTCGGAAACCGAACGGATATAATGTTAAAGACCTCAGCAAATGGAATAAGAATCAAAGATTTGGAACATGGAACGTGAGAAGCCTAAACAGGTCGCCCTCTGAGAAATTCAAAATTAGATAGGCAGAGGCACGTGCTGCAAAAATCAGAAGGAATAACGTATCAAAAGACGCCTAAGAATTACTAAAAATTAGGAACTGAAAAAATTGATTGATTTATATGAAGATCAAAATAATTTGACGCATAGTGCTTTTTTTGTCAAATTAGGAACTGAAAAGGTTAGGTAATGACCGTGAACGTTGGAGGTAAAGCATCTAAGAGGCCGGGTTCGAGTTGTAGTGCCATCGAAAATAAAGAAGGAGCTATAATAGGTACTAATAAATTATAAGAGATATTAATAGAAAGGTTTGCCGCAAAGGTAAAAAAATAGTTATCTCGCGTAATACAGAATTATCTGATTTTAATATTTATCAATCAGCTGAAGGAGATATTGCTAAAAAGGTTCTCTGGAAATGTGCCAAAAATAGTTGCCTCGCTGACAATTTTATAAAAATCACAATATTAATATTATATCAACTATGCTGATTTTCTTTTCTAAAAATTTATTAAAATGTAACAAATTGTAAAATTTAGAAAAAAAGTATGAATGTACTTGCATTACAACCACATACTCGTAATGAATCGTTCAAATTGTACAATAAACTGTATTAGTATTATTACAGTTTTAATCACAATTCACTTGAGATTCGAGAAATACAGTATAAATTAAGCATATAATAATAAAGCAGCTGTCGATAATTTAGTTTATAAGATATAGATTAAATTATAATCTGAAAATTGTCTAAATATTATTGTGATAATATAAATATTTCCAATCATCTAACTTCTTTTAAATTGATTAGATTGATTAATTATATTTGTAGGTTGCAGTTTACAAATGTTTCTGTTGGTTGTCGCACATCGAGATTTTAATAAACCCTATCTACTATTTTCAAACAGGACCTGAAATCCTATAGTTAGGATTTAGTGTTTGCTATATTTCCATCGCTTGACGTTTTTTTTTTTTATCTTGGTTTTCATAATCTCGTAATCGTATATCTTCACTTGTAACAATATTTTTGCATTTTCTATTTTGAGCGTATGAGCCATTGCGTCAACCAATTCACTTAACCGAGTAAGTATTAAAGCCTGGAGTCTTTAATTTATATTTTATTGCATCTAAGAATGCCTGAGCGGTTAATTTTTTTAAACGATAAACATGATTAAGGTATATTTGATGATACCAACTCTCTAGATGCACGATTAAGTGATCATACTTAATTTTACTTTTAGTTATTTTTTGTAAAATACAGCAAATGTTTTCAATGTGTCAAAATCTTCTGTAGAGTTTTCCTGATACAGAGAGTTCAGGAAGTTTGGCAATTAAAATATTAATAATTAGTCTTATTAAGACTATAAAAACAAATCACTACTTCTCTTTTTATAATTAAAATATTATATCATAAACCAGACAAGCACAGATATTATTTTGCCAACCATTTTCAAAACTTCTGCTAATTCTATTGATGAGTTGAAACTCCATTATATCTATTGTTTGACACTGGAGGGGCTTACTTCGTGATACATTTAAGTTATAAAAAAATACTTCTCTTTGCTAATATCATAACGGTTTTTAGGAAATATTTTCATTTTATTTATAATCCATAAACTATTTATAAAAAAATATAGTCGGTGTTTTCATAAATTCTTTATTATTTTAGATGGTCAATGGTCCTTCAAATTTCCTGCTTCATTTGATTGAAATTTTCTAAACACTTATCCTTACAATTTATAATATTATTAGAATTTTTCTGTTCTTTCCTCATATTGAATTAACCAATATTTTATCTGGCTAATTAGGAATTTTATTTTTCAAATCATATATCAAAAGTTTTCTAGTAAATGTTCTTCTAATTTTGTTAAATTTTCGGTAAATTTCTTTTATAGTTTAAATTTTTAAATTTTTCCAGAAATGTTTCATCCAAATTATCAAAAAATTAAGAATATATGAGTAGAAGAAGAAGAAGAAGACTTGGCTTCAATCATTGTTTAAATTGAAGCCATTTATTAATGCAAAGAAAAGTCCATATGTTGATGATATAAGATAATTTGAAAATTAAATTTGAGAAAACAGAGTGACTATGATCTTGTAAATACAATATTGTGTCTAAGAAATTGGGATTTATTTAAATCATCGAAAGTTTTTTATTAACTTTTCTTCCGCTGTTTAAAAACTTTTCGGTAATTTACTTCGAGATATATTTTCTCTTATAATTCTCATCCAAATGATCAAAAACTGAAAGCCAACAAGCCAAAAGAAATTCTTTTATGAAGTCCAAATGTTGTATATGTTTTTCCAAATTGTATATATAAGTGTTCGAATAAAGATGTTATTCTCTCTCTCAGTAAATCTGAAAACTAAATTTGGCCACCATCTCACACACAATACCTCTCTTAATTTTGATAAATTCTCTTGTTTATTGTACAATATTTTAGAATTTAGCAGTAGCTTTTTTTCCAAAATTTCGAAAACTTTTGGAAATTTTATCTTCCAAATTATGAGAATGTTTTTGTAAATTTTTCAACAATTCAATATTTTTTACTGGGTATTTGATAAAATTTGTTAATTCTCCATTTTCTGCTCAAAATTATCAAAAAATCCTTGACTCACAATTGTATTTCAAAAAGAAAAAATTCTAACAAACTTTCAAGAAATTTTTCGTCTAGATTACGATTCTAAAATTTATTAGAAATGTTTCTTTTTGAAAATATGATTAGGTGTCAAAGATTTTTTGAAAATTGAAGGATGTTCGAGCAGAAAATGGAGAATTAAAAAACTTGTTAGAAATTTGAAAATGAGAATGAGAAAATTGAAATCCTCTAAATTTATAGAATCATCTAAGATAGCACTGTCCTTTCCTAATATTGCCTGACTTTAATAATGTTAATATTTTAATCTTAATTAAGTAATAATTTATTTTGGAAATTGCGACTTTTATCAAATCTTCCAATTTTCCAGTTAAAATTCTTCTTAAAAATTTTAAATTTTCTTCAAGCGTTTTAGATTAGAGTAATTGGTTTAATTTTTCTTGGCAGTTCCTCACTAATTACTGTTTTATATTTTTTTAGGAATTCCTTATCCAAATTTTTGATAATGAAGGATGTTTGAGTAAGAGAAGGAGAAGAGTGATCAAGTTAAGAGAAATTTTTTTTGTTGCAAGAACAGACCCACATGTTGACGAAATCAGATAATATGAAAACTTCAATTAATAAAACTGGTCGACTACTATCTTCTTATAAACACCATACTTTATTGATTCTGATAAACTCTATCTATATTTCATATGGTTCTAGATTTTTACAGTAATTTTTCCTCAAAATTTTGATTTTTTTGGGAATTGTATCTTCCAAGTGAAGAAAGGAATATAACTGTGTTTTAATTAAGTGATATTAACCTTCACATACTCAAGTAACTACATTAAGTTTATCTTCCAAATTATGAAATTTTTTTATATTTTGTGAAATTTGCACAAATGTTTGCTTTCTTAAATAACATTTTTCAAAAATTTTACATCATATTTTAAAATTTTTTACCAATTCAAGTCAAGGTTTAGGTTGAAAAATTAAGTATTTTCGAGCAGAAATTGAGAATTGAGAATTAAATAATAGTGCTGGACATTTGGAAATTTTTGATATAATCAACGTCGAACTGTTGAAATACAAGAGACAATTATACAGAGGCAGTAAATTCTATGAGGACAGTTCGATTAAAAAAGAAATTAAATGATTAATAACAGAATACTAAAAACATATATGGTTGGAAGCTTGCCAAAGAATAAATATTAGTCATGGCAAAACATATTGGATAGAAATAAAAAAGCTTTCTAAATACAAACCAGCAGTTAACATTCTTAATATAAATTATAAGACCCAATGGACGGTTCAATACTCCCAGACGATATATCAATAGCGAATACATTTGCAAGACAGTTAGAGAAGACGTTCCAAAAATCATACAGCCACGAATATGACAACAACTTCTATAATATAGTAAGGAACTGGTTCAATTAATTTGATACTACATCCTTGCCTCCTCCGACCGACGAATCATTAGACGAACAGATTACTATATACAACTGCACTCTGGCAAAAATTCGTCTCCCGGTAACGACACAATTCTCTATATGTTCATTTTGAAAATATACAACTACTGCTATTCCCATCAATGTTTCCCTACTGAATGGAAGCAGGGTATTGCAAACCAATCATCTCGAAGGACATAAAACAACAAATATTTTTTCTTGATATACAAAAAACATTTGATTTGGTTTGGCATTTTGGCCTCATATACATGTATTTCATCCTTAACATTCCGAATTTAATTATCCTTATTCATAACTTCCTCTCCAACAGAACCTTTTTTTTGAGGGACGTGATGATCGCGCACGGCCAACAGTGGCCCCCCTGATTTCCGGAAACACCAGTGGAACAATTTCACTTCTTGGCCTGGTGTCTCCCTGCCATCTTCAATAATCTCTTCGTCTTTATTAAACAACATACATATTAGCAGCAAATAACATAACAATAACATAACAAACATAACAATAACAAATAACATAACAATAACAGGTAACAAGTAACAGCAAGTAGCAAGTAACAAGTAACAGCAAGTAGCAAGTAACAAGTAACAGGAGTAACAGTTAACGAGTGATGAGATAACAAAACAGGTGAAAATATGGTAGGATAACAAAAAACGTAAAACGTTACAAAAGCATTGTGCCGAAGTGCAATCATGCCTGGATTTCACGCTCGGCCAAGAGTGCTTCCTTTCTGTTATATATCGCGGTTGTGGTAAGGTCGAACGCTCTCCAATTCTCGTCACTAACCAGCATGGCCTCGACGATAGTGTGGGTACTTGACCAAGCTTTGTGGCAAAATCCATGCGTTCATCCTGAGGTGTGTTCGGCGTCGTCCGTGTCCTCCTCACACCAAACGCAGCTCTCGTCGTCTGCCTTACCTATGCCTGTCATGGCCTGTCATGATCTGGGTGAGGTGGTAGCTCATGTCACCATGGGGTCGGAGTAACCACGGATCCAGGACGGGGATGAGTCGTCTTGTCCAGGTGCCACTTGAACCATTCTCCCACCTTAGGTGCCAGCGTGTGGTGCGCCGTTCTTCTTCTTCGCACTTGAGTGTCCCGCTTCTCGTTGCTGCATAGATCTCCTACCTCGTGAGAAGTTCAAGGTCCGGGAGAGGAGTGGACGCTAGTACCTCGGCTGCGTCCGTGGATATTGTCTGGTATCCTCCGATGATCCTAATGGTTCCAGACCTCAGTGTGCTGCACAATCGGTTGATGTTACGCTGGGCTTTGACGCTTATTACCCACGCCGGCGCCGCGCAGAGTAAGTTGGACCGCGCTACACCCATCAGGAGCCTTCTCGTACATTCCGACGGGCCACCTATGTTAGCCAGGGGTCTGCTGACGGATCTGACTGCAGCGGCTGCTCCAGTTGCTGCTTCGTTGACGTGCAGGCTGAAGAGCGGGTTTGCTTGAAGGTGCACGCCCAGGTATTTGATGCTAGGCGCCATCTCGATCTCTTGTCCTAGGATGTTGATCCTGTGCCCGGCGCGCCTATCTGTCCTACGCCTGGCTAGCTATGTCGCAGCCGTCTTTTGGGCGGCGATCGTCAGCAGCTTGGCGGTCATCCATTGTTGAACGGCCGAGGTAACCTCTTGGGCTACCGTTTCGACCTCGGCCATCTCGCGTCTCCTGACGACTATGAGAATATCGTCAGCGAATCCCACGATGTCTGCCACCTCGGGAAGTGGGATCATCAAAACTCTGTCGTAAGTTATGTTCCACAGCAACGTCCCAAGGACCGAGCCCTGTGGGACGTCGCATGTAGTCTGCGTCCTGTTGGGAATGCCCTGTTCGCCTGGAAAGAGTAACTCCCGGTCCTTAAGGTAGTCTGCCACGATGGCCACCAGATATTCCGGGATGCCCAACTCCACTAGGGCGGATATTATGACTGTCCAGGGGATGGAGTTGAATGCATTTTGCACATCAAGGACAAGTGCCTTCTCCTCCGTAGGGGCCCCTGGTTCGCTTAATCCGCCAGCCTGCGTACTTCCAACAGGGCGTAGACGGTCGATCTTCCACGTCGGGAGCCGAACTGCCGTGCTGACAGACCTCCCCTTTCGTCCACCCAGGCACTCAGCCTATTCTTGAGGAGCTTCTCCAGAAGTTTGCCTTTGCCATCTAGCAGATACAGAGGCCTGTAACCCCCTGGGGTGAGGAGAGATTTTCAATCCTTTGGGAGAAGCGCCAGCCGCGCCTTCTTGTAACACCTGGGAAACACGCCCCTGGACAAGCACAGGTTGAAGAGGGAAACGACCGGTGCAGGGTTTCTGATGACGAACTCCTTGGTAGCTTCATTAGGGATGTCTCCTGGACCTGGGACCTTGCGACGTGGTAAGGACCTAGCCGCATCCACCACCTTTTCTTCGCTGAATAGAAGGTCCTCGTATAAAATTGCAGGAGGGCCTCTAGGGTACGTGTGGCCTTCGTCGTCCCGCGTCGCTTGATGGGGATGGCAACCTCGCAGGCGGTACGTAGCCATGTGGAGAGAGCGTCGGCGAAGACGTTCGGGTCCATGAAGTTCGTCTCGTAATTGGCCATGCGAGCATGAAAAATATTCCAGTCCGCACGGTCCAGTTTCCAAATCGGACCCAATTCAGGGGGAGCCTGGGAGACAGCCGCGCTTGATACCGATTCGATATACCTATGATCGCTTAGGGATTCCGTGGTTTCGTCGACCTTCCATTCTACAATTCTTGGAAGTAGTATCGCGTCAATGAGGGCGAGATCGATGATTAATGTCGAGTTACCGCGGACGAACGTCGGAGCCAACGAAGGCGAGGCCACCTCCAGATCAAGGTTAACCATGGTGTCCAGGAGCGGGCGATGGTTCTGGTTTCGCCCCAGTGAGGTGACTTGGCGTTAAAGTCGTCTCCGATGATTGCCGGGTGGCCCGGCAGTCATTCTAACAGAACCTGCCAGGTTAGATTCAAACAATCCTATTCCTACCCGTTTCCCATCCAACAAAGGGTACCACAAAGATCTCCACTTTTACCCCTTTTATATAACCTCTTTTGTCATGACCTTTACTATCTCAATCCATCATACTTCCATCCCACAAGATATGTCCTTCTCTTTGACTAGGACACTACATTGATTACCCACGCCCCTACACTCCAAGCTGCCTAATTATCCCTTCAATCATCATTCGATGCAATCCAATCCTGGTGTTCCAAATGGCGTATGGAAATAAACCCTTCCAAATTCAAGTTATTTATTCCCCATCATAAAATCACTTCATATTTCCCTGCTATCAACATTAACAATACCTGCAAATACCTAGGCGTCTTTTTCGATTTCAAACTTTCCTTTCCAGCTCACGCACAGTCAACAAAAACCAAAATCAAATCAGGAGCTCGATATTTTCGTACATTAACTTACAAAAAACAGGGCATTTCCACCAAATCAGCCGTTAATATTAATATTAATATAATAGGGTGTGTTTTTAAAAATGTTCTCTATGGGGATCTCGGAAACTATACGAGATAGAAAAACGGTTAAATGGGAAAAGATGTGTAGATTTACGAGACGAATAAAATTCCACTTACAAAGTTTTTAAGAAAGTAACTAGATATTTTGAAAAAAGCAGAAAGTGTGATTTTTTCAAATCAATAAATCTCGTTTATTATAACAGATAGAAAAAAACTGTAAAGGACAAAGTTTTAGATTATTTTATGCATATTTATAAAAGATAATAGATGTGTTTGTATACAATTAACTATACCAAAATTATTAGACAAAATGCTTTTACAACAGTTAATCTGGATGTGTAAGAATTTAATTGCAGAACAACAGCATGGGTTTTTTAATGGCAGATCAATGATTACTAACCTAATTCTTTTTCGACGGTATTTATTACTAGACACGGAAAATTAAGGTTAAGTTGACGCGATATATATAGACTTTGAGAAGGCCTCTCATTCTATTTTTATACACAAACTACGTAATCTAGAATTAAATGAATCTATAATTTTATGGTTAATTAGTATCACTACCTAGCAAGTTCGTATCAATAATAACATTTCAAAGATAATAAACGGGACCTCAGGTATACCCCAGGTGTCACACTGCGGTCCAATTTTGTTTTTAATATTTATAAATGATATTATCAATTGTTTCAAACATTGCAAGATGCTAATGTATGCCGAGGAGCTAAAGTTATTTGTACTGGTAAATGATTATCACGCCTACACAATGATACAAAATAATTTCAATCGTCTTACCGACTGGCTTTACGAAAATAAATTACATTTTAATATAAAAAATTGTATTATTGACAATACAGGTTAGATTCTAAGGTGATACAGATAGTGTGGGAGTAACATTTGACACTAGGTTAACGTTAAAACTCCACATTAATTAATCTGTTAATACGTGTAAAAAGTTTCTTAAAAAAAATAATAATGTATTGGTGTTAGGAATACATAATTTTACTTGTTCGTGCAAACAAGAATATTTTTTACACTTGCATCTTAAATAGCAATTATTCGGTATCCAAAAAATGTAATTTTGTTTAAACTCGCATGGTAATTATTATTTTTTTTATAGGAAACTGTTTATTATTTCAAGTCATCAGCATTAAAAGTTAAAATAATTAGAAATTTTAGGAAACTAGTAATGCTACAATTGCATTCATTTGAATATACCAAAGCCTAAAAATACACATATTAGCAACGTGTGTGTTCGTACAGGCATTAAGAAAAATTAAAAATATGATTATCATAGGTGCCCACTGTGCAGATTCATATTCGTAATCTAAATTGCAACTTCTTCCTTTCAGATAACACCGGAGGCACATGAATCCAATTTATCTCCAGCGTTTTAACCGATAAGATAGTCAGTCTTAATTAATTAACTATTACAATATTACCATCAATCTTCAGAAAGATAGAAATCAGGTATTTGCAGTAAACTGAATTTATCCGCACTCCTTAACCCAATTTCCAAAATCCCCCGTTTACAATTAGAAGCCTCGGTTTATAATAAACGTGGCAAAGCAGTAATCCACTTAGGCAAATCTATTTATGCGAAGCACGGAAATATGTTTGGAATTTTGAAAAATGAATCCGATAATGGGCTTACTTATCGATGATGAATGCCCGATCTAAAATTGTATAAGAGGAAATGGTAAGTTATAAATAGTGGGTAATTGAGCTGAAAGAAGTAAGTGATTGCCGAGTTACGAGCTGTTGACGATGCCACTCTCCAACAAGCGCTGACAGCCACTCGTAAGAACTTCATGACGAGGCCAGAATCGCTCCTGATAATTTGTTATTGATATGAACAAGAACTGCACGCATTCAGGGGACACTCGCAGACAGACAGCGATTCTTGCCACGGTTTACATGTGGGCAGTAAAACGTATATTTTTATGTCACGAAAGGGCGACGGCATCTGCGATTTAATTTGCGTGCGTTTTAAGGTTTATTTTATACATCTCTACAAAATGTGTAATGGAAAATAAATTTTTAGGTAAAATATATGTTGCTTATAAACGAAATGTTACTTAAAGAATTTTGGCTCAGATCTGAATTGGGGTTATTTTGATACTTCAGCTTTTTAGAACGATTTTCTTTACTTTGTATGTGATTTTTTAGATAATTTAGTTTGTTAATACAAACAACAATAGATTGTCCGTGTTTACACAATTTAGAGAAATTCTAAAAATCTCTAAAGAGTGCAATATGAGATATGATGCCACGAGACATACAAATCCACGCAGAAAGACGTCTTGGAAAACTGGAAAATAGTACACTAACAAGTTAATGTTGTAATAAATTTATTTACCAATAAAAATACTCTTTCTAAAGAAAACTCAAATTTTCTATTGACTAAACTAGTTCATAAATAATGAAGCATCGTTGATCTGAGATTGTTGTCTAAATGTTGACTGATATCATTATTTAATTAATGACGCTTTATGGTGACGGTGACCATCCTTTAAATAAACTACCTAATTTGTATACTAACAAACGAATGACCTAGTATTTAACAACCAGTCGCTACTATAGTATATTACCAGTATTAGTAATAAACTAATGTTGTACACAAAAAATGTATTATTATTATAAAACATTTTAAAATTAAAAAAATGCATAAAAATTGAATTTACACCATGAACACAAAATTCTATAAAAATGTTAATAAAAGTTATCTTAGGAAATATTTTATTATTAATAATGTTTTTATGTAAGGAATATTAAGCAAGTAAATTGGAACAAAACATTTTGTGGCTGTTAAATTAAATTGTTTAGAGTTATTCTTTTCAGATATATATCTTTTGTGCTTTTAGTCACGTTAGATAGTTACTCTTATAATAAATAAAAAAATTAAAAAAACATCAACAATACTTAAGTTAAAAAAATAACGATTCAAGGATACTAATTATTTCACAATTTCTGAAAATTTTAATTAAAATATTGTGTAGAAGTATGAGTTTCTAACTTTACAATAGAATTTAAAGAATCGAAAGATTTAAAAGATTCTATAAATTCTGAAAACTCTTAAGATTCTAGCAGTTCTTGAAATTGTATAAAATGTCTGAATATTCCAAGGATTGTTCAAATATTATTATTATTATTGTTTAAATAATTCCAACGATTATTTAAATTTAATAAAATAGAAATTCTAAAGTTTCTGTAAAACCTAAAGAGTCTGGAGATTCTAGAGAATATTCATAGTCTATATATCATATCTATTATATGATTCTTACGGTACTATATTCTAAAGAATATAAAGGTTTTAAAGTGACCGTCACGATTCAAAATTTTCTAAATACATAATAAAATAAATTCTAAGATTTTAAAAAGTTCTATTATTTAAATATAGTTAAGGATTATAAAGATTTTAATTATTCCAAAAATTCTATGAAAATATAAAAGAGTCTGAAGATTCTAACAAAATCTCTACAAATATTAAAGGTAGTAGATAATTTAAAACCCCAAATTAAAAAAAAGAACAAGAAATTCATAATTCCGAAGATTATACAAATAAAAGCTCTAAAAATTCTAATTATTCTAAAGAATAATTTAAAAAAGTGCTTAGAGTTCATTAAGTTTGAAAATTCTAAAAATTCAATAGAAAATCAAATATTTATTTCCTATAAAATTTAAACCTAAAGATTCTTATGGTTTTAGCAATCAAAATACCAATATTCTAATAAACTAAATATTTCAATTCTTCTAAAATTCTGAATATTCTATAATTTTTTAATGCATTTCAGAAATTCTATAGAATTTAAAGATTATTAAGTTTTTAGCATTCGTAAAGTTATTAAGATTTTAAAGGATTAAATCTTTTGAATATTCTAAATATTCCAAAATTTCTTAACATATAACCAATTCTAAATATAGTAAAGTTTCTCAATATTTTTAAAATGTAAAAATCTAAAGAATCAATATTTCAATTTAAAGTGTCATAAAGATGAGTTATAAATAGAGATTCTGAAAATTCAACAATTAAAAAAAAAGAAATTCTAAGAAATATACTATAAATTTTAAGGAATTAAAACAATTCTAAAAATTTTAAAGATACTGTGATAATTTAATGGAATGTAAGGATGCTGACGATTCTAAAGATTATACAGATTTTGATAATTTGATACAGATTTTATATTATAACCTCTAAAAATTCTAAAAATTAAAAAGATTCTATTAATTTTAATATGTCTTAAATATGTATAAATTTGAATATTCTTTAGATTATAGAAAATTTACGAATTCTAAAGAAATTAAAAATTTTGATCCAGGTCATGATAAAATTCCTAGATCAATCCTTAAGAAACTCCCTCATGAAATCCACACATTTATTCTAAAAAATTTTAACTTCTGTTATTCCCACCAATATTTCCCTACCGAATGGATATATGGTATATTATCTGCATCCCCAAACCTGAAAATGATCCCACACTTATTTCTAGCTTCCGTCCTATCACACTCCTCCCGGTAATTGAATCCCTTTTAAAACAAAAACTCCTAAACACTCCTATTAATTCCATCCCTGATTACCAATTTAGTTTCCTTCCCAAAAAATCTACCATGCTCTCCATCCTAACGTCCAATATGCAAACTAAACACCTTGAAGGTCAAAAATCAACCGTACTCTTTTTAGATATTGAAAAAGCATTTGATACAGTTTGGCATAGTCGACTCCTATATAAGTGTTTCCTACTAAAAATCCCTCATCACTTAATAATCCTTACACACAACTTCCTATCCAACAGATCCTGCCAAGTAAGAATCAAACAAACACTTTCCCATTCCTTTCCAATCTTGCAAGACATCTCCCAAGGTTCTCCCTTATCCCCACTCCTATATAATACATTCTATCACGATATTAGTAATCCTGATCCCACATATTTTAACCCTTCAAAATATTCCTTGCTTTTCGCTGATGACACCGTTCTTGTTACCCATTCACCCTCCCTTCAAATTGCCCAACAATCCCTTCAACGCTCCTTCAACTCCATCCAAGCTTGGTGCTCCAAATGGCGAATTAAAATTAATCCTTTTAATCCTTCAAAATCCCAACTATTCATCCCCTATCACAAAATCACACCACAATCCCCTACGATCCTTATCAATAATACCGTTATCTATCCCTCCTACATTTGTAAATACCTCGGTATACTTTTTGATTCAAAACTTTCCTTTAAATCCCATGCACTATCTATAAAAAACAAAATCAAAACCAGGGCTCGGCATTTCAGATCGTCAACTTATAAACAACAGGAAATATCGATAAAAACAGCAACCCATATATATATAAATCGATATGCCCGCCCTTGTTAGATTATGGTGCAATCCTCTTCACCCAAATCCGACCATCTATCCTTCATCTCTTCCAAGTCGCCGAAAGATCCGCCCTAAGAACCCTAACTAAACTCTGTCACCCTGCCAACCCACTCCATAACCCTTCGAACGAGCTTTTATACGAAACCACCCAAATCCCACCCATTTCCCAACGTGTATTAGCTCTAAGCATTAAATTTGCTAATAATCCCCACAACCAGCCCCTATTAACCAAATTCTGTATCCCTCGAAACCCAAATATCTCTTCTAAATATCAACATCCTCCCCTCACAATTCATCAATTTTGTGGGATATTATAGACAAAGTCTATTATGTCATTTTGACAGCATTTAAATATAACGACAACAAAATAAACGTATCCTAGAACTAGAGTAATTATAAATAAATATTAATTATTTACACTAGATTAATTCTACGTAACCCTCTTTTGAAATTAATTAAATTAATAGTAAATAAATAGTTATTTGAATTATTTCTTAAATAAAGAATGTATTCATTAAAACGCTTTTGTATATTCTGAAGGTTGTAGGGTGTGAGAGTATCGATCTATCCACCCTACATATTTATTGAAAATTTAATCGCTGAAATATTCTTGGTTTTATTGTATGAAGGGTGGGTGGGTGACCATTATCACACCCTACCATAAAACATAAACACGTGTTTCTACAGAAATTATGTTTAATTACAAAACGATTTTATGTCAATTATATTTATTCAGTACTTTCTATATTCTTAATTGTTTAAATTATTTTATTAAATAAAGTAAACATTTACTTAATATTTGTGTTTGTTCTAAAAGTTAGTTGGAAGTGATAGTGGCAACCCATCCACCCTACAAAACTATCAAAAATTTAATCAATGAAATGTGTTTTTGTTTCCTTTAACTACAACAGTAATAATGCGATAGGCTTCTTGAAATCAAACGACAAACATTGATTGAAGTTTAAAAGAAATTATGTAGGGTGGGTGGGTGTCCACTATCCCACCCTCCAATCTCTAAAATATACACAAGTATTTCTACAGAATTTATACTTGATTATTAAAAGATTAATGTAATATTTAATAAGTACATTTTCTATTAAATAATTTTAAATAAATTGAGAAAAAAGAAGTTAGTGGGTAGATATTAGTAGGTTTCTTCAGTTGGTGAAAAGTCCGTGAAGTCAATTGATTAAAGACAAGTAAGACACGAAGTAAAAGCCTCTACTATCAAACATTTAGAAGACTTTGGTTTTATAATAATTTACAAATGAGACAAAGAAAATAAAGTAGTAGTAGAAATAGAACGCAATACCAATACAAAAGTAAAAAAATATGAACGAATGTTTAAAAATACTATATCTGAACGATTTTCTTTAGAGGTTTTTAATTCTGATGATCTAAGTTAACCACAACCAGGCCCTGGTATAAATTCTTGAACATTATTATGATTTTCTAGTTTTCATAAACACAAGAAAATTAATCCTACTTTTAAGATTCAAGAATTTTTACCAGTCCGATAGATCAATTGCTAGTAAATGTTGAAACCTTACAAGAGGAAGTATCTGTCGATAAAGTAACTCTTAAAATTCATACAACTTTTATTAAACTATAAAGAAACTAAATTGTAAATAATAAAATATAATTATAAATAAAATAGAGAAAATATTAATAAATTAATTTATCAAAAAGATTTTCAAATTTTATTGTTTGTTTATAAACAAAACAACTTAAAAACTTAAAAACTTGACAAATTTTGAAAAAGTCTGAAATGAAAATAAATACCTGATATATAATTAGCAAATGCCAACGAACTTGTGAAAATCCAAAATTACTTTAATGAAACACAATTATTACCTAACCAAACACTTACTTATTTAATATCCTAGAGATATCAAAATTAATTACAATAGGAACAGATGTAGCTGTTACTTTGCTACTCAACATACCTATCCTGAAACCATTCTCTGTAATTAATTCTCTCTTAAATCTATCGTATACCTAATTATCTAAATATTGCAATCATTCCTCCAGAATAATTTATTGAATACAAATGAAGACTGACAAACCTTTCATACCATCACTGTGTATCTCTAGCAGCCAGAACTAGAGGGTTGTAATCCATTGAATATTAATGTCGAATTACTATTAGGGAGGGATGTTCTCCATACACAATATCTTGTGCCGATAATAATTGTTTGTCTTCTTACAAAATCTGATTAGGTATTCTTGAAGTACATTTTATCTGTTGAACAAACTTCCAAATATCTTTGAGTTTACTTCTAAGATTATTTTTCATGTTTGATATATATGATGCATAGGCTAATTTAGGTTTTGGTTAGGGTCCGAATTCTTTGGAGTTCAGGATGATAGAAATATTTCATTTTTCGATGGTAATAAAGTTTCAATTTACTATTCCTCTTATATCCGTGGTAAACCATGACGAAAAACAGTTAGTACGTTTAATATTATGTAATGGAACATGGTTATACATACAGAATATTCTAAAATTTATTAACCGCGCGTTAAATGATTTACAACACCCTAGGAATGACCGATCAACATTAATACGTCCATATAATTAGCTTTCTTGTTCGTCATACAGTCTGTTATTGTTAGTGGGAATGATATTTGGTGTATACGAAGATTCAACTTTAATTAATCCCGATAAAGCCGGATGATGCAGATCCTCGGAGGGAATAGAAGAATATCATATTTCAGAATAATTTTACGTTCAAAATTAGAGTCTTTAATTCTATTGAATTGACAGTTTTAATAAATTCATTAAATTATTATTAGAAAGACCTTTAGGACTGTGAGAGTTGCTGCAATCATTAATGCCAAAACTAGTTACATTAAAATCTCCAATAATCATAAAAGGTTTATTAAAAGTAGAATTTTCGTATATAATATAAAAAGTGTCATGTTAACTTTACTTTTCAAAATTTGCAAAAAACTTTCTTTATTGATAAAAATGTCAATGTATCAATTACAGGTAAAAACCCGCCATTTTTCGGTAAGAGATTAAGATTTATTCACCTAGGATATGTGGATTTTATCCCAATATAATTTTGTTCGACACGCATGAAAATCTCAATTGTTTTCAATTAAGATTGCTATTTGTTTATTTGTTTATTAATACGTTGGTATTCTTATATACATTATATTCCAAAAAGTTAATTACAAAATTTAAGAAAGAAAGAACAAATAATTTAGGTTATAAGGATCCTAGGCGGAGTTCACCCTTTTTCAAAATGGTCTTCCACTCAAACCCTGACTTTCCATTACACTTTTTGCGATGCTAGACGCTTTTTCTTATTTTATAATGAGTTTAATTTTAGAACAAATATTTCTCTATATTATGTCAACATAACGGCTATTAATATTTTTAGATTTCACTAAGTATTATCTACTTAGGATAATACTACTGGGTAACCAATTTTAATTTTTATAATAAGATTCGTTTATGGAATATTCTCATATAATTTGAATTATAATAATTGTTTAAAAGAAATATCATTTGTTCCTATATTATATCGTTTTGTACATTGGGAAAAGAAAAACACGCCAATGTTTAGTGTTCAGGTGTAAACAAGGTGAATCACGTCTTATATTCGGATGAGCTGTTCCGAGAAACGCTAAACATTTGATATCGGATTTGTTGATACTTTAAAACAAAACATTATACGCGATATTCTTTACACCTGTATTAGCAAGTCGGTGTAGAATTTCACTTATATTTATAAAACAATTCTGAACTGTATCACTTGAAACATACTCTCACGAAATTACTTTAATTGAAATTAATAACTATGTAAAATGAAATAGAAGACTTGAAACTTTCTCCACAGTATTAATTAAGCTGTAGTTGTAATAAAATGCATATGAAACAAACGTTGAGAATATTTAAGAATAATATATGAGTTTAAAAAGTTTTTTTTCTTTAAAGTGTGGTATTCTGCTTATTCGACAATTTTCAAGTATCAACTTTCTCAGATTTTGTCTGTCCCTTGCTATTATTATCAGCCTTCGCCCAGATTACCACCTTTTGTTTAATTTCTTCTGTAATATGTATATTATTCCATGCCTCCTTTGGTCTTCTATTTCTTCCTGTTGCTCCTGTTTCCCATATTTGATTTATAGCTATTTTATACCATCTAATAGCTTTTGCTCTATATAATTCATAATTGACTCGATATTTAATTCAGCTCTAATAATTTCATTTTTAATCCTACCTATTCGAATTATTATTAATCCTAATCACTATGGCTTGTACCCTACTTTTTTGATTTTGTTTTAGTTTACGTTAATATAGGTCCGAAGATGGGTTTTGTATACTTTATTTTTTGTTTCTTTTGTTACTTATTTTTTTCTTATAAATTAACTATTTATTGCATAGTATAGGTTGTTTGGTTTTTCTATTCTACGATTTAAATATTACTCTTTAATCTTTTGTTTGCGATTTCTTTAATGTGGGCTTCTTCCTTTTATACTACTCTGTGCTTTACAAATAAAAAACTTTTTAACTTTGTTTGTATAACACGGACTTTATTTAGTGACTATAGTTTCGACAATTTTAGCTTGTCATTATCAAACTAGAAGTGGCTACTAATCACTAGTCACTAAATAAAGTCCGTGTTATACAAACAAAGTTAAAAAGTTTTTTATTTGTGAAGAATTATGTATAACGAAGTAGAAGCCTCCACCGTTAACAGTTTACTCTGTGCTTTGTTTAATTAATCTTCTATTTTATTCCTTATCTTTTTTCTAATATGTTTTTGCAAATTTTTATTATATTACAGTTTTATCTATCTATTATATATTAGTACTATCACTCTTATTTTAAAGTACATATATTTTCGTTTGTCTACATATTATTAATAATTTTAATTAATCCAATTTCATCTATATTCTTTATATTTGCTGTTACTTTACCTTTACTTTGGAACTTTCAATTTTTTTATGTTTTTATTGCCCCTTTCGAATTTTGTTTGTTCCTCGTAATTCTCCTTTTTGTGGTCCTTTCTTTCTTCATCGCCTAATGATTTCTGTGTTAACGGTATTGAAGGAAACTTGTAGCTTCTTCTGGTTTGGGCTATTTTACTTTGGGTTTAAATGGAATAAATTTTAATGATTTTATGTGTGAGGGTAGTTTGTTATAGATGTTTATTGTTTTTTGTATTTGTTGTTTATTTTAATGTATATAATAGATATAAAAGTGTAAGTTTTATTTGTTGTGACTTTGTATTGAATATTATGGATGTAGTTTTTCTTCATTTATTGTTAATAAATTGTTAAAGAACCAATTTTCAAGTTTCGATCATTATTTCTATTTCAGTTTGCTTATTTCCTGTGTAAACTAGGCATGTATCGTCTGCTTAAATGTATGGTGTTCCTAGTTTCTGTTGTTCCACCATGTCGTTTATGTATATAATGTATAGAATTGGTGGCAAATTGCCTCCTTAATTAATGCTTATTCTGCGTATCTCGATTGACTTATTACTTCATTGACTTTCAATTATTTGTCATTTCTTTCAATGGCATTTAGTTTTTCAATTAACATGGTTTTTGATATTGTATCGAAAGCTTTTTTCATATCTATGAAGATGGCTAGGACTACTAGTTATTATCTCTGGCATCGATTGATTCATATGCTGCTGAGATTGTCATGGAATATTGTAGGAATGCATATTGTTAGTGGTGTATTATTTTATTTTTGTTTAGATGGTAATATATTTGATTTTGGATTACTTTCTCCATTATTTTATTTAAGGAGAATAGTAAGGATATCGGTCTATAGTTTTCAGGTTCAGGTCTATTTCCTCTTTTATATAGTGATATTATCATTGTGTTTTTTCTATACATATGTACATCTAGCAATACAACTGAGAGTGTTTTATTCCAAGTCTATAAATTAAAGATTCATGTAAATCAAGAATACATGTTCTTCTGCTTTTTTTAGATTGGGAGTGCCTCTGAAGGTTTTCTTTATATTTTGTCCACTTCAGCAGAAATTCTTTTAATTTTTTTTTGATATAAAAAAATAATATAATATACCATCAAGGTCATAATCTTGATTCATTAAATTAAATGAAAGTGTAGAATAAGATAAAATTATTAATAAAATGCAGGAAGTAAAGTTAACGTTTCTTTTTTTTTGGAATATTTTATGAACATTAATGTACAAAAGTAAACATAAATTTAAAAATTTCACAAACAAGACAATAGCAAATTTACTAGATTTAATCAATTTACAGATAGAGTAAAATAAAATAAGATTTTGTGACTTAAAAAATAAATTTTGCAGCCACAGCCTTAATTTTATAGGAATATAAAAATAGTGAAACAAAACCATGAATGATGAATAAAATTCTCATTTAACCCGTGGTCCCACATTTTTATGTTAATTAGAAGATTAATTAAAACACTTGGTTTTGTTTCACTATTTTTATATTTCTCCGACTAGTTTCGAGAATGCCTTTGAGAATGGTCGAAACTAGCCGGAGAAATATAAAAATAGTGAAACAAAACCAAGGGTTTTTATTAAACTTCTAAATATAATTGTTTAATGTCACAAGATAAACTCACTAGAAGAAAAAAAGCTATGTTTAGATGGGACAAGTGAAATAGCAGTAAAATCAGATTTGATGGCTTTAATGGTTATATTCTGTATGTTTAAAAGTAGAAACACACTTCTTAATAGGAGTAATTTTACAAGATATGTACTTTATTACATATAGTTTATTATACAATGAAGTCGGGCAGCTGATGACTTCATTTGATGGGATATTCCTTTGTCTAAGCATAAGGGGTCTTTTTCAGTGGTTTAGTTGACTTAGACAAAAACAACAACCACCAATTTGATTATGATTAACTAATATTACTCTAAATTTTCTAACATTTAGTGAGTATCATCAAATATTCTTGAAAAACACAGGAAAACAAAAAATACTTAAAAACTTTTCGACTCTAAAATTAATTATGGTTTAGAAACTAGCACTTTGATCTTAATCTTTTATTATTTGTCAAAAAGGCTAAAAAGCTTTTAGTGAAACTTCTTTTAAGGTTGTTTTATAATGTAAATAAAAACTATTGATAAGAAAAACTGAAAATGGCACAAATTAAACACTTTTCAACTTTGTTTGAATAACTGAGACTTTATTACTTATAGTCACTAAAATTATGAGTTATACAAACAAGGTTAAAAAGCGTTTCATTTGTGAATTATGATGTATAACGAAGTAAAAGCCTCCATTGTTAACAGTTAAGAATATTGCAAATTAAAATTTTGAAGTTCTTTTGTACATTATCAAACAGTATAGTATTTAAATCAATCAATTTAGACAAACTGTATAGTGTTTACGTGATAATTTTATGGAAATTTTTGTAAAAATAATAAAACTAGTAATTTATAAAAAATAATCTTTTATTTATAACAATTAAACCCTACATTAGATCTGGAAGATTATTATTGTTACTTTTCAAAATATATCACATTGTTTCAGTTATTATGACCATCATTGATTGACAAGAACTATCAAAAATCAATAGTACCACAACATAAAAACAATAATATATTCCTTTATTGGTGTACTTTACAAAAATTGAAAATATACCACTTGAAAGAATAGTTCATTTTAATGCTTTTTTGTCTCTCAATAATGTTTGTACTTGTGTTTTTTAGTATAACTTCCTCCGGGAATCCTTTTAGCTCATTGTTCGACTACAATTCGAGAGCATCGTTTATTCTATTTTATCTAGTAAGTTTTTTTAATGCTCGAATAATTCAAGCAATTATTCATTTCAGACATATAAGTAATAATTAATTCAATATAATAATAAATGTCAAATACTTTGTGAAATAAGAAATAATAGAAAAACCAAAAACGAAACACATAGATTAAAACAGTAATCACTATTGTTTTTGTTTTTGAATTTTATTTTTGAGCCTTAAGGATATCGGTGATCAGGTTTTAATACTTGATGAACTGTCTTATTGTTATTAATGTTAAGGAATTTTTAAGACTTCGATACCTGTTCAAAAAGCCTTTATAAGTTTTTTCTGTTTTAAGATTTTTGTGTTATTTTTGCTTGAGGAACAACGTCACGAGAAGTTTGCACGCGAATTTTTACATACGCTGTATAGTTTTGACGAAATTTTAAACATTTTGTTTTCGACGAATTTATCATGTTTATCCACATTTGCAGTGTGTTAATACATTGAAGTAAAAAGGCTTATAAACGGATATTAGACTAGGCTGGGAGAGCATGATAATTTATGCATATTGATAGGATAAAGGTGAAATGTTACATTATTAATTTATAGAAAAAATTCTACACAATTTTAGAACACTTAGAACTTTCACTCGGTTTGAAAGAGAAATTTCTTCTAAATTCCAAAACTCATTTCCAATCACCCAAGAAATTTATAGTAATTATAAAAAGTTTGAAAACTATAATTAAAATTGCTGAAAAGTTCGAGAATATTTTCAATTTGGACTAGAAATTTCTGAAAATTTATTGAAGAGAATTTGTTCGAAAATTACGTTTACAAAAAAATCATGAAAAATTCTCGAAACCTTGAAATAAGATTAAAAAACTTTAAATCCCTCGAAGAAAACTTTTGCAATGTGTTGATGGAAATTTCTGTATATCGAAAAAAATTCAGCTGAAAAATTCCCAAAGAAAATTCTGGCAAAATTTCTAAAAACTGAAAGTTTGAACACTCAAAGTAATCTTTGAAATAGGAAAATAATGGAATATTCTATAAATCTGGAAGAGAAACTTTCTCCAAATTTTAAACAGAAAAAAGGAAGATATGGTTGAACTTTTATTTATTAAATAGAAGTAATATTGATTGCAAAAATATTTTTAAAACACTCTATTTCTATAGATATGCTTAAATCTAAAAACGGTGCTTATAGAGTAAATTACTTCAAAATATGTGATCAGAAAATTATACAAGTAGCACAATTATACAAACCTATTTGCGGTTTACATAATAAATCAATCGTTTTAACAAGAATATAAACGTACCACAAGAGCCTATATGGTATAAATAAAGATAAAACTAGATTAAGTTAAGGCGATAAATTAGTGGTAACAAATAAATAAATCTTATGAGAAATTAAATTATCCATCTAAAATTTGTGTTGTATTTAATGCAGTAATCACAATTAGATATCACCGATGAATTTCTTGATTGATTTATAGATATTGAATATATGTAATACACATTTCGCAGATAATTATTATTTCACTTATAAAAATAGATATTATGGAATCTATATTTGGAATTTTTAATTTTATATAATGAGATTACAATAACTCGTTATCATTTTGCGGTCGGATAAATTTACACTATAACGAAAACTACGGAAAATCATTAGAAACGGTTATCAGTCTTAGACTCTGAGAAATTTCGACGATTTCGCGGTATTTTACAAAAACATACCCGTGACAAATTTGCTAAAAATAATGATTTATGCGATTAATTAAAATTGTACTTTGATCCGTTTACTCAACCAGAGTATAATTAAATTGTTTATGTTATATATAATAGTCGATAATGTAACGTAAAATTAATATTACTATAAAGTGGTTTAATAGAGGCAAACCAACTCAGAACGACCAAATGACAAATATTGTGGGTTCAATTAAGTAATTATTTTAAAGCTAAAATAAATTGTTCAATATAAAACGTATATTTTCAGTAATATTTTTAAATTTATTAATAAGAAACATCAAAAGCAATTATTAATGTTGGTCATATATTTTCAATATTAAAAATTTTGATATTGGAATTCTGAAAAGAAGCTTTTTTATAAATGAAGAATTGGGCTACTAATATTCATTCAAGCTAAGGATTTTATGCATTTCAAATTTTTTCTTTGTTTTTTTGCGTAATTATACTCAAAAATCTTTTGCTTTGATTCATATATTGCCTTGTCTAATTCTAGTGTAAATAGCCAACATTTCCTTGTTTCACTCCTTTCATTGTTTCAAATGTTTTTGATTCTTCATTGTTCATTCTTACTATTGTTGTTTGTTTTTATTATACATGTTTTTAGATGGTTTATCCTTGTTTTTTTTGCCAAAATAACGGAGACTGGCCAGTTGTGTGAAAATCAAATCTAAAAATACAGCTCGAACATTCGGATAGTGTTTTTAATAACAAAAAAATTCTATAGATCCAGGAGTAAATCAAATAATATACGAGGACCATTTTTAAAGTAAGAATGGGATTGGTTTTATAGTAAACATAATCAACGATTTTCGAAAATTTTATACAGCAACCAATTTTTCGCTACTTTTCGACGTAATTCCTGTTTCGTTTGAAGTATTTTGCGGACAGGATTTGAGTTAGACAATCCTATCATCATATTTTATTTATTATTTATTTATTATGATTCTTTGGATAACCTGTTTACAAAATACATTAAACTAGACCACGAGTTCAATTAGACAACCAATGAACAAGTCTTGACCCAAATCGCAATAAGAAAATCATTTGCATGAAAAATTTTCACAGATCAATCATCAATAAAAATATTAAATTATAAACGGTCTAATATTAAACCCAGTAGCATATATGATGTCCAGAAGTCGGAAGTAGATTTAAAGCAATAACAATTTTACGGATTTGCAAAAACTGAAATAACTCATCCTGCACACAAGAAAATTGTAATCGACTTTGTCACTTTCAACTAATCGAGAGGTCCATTAGAATTGAGTATTTCTGCACATCGATTGCAGCTTTTAGTTTATCTGTGATTTCATTTAGGAGGCCTAAACGTTCCTCGCCATTGATGTTTTTGCTTCCACCTCACATCTTTGCATATATCCTTTATTCATTGCCCTAATTCACTTCTATGAGTTGATTTCAGCGATTTAACTTCGCATTCGGTGGAATTGGTAATGAACATAAATGATATTAAAATCTTTTAAGTACGACAAGTTCTTACTTTGAAAATTCTATGACTGAATTCTTCTAGCATGGATTTGTTACATTTTGTCGCTTTAGTTAGTCTCTGATCACGACTAATTATGGCTCATAATTTATTAAAATATCAATGAATGCGCTTTAAATTTTACATTTATGTTAAAGTTTTTGCTTAATCAATGCAAGACATAGCTATGACAACCAAATAAATTTTTAGACAAATTTTCACTCATATATATAAAATCTTCATTTGAAGGAATAATACAGGTATTGATTTAAAGGATTGTGTTGAGATTCCTGAATCTTACTTAGAAAGTTTAAAGTGGTAGAGATTTTATATTGTAAAATTATTTAAAATACTTACGCAGAAATCAATTAACAAATTTACAATTATACAAAGAGAAAATAAAAAAAAACATAGAAACCTATAAGGTAATGAATATAATTATTGGGATAATTCCACCTGTCTTTCAATGCTCTAACGTGTACATAGCCTATCCCAATAAGGTTTCCTTTTTCCTCGCATTATCTCTATCTTTTTAAAAATATTAATCATTTCCTAGCATACTATTGACCTATTCCAATAAATTATCCATTGAAATTGGTCAAAATATTATTTTTAAATTTTGTATGTATATGTTCCGAGAACAATAGGAATCTAAACGACACAATTATGAACAAGCCTGTCTATTTAGTGGCATATGTGGATGATTTTAATGCCCTGGGTAGAATAGCGACAACAGCCAAGGAAGCTTTCGTAAAAATCGAGATTGAAAATCAACGAAAGTAAAACAAAATTCATGTACTTTATCAAATGATAAATAAAACTTACTTTGTTAATATCACACACGTGTGTGATATTAACAAAGTAATTTTTATTTATCATTTGATAAAGTTCCTGATTCAATATGTATCAAAAAGTTATGGCTTCAAGCATCCAACACAAAATTCATGTACCAAAGTATAGGACAGAGGGAAACCATCGATGAAAATATAGTATTTGGATACTACAGCTACGTCAGGGTTAGGCATTTCAGCTACCTAGGCTTTAACGTAAATACCCAAAATGATGAAACCATGGAGAAGAACGAATAGCAAGCAGCAACTCAGCCCTCATCTACCTGCTACCCGCACATACAAAACCTTGAACCGAACAGTAGTGTGTTATGGCAGCGAAACGTGGACAAGTCCATGGAACTAGACCGCTTTGAGAGAAAGGACTGAGAAGAATATATGGAGGGATAAACGATAATGGAGAGTAGATATTAAGATACAATCACGAAGTGTACCAACTATACAGAGACCCACACATTACAACACACCCAGGTGAACTGGGCATGTACAACGTATACCATAGGCATGGACTGTACAAATGGTACTCCTAAGACAACCAAAAGAAAACGTCCAGCTGGCAGCAGTTTGCTATCAACTTAATAAATCTACTGTGGATGCACTTCATAGCCTCACAACATGTATAGAAGAATAGATTGTATTAGGTATTTTTTGAATATTAAAAGTGTGTTTGACAACAAAAACATTAGAAAAATGGGTTATCAAGAAGGGTATCGATATACCTATCATGAGATGGATCAAGGCCGTACTTAAAAACCGTAAGATCCCGCAGGTATAAGGTGTGAATCAGAAATAGAAACCATAAAAAACCAGGTTTCTATCGCCTCAGCTATGGTGTATTGTAGTGAATGGCCTCTTGACGAAATTGGTTGACAAGGATTATTGTACATAAGGTTACACTGACGACATAGCATTTACCCAAGAGGTCCTGAATACCATAATAAAATGGTGGGCTTCAATGGCAATCCTGACAAAACTGTGGTGGTACTTTTTACTAATCATAGTAAGTGGAATATCAAAACACCAAAAGTAAACCGACAAGAAATTTCGCATATTGGAATTAAATAAAACATTACGTTGCTGAATAATTCTACAAGATTAGATTTGTTTTGCATTTAAAAATAAATATTGTTAGAATTTATATTGACAAGTCTGTCAAAATGAGGCAAGAGATAACGAAAGAGTCTAGAAATCTCTAGAAATTGTATTTAGAAAGTTCTAAAAGATGAATTAGAAAATGAACGTGACCGCTAAATTAAAAACGTAATTGAACTTAGATCTTCTTATATAAACCACAATATGCTAATATGCATCCAGTATTTTTTCAAAAATAGCCTTATAAGATATTTTACTATTATGTAAACTAATTGCAAACTAAGGAAATTGCTGGAACATTTCAGAAATCTTGAAGAAATTTCTAAGATTAGAGTCTGAAAGAAAAATTTCCCCCCTCGAATAAATTACAAGTTGAAAAAAACAAGATTGGCGGATAACGTATCCAAAGACGCCCAAGAATTCCTAAAATTAAGGAACTGAAAAAGATCAGTTAATGACCGTAAACGTTAGAGGCAAAGCATCCAGGAGGCCAGGGTCCGAGTTGGGCTGTAATGCCATCGGAGAAGAAGATGTACGAATTGGCGGTCAATAAAAATTTCACTCTAAAAATGTAAATTTAGCTATTCAATTTGTCTAATAAATTTTCAATCTTGTAACTGCAGTCACATGAATAAATAAAAAAATGTGATACCTACAAATATCTTTTTATTTGTCTTAATTGAAAATTTTATTTAATACTAGTGAAAGTATCATATAAAAGTTAAAATTGCTGTGCAATTATCGTAGTATATTAATTAAATATGAATAGAGTTAAAAATAAAACCACTTAAGCGTATATTACCTACCTCAGTATATTAACCTAACGTATTATTGACCTACCTCAATATACTAACTAGCGTACTCGGAAAAAAGGGTAGCATAATTATACATTTATAGTTGAACAATTAAAATCCAAACATGAAGACATTTAAAATTGGGGTTCCACTAGCCTGTGAAAAAACAGTTATTAATGAAAATTTCTTTCCAAAAGATGTGTTTATTAATAGATTCTTAGACCCAGCATGAAATCAAATTATCAAGATCCTCAACCAACAAAATCGAAGCCTTAAATAATAGTCAAAACAGCTGCTACTTACCAATACTACACTGTCCAATGCATTACCACATCATTAAAATAACTAGAATTACTGTTAGAAGGCATAAAAGGCTACATTTTGTATATCAGAACACTGGCTTACATATGAACAATTAAAATTAATTTACTTGTTTAAGTGTTGTTTTTACTTTAACAATTAAAGAAGTAAATATGAATTTTCAACCTATAACAGCCTCATCAGTTAATAGGTTAAAATTAATTCATATTTCGAATTTCAAGTCATCAAATTTCTGCCGAATTGAATTCAGATGAATTCATCTGCCTAATGAAGCCACTGTTTGGCGAAACATGTTGCAGTATCCAACAATAAATGTGAAACCCTCCCAACTGTGTTGTTTTATTTCACTTTAATATGTGTTTTTAATAAATCTAAACTAAATGATTTTACATTTGCTGGTAGTGCATTATATAGTGAATAAATATTAAACTTTAAACTCCTTTCAAATTGTGTCGGATGATGCATGGGTGGTGATATGAGGGATCGCGATCTAATATTTATATTATGAACATTTTGATATAAAAGTTTAGGTATTCGGTTTTTTTAATAATCTAAAATAAAAACAGTACGATTGTAATTTACGACGATTTTTCATGTTTAACCAACCGGAATCCTTTGAAGCCTCTGAAATATGATCATACTTCCTGATGCCATAAATAAAACATATACAAGAATTTTGTAATCTTTGAATCCTATTTGCTGTAGCCGTCGTCAAACACGGACCATAAACTATATCACCAAAGTTAAGGTGCGAAAGAACCAAGCTATCACACAATCTTTTCTTGATTGCTCGACTAAGGGGATGTCTATGAGGATATAGGAGTTTATTAACAGCCCCAACGATATAATAATCAAATCTCAAAGCTTGATCAAAGGTTACACCTAAATTCTTCGCTTTCTCAACAATGGTAAGTAATAGGCTGCTGTTTTACTGTTAAAATTAAGCTAGATTTTAGAATTTTAATTTCATTTTTATTACCGAATAGCATAATTTGAGATTTGTCATTATTTATTGCTAAATAATGATTATCTGAAAGTTCGTATAAATTATTTAGATCAGAGCTAATATCAATCAAAGCTTTAAATAAAAATAATGATAAATTTGCGTATCATCCGCATACATTCTCAAATTACGATGTAAAATACATTTATAGAATTGACTGGTATATAAAATAAATAAGATGGACCCCGGGGGAACCCCCGCTTTCAATATCCTTTTCGAAGAAAGCACTTCTTCGTAACAGACCATTTGTGTTCATTCTATTAAATAACTTGACAAAGTACGAAGTGCATTAGGAGAAAACCCAATATGGGCATAAATGGATAATAATATGTCATGCTTATTTGTGTCAAAGAGACGACTATAATCTAATAGTATTAATACTGTTACTTTTCCATTATCAGTAGCTTTAAATATGCCATTAGTAATACATAATAGTGATGATGCACAATCGTGCTCTTTTCTAAATCCAAATTGAATGTCAGGTATAATGTTGTTTCTATTTAAATACACCAAAATTTGTTGACTAATAATTATTTCCGATAGTTTAGACAATACTGGTAATATACTTATTGCACGAAGATCTTTAAACTCATTAGGCGATTTGATTTTCGGAAGTGGTCGTATAAGAGCCTGTTTCCAACTTTTTGGAAATGATTGAGTTAAAAAGATAGTATTCATTATATGTACAAAAACACCAGCAAGGTACGGACAACAAAGTAATATCATTTTTAAGTTAATACCATCACATTCTTTTGCATTACTCCTAATTTTAATCAAAGAAGACAAAATGTCAGTTTCAGTAATGTAGCTAAATTGTAAATTATCATTTACTATAACTTCACTTAAATACTCGTATATAAGTTCAGCAGAGTAAACATTTGTATTTTTTTGGTACGTTGTTAACAGTAAAGTTATCGAGTTATCTACATTTTTAAGATGTGATGGCACTATCCTTACCTGGTAATGCGTTCATTTGTCTTCCCACATTTTCCTAGGACAATTGTTTTCACATAAATAACTAAAATAAGCCTTTTTTTCATTATTTATAGCCTGAGTTGTATAATTTCTCAACGATTTATAATAATTCCAGTGTGCCGTCAACTTTGTTCTTTTAAATTTAGAGAAAGCTTTGTCTCATTAAGAGTTTAATATTATCCGTTATATATCCGGATATATTTCTCTGGGGCATGTTTATCAATTAGATTTAAGAGTAACTCATTTAAAGTATCTACTTTATATTTAATATCATCACCATCATATATTTTATGAAGAGGCAAGTTTCGTAGGTCATTATTGATATTTTTATATTATATTTTTTATGTTACGAAACTAGCAAGATTGGGGGAAGTAAATATGTCTCTAGGGCTAATTGGCATGAAATCATTTCATGATAATACATACTTTATAAAATAGCAGTTACAAATACAATTGTTTTATATTCCAGTTTCGCCCGATGATGGCTTAAACGCCGAAACCGGTCGCTATGTAAATAAAACAGAATACTAAGGAAGTACTGTGATATATACTTTATTAAATTAATTAAATTAGTTCCATGTACCAACTAAATAATTAACCAACTTGACGAGTTACCTGCAATTTCATTTTCGACGATGACGGAAAGTAATAATAAGAAACAGAGTAGTAACTGATGATTTGTATGATAAGAGGATGTGGAACAACACCTTAAGAATATAAATAGGTAAAGTTATATTCTTAATTCTCTATAAATATATTTTTTCAAGAAATTTAGAACAAATGTGAACTTCAAGTGTTGTCAATAAAATACGCAAAGAACCATAAAATTAATCTGTCTTAAATATTTGCCTAAAAAGATACAGATATACTGTTTCCGATACAAGTATTAATTTAAAAAAATCTATACTATCATCTTAATAATTGTAAGATTAAAATAATTAATATGGTACATCCAAACATTATTTTTTAATTTTTGCACCTTCCTTGTATTCTTCTCTCATAATTCCTTTTCTTAATGTTTAATTTGGACGTTGCTGCATTTATTTTTGAAAATAGATGCATTGCAAACAAAACAATCTAAAATTTAGAAAGCAAACCTAATGAAGTACATATTGTATAATGCTTTTGCGTGAACCCTACTTTTAAAAATACAAATTAACAAAGAAATGCGAAATATCACTGAATGTTACTAGTTTTAGCAACAAAAAAATAGTAAAATTATATTACAAAACAATAAGAATTAGGTTATAATTATTTTACAACCATATCACTTAAATATTTTAAAATTAGGTTTCTA
Source organism: Ontholestes murinus (assembly GCA_963969525.1). Classification (NCBI taxonomy): domain Eukaryota; kingdom Metazoa; phylum Arthropoda; class Insecta; order Coleoptera; family Staphylinidae; genus Ontholestes; species Ontholestes murinus. The sequence continues at coordinate 23,277,877 of OZ018398.1, forward strand.
GAACGTATACTGAAGGAAATTTTTGGTTTTCTCTAAATTTGCAATTTTTTAAAACTTTATTTCCAATGTATAAGGTATATAATAACGTTATCAAGTTTTAAGGTCAAATTTTGCTAATTATATTTTCTATCCAATTGGTAACTTGCAAGGGGTATCATATCTTACAACGGGTATCATATCTTACAACTTTCATCAAAATAATCGACACATTTAAGTGAGTTTAAGGTAACCAATAAAAAATCGAAATTTTCCATCTATCCAAAAACTATTATTTTAAGCCTAAACTTCGGGATACATTTTGAATAATTTAAATAAAACTTAAAATTTAGGGCTGAAAGACCACCGGTCCATGGCCAATGAAGAAGAAGAAAAGAAGCAGCATAAAAATTGTTATTTCGCGACATGTCGTATTATTGTAATACTACCTCCAATAAAGATATTTATATCTCTCTCTTTAAATTTAATAAAATAAGTTAGATAAAAAAAAACTTTAACTATGTTAATATTACACTTTGTGATACAATTTTAATAGTTTTATTTAAATTAAATCATTTAAATCATGAATTATTTAGTAAACAAATATAAACCATAAAGAAAATTATCTACAAAAGATATTAATTTCAACACTAAAAATGTCGCCTTTTTCTACACGTATTAAATGTAATGCCTACTTACCTTTGATTCATTCAGTGAACACAGGATAGAAAATTTATTAAATTCTTTAATTACCATAATTATTTTATTTATAGTCGTTTAGTATATGAAACACAAATTTGTTTATTCCACGCATTTATGTGTTCTTATCTGATAGCACATACACTATATATAAATAAATTTTTTATTAAGGTCAACCTTATTATTTACGATAGAATACCTTTTAACTAATTTTAAAAAGTTTAATCACAAAATATAAAATAATAAAATTTTAAACACATAAATACTATTTTCAATAATTTATTTAAATAAAATATACTTTTTAATTAATAAAGTTAAAAAGTATTCCAATCGCATTAAAATTTTGCGTTATTTTTGAAAATAAAATTATTTTTAGTGCACCAACTATATTAATAATCAGTCCGTTTATCGTTAAACTTAAAACAAGTGCAACAATTGTAATATAGAACGTAAATTTGGTACGAAATGGTCAGAGAGTCAGGTATACATTTTTTTAGCACATACATTAATATTTTTAAAAAGTATTTACAATTTTTTCTTATGGTTTAGAAATAAAAATATCTAATAAATATATTTACAAAATTAAATTATATAACAAACTAGATGCCGTTTGGTGATATCTTTACGTATAATGGTAACGGGGGGTGCGGTTCTTGGGTTTCTTTAAATAGTGTATTTCACGTGGTGTTCGTAAAACGTGTTCGCCGTGTTAGCGGCGGCGGGCGACGGCACCGACGTCGGAATGGACGGCGGCGGCGTCAGAAATGGTTTTCTGTCGCACTGCATCGGCTGCATCGGCATCGAGTTCCTCATCACTGAAACAAAATATACTTCAAGAATTTATAAATGTGTTATTCAAAGCCAAATTAAAAAAAATACATCGTATTATAAATGAAAAAGCGATAATAAGTCACTTTAGAAAACGTAAGAAGATGTTTAGATTTAAATTAGGTAAACATTTAGTAGGGTTATTTTTTTGATTTTCTCAAGATCAAATTTACATACATATGAATGAATGTTCTAGTTAGTACCTCTTATATCTGATAGCAAGTACTTCAGTTAATACTCCAAAGAATTTTTAGATAATTCAGTCTTGGATGTTCTTAAATGTTTAATATTCGTCATTGTCCGCTGCTGCTATGCTAAATTTCAAATTTAAAAAAAAATACAAAATGGTAAAATATTGAATTGAAAATCCATAATATGTGGAAAATCAAATACTTTCGTCGGTCATCAGGCAAATAATTAATATTAATCAAATAAATTGATTGAGATTTTTTCAAGAACAACTACTCAGTGATATCATTCTTAAGCAATTATACATAATAATAATATAAAATATAAATGATGTAATTTTATATTATTATTATGTATAATTGCTTAAGAATGATATCACTGAGTAGTTTTTTTTCTAAGTGTGGCGAAGGATGATTCTCTTAAAAATCTTGGATCATGATCTTATTATTAGTGGAAGAGCATTCTACCGGAACTTCCCCCGGATATATTTTTCTCTATCTAATTTGTAATAAATTCATTTATTGTAAGAGAAACAAAGTGTTAAATACAAATATGTATATAAAATAAAGTAAGGCAATCAAATTTTGACAACTTAACACGTTTTTAATATTTCAAATTAAGAAATAATTATTCATAATTTATATGTAACCTTTGTAAGTCTCGCTTATATCATCTACAGATCTTTCCAGTAAATAGAGTAATTGAAAACCATTAATTTGTATAATTTTAATGCTTATGGGTTCATCAAAATCAGCATATATTTTTCTTATCAAAATAATGCTTCTATATTATTAATGTCCTTTTTTAATTATATTGTAATTGTGTGTTTGGATCAGTTTTTATTGTTATGAATTCTTTATCTGATAAGAAATATTGTACTTTGTTGTTGATATATTTTATTTTATTCATTATTATTATTGTGTTGTGAATGATGCTGTTTTTCAAGTGTGATTTTGCTTAGCAATTAAAATATTAGCTATTATTTATGTTTCTAAACGATTTTCAAATTTAAAAGTTATTTACTTTGTTTGTTACTATTCCTCCTTATATAACTAACAATTCAATCTGTTTTGTGTTAGAATTTCGTTTTATGTTTTATTTAAAGCTTTTGATAATATATTTATTTATTCTGCTTTGACTGTTTTGAATTGTATATTTGATAAAATAATGAACGACAAAATAAAAATGTACAAATTAAATATTGAAATATCTAGTGCAGTGTTAATGATAATAATTAATATTGAGAGTAATAAATCTCTATGAGCAAATGCTCATAGAGCACTAATGTTTTACATAATACAGAATAAAAATGTACTATGCAATGAATAATATACTTAATAACAAAAAAGAGATCAGTAGAAAGACAGAAATGAGTATATGCAAATCAATTTACAGACCGATTCTGACATATGAAAGTGAGACGTGGGAGCTAACAAAGAGAGATAAAAGTAGACTGCAGGCAATAGATATGACATATCTGAATAGAGTAAAACAAGTAACGAGAAGAGAAAGAATAAGAAATCAAGATATAAGAGAATAACTGCAAATTGAAACATTAGATAAGTTTATAGAAAAGATACAAATCAGCTGGTGGGGACACTTAATCAGGATGGAAAGCACAAACAAAATAAATTTGGGAAGCAAGAACAGGAAACAAAAGAGGAAGAGGAAGACCAAGAGAAAAATGGGACAACAAAATAGAAGAAATATTAAAATAGAGAAAGAGAGTGAAACAAGCAAAGAAATTGGCGAAGAACAGAAGAGAGTGGAAAGAGTTCGCAAATAAATAAAATACAAATCATGTAACAAAGTAATGTAAAATGCATAACATACACCGAAACGTAAATGGCATTTTGGTAATATATATGAAGACCTTGAAAACAGAATATACTTGAAGCATTTAGAAGTTCGAAATGCGAACAGACTTTCCATTCCTAACGACCAGGTTGATCTGGTGTGTGTATACACCTCTCTTTGAAGCGTTTGTTTTTGGTGTAGTAAAAAGAAATCCATTATTTTTAGATGAAATTGAAGGCTTTAATTACCATAGTTAGAATGGTCCGATTTAGGTCAAATATGCGTCGTTTTGTTCGATGTCTCTCTTATAGAAGCCCTCGTCTTTTTTTCACAAGCCTCTCTTGAAGCCAATTTTTACCCGGAAAATTGTTCCTTATTGACATGAACAGATAATCACTTGGCGCCAGGTCCAGACTATAAGATGGATGTATAAGAACCTCCCGACCAAGCTTCCAGAGCTTCTGGTGAGTCACTATCGATATGTGTGGCCAGGCGTTATCCTGATGGAACACAATTTTTTCTTCTATTGGCCAAAGCTAACCGCTTCTAAACGGTTCAATTATTGACAGTACAATTCCGAGTTAAGAGTTTTGCTGTAGAAGAGCAGCTCATAGTAGATAATTCCGTTCCAATCACACCAAAACACTACAAAACCTTCCTAGCCGTCAATCCTGGCTTCGCCGGCTCACCGCGATTCATCCAAGTCCGGTTTTGCTTGACGTTGTCGTAAGTGGTCCAACCTCTAGAGAAATGGGTCGATTTTGTTGCGATTCAGCAGATTGAAATTCGGTCCATAAGTTTTTTTTGCGTTCATACACCCATACATCGAGCTTCTTTTTGTATACAGCCTTATTCAAATGGTTCCAATCGGTATTTTGTGCAATATTTAGCTCACAAAACAGTGCTTATATGACGGTCAGACTCGATAATGTCATGATTTTATCACAGTATCACGCTATTCACGTTTTTAGCCTAGCTTGTGTTTTTGCCTTTATCAAAGAAAAACTGCTGTTTGCTAGTGTCCATCTTTGACGCGCGCTCAAACGAAACTGAGTCAATTAATCACACAACTGTCAAAAATTTGTTTTAGTAAAGATGAGTCTTTCTAACGCCATCTAGTGGAACCCGATCGGACTTATACAACGCGAGATACAGATAACTAAAGCCAACTATTGGAAAAATAATTGATTTCTTTTTACTACACCTATTATGCACTATCATTAAAAATATATGCGACAGAAATTAATTTTTTCTAGGATAAAACATCTTTAGGATACATTCTATTCAAAGAAAAATTAAGCAATGATTTCTAATTGTGAAAAATATTTCTGGAACTTACTTTCTCATTTTCACTTTATTTATAATGTATAATTTTGAATTAAAAAAAACCAAAATATACATACTTTACACATTTTAATGTTTTCATGTTTGTGATTGCTCTGTATCGACCTCTACCACGGGGCACCTCAAGGTTAGATTCTGGATCCACTACTTTTTTGTGATGTGTGAAAAACACAATGGTTTAATGTAAATAGATTAGTAATAAATTCAGATAAATCGAAAACTGTTATATTTACAGAACAGAAAAATCCTGAAATAAGTCCATCTTGACACTAAATTAACTTGGAAAACTCATTGCAGTGAAATGTCAAGAAAACTGTGCAGTAATATTATATCTATTAAGAATGCTTTAAACTTCGCTAACTAATTTTTGCTTGAAATCGGCTTAATATGACTGATTAAGAGTCATTTATCATACGCTATTTTGGCATGAGGCCATTCCAGTATAGCCACTAGATTATTTTCTTTACAGTACATAGCTATTAGAATTGTGGTTATCATTAATACAGAAAATACTGCAGAAACTCCTTTTTAAAGTGGGGATACTCAGACTACCATGTTTTTATATTTTAGAACCCCTGTGTTATGCACACAACCATATTGAAGAATATAGAGTACAAAAACAATCACATGTGCATAACACTAGATCAGCATCTAGTTTATCTAGAATAGTGGTTTCCAAACTATTTTGTCTCACGGACCCCTTTTCATACTCAAAACTTGCCCACGGACCCCTGAGTGAAAAAACTACATACATGGATAATAGAAAAATTACAAATTTATCTTTGATGTCTTGAATGGTAAATGGTGACGTAAAAATAAAATATAAATAAAACATTTTGTTGAAGAGTATTTATTGAAATTATAACTTGTTTTAAAATACAAAAATATAATGACTTGGTTGAACCTGATGGAATGTTATAAGTGTATTTATGTTCGGCTCAAAGTTTGTTAGTAACCGCAAATCCCCACGACTACCAATTTCTAATCGGTTTTTTTGCGATGAGTCTCATCACGGGACTGAATTCACGTTTTATTAAATAGGAAGACGTAAAAGCAATCAACAACTTATGTACAATAACCCATTATATATAAAATTGGGATCTGTTTTTGTAACCAGAAGTTGTCGCATCCATAGTTTCAGCTCCTCATTTGTGGATAATTCAATAAGTTGCTCCTGTATTAGTATGTCTTCATCTGTATTTGTGCTCTGAGTTTGACTACTTGCAAAAGGGTTCAACACCCAATCGGGAGTATTCAAGTGAAGAATGTCTTCAAATCTTTGGTTAAGGTCCGAATGAAGCGCTGTTAAGTGTTGACTATAAGCAAAGAAATCATCTCTATTTTGTAATTTTGAAAAATTTGGAAACTGAGAACATTCTCCTCTTTTTTTTGTTTGTACAATAAAATCTTGCAACAAACGCAGATATTGCACTTTTAGTTTTGATTAAATTTAGTGTATCACCTTGCAGTTTAAAATTAGTCTCATTAAATTCGGTAAATAAGCGTGTCATTTTTTGCGAAAATTAAATTGTGTCGCACATTATCTTTACTTTCCAGGAATTCCAACACTGAATCAAAGAGCGAATAGAAACGATGCAAAAATGCACCTTTAGATAACCAACGTACTTCTGTGTTAAGTAGTAAACGGTTATAGTAATCATCAAGGGGTTTATAAATTAATCGCTTTTTTGATTCCTGGCTTGCATATAAATATTTGCGAAGTATTATCATGTGTTTATTAATTAATTTGTCAATTATTTGTAATACATGGCTATGGTTTTAATAATATTAAAGTGCTGGTTTTGAGAATCAGTTAGAAAAATACTCGCTTATGTTGTACAGGTTGGAGGGTGGAATAGAGGCCACTCACTCACCCTACATATACAATCACTTTAAACCACTGTCACTGTTTTAATTTCCAACAAACCACGCTAGTGTTAGTAAAGATGATTTTGGGAAATTTAAAAGTATTATTTTAGTTCAAGTTTTTTAAAAAATATGTAGGGTGGATAGGTGGCCTTTATTCTACGCTCCAATTATCAAAATATAAAAGAGGACTTTTTTGTGAAGGAAAGTACGTAAAGAAATAATTTCGCAATAAATCATTTAGAATAATTCTTATGTTTAAAAATTAATTCAGCAAAACATTCTCGTATGTTGTATAGATTGGAGGGTGGGATAGTGGCCAACCACCCACCCACCCTACATATACATTTATTTTAAATCACTGTTATTGTTTTAATTTCCAATAACTCATTTCAGTGTTATTAATGATGATTTTGGGATATTTTAAAGTGTCATTTTAGTTTAAGTTTATATGTAATGTAGGGTGGGTGAGTGGCCTCTATTCCATTCTCCTATTATCAAAATATAAACAAGGGGTTTATTAAAGGGAAAGAGCAGCATTGTCATATTAAATAATTTTAAATAATTGTTATCCTTGAAATTTATTTAAGCAAAAACAATAGCGTATGAAAATTGGCGATTATTATTATTATTAGAAGTCACCCACCAACGCAATATAAGCGTTTGATTTTAATCATTATTACTGGTTTAATTTACAACAAACCGCACAAGTTTTGGTGATCATGTTCAGATATTTAAAAAGCCCTAATTTGGTTAAAGAAAAATATACCCTCCAATTATCAGAATATAAATGTAGGTTTGTCAAAAGAAAAGTGCACAAATCAATATTGTTGTAATGAACAAACTAAAATAATTATTGTACGAAAAAAATCAGTTGGAAAAATACTCCCGTATGTTGTAGAGGTTGGAGGGTGGGATAGAGGCCACCCACCCACTCTACATATATATATTAACTTAAAACCACTGTCACTGTTTTAATTTCCAATAAATCACTTTAGTATTAGTAAAGTTGGGTTATTTAAAAGTATTATTTTAGTTTAAGTTTTCAAAAATATGTAGGGTGGGCGGGTGGCCTCTATCCTACCCTCCAATTATTAAATTGTAAAATTCTCTTGTATGATGTATAGATTGGAGGGTGGGATAGTGGCCACCCACCCACCCTACATATAGACTTGTTTTAAGTCACTGTCACTCATTTAATTTCCAATAACTCATTTCAATCCAAGTAATGATGATTTTGGGATATTTAAAAGTAGTATTTTAGTTAGAGTTTAAATGTTTATGAAGGGTGGGTGGGTGGCCTCTATCCCACCCTCCAATTTTCAAAATATAAGCGAGGGTTTATTAAAGGAAAAGTGCACTAAGCAACATTGACATAATAAATCAATTTAAATAATTCTTATACTCAAAAATTAATTGAGCTAAATATTAGCGTATGAAAAGATATTAAAAGCTCGAAAAATCATAGAATTAAACGTAGACAATTTATGTTTTTGTTAGGAATTACTCGACCAGTATATATAAGCTTATGGTATATTTCATTTGTTAGTTAAGTTTTGGTTGTTAAAAGATTTAAAAAAATTCAACTATAAATGTTATTTTTGGATAGAGGTTGTTAATAAAATGTAAAAATTATGTTAGTTGTTGATATGTTCTAATAAATGAAGTTTAAGATTTTATTTTTTACGAAGTATGAGAAAGTCTTTTCCATTTCGGTCATCTTTGAAATGGGCCTGTGCGTGAGCAGAACTGCTAAAAATAATAAATTCAAACTTTAAACTTAAGCTTTTTTTTTTTGCTTTTTCTTGTTTTTTTGTAGTTTTCCTTTTGAAACCCTAAATCAATAGAAAATTTTCCAAATATAACTTATAGTTAATAAAAAAACTGAACAACTTTTATCTGAAGAAACTTTTCAGTAATATTTTGGGTATAATAACAAATTCAAAAAATTATCATAATTATCCTGCAGTTAAGAAAATCGTATGCTCTAAACCAGCGCTGTCCAACTGGCGGTCGCGATTTATAGTAAACTAAAGAGTATTATTCGTGCACGGGAGACTCGAGACTATCATTAGTAAAAAAATTGAAAAAACAGCAGAACTATCAAACGAATTATTTACACAAGTAACAAATTCTCAAGAAGCATCAGTTTGAAGTTTGCTTAGAAATTGCAAAAGCAAAATTGCCTTTTTCGGATGGAGAATTAATTAAAAAATGTGCCATAACAATGGCTCAAGCTTTGCTGCTATTTTTTTGTAGCATTGGACGAAAGTAGACATTTCCGACACAAATCAAATGTTTATTTTTATAAGAACCCTAAATGAAAACTATGATTATTCAGAAGAGCTTCTAAAATTACTATCATTACACGGAACAACGAAAGGTGAAGATAATAAATTGCCGAATGTTGTGCATCAGGAGGTATTATTTTCGAAATCGTTCTCCTACGCATCAAAAATTTAAAACTTTTTTGGACGAACTGCAAGCTGAGTATGGTGATTTGCTTTTATTTAGTAATATTCGCTGGTTAAGTGCAGGAAAATGCTTGAAGAGATTTTTTACACTTTGAAAAGAAATTCATCTTTTTTTAACGGAAGTTGGCATCGATGAAGATTTGACAGCAAATTTAGATGATAAAAATTTCCCTTTTTCACTTGCTTTCCTAAAAGACTTTACAAATTATTCAAATATTGTAAGATCAAGATATGTGCTGTCTTTATAAATATGTAACAGGATTCAAAAATAAATTAAAATTGTGAAAGTTAAATTTGCAGGAAAATAAATTATTTCATTTTGATTGTTCCAATTTTGACATTTTTTTTTACCTAAATTAGATATGCTTATTGAAGATTTTTATAGAAAATTTTCTTAATTTGATGATTTAAAGATGAATATTAATTAATTTAGTGATCCATTCAATATTATTATTACCTCCTTTGAACCTATATATCAAATAGAATTATGCGACCTTCACGCCGATCCATTCCTTCCATCTAGTAGAGCAACTGGAATACGAGTGATCAAACATTTGGATAAAGAAAAATATAAAAAATGAGAGATTTTGGACTTCAATGTTCAAAAGTACATATATCTGCGAGCGGTATTCTCTGACATGAAATATATAAAATCAAAATTTAGAAACAGCTTGAAAGACTCCACTCTTGAAAATATAATTAGAGTTGCCACAACAAATATTGATATGAACATAATAGAAATTGTTGCTCAACAACTGCGGCCACAATGCTTCCATTAAATAGCTTAGGCTTAATAATATTCTAACGGGTGTCCAACAATTATTGCAGTCCCGGGTGGCGTTGGAATAAAAAACGTAGGTCGATTCTTACATGTTGCAAATAAATAAACTGACATTTTTAATGCACATTTAGGTTATGTTTGACAATTAACATGAAAGAATTGACCTACGTTTTCGATTCCAACGCCACCCGGGACTGCAATAATTGTTGGACACCCGTTAATTTTATTGTGTTTTTATTATTTCTTGTTATGTATTATTGTTAAAAATAACATTGCTTTGTCCATTACTATGTGATATTTGGTTTTAACAATAAATACAACGCAATATTTATTATGCAAAAAAATAATATTATCTTTGACTTTATTTTTTTCGTATAAATAAAATAACTTTTGAGTTGACATGAACTGAATTTTCATTTAGCTATCTTTTTCGGCCCGCGAAATTTTTGCTAAAGAAAAAATAGCCTGCTGGCTAAGAGAAGTTGGACAACCAAACAATTAAAAAAATCGTGATAATTTTCAAAATTTTCTCAAGAACAAATTTTCATGCGGCTAAATAAAATCTTAAATTCTTGTTTACCTGTCAACCACCGACCAGTTTCAATCTATTTTGGATCTCATTAGCGCATTCATTATAATTGTAATCTAGCTATGAAGATTGAATTTTGGGTATTGGGCGATTATTACTGGATACTTCATTTAAACTGAGACCACGTTCTTTAATGATGACCCTAGGAAAATAAAGTTTGGAGAATTTTTTGAGTAATTCGTGTAAACTAAATCAATATTAATGTCTTTGAAAAGTTTCTTTCTTCTCATATATTGTTTACAAAAGTTGAAACATTTTGAACTTATCATTCGTTTATTTTTGGTTACTTTTATAAGACTTTTTTTGCAAAATATTTAATTACAAATTTTTTGTAAGCGCTATTTCAAATTTTGTCTTAAAGGTAATAGTGTTGGAAAATATTTTACTCTAGTTTTTTTTTAAATACATATGCAGTAGTAAAAATATACAAAATGGTAGTTTTTGTACATAATTATTTGGATTTAGTTTTTCAAAATTTTTAGCCCGTATGATAAAATGAAATATAATTGTAAAAAATAAATAGAAATCGATACTGTATAAAACATATTATCTTAACAAGCAAAAAACTGTTTTTTTGAAGAACAGAATTATAATAAAAATTAAAAGGACTAATTTTATTTATAATTTAAAATTTAAATGTATACACTGATTTCATGAAGTTAATTTTTATAAATAAATCCGTGCGACTCTCATTAGCTTCAAAATCTAAATTTACAAAGAGAGAGAGAAAGAAAAAAATAAAAATATTCTTTCCAATTTAACTTTGTATTAAATTTGCATTTGTTAAATTAAAAATCACTAGTTTTGAAAAATAGTTTCTTAAACTTAAATATTTAGCCTTGCAGAAAATAAAAAAAAACTATCTTATTTGAATCAAGATGGTGTTCAAAATGCTTAAGAATAAACCAATAAATAATGTTTAGCTTTCGAGAATTCAAAAAATACAAAACGAAATATTAAAAAAAACTACCTTGCTTTAATCAAGATGGTGTCCAAAATACTTAAACAATAAACAAAGGCTAACAAATTCCTTAATTTATATACGATTTCAATATTTGCTTAATTTTTAAATTAGGCTTTATTTTTATTTTTTAAATTGAAAAATTTACATTAATAATCACAATAAAATTTCCCAAAATTTTTTATGATGCGATTAATTAACTTCTCACTTAACCCGTGGCGAAACATTTTTATGTTAATAACACTAAAATATTGAAACATAACCAAGTGCTTAATTAATCCTTTTATTATTTATGATGCATTTTCGATAATATAAGACTAAAAATATAAATAAATCACCGAACTTAAATAAAATTTAAAAAAATAATATTTAAATTTTGTGGTAAGGCTGTCATCTTTTAGAAATTAATTGTTTTGGAGAGATCATAAATTTATATTCGATTTAATTATTTTTTTAAAACGAAAATGGCTAAAATTGGTTTATTTTTGAAATAATAACAAAAAATTGAAATAATTATTTTAAGAAACTATTAAAATTTATAATTTATATAACTTTGGATACATTGGAAGATTTACGTGATTATTTGAATTATTTAAATATTTTAGAGTAAATTCGTGTGACTTTAGTTTATTATGAGAAAGTTTTAAACTTTTTGCTAACCTTACTGGATCACAAAATATATTTGTTAAATTTAACTAATCCTAAGAATGTTTTAAATTGAAAGCTACAGTAAGTTATGAAAAGTAATATTTTGAACAATAAATAATGTTTTGGCAGTTTCAGAATTAAATATTATAAAACAAAATTAACGTTTATTAAGATTTTGTCTAGAATGCCTAAGAATAAAGAAAGAATTGAACATCCTTACCTTTAGGCATAATTAAATCAATAAATAAATTATTTGTTCATGAAGATGTACATGTTCTACTAATTGAAGTGCAGAACATTCACAATATGTACACAATGATTATCAAAATGCAAACATTATTTACACTATTCATACAAATTTCCACGTTTAGAAAAATTGAGGGTGAAATTATTTTCTGGGAATTAGGATCAAATAAAATATTTAATATTCTAAAATGTTACGTAAAATAAACACTTTGTAATAATATTCAATACTATAAAACTATCAAACGATAGTTATTGGTTGTTATTTTTTATAAACAGTATTTAACAAAGTATACATCGATTGACTTATCACTCATTGTTATTTATTTTGAAATCATCTACTTCGTTATACATGCTGAATACATATTAATAAAAACTCTCTAACATTCGTTTATATAACACTTTTTTTGAGACTTAAGTACCATTATCAAACTACACGTACCATTATCAAACAATAATCATTATGTCGATTTAATTAATTATTTTTAATTAATCAATTTAAATGTGATTATTTACAACAATCTTATATAAAACTGGTACTAAATCTATTCAGAAAAAGAAGTATTTCAGCGTTATAGGTGTCAACGGCCACCCAGTTTATAAAGGAATGTTAAACGGTTGTCAGTCGCCTTGATAAACGCTCGCACGACGTCTAGTGTTACAAAGATAACAATGTTTTCACCACGCTTTCTCTCCAAAGCGCCATATCAGATTTCAAGAAAAAGGAAAAGAATAGACTTACAATTATCCCCAGGATTCGGCGAGCTGATTCCGTACTGGTAACCGTAATCGATGACCGATGGCGGTGGGCTGATCCCATCCGGTTGATCTTGAATGGGGCTGATTGGGGCCTTCATGTAATTCGAGGCCTGTTCCGAATAGGCAGGTAGGAGTGACGGTGTTGACCAATCTCTTTCGCATTGTTGGTAAACCGAATAGTCGGTGTAAGTGGGGTAATGGGACGCCGACACCGACGAGACTTGCGTTGGCGGTGTATTATACGAACATGTCGAGTAATCTTGCGATTGCAACAACGTTTGGTGATCGTAATTCGGATTTTGATTGATCGAACAGCCGGGGATGTTATTAAAATAGGTACCTGGATACTGGGGTTTCATCGCCTGGCATTTCCTGCGGAATCCGCGGGGGCGTCTCCTGAACGACCCCTCCTCGAACATGAACTCGCTGGCCGGATCGATTGTCCAGTAATGGCCTTTACCTGGCCTTCCTAATCCTTTAGGTAACTTGATGAAGCACTCGTTTAACGAGAGATTGTGACGGACGGAGTTCTTCCATCCTTGATACGCTCCGCGGAAAAACGGAAAGCGTTGCTGCAGGAAGCTGTATATCTCGCTCAAAGTCAATCTTTTAGTTGGCGAGTGCTGAATCGCCATCACGATTAATGCTATGTAGGAATATGGAGGTTTCTCTTGTCTGCGCATCCCCGACTTTTTCTCCGTGCTGCTGGGTTTGATATCCGAATCCGGAGCGGTGCTCTCCGGGGTGGCATTTTGTTCATCTAGCTGCTGCTGTGTAGATAAAATTACAGTGTGCTCATGCTGGTGTAGGTGCAACTGATGAAGATGCTGCTGGATGCTGATGTTCTGTTGCACTTGCGGTAACTGACTGGACCCGCTGACCTCCGACAACTGCTGTTCCTTCATCATCCCGTTTGCAGACTCAACCAGTAAACATTTACTTGATAGTCCAAACAATTTAATCTTCAATGACTTAGTAGGCTGGTTATATTACAAACATTTGATACTCGTTACGAGTTGTATATACACAAATATTGTATATACAAACAGGAGCGCGACGATTCCGTACACAATTTACTCTAGGCTTTATATACAAAAGTCGAAGCCGGTGGATTTTTAGTGATATTAAAATATTTAAATGCGGTGGTTTTGCGGTGCGCGAACTTTTCAGAACAGTCGACGGCGGGTCTGCGAGCACGAAACACTGAACGCGAAGACTATCCACTACTCAACTTTTATGGTGTCTGACTCGTGAAGCCTTTAACAAACTATGTGTGTGTGAGCCGAGTGGCTCAGCCTTTGCTGCGTGTGTGCGCCCGCTTCTATATGTGTGTGTGTGTGCGTGCGTGCATGTAAGTGTAGTGGGATGCTACTTCATATTCCCCTCCTCCACCGCGTTTCCTTTAAAACTGATCGCATGCACATATGAAAAGAAAAACCAAAATGACGCAATAAAATATTCCAATTATTGTCACAAAAACAGATCAAATATAAGAAAATTAATTTATCAAATGATTTGGAACACATTTTTAATGTGAAAACAAAAGAGCAACACCTTAAATATTTATAAATTTACTAATTACATATTACTTAATTTCTAAATAAATGCAATAATAAAAATCAGGCATAAAAGCAATAAAAATAAAATAAACATAGAGCTATTAAGTATCATTAATGGGGTCTCAATCATAACGGAATCTTGAAGTTTTATAGCACCAATAGGCCAAAATCTGTCGGTAGCAGTTGTTGACAGGAAAACAAACAATAATTAAATGTTTTTAAAATTAAAGAAAATATAACTTTTTTATACCACTTTTCGTAACTAGTTTCGATTACATGGTAATCATTATCAAACAAGTGCAATGTAATCGCAACTAGCCACGAAAAGTGTAATATAAAGTGGTATAAAAAACTTACGTTTTCTTTATTTTTAAAAATTGAAAATGTACCACGAAGTGAAATCCGAGAAGATTCTAGAAATAATTAAATGTATTCTCATTAAGAATATTAAGGACTTACCTTATAAATCAATTTATTTTTCTTTTAATTTTGGGAGCCCAATAATTCTTTTTTGCAAATACAATACATCATTTTTTTTTTGAAAATACATCCCTTTTTTATTTTTCTATATTTATTTATTTATTTACGGTAAGCACCTTTATATAATATACAATTAGAATAGATATTACAATGTATATACATAAACATAAATTAATTTAAATTAAATTAAATTAAGGCTAAATATAAACCTTATAAATTAATATTGCTAAATGTAATAAACTAAAATATATTGAACTAAATAAAATTTATTATAGTTTAGACTAAAACCAAAACCTAATTACAATAATACTAATATACTTAAATTAAACAAAAATATCGTAATTTACACATTGAATTTTCTTTTTAAATAAAGTAACAGGGGCGTTAAAAAGTAATAAAGGATAATGTTTTAATAAAATATTACCGAAACGAAAAATTCTAATTAATGGATTGTTAAAACCATAGTTCGTTGTTGATACTGGAATTTTAAAAGTGGTAGATGTTTGCCTTGTATTTCTATCAGATAATGGAACTACTAAAAGTATCTTCTCAATAAGTAGTGAACAATTAATATTACCTGATACGAGATTATGCAAGAAGCGCAAATCAAAACTGATTCTTCTGTTTTTTAAGGGTGTCAAGTTTAACATATTTTTCAATGAATTTAAATCCAAATTTTCCCTATGAATTCCCATTCTATATGCACAGGTACGCGTAAACTTATTCTGAACCTTTTCCAATTTATAAATATGAGTAACATAATAGGGACTCCATATTATTGAAGAGTATTCTAACACCGATCTTACCAGGGAATAATATAGTAATTTTAACGTTGGTACCGAGAACGCTTTACCAATTCTTAAGATAAATCCCAAAATCTTTCCCGCTTTGCTTACAATATTAGATATATGTGATCTAAAATTTAGTTTGTAATCGAGGGTTACACCTAGATCTCTAATTTCCTCGACCCGATTTACATTAAAACCATTTATAATGTAATTAAATTTATGTATTACCTGTCGCTTACTAAATGAAATTACATGACACTTTTGAATATTAAGTGGTAATTTATTTATATCACACCAAGTTAAGATATTATTTAGATTATTCTGCAATAATATATGATCAGAATATTGAGTAATTTCATGAAATATTTTTAAATCGTCTGCGAACAACAAAATATGGCATGAGTTTATAGAGAGTAGTATATAATTAATAAATATAAGGAAAAGTATTTGTCCACAATGCGTATCTTGAGGTACCCCCGAAAAGACAAAAAACTCATCAGATATAAAATTTTTAATCCTAACTTGTTGAGTCCTATCACTCAAAAATGACTTGATCCATTCTATAATTGTTCCATTAAAACCAAAAGCTGATAATTTAGCAAGTAGTATAGAATGATTAACTTTGTCGAATGCCTTGGAAAAATCTGTATATATAGAATCAACTTGATTTCTATTTTCCAAGGCATTCGTAATGAAATCTGTATAAATTAAAAGATTTGAAGTTGTTGATCTGCCTTCTACAAACCCATGCTGTTCTTCAATAAGAATTTGTTTAAATTGGTTGAATATAAATTTTGACATAAGATAATCTAATATTTTTGGTATAGGAGACTGTATACATACCCCCCTATAATTTTCTATATGATCATTTCGTCCTGATTTATAGATTGGTGTTACAAAACTCTTTTTCCAGATACTAGGTACGTAGCCATGTTTTAATGAGCATATAAATAACAAGTGTAAAGGTTTAGAGATAGTAAAAATACAATTTTTAAGAAACGAGTTTGGAATATTATCAGGACCACAACAATTATTTGATTTAATATTATCAATACCTTCATAAACATCCCTCAATGATATTTCAAAAGAGTTACCCAAAACTGTATTGCTGTATATAAAGTTCGGAGTATTATTTAAATCATCTCTAGAATAAACCGAGGCAAAAAATGTTGAAAACTTGTTTACAATTTGTAAACCACCCGTGCACTTTACATTTTTAAAAATCATACTATTTGGTATGTTGCTACTATTTCTAAAAGTATTAGCAAATTTCCAAAATAGACTTGGATTAGTAGTAATATTCCTTTCACAATTTAAAATATAAGATCTATATAGTGAATTATTTAAGTTTTTGCATTGCTGACGCAAATTTTTAAATAGGTCATAATAAAAAATATCTCCGCTACTTTTGTATTTTGTATGCAATTCCTTTTTTTTATAAATTAATGTTTTTAACTCATGATTATACCAAATTGGAAATTTGTTAATTCTATTATATACATTTTTCTTAGGTATAAACTTACTAATACAATCATAAAGAATGTTATAGAAAATATCAACTTGATCATCTAAAATCAAATTAGAAAATAGTAAATTCCAATTTATTGACGCAATAACATTATTTATTGAGACATAGTCTGCCATATCATATAAATAAATAACATTTGATGTTTGTAAAATATCATATTTGTGTACTACATTAATTGATTTTTGATAACTAACGGGTGTCCAACAATTATTGTATTCCCGGGTGGCGTTGGAATCAAAAACGTAGGTCGATTCTTACATGTGCCAAATAAATGAACTGACATTTTAATTGTCAAACATAATTTAAATGTGCATTTAAAGTGTTGTTAACTTTAATAAGTAATTAGAATATGTTTACTCAAGAACAGAAAATATTAGATACTTATTTTCGCAACGGCCGTCGTGCGTCAATCTTCTAACGGATGTCAAAGGTTCTCTTTCTATAGCGATTCTTGCGTTTTGTACAACATTTTCATTTCTTACACTAGGTCTGCCTGCACCCTTTCTGTGTTGCATCGATCCTGTATCGCGAAAACATTGCACAATGGCTCTCACATCACGAAAAAACGAATTTGTTGTTTATAATTACATGCGGAAATCTTGTATGAAATTCTTGCAACGTTAGTTCCATTGAATACTCCCATTCTCCATTTTCCAAACGACGGGCGTTGCGAAAATAAGATTCTAATAAAAACCTTTTCTGTTCTTGAGTAAACATATTCGAATTACTTATTAAAGTTAACACTTTAAATGCACGTTTAGGTTATGTTTGACAATTAAAATGTCAGTTCATTTATTTGGAACATGAAAGAATTGACCTACGTTTTTGATTCCAACGCCACCCGGGACTGCAATAATTGTTGGACATCCGTTAGAATGATGTTGGGAGTTAACGGTAAGTAAATCACTAGCAGGCACTACATTAGCATCCTCATCTGAACAAAAAACAAGGTCTAAAAATGTTCCTCTTGAATTTGGAGTGTCATTAATTTGAAAAAGATTTAAAAAACTAAAACTTTCAGCGATTAACTGCACAACTTCACTATTCAAATTATCAGAAGACACTCCTATACGACCGTTATAAAACCTAGCATTGGGTAAATTATAATCGCCACACACTAAAAACTTATGATCTGGATAAAGGTCCGCAATCTGTTCCAGGCAAGAGCAGTGCTGTTCATATTTTTGAAAATTTGAATTAGGTGGTAGGTATACTCCACCCACAATATAATTTGATGACTCCAGTGATATATAACATCGTTCCACTTCTGTGCATCCTATATCAATAAGACAAACATTTATTTCTTTCTTAACTGCTATTAGAACACCACCACCGCGTTTTTTTTCACTTGTATATTTATTCCGATCCATCCGAAAAATGTTGTAAGAGGTTAAATTTATTTCAGAATCATTGATATCCTCTGATAGCCACGTTTCAACTATAACAATTATATCAAAATTTGATAAAATTGCGTTGGAAGAAAAATTCTGAATTTTAGATTTTAAGCCTCCTGTATTGTGAAAATATATATTGAATGGCATTAGTTTTTTGACTTAGAAATACTATTTATATTTTCCATAATAACAGGACGATTATTTTTATATTTAATGAATATATTTGATTCTCCGTTATTCCTTCGCATATTGAACTCATCATAGGTTTTTTTGTAATCCGTTCTCTGTGTGACAGTAAGGTCTCTTTTAATTTTGATGTCGGGCATATGAAATTACAATCAATAAAAATATTACTAATCAATAAAAAAACCATTATTGTTGTAGTAGTGTTTTAGACCTAATTTAATCTTCAATGACTTAGTAAACACTATATTTTCCTTCATATTAAATCTTCTTTGCATTTAAAATCTGCAAGAAATGTCGATTTTTTTTATTATTACTTATGAAGATTGATTCGATTATTTATAAGTATTGAACTTACAAATGATTAATTCATTAATCCAATTCTACGAATAGTCCTAATTATAATTATTACTAACAAAATTATGAATTAATAATTGATGTATTTATTAAAATATTAAATACATCAATTATAGTAGTAGTAGTAGTGTTTGGCTATCGACCACGTGGTCCTTCCGCCATGTGATTTGTGTATGAGTGTGTGTGTGTAAATGAGCTTGTAACTTTAAAGGATACATCAATTATATTTACATGGTAATTACAAAAAAAAGTGTATCATAATTATGTTAATTTAACACATAAAAACTTTTTTTTAATTATTGTAATTGACAAAGCTCTAAGGTCTTTTTTTAAATTATTTTGATTAATTGAGTTTCGTGTAGATGACCCTTTTGGCAAAAAATAGCGCATTGCTTGTGAAGGTTATTTTTCATATTTTGCAGACTTATGGTAACCCTAGGGATATTTACGTTTTTTTGTGGTGTATGAATTTAAAAAATTCATAATATCAATTTACTTCATCTAAAATCAAATAGCGATAAATGTGTAAAATACAAGGAAAATTAGTATATATTTCTAAAAGTATTCTGTACAGGTAGATTAATATCCTTAATTAAATATTAATCAAGTATTCGATTTTGTACAATAAAAATCTTTGCAGACTCAATAGATTTTTCCAAATTTGCAATATTATAAGACAAGTAGAAATATAGGAGAGATTGGTGCTAAATGGTAATTTACTTTTTAGTATCAAGGTTTTTAGTTAGTATAAAAACTGTTCTTATTTATTAAACTTACTTACACTACACATACAATAAAATTATTATTTTTTAAAATTAAGATGTAAATGAAGGAATAGTGTAGTAATTCAAAAATTAAATAATTTATAGATTGTTGCACTAATATTACCATTAAATATTTGAAAATGCATGAATACTCTTATATTTATTTTAAATCATAATATTCATACAGAACTCAATGTAGATATGATGGTGATGGTACAACATAAAACTAAATATATGACGAATGACTTTCTAACTTGTTCTAACTTTTTGAACCATTAGTGATGAAGGTTTAAATTAAATTACGCTTGGTTTGTTTTACAAAATTGTGAAACAAACCAATTAAACAATATAGCGATAAAGGTGTCATTCATATACATAATAATACTAAATAAAATACTGTGGTCCTAAATTTAACCCCTGAGATATCCTTAGAAAAACATCATATTTTGAAGAAATAAAAAAAATCATAACTCGCACTAAATTTTGCAATTAAGTAAATTATAAAGCGAATGCATTTTCCCCTAAATGCAACCGCATCAAATATACTATTTATAAAAGAGGGTTGAATATATTTAAGATCAATGGATACGCCAAAGAATAATCCTCATCAAAATTTTCCATTATTGAGCTGCGGCTGTTTTATCAGAACGCCTAGAGTAATAACGGTGTTGTTCTCTCCAGGAACATAATGGTTCTTTGAAGAATAATATTTTCATAGATTTTACTAAATACTAATCTAAAATCTTGTAGTTCGCTGAGAAAATCTTTTATTTTCCCTGGACGAAATACATTAATGTAATGTGATTGTGATTTTTTAGGTATAAGAACTCTTGTTGAAATTTGAAATCCAAATTTATAGAAATTATTATACTGAATACAATTTACTTAATACTTATTTAATAATAAATATTGATTAGTCAAAAATTTTACTTCTTGTGGTTTTACAAATATATTGAACAACAAAGACTATTCAATTAAAATCAATGGCTCTACAGCCCCAATTCGGGTTCTGGCCTCCCTTAGTTCCTCCATTCTGTACGGTCCATCGCCAACCCCTTAGTTTTAGGACTTTTTTGGCGTCTTCTTCAACAGCATCCTCTCAACGCTTTCTTGGCCTTCCAATTGGCCTTTTGCTTTCCATCTTGCATATGTGCCCTCTTCGTAGCATCCTGTCTCCCGGCATTCTTAGCAGATGGCCTGCCCATTGAAGTTTCTGTACCTTCACAATTACTGATACAGGATGTTCTTTAAAGATGGTGTACAGTTCTTGATTTCATCTTATTCTGTTCTCATTGTTCTCTTTAATTAAGCCCAGAATGTGTCATAGGATATTATTTCGAATGTGTCGATATTAATCTCTTTGTTTTGAGTCAACGTCCATATTTCACTGCCATAAATGAGGAAAGGCCTTAAGATGGTTTTATATACCCCGATTGTTTTGATTTGACCCCTTAGTTTTAGGACTTTTTTGGCGTCTTCTTCAACAGCATCCTCTCAACGCTTTCTTGGCCTTCCAATTGGCCTTTTGCCTTCCATCTTGCATATGTGCCCTCTTCGTAGCATCCTATCTCCCGGCATTCTTAGCAGATGTCCTGCCCATTGAAGTCTCTGTACCTTCACAATTACTGATACAGGATGTTATTTAAAGATGGTGTACAGTTCTTGATTTCATCTTATTCTGTACTCATTGTTTTCTTTAATTAAGCCCAGAATGTGTCATAGGATATTATTTCGAATGTGTCGATATTAATCTCGTTGTTTTGAGTCAACGTCCATATTTCACTGCCATAAGTGAGGATAGGCCTTAAGATGGTTTTATATACCCCGATTGTTTTGATTTGAAGATGTGTGACATGGCGAAAAACGCTTTGTTCGCCGATATTATTCGAGCATTGATCTCGGAAACTTCTTTACTGCTGCTTTTAAGTGTGTGCCATGGGTGGGTGTTGGACCTGCTTTGTTTGTTTCGACTTATCATGTTGATGTCTTCTGTTTATGCCGCTAATTTTACTGACTTGTTTGACAGTATGTTCGCTCTCCCAAGCCCTTGTGTGTAAAGTTGTCGGTGAATTGCTCTTGTACTCCTACTTGTGCTGTATCATTGTGGTTCGTATTATTCTTATTAGTTTTCTTGATATTCCTAGTTCTTCTAGCACTGCAAACAGTTTTCCTCTAACTATCGAGCCATATGCTTGCATGAAATCCACAAAGATGTACACATCAGCGTTGTATTCCTAGGCCTTTTGTAGCAGCTGTTTTATAGTAAACAGCTGATTGTTGTTGATCTTTCTGGCCTGAAGCTGGCCTGGTACTCTCCAATTATATTCTCCAATCGTTTTAATCGGTTATTTATTATATTCGTGAGGATAGTGACACGCCTCTAAAGTTTGTGCATGTTAGTTTATCGCCTTGTAAATAGATAGACATATAATGCTCATTTTACATTCTTTAAGTAAACGTTCTTCGCCTAAGATTTTAACTATTAGAGCGTGGAGATGTGCAGCTAAACTTTCCCTCGTATTTCAGTATATCGCCTTGTTGTCTTTTGATTGCTCTAAGAATAAAATAAAGATACCGCGTTTAATTTCATCATATTCAAGATAGGCCACGAAATAGCGCCTTCATAATCAAAAATTGAATTAGTGGTTTGATGAGGCTGCTACATGGCGTATCTGCATTACATAATGGACACAATTAAATTAACGAGAATTATACAGAGTATCCCAAAAGAAAGTTTATATTTCGTAAATCAATTTTAAAAAAACTGTACATTAATTTATTTTATTTAAATGATCCTACCTCACAAAATAAGGGAATAGTTTAAATATTACTTTATAAGTTAGGTCAAAAAATGTTCTAATAATATATTCCTGGGTTAGTACTGTGTTAACTCAGCGAATTGTATCATACAGTAAGTAGGTTAAATTAGGTCAATGAATAGGTTAGAGGCTTGCATGGTTAATATACAGTTTACTGTGATAAGTCAGAATATTGAGTTAAGTTAAAAGCTTTCAAGATTAATCTACAGTTTATTGTGGTAAGCCAGAAAAAAGCTGGAAGAATATAAAATTTATTAGAGTTGATCTTTAGAGGTTATGTTTATTTGAGTAGTTAATGACCTACGTTTTTATGTTATTTATACCTTATGAAATGAAAAGTACGGTGTTAGGTCAACCAGGGGAATCATACAGTATGTTTAACTAAATACAAGTGTAGTTTATTATAGGTGTGCATACTTTATTGTGGTTTGTCAGAAATAAGCTAAAATGATATCCAAATTATTGGAGTAGATCTTTAAAGCGAACTCAAGTGATCTTTTAAAAAGAGTCATGATAACAATGGGTTGATATCGATATTAAAGTTAATGAAATAAAATTAGATAATTAATTATATAACAGATTACTTTTCCTGGATACACCAATATAACTACATTGACCGGTTGTTTTGGTGATGCTTACCTTTATGCCCATAGATATTCTTAATGTGTCAATGATCTTCAAGGAGTTTGCTGTCCAAATTGCCGGAGAGGGATCAATCTTAGATTTTGTACTGACGTTGGTTAGTGATGATTATAACAGTCTGTTCAACTTCCTCGTAAGAGCGTCCACAAACTCTTTTATCGAGATTAACATCGTCCTTCTTCAGAACAATTTTGGCATACCTTCTACAAACATCCTTAATTGTAAACATCACCTTACTGCTGAATGTAAACGGCTGAACCAATTACTGTAGATAAACTACGTAGGTAAAATTGAAAGGAAAATCAACGCGGATGCTAAAAAATTCTGGAGATTTTTTATCGATAATCGTAAAACTGGTGGTTTTCAAATTACTTATATTTCAATGATTCAGTAAGTTACTTTATTTAGGAAACAGTGAACCTGTTTGCGAGCTATTTTGCATCCGTCTACTCTACTAGCTCTGCTCACTGCTCAACCGAGTTCAATAGTGTTAGATCGGTCAATCCCAATTATAACTTTTCTATACCACCAATGTCGATGTTCAACTCGATCGATGATCTAAAGATAACATCATCTTGTGGCCTTGATAATATATTCATTGTGTTCTTAAAAAAAACTGTACTTTCACTTTATCCAATCCTATTTCCTTCTTGTTTAATCATCCCGTGGAATTACTATACGTTCTTACATTATGGAAACGTATTTTCATTCTTCCTATTTTTAAAGTTGGAAATGGCTTTGACATTGATATCGAGGTATTTGCATTCAATCAAGCATTCTCAAAATGCTTGAAAGTATATTGGCTAAGCAGCTGCTGCGGTTAGTAAAGGGGGTTATTATTAACCAACAGCATGGCTTTCAACCTGGTAGGTCCACCGCATCTAACCTTTTGAAGTTTCAGACGTTTGCTATTGATACCGTTTTGAGTCAAGGTCAATTAAACGCCATCTATACAGACTTTTCAAAAGCGTTCGATAGGGCGGACCATACCATTCTGATTAAAAATTATTATTATCGTACAATGGATCAGAAGTTACTTATCGGATAGATCTTAATGCGCCAGAATTGATAATTGTATTTCTCGTGATATTGATGTAACATCTGGTGTGCCGCAAAGCTTCTTCTTGGTCTAATTCTTTTGAATTTCTTCAATAACGATATCTATGGCGCAGTACAACATAGCCAGTTTCTATTGTACGCGTACGACTTGAAGATGTTTACTTCTTGAAGGATGGGCATATGGTGTGTAAAATCAAATCTGCATCTCAGCACATCTAAATGCAAAGTTGACTCTTTTTGTAAAGTTAGGATTTCAATTACATACGATTACAAGTTGAACCTCATCGAACTGATCAGATCAAACTAACTTAAAGATCTGAGAGTTCTTTTCGATATATATCTCTATTTTAAGAGTCACATTTTAACTATCACTCTAAATGCCTTTAAGTTATTAGGATTTATTAATAGAAACTCCAAAGAGTTGTCGTTGTACTCATATAAAACTGCTCTCTGGTCGGACCGAATTTAGAATACGCTTCCCAAAATCAAGGTTATTTAATTAAAAAACTTGAGTCGGTTGAAATCGTACCTCTCAAGATGTTGCAGCTTTGAGATACAACTTTAGCATGCGTTCCTTATATGTTAGAAGTTGTGTTACGGACATGTGCACACTCTAAAAAATTTTAACCAGTAGATTTGATTGCCCTTATCTTTTGTCATAAGTTAATTTATGGTTCCAGCCGCATATAGCTATTACTAGATTCAATTCAGTTTACGCCTGCTATAGCCCTCTTCCAAGATTTGTGCGTTTAGTTAATCAATTACAAAGTTTTCCAGATTTTGATCTCTTCGCGTCAAACAGTTCCATGTTTAAAAAGCATCTATTGCGTATTAACCTCGAACAGCAATTGATCGCGTTTCTAAAAGCCAATTAATTCATATTATGGCCAAATTAGACATCAGCTGGTGATGACTCCATTCATTGCTTTTTAATAAACGATGTACATTTGTTTTTGTTAAACCACTGCAGATTATTATAAATATTGCTATTAGCACATGCACATTTCCATCACAGTGGAAATTTGCAGAAATGACTCCAGTTTATAAAAAAGGCCTATCGTCCCATTTCACTGTTAACTAATTTTTCCAAAATATTTTAATAGGTCATTTATTCCACAATTTTCAATAACCTCTCCCCGTTTATATCTCTCAATCAATATGGGTCAATAACAATCAAATTACTTACTTACAATATATTTTCGAAGTATTAGGTAGAAGAACACATTACTTGTGACTCGTTCTGACTTTGCTGTTCCCAATCTACAACTGATTATAAAATCGTACCTATCTTACAGCGAAGCCTATGTAGCTTTCCATGGCTATCACTCCTACAGATTTTTAATGGATACTAGTTCATCATTACGTTCGAACTCGGGATTGTTTTTTATTAATTTTATTAATTCTTTGCTAGACCTGAACCTCTTTACAAGTTTCAAATCATTGAGTGACTCCGTACCTCTGCAGAATAATATTAAGAAATTTTTAACGTGGTATAAAGATAGATAGATAGATATGGGTGGCACCAGCGCCTATTCCACCGCGACCTTTCCAGGTCTATTGTGGATCCCTGTTTATCTCAGATGACAAGCTCTAGCTTTGCCTCTTTGATTAGTCCTATTAGCCCTGCCAGAGGGGCTTGGGTTTGTAGTGCCTAGCTTTTGATATCTAATCCTTGCTAGACCCTCGCAGTGGCATAGGATGTGGAACGAGTCCTCTTCTTCCTCTAGGCAGAATCTGCATGATGCTTCTTCCTCCAGGCCTATTTTGCTCATATGTTTGTTGAGCTTGCAGTGTCCTGTTATCAGGCCTACTATTGTTTTGACCATTTTCCTGTCTTGGTTCAGGAGTTCGGTCGTGAATTTTGGCGATTGTTTCTTAAGGAACTGTTTCGCCTGTCTCTGTCCTGGTGAGTTCGTCCACCAGGTATGGGCCTGTGTCTCCACCCATTTTTTTATAGATCGTTTGACTGCGGTTTTAGAGATTCCGCAAGAGGGTTCCGGGCCAATTACTGCTTTTGACGAGCCTTGTTTGGCCAATTCGTCTGCTATGTCATTCCCCGGATGTCCTCCGTGTCCTGGGACCCATGTGATTGTGACTGGGTATAAAATAAATAATCTTTATCTCAATATTGACAAATGCTACTCTATGTCATATTCCAAAACTAACAAGTTGCCAACATTATCTAAATTAGTTCATTTTTATCACGTGGGCTTTGAAAATATCCAAGAACTAAATAGTGCGTTGTATTCCTTGCGAAGAGATCTTTTAAACGAGATGTCACTTCACATACCTTTCCATTTGAAAGAAAAGGTCGGAGGTGGATGGTCGGGAACAGATACAAAAATAGCATATACATAGACATGAGGGCAAGAAGAAACCAGAACATTAGGCTTGACATTGCAGATTTTTAATTTACCTATCGATCAAAGAAGATGGCATCTATCTGAATCGCAGTGTTGGTCTAAACTTGCTTTTATTATTATTATTATTATTATTCTTTGGATAACCTGTTAACAAAATACATTAATATATAAATACATAAAAAATACAATAAATTTTGAGCACAGGAATCGCAGGTGGACTTCATTCTTCAGAATGTTATTCCAGTCAGACTCTGATGGAATATTCCATATATTCCAGAATTTCTTCAGATTGTTTCTATATATTAAGCATTTGTAAAATGTGTGTAAATATTTGATTAATGTTAACATGACATTAATCAAAGGCATGGTTTGACTTTTTTAGCCTCTGCGAACAAACTGCCAGGTTTCTTTGAAAGTAAATCCATAATAAAGTTAATGCTCCACTTTTATTGTCAAGAATAAACTTCCATATGCTTAGATTAAATCCTAGAGATATCAAAGATTTGATATTCGAGGTGCTCGTACTAATTTTCTTCAGTGTGCACCAATTTTTGTTACGTGCAAAAATGCGGCTGTACGCTGCGATAATATATATTTTTTATCATATATAATGAGTATATCATGGATCATATATAATATGTTCATTGTTTTTGTTTTCACATATTATTGCCTTATAGCTGGGGTTACTTGTTGGGCAGTAAATAACACTATTATTATTATTATTTGCACCCATGATAAGAAGAATGTGTTTGAACTCTTAAATTTAAAACAAAGGAAATTTCAGAGAAAATTAAATATAGAATTAAAATATTTACTAGCAAAAATTCTGCCAAAATGTATAGTGTTTACAACACAAAAGTTGTGAGAATTAAAGCTGAATGTACTAGTTCAACACAGTCAGTAACAAAACATAAATTGATAATTTATAAATGATAATGGATGTCATAATATTGATAGAAAGTTTTGTAGTTAATTTTATAGAAAATGTTGGCATTAGACCATATTTAAATATGTCTTAAAGTTTTATTATACCTAATAATTGACAAATTTTATTAGATGATATAATTATTGTTCCGACCTTTATTTTGTAATATTCATAACATAATGCTAAATCGAAATACTAAACTAAAACACTTACATGTTTTTACTACTAGAAAAATATGTAACATATATACATATATAATAGTTTGGTCATTATCATGAATTACCACGTAATAATAGATGTAACTATTCTTATTACTGTATTAAAACACTTAATATTTTATAAAGTCGAAACTTAAGTAATATATTACATTAAATTTTAGTGGCAAAAAAGTTGACCAAGTGATTTAATTTAGTGCTTCACATAATGCATGTATTACCATTATTGTCAGTAACACGAATTTCAGAAATATTTCCAAGCCCACTTCGTTTACACTTACGAAAGCAATTTTCCGAGATTTCACATTCCGTGTTAAGATGGCAGCTATTAATAGCGTGGGCGTTCGGGCTCATCCCAAAAGGTGGGGCAATCCTCTTATGGGTGTTCCTCCTGAAATATCATAATCTTTTCAGAAGAAATATGCAAATAGATATTCAACCACGCTTAAATTAATAAGAACAATTACGTAAATTAAATGGAAGCCCGAATAAAACAGAAGAGGTTAAACATTAACAAAAATAATTATGTTATTTATATGCGTTGTGTTATTGTGGTATTGTGTATTGGAATGTTGTCGTGCTTTCTTTAAAATTGTAATTATTTCTCATTATCTTTAATTATTTCAGGAAATCGAACCGCCATTTGTGTGGGCGGAGTGAGCGGCTGGCGAAGAGGGGAACCGAACGTGGATGCCAAATGCGGTGGATAGTTGCTCGTCGGGGATCGTCTCCAACAAAATAAATAATTACGTGTGTTTTTAATTTTTGAGGTCAACGGGCTTTGTATTTTAATAATGTATAATACTATGTTTTGATAATAATGATTCCTCATTTTTATAATATTTTTGTGTTTTAGTAATAATGTAATATATTAAAGTATGTAAATAGAACAAAAATATGACTCAATTAAGTACTAATATAAAAATCTCATTTTATTTGAACTGTACTGCCCAAAAAGAATATTTTAAAATAAATATAAATTTATAAAATGTATAAGATTACAAACTTCAGTTTTTCAATGACTGCTGCAGTTTGGCCGAAACGTTGTAAAAATGTTTTTTCAAAACTATTTTAACTTGGAGAATTGATGACTTAAGCCGACTTGTATTCATGTACAAAAATACTCTTCGCGTATAAAAGTAAACATTAATTTAAATTGCTTTGGAATTACAAGACCGACCATGAAACTCCTTCTTTCTGCAAATATCTTCTCAATCTTGATTTTGATAATTGCATACATCGGCTAGTAGTAGTGTATCGCTATCGACCACGTAGTCCTTCCGCCGTGTTGTTTGTGTATAAATTCAATTAAGTTTTTAAATTAAAAAGTGTATTATCGATGCGATTTAGGAATTTGAATTTTGATAGTTTAATATATAATTTAATTAGAGCTTGAACATGATTTTGTTTTATTTTTCAAGAATACCTGTTGCTATATACAAAACCTTTTTCCGATTATGTCAATAAATGTCAGAACAAAGTCATCTCAACTACTCCACTGTTTATTGCTTAAGAAATATTTCCTATTTTTGAAATATGGAAAAGTATTATTATATTCACAAAAAAACTAGAACAATATGTAAAATTAATAAAAAACAAAAATAATTGGAAAACTATTATAATTCATCATAATGCAGATTCAAAAACTATTACAGAAATAGTAAACCCAATATTTCAACTATTTTTTTAATAATTTTAATTTTTCCTTTTCTATGTTTTTCTATTGATATCAATATTTCTGTAAGATCATAAACGTTCTGGCTTAAATTTTGTCAGTTTTATTTGTATGTTTCTTATTGATTGCTTAGTGAAAAATTATAATTATTACTTTCCCTATATAGTATATATATAGGGGAAGTATTGTTTTCGTGCACGAAAATGTTTGTGGGCGCTGTATCTCAAAAACGAATGATCCGATTGAGATGTAACTTTAAACTTAAGGTTTTATCGTTAAATACTGGAACTGAAAAGCTTTTGGGAAACATTCATTAACCGGAAGCTGATGTTTACCCAAGGCGTTTTTTTAATTTTTCTCGATATTTTTCCAAATTTGAAATATATTTTATAACTTTTCAAACAAAGGTTAAAGGAAATGAGAAACTGAAGAAGTTTTATTGAGACATGTTTTTCGTAAAATTTTTAGTTAGTGAGAAAAAAATTTAAATTTATAATTTTTCAGAAAACATTTTAAATTTTTCTTTAAAGATTCTTGAAATTTCAGAAATTTCTCCTCCACACTTTTAGTTTTTATTGGAATTTTCTTTCCAAAGAATGTTCATCGAGAATTCTACAAATTTTTACAAATTTAGCAGAGGTTTTATTCAAGAGTTTCAAAATTTTTCAGAAAGTCATCATTTATTTTTATTTATAGAAATTTCTTCGTGGTTTTTGTATAATATTTCTTTCAACTTTTTCTCTAATTTTCTCAGATGATCCATAATTTTAGTTTTTTTTTACAGTGAGGTTTCTAGAATTTTTCACAAGATTTCATTTTAGATTTATAAAACATTTTTTGAGGATCCTAGAAGTGTACACTAATTTCTTTTTCTTATCTAATAAATAAAAATATATTTCCAGAATTTTTAGCAAAGATTTTATTCTAGAGTTCTAGATTTTTCAGAAAGTTCTTTCAAGATTTTGTTTAACTTTACAATTTATTAGGAATTTTTTTCTAAATTTATAGGACTTAGTTAGAGGCTTCTGGAAGTTTCAGGAATGTCTTCTCAATATGTTCAGTTAAAAGTGTACAGTAATTTCTTCTTCATATTTCCAGAATTTTTAGCAAAGGTGTTATTCGGGAGTTTTTTAGAAAATTTGTTTCAATATTTATAGAATTTTCTTCGAGGCTGTTTCCAGTAATTTCTCTTCCAGATTTTAATATTGTGTTATAAAGATTTCCTTCAGGGCTCAAAAATTAAAAAAAAATCTTTTCCAGAACTTTAGACTTTTTTCGAGAGTTCAGACATTTCCAGTAACTTTTATACAGATTTGGAGGCTAGAAAATCTGTTCCTAGAAATCTAGACTATTTTCAGTGATTTCTCCAGATATCAAGATTGTTTTTTTCAAGCTGTCTTTTAAATTGCAAAGTTTTAAGAATTATCAAAAAAAAAAATTTCTAGAAATGTAGAGAGAACAACATCTTTATTTGGACAAACAAAAATACATTTAGAATACATTTTCATTTAAAATAAGGGTTAGACTGTCCGTTTGGGCTATCGACCTTCGGTCTTTCTGCCCTGTCTTTATTCTAATTTATGTAAAAAAAAAACAAAGAAAAATTGCTGTCTAGCTTAACTGTCCGGATGACGCGAGCTAATGAATTGATGAAGAGTGATTGCTGGATGTTTGTGTTTGGGGGGGATGTTAGGGTTTCGGGGAGTGCAAAATTTATTGAGAAGGGTTACATTGAAAGGATTGTTGGCAAATTTTACACATGTAGACGAAGG
The DNA here is from genome assembly GCA_963969525.1 of Ontholestes murinus. NCBI lineage: Eukaryota > Metazoa > Arthropoda > Insecta > Coleoptera > Staphylinidae > Ontholestes > Ontholestes murinus. Next base: position 23,309,554 of record OZ018398.1, read on the forward strand.
CTTTTTTTGAAAATTTATTTTTAAAAATCTAGACTTTTTTTAAAAGTTTTGGAAATTTCTTGTAATTTCTTCTGCACATTTGAAGATTTTTTCAACTTGTCTTCTAAATCGCAAAGATTTTCTTCTAGAAATCTAGATTATTTTCTCGAGGGTTCAGGAAATTTCTAACAATTTATTCTCTAGAGTTCATGAGTTTTTTGAAGTCGTCTTTTAAATTGCAAAGATTTTCTATGAGGCATTAGGATTTTCTAGATTTTTATTTCTAAAAGTTTAGAGTTTAGAAAATGGCCAATAACTTCTTCCCAAAATTAAATTTTGTTTTCAATTTTTCTTATTAATAGTGAAGATTTTTTTCTAAATGTTTTTTAATTCGTCTTCCCTTTCTAGAATTCAGGTAAATTTCAGCAATTGCTTCTCTAAAATTCAACATTTTGTTTCAACTAGAGGCTATAAACTTATTTAGAAAGTTCTAAATTGTGAAATTTTTCTTGGAGGGTCTAGATTTTTTTAGAAAATTTTCTCCTAGAATTCTTTTCTTATTTTCGAGAAAGTTTAAAAGAATATTCACTAATTTCTCTTCCCGATTTCAAGATATTTTTTCAACTGGTTTTCTAAATTTCTAGGAGGCTCTAGAATTTTTAGAAAATTTTCATTTAGAAATCTTTTTTTTTTCAAGGGTTCAGGAAATTTCCAGAAATGTCTCTTCCAAATTTCAGGTTATCTTCTTGTCTTCTAAATTATAAAGATTTTCTTGGAGGCTCTAGAACTTTTTAGAAAATTTGTTTGTAGAAATCTAGATTTTTCTTGAGGGTTCAAGAAATTTTAAGTAATTTTTCTTTTTTGGGGCACTAGATTTTTAGGATTTTTTTTCACTTTTTCAAGAATTCAAGAAATTTCCACTAATTTCTTCTCTAGGTTTCAAGATTTTTTAAATCAACCCACTTTCTAAATTGTGAATATTTTATTGGAAGCTCTAAAATTAAAAAAAAATAATTGTTTAGAAATATAGACCTTTTTCAAAAATGTACAAAATTTCTTTCCTGAATTGAAATTCAATATGTTTTAACCACAAATTATCGTAAGTAAGTATGGATTACAACGTAGTAACGGTCGCAACCATTCTCTTTGTCAAAAATGTTTACTTTGTCAATTTTTTTATTCAAATTTTGTAATTAAAGTTATTGCAAACCGCGAGGGGATCAGTAATTAAAGTTAATAGTTTTACTGATTGGAGGGTGGGTTAGAGGGCACCCACCCTCCAATCAGTAAAACATAAGCGAGGGTTTTAATTAAAAATTGTAAAACATAAATAAACAATATTATTGCAAAATTTAATAGATTTATTCAAACAAATTTTGAAAATTTAAGAAATTTTGAAAAATAAGACATAAGTTTTCAAACAAAAGTTAAAGGAAATGAAAATCTGAAAAAGTTTTATTGAAACATTTTTTGTTTGTTATTAATTTAAAAATTTTGATTTTTTTTTGCTTATTGCTAATAAACTATATGAATGAGCTAAATGAAATTTATATAACAAGTAAATATAAAAAATTAAAAATTGAGGAAATAATTAAGAATAACCGTATAGTTTTCGAGAAAAATATAGGGAAAGTATTATGATGGCCACATCACCTTTTATTAAAGTTATTATGTTAATAAAAGGATTATAATTAAGATTTAGCTGTTTTCTTTCAATTAATCAATGACACAAATTGAGTGGGTATTATTAAAAACCTTTAATTAAAAAAAGTTCCTTCTTCAATTAATCGTATGGACATCATGCAGTAAACTTAAAAAGTTTCCGAAAATATCCAAAATACTATTGCCTCTGTAATCATTTTAGGGTTTTTCGATAGGCTTCTGACTATTTTTAAATGTTTTAACTATTTCTAACTGTATCACTGACCAAATCACTAAATAAAGGCTGGTCTGGAACTTAAATAAGACGAACTGACAATCTATAGAAAAATCTAAACAACAGAACACGATGAAATTAGAAACTGGATATGTTTATAAACGTTTTTATTGCCACGAAACGAATAGAAAATATAACTATACTTCCTCAAAAACAAAATGCTGTTCTATATTGGCTTCCTTCAAAAAAGATCCACTACCCTCCCACTTACCATCCTTACCTCAAACATCGAAACAAAACCCTTTGAAGGAAAGTCATCAGCCATCATATTGCTTCGACTCTGTCCGGCAGGCTTGTACAAATGTAACCTCCTTAAAATTCCTACCCATATTGTTTTCATTATTAAGTAATTATTTTCAAACAAACATCTATCAATGTTACAATCATTAACGGTTACTCCCCTCCTTTTACTCCTATACAAGGTCTACCTCAAGGATCCCCTACTCTATAACATTTTCTGCTTCAACATTTACAATCCTGATCCTCTTTACTTTAATCCCTTCAAATATCTTTTACAATTTGCAGATAACACAGCCCTAATTTCCTATACATCTACCATACCTAAAGCTCTACAATCGCTTCAGCAGTTTATTGACTCCCTGAAACACAGCCATTTTGCAAACGGCGAATTAAATAAATACAATAATATACTAGGCAATTTGTAATTATTTTTTTTTAGTTTTTTAGTTTTATAGAAGAACCCTAGACAAGTAAAATGGCAGATAGAGCACATTTATTAAACTATTAATCTATTAATCAATAATGGATATAAATCATTTTAATGGTCAACTAGAGAATTCTCCTGGAGATAAGTCTTTTATTGTAACATTTATTTAAACTCAAGCAATAATTCTTCGTACACTATTAGCCAGAAAAATCTGCAAAACTATCCTAAATGGTAAAGAAAAACTCTTCTTTCTGGTGATTTTGAACTACACATTAAGTATTGCAGTAGGTTGTTACGTTAAGTAATAATTTCACATGTTTCATTTTTATATTTATTTTATACCAATGAGACAATAATATATAAAGCAGGATTTATTATCAGAATATTCGCGGTTTACGAACAAAATTACATGAATTACTATCGTCTGTTTCCTTGGTTGAATTCGATGTCTACGAACTGTGTGAAACATGGCTTAGTGAGGATATTTCAGGTGGTGGCTTGGGGTTTCATGGATATAACATCTTTCGGTGTGATAGAGACTCTCATACTTGACTGAGAAGTCTCGTTGTGGTAGAATTATATATTTCAGTGATTGTGCAGTTTATAAACTACCAAGCGTTCCGGAATCATGTTACGGACAGAACGCCTCCGTAGTGGAAGAACTCATCGGTACGATACCAGATCATGATTCCTGTGTCATAGGTGACTTCAACCTTCCAAATGTAAAGGGGGACAATACGGACTTTAGCGTGTCTACCAATTCTTCAAATGGTTCTGCGCAATTTCTCATGGAAGCGTACACTACTTGAATTCGCAACAGATTAACATTATATTTAAAAATAATAAAAATGTTGTACAAGAATGGAGTACCTAAGGTGTCTAAGGCATCTACATCGGAAAACTAATACATCCCAACAAGACACCCAAAGCAATAAGTTTATTTTATCAAAACGTTCGCGGTCTAAACTCCAAAACTAAAGATTTTTTTTAATAATTGCTTTCTTTTGGACGTCGACATAGTTTTATTGACCGAAACCTGTTTAAACGACTCAGTTTTCAATCAAGAATTATTTCCGCCTAATTATACAGTCATTTGTTCAGACAGATTTCTCGGTAGTAAACCGCTTGAAAGGAGGGGGCGTAACGCTTGCCTTGCGTAAAACCTTTACATGCACGGTTATTGATACTACCAACATAACTAATGTACCTCTGATAGACTTAATACTTTGCACCTGTCACGTTGGATCCGTCGTCGTTATCATCGGAGTTATGTATATCCCGCCGGATTTACCTACCAATGACTGGGAAATTTTTACATCATCATTGGAACCCTACCTGCTTGACCGTAGATTTATTCTTATTGGGGACTTTAACTTTCCATCAGCCTTTAGTGGCAATGCACCGAAAAGTAAAGTGTCCTGTTTTAGGGAAATTCTCAACATTAAAATACACAACAACATCCCAAATAGTCATAATAGGATTCTAGACCTTGTACTTTGTAACTACGATGCTGGTATCGCTGCCTCTTGCTCTGACTTTCTGCTTGTGCCTGAGGATATCTTCCACCCTGCGCTAGAAATTAACTTTACTTAAAATAAAACCTAACATGGTTTCATTTCCCTCAAACGATGACAAAAGGTACAATTACAGGTACAAAAGTATTTTTAAAAGTATTAAAAGTAGTAAAGGTACAAAGCCAACTTTATTTCCTTATACGAGGCACTTGCGCAATTATATTGGAGTATCCTTGAGACCATTCATGATGTTGATGTGATGGTTGCTACGTTTTACTATATTCTCTATGCTGTTTTTGATAAACACGTGCCTAGAAGCCGTTTACGAAGTTAAAATTCCCACCATGGTTTACCGCTGAAATCAAGGCTAATAAAAGTGCAAAATCTTCACTTAGACATAGGAGGTTAAAAACACGTGATTCCGCCCTTCTATTAGAGTTTAAAAGACTTCACCAATGCGTATACCGATTTCGTTAAACGAGCTGAGTCAGACATTAAATGGAACCCTTCTCATCTTTGGAAATTTGTGGCAAGTAAACGTGGAAGAACTCGAATACCAGGAAAACTTCATAAAGATTCCCGTGAATTATCTAAACCAATGGACATAGTCAATAGCTTTGCGGACGCCTTTCTCAGCAACTACAGTGATGCCTTCATGCCTACGTGTCATACTGACTCGGCTATATATCCACCTTTCTCACTTGCATGTGTTAATGAGGCGCAATTTATATCAATAATAGCTCAGCTCCCCAATAAATGGTCATGGCTCAGCTCAAGAATGGGGACTCTACGGATATTCACAACTACGGCCCAATCTCAATTCTATCTAATTTTGCCAAAGTACTCGAAACTGTGCTTCATAGTTCTATTTTTAAGAGTATTTGTTCAAATATTAGTGTTATTTTTGACAAACTCACCTCACTCACCTTTGTGGATTTCGTCCGCTCGGCTGCTTCTAAATCGTTAGATTTCATACTCAGGACCAGCAAGGATTTTCTCAACACTGATGCTATTAAATCATTGTTTCACGCCTTTGTACTAAGTAAAATGGAATATTGTGGCCTAATTTGGTATCCAATCTATGCGAATCGCTCTCTGCCACTAGACCGCCTTCACTGCAGGTTTTTGAAATTTCTCTCTTTTAAACTAGATGGTAGGTATCCGTCTAATGGAATTCCTCAGGTTGAACTACTCGAACGACACAAAATGGTATCCCTGACCTCGAGACGTGACCAACGCTGCGCGATGTTCCTGTGGAAATTAATACATAGTCTGATTGATTGCTTGCAGTAATTAGCTGGGATTTCCTTTCATGCACCAAGCCTCCCTACGAGATTTACCTCCACCTTCAGGCTGCTTACCCTCGCACCAACGTTCTGCAGCGAACCCCAATTATGGTGCTCTGTCGCTGTGCTGAGAAGTGGTTCGAGGATATTTTTCTCTAATTTTGTTTTTATGCCATATTCTATGGGTCTGAATGGAAGAACATTTAATACAAGTGAATTCCGCCCTTCAGCATGCTGACAAAATTTGTATATTTTACATATGTATACTTTTTTGTGCCAATTTTTGTTAATATTTTATAAAAGCATGTATGATAAAGACAAATATAATATAATATAATATAATATAATACTTATATTATTCTCTCACTTAAACTTTTTGTATTGATTTTAATGTATTTATTGTGCCGATACTTATATGTGCAAGCTCTCCATTCTTGTTAAATTTTACGTTTGTTCACCTGTTTTGTTAAGCTTATTACGTTAATATATATTCTCTTAACTTATATTTGTATTCTTAATCTTAATCTTATATTAGTACTGTATTTTATACCATTGTGCCTTGTAATTGGGTGTTAAAGTATTATTATTATTATTATAGAAAACATTAACTCAGTCTTGTTAGACTTGATATTCTTAGACTCTTTCTTTACTAAAAACTGTACTATTTCAAGAGCTCCATTTCATATTTTACCTTGCGATGATCATCATCCTCTTATTATAATGGATATTAAATCACTAAGAGCAAATAAAATTATTTTGTATATAACTATTTTAATGCCGATTATGTTTCCCTGAGTAAGCTATTTGAAACACCATTGGACAATTGTTTTCGATGATATTAATCCTAACATTGAGTGGTTTTATAAAACTATATATTCGATTGATTTGTGCGTTCTCAAAGTTGAAAAGAACGATAATTCTTTCCCCAAACGTCGTTTTCCTAAATGGTAGTCTGAACTTATTGATCCTATTCTTCTAAAAAAAAGCTACACTTGCAGATTTCCAGGCGTTTAAAAGCACCCGAACTCGTTGCAAAATTATGTCTTAAGCATGTTACAATAATTATGTATAATCTTAGGAGCAATCTCTAATTAAATAACATAAATTATTGTGGAACTACGTAAACTTAAATAAGAATAGTTCTTCTATTCCTGAAATATTTGACAATAATGGTGTTTTCGTAAATATTATGCAGAGCATCGTAAACTTATTTGCCACTCAGTTTGGGTTAGTGTATGGTCAACCTGTAAACTGTGATTATTTGAAACAACGCTATACTTGAACTTAAACTTCAACAATTTCTCTCAAATATAAATCCCAGATGTTCTGTATGAATGAACACAATTAAAAGATTCCAAATGATCTGGGCCGGATAAATTTCCATCGACTTTGTTGGGCAGTGTGCTTTTTCGTTTAGCCATCCGTTATGGATACTCTTTAACTAATCCTTGATCTCTGGGAATTTTTCTTCCCTATAGAAGGGTGCCATAATAAAACCAATCTTTAAGAGCGGCAGTAAGAGTAATTTTACAAATTATCGCCACATTTTTATCCTGTCTTTTATTCCAGAAGTATTTGAGAAGCTAATTGCTACTACTTTATCAGACTGTCTACTTCCGTTATTGTCTAATAAACAACATGGTTTCAGAAATGGTTGTGCTACTTGGTCTAACTTACTTTAAATATATAACTTTAGCTTTGGAAGATGGGTACGAAATAGATTTCATCTGCACCGACTTTTCAAAGGCCTTTCATACAGTTGACCATGGCATACTTCTTATGAAACTTGAACATCGGCATTAATGGTATTATTTTGGAATAGCTTTCATCATATTTAACCAATAGAATACAAGCTGTTCGTGTGGGTAGTTTCATTTCGTTGGAGATATTCGTTACTTGAGAGGTACCACAGGGGTCACATCTTGAACCATTGCTATTAAATATATTTATAAATGATGTACTTAATTGTTTTCATCACTCTGAATGTCTTCTGTTTTCCAACGTCATGAAAATATTAAAAAGAACCACTGACGCAATCTCATCTGCATTGCTTCAACAAGATCTGGACAGATTTAAATGCAGTATCATGATAAAATATGCGGCTTAATATTAGTAAATGCAATGTAATTACATTTTCTTAAAAAGAACACTGGCAGATAGAAATTACTTCATCGACAATAGTGGGGTAACTCAGGTGTCCACTGTTAAAGATTTAGGACTAATAATTTCTAACAGGTGGAGCTTCCACAATTATATAAGCTCTATAACAACAAAAACCTATCGAGTTCTTGTATTTGTTAAACGATGTAGTATTGAATGTATAAAATACTGTTTTAAAGCTTCATACTACTTTTATTAGCTCACATTTGGAATATTGCTTTATAATTTGGAGTCCTTTTAACACGATCGAGATTACAAAGTTTCTGAAGTATCTTTCTTTGAAATTTGGACTAATAGAACCTTACCTGGAACTTTAAGAGCAATTGAATATCGACTCCTTGTATATGAACTAGGAATAAACTTTTAAATGGCTTGGTTAGTTCATCCTACTTACTAAGTTTAATAAATAGTCATATTTCCAAAAGAGTGATGCCTTCTTCTCGCTTTTTCGAAGAGCAATATTATAAAACGAATTATGCAAACACTATGGAATTCCTCGAATTATTAATAATTGCAATCAAATTAGTATTGATCTTTGTAACGTTAGCATCAACAAGCTACGTCTTCTATTACGCAAAAAATCTAATTTATTTGTATAGTTAGTTATAATAGTGTGCTTTTTTAAATTTATAATAATGACTATTCATATATTTTCGTATCCCTCTTTGTGTGTAATGGCCACCCGTAATTAAATAAATAAATAATTATTTTTGAGTTTTAGAGAAGAATCTTAGGTAAGTACTAGTGTGAAAAAAACACTCCAAGATTTTTTAATTAAATTATTAAAGCTTTAAGAAATAAGAATGTAAATTATTTTATAAATCAAGTATAGAGTTGTAATTAGGCATCGTTTTCTCCTGGTTATGTCTTCTAGTGCTGGTCAGATATGAAAATGTTTTTGGTTACGCTATTATTCCAAAGACAAAGGTTAGAGCACTAATTAGTGAACCCTCTTTGAATCAAAAGCAATAATTCTTCGTTTTCTATTGGACTGAGTCTTAAATCATGTCATTTCCGACCAATAGGCCTACAAATAAGAAATACACTCATATTTTAACCAACTATCTTCAATCTATCTAACCTAAATATCATTTAATTCTTCAGTTGCCATTAAAAATAGTAAGTGAATCGATTCAGTTGTCGTTGTAATGCCGTGGCCGAAAGATGGTAAAGCAAAACGAGGAATATCGCTATAATTTTTTGTTTTATTTCAGAAAAGCGAAAAACGCAACTCAAGCCCATAAGTAATTTTAATGCCAAAGATGCGGCCAGTTGAAGGCGAAGACGATAAAATAAAGGCATTATTCGAAGTATACCCACATTACACGACTCGAAATGTCACAGAAATATTAAACACTTCTCAAACGACCGCTGAAAGACATTTTCACAAGCTGGGGTATGTTAATAAACTCAATATTTGGGTTCTACATAAACTCCAAGAAATTCATTTAACAAAGCGCTTAAACGCCTTCGAGCAACTCTTCAAAAACAATAAAACTGATCCATTTCTCAAATGTATTGTCATTGGCGATAATAAATGCCATCGACCATACTTAATATACATTACGCCGTCCGTCTACTATTTTGATCTTAACAAAACTCTTTAAATTGCCCTTGCTTCATTTTTTTGCTGACAATGACCAGAAGTTCTTTGAGCGTGGGATCATAATGTTATTGGAAAGATGGCAAAAAATCTTCAAAAAATGATCAATATAAAACGGAAAAAATATTTATTTAAATAAAAAATCGCCTTTGATTATTATAGTGAAAAACTGAAATGACTTAAGGCTCAACCCAATACTTCGGATTTTTTATACTCTAATAGATCCCTTTTATATATATTAAAATTAGAACATTTGTTATTTTCTATGTTGATACATTCAATATTCTGACATGTGTTTCAGTATGTTTCAACCGAAACTCGTATCAGAAACTGAAATAACAAGTGTTCTAATTTTTAAAGTTTTATTGTCCTTTTCCATCAATTTTACAGCAGAAATAGTGTTAACTTTATTAACTTTAAATTTCTTTTAATCTTCAGAATCAACCACTGACATAGTGATTGTAATATAATGGAGATTTTTTTTCTCCAATTTATTATCGAATGGGTTAAGTTTACACCTAAATTTCTTTGACGTTTTTATTTAGGGAAGAGTTATAATATGCGTACGAACCACATAAATCGCTCAAGATTATTGCTTTAAGATTTTGCCTTGAATGGTTTGTGATAACAGAATCAGTGAAGGTCGGTTTCCTATATATATCAAATGAGAGGTCGTAATATTAATATTAGTCTCAATGAACATTTGCGCTCTTTTTGGCTAAACCAAATTGACAAATCAACATTTGCAAAATATCTTATTGATGAGAAATGTTTTTTGGTAAAGATGAACTTTCGATAATTTATTGCGCCAAAAAGGGACGAAAAAATAGAAACATTAGAAAGTTCATTTGCCGAAACTACAGTCAACAAGAAATAAACAGTATTATACAAATAAAGAAACTAAGTCTTTTATTTTGTATTCAAAATGTAAAATTAAGTAGAAGTTTCAAATCATAATATTTGCTTAAATTCCTACCAAAAGATGTAAAAACTGTTTTCTAAATTAACCCAATCCATAAGAGCATATATGCCCCCATTTATCTGGCCGTGATAGTAACACTTATCACCATACTCTATATTATACCCATGCATATTAGGCAAAATAACACAAAAAAGTATTTAAAAAATAACCATTGTGTTTCCGACAGCAGTGAAGTGAAGTGAAGCGTGATGTCTGTAGTGTAAAACCCCACACTTCAAAGTTATTGGAGTAGGGTCAAGTATGCCGAAATGTTTCCTTGGATATGTCTTTGATGAAATATAGAAGCAGGTTATATAACATATACTTTTAACAAAATAAAGAGAGCCCGATTCGTAATAAAATACCACAAGCACACAATAAGTGTAAAAAATGGCTATGTAGCATGAAACTTTTTCTCGATACGATGAAAGAAGTTAATTTGTTACAAAAGGGCCATTGTTTATATATTGATAACTGGTATAGCTCAAGTGATTTATATAATAAATTGTATAAATTAAAAACAAATATTTGTGGCACGATGACAACAAATACAAAACATATGCCTAAATATTTAGAAAGTAAAAAATTAAAACAAGGTGAAGGAACTATACTACAAAGTAATAATATTTCCACAATAAAGTGGAAAGACAGAATAGATGTCAACATGTTATCAACAATGCATGACCTATTTTTTGCTGATACGGGAAACAAAACTACAAAACTACAGGAAATATTGTAAAGCCAACAGTTTAGACTGCAATAAAAACATGGCTGGAGTTAACGGTGGTGATCAAATTCTCAGCAAATATCACTCTCTGTCGTTATCAAAAATTGTATAAAAAATAATTTTTTTATTGTCTCGATATGATTCTTCTGAATAGTAGTTGTTTTTAAAACTATTTACAAGAACAAAACATTTCACGTATTTAGGCAAAAAATTGCGGAGAAATACTTGAAAAAATTCTACCAAAAATAAAAACACCATGTTTATCATTATCACGAAGATTTGCCGGTGAATATTTTCCAATCCTTTCCCCAAATTATTTATTTATGCAATATTGTTTTTTATTTTTCTTACTCTGAGACATTTTCATTCAAATGCAAACATTTGGCGATAAGAACGAATTTTCCACGTGTGATGCAAATGGATCAGATCGTTTTTTATTGTGTTTTCAAATAAAATCAAAATTAAAATAATACTGAAGATGATTGTTTTAACTGGGCGTGCACCAAAAGTATATAAGGCAACTGTAAACCATTATCTGATTTTGAAATAAGACACTTGTTTGGTTTCATATTGGTATATTCAGTTTCCTGACACGTGTATCGGTCAGTGACGACCATTTTCAAAGGAATTACAAAATTAACTAATCCTTTGAGAATAGTCGTGTCAAGAAACTGAATATACCAATAAGAAACCAAACAAGTGTCTTATTTCAAAATCAGATAATATTCTATTTTCGTTTCATCAAGAGTGCAGTGAGCAAAGTATTTACCGTATTGTAAACCATTAAACATAATGGGCGCCTATGTACTCCATAATTGTAAATGTTTGATAAGTAACTTTGAAAATACTTAGTTTATATGTAAATATCTACAAAAGTTACAATCAATTTCAGACTATAAGCCGAAACGTATTGTAAAATAAGATCTCCGAATGCTAACGTAATTACGGGGATAGAGAAACGCTTTAGGAATATTGCATACGAATTAGTACAGCCACTGAGTTCAATTAGTCAATTTACTAAAAACATCTTTCTACTAAAAACATCTTTCTACTATTTGATGATTATGAGTTAGTTACATATTAATGATTGCAATTGGTTGTTATGATAGATAAAAATTTCAAATGCTTCTTTTAATGTTTATTTGGTATCAATGAGTCGAACAAAGTAAAGATTTTTATTTTAATCAACGTAATAACCTTTAACTTTTCAGGGAGTCCGAAGTGGTTCAGGTAAAACCCCCTTCACTTATATAGCCAATCCGTAGCCTCGAGGACGGTAGCGCATTACCTTTAACCTTTGAACACTTTTGAACACTATAATCAAATTTAGTGTATGCTGAGAACATAGTATGATTATTTAGTGGTAGCAATAATACAATCATAAATATTAAATGGAACAAATTTCTACAATTTCAACAAAATGAGCTACAAGTATTTCTTGCCATGACTACAACAACTACGAAGGTGGTCGAGGCGGAGCCAAGAAGGTCGACGCAGGAGAAAAAAATCCTCTGCCGGAGAGGCTAAAAAAGCCTAACCCGCCACCACTGCTTCTGAGAAGAATATAGCAAAATTGAAGTCAAAGTCATCGCCTCTGTCAGAAGTAAAAAAACGCCCAAGAACGGTCGCACCAAAAAAACCCAAAGTAGCTAAGCCGAAGAGAGCGAAGGGCACTCCGAAAACCGTCGCAAAAAATCGTCTCCAAAAGTAAGTAGTTGACCACTATCATTTTTCTAATGTGGTAACATGTGACAACGGTAGAACCTGTGGCGATGTCACTCTCCAAAAATAATTGAATGATGCCCCTAATTTTGCATCACCGGAGATTGGATCAATACAAAATATTCAGGAAGATGGATAGATTTCAATTGATCAGTATGGTCAATGTATTGTAACGTTTTTGCACGTTATACGGGTGTGTAAATAATTGCAAATGATTTATTGAAGTCAATTAATATTACCAGCACGTATTTACATCTGACATATCTATCTGACACTTATATCTTATTTCGATCCCGTCGGCACGTCCATGACGCATCCCCTCTCCCCACGCGTCTCGTGACACTGCCCCCTCCCTAAGCATGTTTCGTCCCGAAATGAGTCCTCCGGCACCTTATGACGATACCTGCACTGGGACCCCTTTTTACATTTTGACGTTCGAAAGAAATAGCAGTCTATGGGTTTCTCATGTCGTATACCACTGGAATTATAACAGCATACTAATATCTCGATCCCAGAATTGGCAAAAAGGACTTCCACCATATTTCTGATTGTTCTCCAGTCCAATTGGTCCAACCCACAAGCTAGTTTCGGTATTGCCAATTTCTTGATACCCTCACGTAGAAGTGAATCCCTCAACTCATTTAATGATAGCCATACATCCCTGTAGGTTTGCTTCTGATGAGAGTACTTCTTCGTTACCAGATAGTAAATCATCCTTTTTGGTAGGTGGCTACTAACATCTAGGTGGACTATGCTTCCGACTTTAGGACATTGAGTGCGTAGTTCCTCCAACCTTCCAAATTTCTTTCTGAAGACGCTAGCAATTCCTCGTGACATCTTCAAATCCTGGGCCACACAATGGGCAAGACAATAGTCCGAAGGTACTTGGAATAGATCTCGTTGTTCTTCTCTCGTTACATCAAAATGACTCTTACGTCCATCAGAGTGCTGAACCATGAAGTCCTCAAATGCCTTCTCGTCGCTTTGTTCAACCACCGCACGAATCGCTGCGCCATCTTCTTCGCCAGCATAAGGGGTCAGACGATTGAAATGAACAACTCTTGGTTTTCCTCGGGGTGGTTTTTGAATCCTGTATACGATGTCGTTGATTTTGTCTATTATCTGGTATGGTCCATTCCATGATGTTTGCAATTTTGGGAAGAGACCTCGGCATCTTTGTGGGTTAAATAACCACACCATATCTCCATCTTTATAACCACTGTGATCCGTGTTTAGGTCATAATTCTCTTTCATTCGGTCGCTAGCACGTTGGATGTTGGATCGCACATGATTATGGATTTTATCCATTTTTCGTCTCAGGTCGCTCACATAGTCTTCCCCTGCCAAATCTTTTCCCGGAGGGCAGCCGAACTTTAAATCACATGGAAGTCGAAGCTCTCGACCCATAACGATGCTCGCTGGAGTCTGCCCGGTTGTTTCGTGTACAGCCGATCGATACGCCAGCAAGAAAAGATGGAAATGTTGGTCCCAGTCTCTTTGATGGTCAGAGACTACTTTTGACAAATAGCTATTGATGGTCCTATTCATTCGTTCCACCATACCATCTGATTGTGGATGCAGAGCTGTTGTCCTTGTCTTATGAATCTTAAGGATTTTGCATACCTCTTGAAAAAGATTCGATTCGAAATTTCTTCCTTGGTCAGAATGTAGTTCTAAGGGAACGCCGAAACGACATATCCACTCCTTAATTAGTACTTCCGCTATTGTTGAAGCCTTTTGGTTTGGTAACGCATAGGCATCCACCCACTTACTGAAGTAATCCATTACCACCACGATGTATTTATTTCCTTGGTGAGACTCGGGGAATGGCCCAGCGACATCAATTGCGATTCGCTCAAAAGGACTACCAACGTTGTACTGACGCATAGGTGCTTTCCTTCGTCGTTGTTGGCCGTTACTTGGTGCACAAATCACACATTTCTTGCACCATTCCCTGACGTCTACCTTACAGTTCACCCAGTAGAATCTCTGCCGAAGTTTGTTTAAAGTCTTTGACATACCCAGGTGTCCACCGAAAGATCCACTATGAATCTCTTTCATCACTTCAGGTATTCTACTCTTTGGAATTATAATCTGCCTTCGTTCTTCGCGGCCTTCTGAATCTTTGAATATGCGTTTAAGCAGTCCCTTGTCCAGTACAATTGAATCCCACTGAGCCTAGTATGACTTCAATTCAGGCGAATATTTGGAGACTTCATCCCATGTTGGCCTGGTTCCACTTTTCTTCCATGTCATCAAGGGCTTTAGAACAAGGTCGTCGTCTTGATCCTGCCGGATTTCTTTTAAATTCCAGTCATCGCTTTCTACAGCTGTTCGGAGTACTTGACTTTCCTTTGATTCTGCGTTGTTACAGTGCTTGCAATTTTCTGGGCATGGCCTACGCGACAAAGCATCTGCATTCCTGTGGATCGCTCCAGCTCTGTGTTCAGTGTCAAAGTCAAACTCCTGAAGTCTTTCCAACCATCTTGCGACTTGTCCTTCCGGATTCTTGAACTGAAGAAGCCATTTAAGAGCAGCATGATCGGTTCTCAATAAGAATTTCCTTCCATATAAATATTTATAAAAGTGTTCTACCGATTTGACTACTGCAAGCAACTCTTTTCTCGTTATGCAGTAGTTCCGCTCCGGCTTGGATAAAGTCTTGCTAAAATAGCTGATCACTATTTCCTGCCCATCCTGTATTTGTGATAAAACAGCTCCAATTCCTACATTGCTTGCATCGGTATCCAACAAGAACCTTCCCTCTAACAACGGATAACTTAGAACTGGTGCGCTGATAAGTGCGTTTTTCAGTTTCTGGAACGCCTCCTGACATTCCCCGTTCCAGAAGAACCGTTGTTTTCCTTCAGTGAGGCGGGTTAATGGTTTAGCGATGTTTGAAAATCCCGCAACGTAACGACGGTAATACGTGCATAATCCAAGAAAACTCCGGAGTTGGTGTAAATCCTTTGGAACTGGCCATTACCTCACCGTTGAGATCTTTTGGCCGTCGACTGCAATACCTTGGCTTGAAACAATGTGTCCTAGGTACTGCACCTCTTTCTTGAAAAGGTGACACTTCTTCGGGCTGAGTTTCAGTCCAGAATCCCTTAATCGTCGGAATACCTCTTCTAAGTTCTTCATGTGGTCTTCGAAGGATTTTCAAATTACAATTATATCGTCGAGGTAAACCAAACATGTTTTCCAAGATAGTCCTGTTAGTACCGTCTCCATTAGTCTCTCGACATCGCGGGTGCATTACATAGTCCAAATGGCATAACATTGAATTGCCATAATCCATTGCCTACTGTAAATGCTGTTTTTTCTCTGTCCTCGGGAGCTACTTCAACTTGCCAATATCCGCTTTTAAGATCCAGTGTGGAGAAAATAGTAGATCCAGCCAAGGTATCTAATGTGTCGTCAATTCGGGGTAAAGGATAACTGCCCTTTTTGGTCACATTATTTAGTTGACGATAGTCAACACAGAAGCGAGTTGATCCGTCCTTCTTCTTTATCAATACCACTGGCGAGGCCCACGGACTACTATATGGTTCTATAACGCCCTCGCTCCCCATATCCTGCACAATCCTATCAGCTTCCTCCCGCTTCGCCAGTGGCAGTCTTCTGGCTGTCTGCCTAATCGGTCGAGAATTTTCGGTATTAATTTTATGTTGAACGATATTGGTTCTTCCTTTTTGTCCAATATCAAATACGTCCTGATATTCTATGATCAACTTTTTTACTTTTTCTCTTTTTGTTGGATTACAATCTTGGGTCGAAAGGGAAATCAACTTTTCTAGTTCCGGGTAACTCATTTCATTGTTTTTATTCTCTGCTGTGGTTTTCCGCAACATCGATGAAGCAGCAGAACAATGTCCTAGCAGCACTCCCTTCCTCAAATGAACAGAGTAATAGTTAGTATTGATTATTCTAACTAATACATTGTTATCGGTGCAAACGAGTGTTTTTCCTATTGCTACTCCTCGTCCCAGTTTATCGTCATCAACGATAGGTTCAAAGATCATAATGTTTTTGTGATGGGATGCTTCTTCCAATTGGCCCTCAATAATTACCTCACTTCTCTCCGGAACTGATGTTTCCGTTGGAAGGGTTACTCGTCTCTACCAATATTCCGTCTGTGGAGTACCACCTCCTCTCCATTAACTTTTAGGATTCCATTCTTAAGATCCAACAGGAAGCCTCTAGTATTCATGATGTACATACCGAGAATTAATTCGTCTTCAATGTCAGCTACTATGAGTTGGTGTTGTCCATTCCAGCATTCCACTTTCTTCCTGTTTGCTAACGATTCCTTGATGATATCTTGTATCATTTTTCTAAGATCATCCAATCCTTCTCGTGAATCTTCCATTTTCCGAACACGGCCTTGACTCCTAACTGTACTTTTCGCTGCTTCAATCTCGAGCGCACGAGACAGTGCGTCTACTAATTTAATTGGTCGAGCGAGTATTAATGCCTGATGTATGTCTTTATCCTTCAATCCATCTAAAAATGCCTGCACAGCTAATGTTTCCAAGAGGTTCTCTGTTGCACCAGGATACGCCAGTCGTGTTAATCGAGCTATATCTGCTTCAAATTCTTGCAAACTCTCATCAGATTTCTGGCAGCGATTTTTAAGTTGTGAATGATACACGTGTTCAAGCTGTGTTTGACCATACCTTATTTTCAGATGCTTGATTAATTGGTCGTAATTCATCTCACCCTGGGACACTCTCTGCAAGACATTTGTTGCATCCCCACGCAGTGTTAGAATTAAAGCTGTAGCCTTCTCTGTTGCGTTCCTTCCATTGGCTGATGCTGCGGCCTCAAATTGTCTAAGGAAATTATTCCAAGAAGTTTGGCCATCAAAATTAGGTCGTTTCATTTTTATCGAGTGGACAGAATAATTTTTTATGTCATTTAATTCAATTCCTCCGAAATTTCTTTTTATTTCCGATAATTTTTCTTCCATATTCCTAGAAATTTCCAGCATTTTATCGGAATTTTCTGTCATTTTCTAATATATTCTCTTTTCCACGAGTTCCGAATTTTCATTAATTTTATATTCAATTTCGATAATTTTCCTTGAATTTTCTAGAGATTTTTCTTCCAGGTTTTTAGAAATTTCTAGCATTTCTTGTTTCATTGTATTGGCATTTTCCGTTAAGTTTTCTTCCAGATTCCTAGAAATTTCCAACATTTTCTCTGTCATTTTATCGGAATTTTGCCTCAATTGCTCCATAATTATTGCTGTGTCGCCTCCGATATCAAATAAAAATGTGTCTGGATCATGGCCTTCTTCTTACAGCGCTTCCTTAAGTCTCTGTTGTAACACACTCTTCTTGCCGCTCGTATCCAAATCCCGTTCTTCCAGTTGCACTTTTAATTCAGCCACTTTTAGGTCCGTTATTGTAACGCACTTCGCCATTTTGTTTGCAATTTTTCACACCCCACACCTGACACCAATGTAACGTTTTTGCACGTTATACGGGTGTGTAAATAATTGCAAATGATTTATTGAAGTCAATTAATATTACCAGCACGTATTTACATCTGACATTTCTATCTGACACTTATATCTTATTTCGATCCCGTCGGCACGTCCATGACGCATCTCCTCTCCCCACGCGTCTCGTGACAGTATCTTAAACCTACAGACTTCTATTTTTTAAGTCACATTAAGGCACAAATACATCAAACTTAGCAAAATGAAGATTTAGTTACGGGCATGCACTGCTGTAAAAATAAACTCTCAAATTTTCCAACGAGTTCATCAAAAAATGATTCGCAATGCGCAGTCTTGTTTAAATTAAATTTTGATCAACAGCTGATTATAAGTGTTATAATCTACATCTATGCAGATTGTTACTCCAAGTTTGAAGTTCATAGATATGTATAAGGTTGCCTTTTATATTACGTAACAAAGAGAACAAAATAAAGTAAATGAATCATCATATATGGGTTTACTGTTTTCAAATTATTCTCCACTAGGATCAATACACTTTTGCATTCGCTTGAATAAATTTTCGAAGAACTCTTTCAATTCCGATTAAGTTGGCTTCAGAGCATGCTTCTTCAGGTGCCGAAAAACGTTGAACTCGTAATATATTTTTAATTTGGTTTATTTTCCTTAATTTTCCAAAGACTTCTGAGAAAGAAATTGTGTATTATTCATATTTGACCACAGGATATGGCTTCTCCGGTTTTTCCGATAAAATCAGGCGACTATTTGCTTCGAAATGCTTCGTGCGCGAATTTGGCTCATTTTGAAAGATACAATTAAACACAATAATCACTTTGTTTTGTATAACCGTTATTTATTTGTATGGTGACCAATGGTTTCAATACATCAGCGTATCATTTTCAAACCGAAACTTTCGGTTTCGGTTAAATAACGGTTATACAAAACAAAGTGATTATTGTGTTTAATTTTATCATTAAATATGTATAACGAAGTAGAAGCCTCCATCGTCAATGAGTTCATTTTGAAAGACCCATACAGTCGACTGCTCTTTACTCTCGGGCTCATACGCATATATTCATGATTCCTAACCTGTTAAGATATCTCAGACGTGTGTTGAAGCAAAGCAATCGCATTTCTTGAGCATTTTTGTCGACAAATCGACATAAGGCTTTTTTAAGTGATGCAAACATTTTTTTGACAGGCAAATGTTCATGTAATATTGAATGTATGTTGGTCCCACTATTGCTGAAGGATACCTCAATCATACGATAAGTAACATGACGATCTTCAAAGCACAAAGCATCAATGTTTTCTGAAACAGCAACGGATTTTGAACGACCTTCATAAAATTCATGACCAAGTGAATTGAATTCCATATACCATTGATGTATATAGTCTGTCCGTTGGATATTCCGTCGTACGTCACAAACTATCGCTTCAAAAAACGACGATAGTTTTACAATGCGTTCTTTTTCTAACCAAACCAAATACTTTATCAGACTGAATGTTTTTGTGTCGTTTCTCGAAGCGATATTTTGTGACGTAGGACGGAAGATCCAACGGATGGACTATAGTGGATTTAATGTTGCTTTATCGCCAAAAGTCCAATTATGTTCATCGATGGACTGTCATTGAGATAATAAACGTTGAACTTTACGTTTGATACATCGGTTGTTGTTAGATGAATCGTCTATTCCCGAATCATAAAAAGCAAAACTCGTACAAGAATCCACATTGTCAAATATACGATTTACGGTCTATCTAATAACTATCAAATATAGCTGTTGGATTCTTTGTTTATTTTTTTCATCTCATTTTGAAAGTACTGTAAAATATTTTTCAAATAAAATGCGCCATTAAACTCCTCACGGAATTTAGTCTGATTTTGATGCAATAGTCAAAAGCCTAAACAGTATTCATATTACTATATATATTATAACCTTCTGGAATTTGTCAATACAATTTAAATCGTACATATTTAAAGTTTTTTATTCTCTTGTACTTTCAGTTTTTAAACATTTTAGTTTATTTTTGAATAATATTGTATGTTTGTTTATTCGGCCACAATTTTTGTTTCATAGTATTATATTTTTTAAACTGAAGCCAAATGAGAAAAGTGAGGAATATAGTTATATTATTAGAAGTGAAGAAATAAATGAAAAATATTGTTGTTCCTTACAGTACTAATATGGCATCGCTAACGTTTTATGTGAATCAAGTCTAATTTTACACAATTAAAATCTGGCGTGCATTCATTATGGGAAGTCGCGAGGTGTTTTTTTGGGCAGAATGTTTACACGAACAGCGGGGGATGTTCTCCTCGTGTGTATGCCGAAGGTGTTGAAGCAATGCCCGCGTAGACTGAAAGTTGCCAGACGGACGGAAATTGCTTCTGTAGTTAGTACACGATGCTGCCAGCAGATTTTCACCGACAAAAAATCCGAGCCTTTCGTAAACAGGCACATACATTCAGGCGCACCCACGCTTTCATCATTTTCACTAGAACACCCGTGCAGAATTTGTAATTCTCAGAACATGGAGAAAACATTTAGATGGAATTGAAAAAAAAACACATAATTAAAGAAGAATAAAATATTTATTTCTTAATTGAAATTCGAACGGCCATCTTCCTGCCTAATTTATCTCATTCATCTTTAATTATGATTTTTTTTTCATTTTTAGATGATCATAATTTTTCAATTTTCAGACATTTATAAATTTAGCAATCTTAGAAAATTAATTGACAGGTCCACATAATGGACAATATTATTTTGCTAAAGGTACAGATTCTATTTTAGTAGACGCAGACTTGCTTGTAGACACGTCAATATGTACTTATTTTATTTCTTGTATTTTGACTGGTGTATATCACTGTCTATTCTCGTAGATGTCTGATAAATTTAAATTGCCAATAATAACAATAAGAATTGTGCTTCTTTTCTCCTCCTATAATTGACCGACAGAGGGCATAATATTAAGACAAACATATTTCAATTTCAAAACAAAAAATATATTTTTATTTAGTATTGAGAAGATGATTATTTCTATTTATCGATTATAGATTAAAAAATATTAATTTTTTAATTATGATTAAAATTAAAATTTTATTTAAAAGAAAATAATGTTCATTTTCACTTTTTCTGCAAATTTGAAGAAATCTTGAAAATAATTAGAAACGATTGTGAAAACTAAAATTTTCATATTTACAATATAGCTGTGATGAATAGCAATTGATGAAAGATTTTAGAATTTTTGCATTTCATGATCATCTCTTTTGAAATGTTGGGATGGTTCTAGAAATTTCCTTCTAGAAGATTTAGTCCATTACAACAGCAGTCTTCGGGAGCAAATTATATTCATATATTATACGAGGGTTCAATTTTATATTTTGGGAATAGACGATCTAGGTGCTGCCATTTGACAACCCACGTCCCTAACGTAAAGTTTAACTTTTTGTCAATAAAGTTACTAACGTTTTGATGTTCATGCAACGTTTGTGTTGTTTACAGTGACATAAAAAAATATGTCGAACAAGAAATAAAATTGACAATTCCAATAAAAGCTTTCGCGCATGATGCACTTCGAAAAAAATGGCAGCCTGTTTTTTTCGGAAAAAACTAACAACTATACAATATATATTGCAAAGCGCATCATTCTCCACCAGGACAATGCAAGCTCTCGCACATCGACTCAAACAAGAGACTTTTTAAGAACTGAAACAGTCGAACTGATGGGTGATCAGCGGTACAACTCTGTTTTAGAATCCAATAACTTCTTTCTATTCCCGCAAATCAAAAATGCCAACCGTTTTCGACCATTATTATGTCAATTATTTCCAAAAGTCTTTGGCGGTTGGTTTCTTTTATTTTATTTCTTTTCAAAGATGCATCATTCTCCACCAGGACAGTGCAAGCTCTCGCACATCGGCTCAAACAAGAGACTTTTTAAGATCTGAAAAACTTGAACTGATTGGTCATCAGCTGTACAACTCCGTTTTTGGCATCCAATGACTTCTTTCTATTCCCGTAAATAAAAAATGTCAAAGGTCTTCAAAACCTGAAAAAGCACTTAATGTTTTTAAAAAAAAACATATCTAAATCGTAGAGGAAAAAGTGCTTCAAAACTGGTTTAAGCGCATTCAAAAATGCATTGATATTCATGAAGTATATTTTGAAAAACAATAAAGCCCTTGTACAATCAGTGTTTGTTCTTTTCGGAAATATAAACGCTCTCGATCATACATACGTCATGCTGATGTAACCTGCCAAAAATGTCTTCCTAATAAAGGATAAATAAACTCAAATAAAGTTTATGCTTGTTGCGTTACACTCTTGGAAATAGATATTAATATTAGGTAAAAAGTAATACTTGTTTTTTTCCATGATGTTCTAAATTTTGGAGCAAAACAAGTGTTGCCCTTCACCCAATACGAAAACTAATATGAAGTAAAATATAAAAGATTTTTGATGTAGAAGAGGAACCTGTCGTCTCAACATCACGGTACGAGAAGGATTTGAGTGTAAGGACATTTTTAAATACATATGTATGAACGTATTCCGTGCTTAGTTTGTCCAAAATTGTAAGTATGTTTTTTTTGTAATTAACTTATTTTTATATGTATTTTTCTAGAAAGAAGACCAAAGATCCAAATAAATAAATGAATTGTTTGCCGACTGTTTTGTATGGGCTGGACGTGGTACCAGCTTAATCTTCGAAGATGGTTCCTTCGTAATAATACTGCACTTGTATTCTAAAGATGTTTATTTTACTGGAGCCAGTTTAAGACTATTATTTATTTACAGTATTACCTGAAACTAAAAGAGGGTGGGGTGGTGCTGGTGTGGGCGTACCCTATAGTGCCGATGGTCAACTAGGGGGTGTGACAGCGCTCCAGCACCGACTGTTTAGTTTAGTTTATTTACTTTACAAGATCTATTAAAAATAACACAAAAACACATACATAAATATTAAATCAAATTTAGAGCATAGATTTTGAAGAAGAAATCTCGTAAAAGCAATAAAGACTTAATGTAACAAAATAATAAAATAGGTTTTTGATCATGCTCTCATAACTTTGATGATAAGAAGGATTGACAATAAATGGAGTGTTTCATAAAACAAATCAGTATCTACAAACAAAACAACAGAATATTTTGTCCTTATTTTAAAAGAAAATGTCACCATGTGGTGCCAGAACGACGGAAACATAGTTCAAACTTTAAATGTGCTTTCCAAGAATTTAGAAGATATTTATCAAAATGCAAACTTGCATATAATACGCTTTTACAGATGTTTAACAACTAACAAAAGGTGAAAATTTATTATGAAGGAGAACATTTAATATATAATTCTTACTGTACTTACTTCTAAAATGTTTTTGAAGATTTTTAAGAACCCGTTTAAGGAAGCCATGAAAACCAACCGAGGAAGCTACGAAAATAGATCGATTTATTTTGAATGAAAGAATTTACAAAAATTTCTCATTAAACTAAACTATTCAAAAAATCTGCAATAGAAATTGCTGAAACATTTTAAAAACCTGTAACAGGAATTGCTGAAGAAAGTCAATAAACTGACAGAGAAATTCTGAAAAATTCTGAAAATTTAAAAGAAATTTTTTTGTAGAATCGTAAAAATTTGGTGAACATTCTAAATTGCTAAAAATTTGAAACTTTCAAAAGGAAAATGGCAAAAAAAGAATAAGTGTTTTTGAAAATTTTTAACAAGCCGTGGAACCCAAGCGATTTATTCTAAAGAAAAAAACTATAAAAAGATGTTTCTTATAATGCAAATTTGCCTCTAAAATGTTTTAAGATTAAAGATTTTCACCCACCTGTAGAAGGAAGCTACGAAAACGGACCGATTTATTCTGAAGAAGAGAATTTAGAATGTTCTTGAAGATTTTTAATAATCCACAGAAGGTAGCTATTAAAACACATCGATTTATTCTTAAGGAGAAGAAGAGAATTTACAAGATTTTTCATCCTACAAAATGTTTTTGAACTTTTCAAACAATCCGTAGAAGGAAGCTTTAAATATACATTGATTTATTCTAAAGGCTAAAATTTTGAATAATTTCTCACTATGCAAACTTGAATATAACGTGTTTTTGGAGATTTTGTTATAACCCACAGAGAAGAAGAGAATTTCGAAGATATTTCTCATCATGCTAACTTGCATAAAAATGTATTTAACCAACCAAATGAAGGAAAAAATTTGGACGATATTCTCACCCTGTAGACTTGTATATAAAATGTTCTTGAAGATTTTTAATAATCCTCAGCAAGCAGCTACGAAAACACACTGATTTATTTTGAAGGGGAAAGTTTCAAAGCTATTTGTCAACATTCAAACTTGCATACAAAATGTTTTTGAAGATTTTTAACAGCCCGCAAAAGGAGGGTATGAAAACCAACTGATTTATTTTGAAGAAAAGAATTTAGATACGATATTTTCCATCTTGCAAACTTGTAAATAAAATGTTCTTGAAGATTTTTAACAACCCACAGAAGAAAGCTAAAAAACGACCGATTTTTTTTTGAAGGAAAAAATTTTGAATATATTTCTCACCTTATAGACGTTCTTGAAGATTTTTAACAATCCGCAGAAGGAAGCTTCGGAACCAGACCGATTTATGCTGAAGGAGAAAAATGAAAAGATATTTTCACCATCCAAACTTGGATACAAATTGTTTTTCAAGATTTCTAACAATCCGCAAAAGGAAGCTGTAAAATAACCAATTTATTTTGAAGTAAAGAATTTAGAAGATATTTCTCACCACGCAAAGTTGCTTATAAAATGTTTGAAGGTTGAAGATTTTTAACCACCTCTAGAAGGAAGCTACAAAAACGGACTGATTAATTATGTAGGAGAAAATTTTGAATTTATTTCTCACCTTATAGACGTTCTTGAAGATTTTTAACAATCCGCAGAAGGAAGCTTCGGAACCAGACCGATTTATCCTGAAGGAGAAAAATGAAAAGATATTTGTCACCATCTAAACTTGAATACAAAATGTTTTTCAAGATTTTTAACAACCCGCAAAAGGAAGCTATAAAAGCAACCGATTTATTTTGAAGTAAAGGATTTAGAAGATATTTCTCACCACGCAAAGTTGCTTATAAAAATGTTTCAAGGTTAAAGATTTTTAATCACCTCTAGAAGGAAGCTACGAAAACGGACCAAATAACTCTGTAGACGAGAATTTAAAAAATATTTCTCATCATGCAAACTTGCATAAAAAATGTTTTTGATATATTCTGAAGGAGAAATTTTAGACCATATTCTCATTCTGCAGACTTGTATATAAAATGTTCAGCTTGCTGACGAAATTATTTGTATGGTTTTGTTTACTGTTTTATATATTTCGATTTTTTTTATAAAGCAAGTCTGATAAAGTACCAATAAATAAATAAATAAATAAGGGAAGGTATGAAAACTGATTTATTCCGAAGGAGAAAATTAAAAAGATATTTGTCACCATTCAAACTTGCATAAAAAATGTTTTTGAAGACTTTTAACAACCCGCAGAAGGAAGCTATAAAAACCAACCGATTTTTTCTGAGGAAAAGAAGATACTTCTGACCATGCAAAATTGCCTATTATTATAGAATATTTGAAGATTGAAGTCTTTTAACCACCTCTGCAAAAAAGCTACGAAAACGGACCGATTTATTCTGAAGACAAGAATTTAAAAGATATTTCTCATCATGCAAACTTGCTTAAAAAATGTTTGTGAAGAATCTAACCACCCGCAATAGGAAGCTTAGAAAACCTACTGGTTTATTCTGAAGGAGAAAATTTAGACAATATTCTCACCCTGCAGACTTGTATATAAAATATTCTTGAAGATTTATGAAATTCCGCGGGAGGAAGCCAAGATCAATTACGAGGAGAAATCACCATCTTGCTTGCATACAAAAGGTTTTTGAAGGTTTTTAACAACCGGCAAAAGGAATCTATGAAAACCAACTTATTTGTTGCCTTTCAAATGTTTGAACACTAAAGAATTTTAACCTCTAAAAAAGGAGCCCAAGGAAACAAATCTATTTATTCTAAAGAAGAAAATTTAAAAGATAGTAGCGACCATCTAAACTTTATTTTTATCAACTTGTAGAATGAAGCTACGATTAATTTATTTTGAAGAGGAAACATTAGAAGATATTTTCACCATGCAATCTTGCAAGAAACATTTTTGGTTATCTGATTTGTATTTGTATTTAATACTTTGTTTCCCTTACAATAAATACATTTATTACAAATAGATAGATAAAAATGTGTACTTATAATTTTGACGTAAGAGATCCGGAGGGGAGTTCACTCGGCAGAATGTTCTTCCACTATAGCCTAATGCTACATTGATCTTCAGTTGATCATTTTTAAAGACTACTAATTGCAATTTTAACTTCATTTTGCTTCAAACTCATTATTTAGCGACTGAATTTCGCTCATTATATTTTTGTGTTATTCCGATGTCAAACTGACATATTACATATCTGTACCTTTGGTTATTGATTAAAGAACTTGGCCCGAAATGTAACTAAAAGTAAATGTATCTTTCAACAAATATTTTAGAAAACTGTATCTACCAACCAGAGAAAATACTGAGGTGCACATTATGTTGTAGGACAAACCGCACAACAGAACAGTGCAGAAATAGAAAAAAACACTCCTTCACACCATGAGAGAAAATTAAATTCAGGAATATTATAGTCTCCGATGCTTTGGCTACAACATTCCTAGCGTTATAGGAAGCTAACACCAAAACTGTAATCCTATAATCAGTTCGAGCCGGATTTTATATACTCAAGGAAGAAATAGCTATGTATCAAGAGAACTAATCTATATCAAGGATTTAGAAGAAGTTTTTATATCCCAATAAATGATTACCAAGAAGATTACATGATTAAATTCCAGATCCCAGAAAATGTAAATCGCAGGTATAAAAATTATTTGCAAAATAGAAATGTTAGGAAGGAAGAAAGATGGAATTCATTAGATAAACCAGAAACTAGATTCGCACAGCCTAGAATACATGTAAATCCCATAACATTGCCACACAGCGCGAGTAACATCCACAAGATTAAATACTCCATACTGACAAGTCAAGAGACATCGGGACTACAAGTATCCATGAAGTTGCTTAGAAGGATATAAAGAATTAAAAGTGCCATTTTAAGTTACGTCTAACTAATCTAAGAGGATATCTGCATCCAGATATAAACGAATAAATGATGTCCTTAAGGAATTCAAAGAAATATTCAATGAGTATGGGCTAGCTACTAATATAATTAACCATCGCTACCAGCTATCTTACAGAAACCGTATCAATTGTTGTTGCTAAGAAAACAAAAACTAGTAAGACAATTGATCGAATTAAAACAACAGGAAAATTAGTCAAAATTATCGCGGATTATCATTGCCCTTGGGACATTATATCTGATAAGTTCTTTCATTAATGAGCAACCAGTAATATAGGAAACCACAACACCTTCATCAGTAGCCATTGATGGGTAATAACCAAAGCGAATGAAGAAGTATGTTTATTTGTTGATTATATAAAATTAAACGCAGTTACTTCATGATGGCCAAGAATCGAAGTACAGGAACTTGCCAATATCCAGATCATAGGTTGAAGGTTAATCAAACGTTTGTCGAAGAACGGAGGAAATCAATGGATAATCTTTGACCCTAAGTTTGAATATAAATATGCGGCAGAAATAAAACACCATTCAAATATTATCATAGCACATTCGAGTTTCTCTACATATCTTTTGGTCTAAGAAACGTTGCCATCACATATCAACAAACGATGGATGGATTGTGACTGGAAATGCTAACGATATGATTTTTTCTTATTTTAACCGACCAAAAATATCTTGAAGAAAATATTCTCCACATACAATCCGAGGTTTAGAACTTAAATATTAACCGATTTTTTGTGCCATAAGAAAATTGTACGTTTTCTCTATTAGGCATCAGTAATATGAAGACTTAACGCTTCTATTCACTAGATGTTTTTTAATGTAAGAGATTTGTTGTGTGATTAAGATTTCCAATTTTTTGTCAGAGTTTTGACATATTTTTGTAGGTGTCTGCTGTAGTTCTGAAAGCAAAAAACTCCTGTTTATAACATTCAGATGTTTGCTTATTGAATATTTTCAATTTTTATATAAAACTGTTCCAGTATTGAATTCTCACTACCTTTTTCCTACTCTTTTCTTTACAGTGCAGATTTCCGTAGATCGTTTTAATCAATCGTTTTTGACATTTTTTTACAAATCCAGCTAAGACTTGGATATACAGCTGCAAGTAAAAATATTAGTATTGGGAGAAGTAATACACTTGTTATGTTCCATTTAAAAAAAAAATAGAACATAACAAGTGTATTACTTCTCCCAATATGAAAATTTGGTTCCATCAAGAATGTAGCAAAACAAGTACCGAAAATATTAGTACTTCTAATAGGCTTATAATCGTTTTATAATATACATTTGATTCTGATAAAAATATTCTAGGAACATCTTGGGTAGGATAACTTGTTTTGCTCGTAAGGATTTTATCATAAACATACCTTTTTAATCATATTTAAATTTCAAAATAAGACATTCCAAGAAACGGAAGCTTTAGATTTTTATAAGTTTACCATATTTTAGAAGTGTTCTAAGTAAATTCATTTGACTAATTTGTTAGTGATCATTTGGAAAATTATCTTTTTATAGGTTAAAATCACTATATAAAGACAAATTTGCTTACTTCATTGAGATTCACTTCAAGTTAACTGTAAAGAACAACTATGAAGTTCTTTGATTGTTAGATAACGTTGAAATAAAGATATTTCTTCTAATTCATATTTTTTGAAGTATGTAATCATTTTTTTGAATTTATAAAAAATACGCTCATGATGCTTGCTATCTAAATTTTTGTACGTGTTTCATTAATTTAAGTAATTTTTATAAGCAAGAAGAACGATGATATTATAGAAAAATAATATTTTAGGATTGGTTATATCTAAACATTTTGTTTTATAAATATGTATCTGAAACTGTTTTATGTTATTAATATTACTAAT
This sequence comes from Ontholestes murinus, assembly GCA_963969525.1. NCBI lineage: Eukaryota > Metazoa > Arthropoda > Insecta > Coleoptera > Staphylinidae > Ontholestes > Ontholestes murinus. Next base: position 23,338,644 of record OZ018398.1, read on the forward strand.
TGTATTTTAAAGCTACTGCTTGCTAGTTTTCAGTTTTGTCAATAGTTTATGCATTGGGGCCAATATATAGTTTTAATATTGGCCATCATCATCTACAAACATTGTTTTGAACGTTCCCCATTTTCTCTATTAACGATTTGGAAACGAGTGAATTAGCAGGTGATGTCTAGTGGCATAGTCTAATCCTGATTGACACCCTCCAAACTTTGCTTCAAAATATGATTGATACTTGTTTTCTTGCTTTGCTACACTCTTGATGAAACATATAACTCACTGGATAGGAATTAGGAATAATACGCTTGTTATGTTTCATATATTTACTATAACTTCTGCTAATAGGTTATGATGCCTAGTCTGTACGGTCTCCTAGTAGGAATCCTTTTGATTTTGACGCATCAGAAAATACTTCAGTTTAGGAACACAATCATCAACAGTACATCAATTATTGAAAATACTTGTATACTAGCCTCAAAAAAAATAAGAAAAGATTAAAAGAAAAATCGTGGAATATTTCAGAAAATTTTAACAGAAAGAAACTTCCTTAACTAATTTTCTCAAGCAACTTATAGCTACTCTAACAGCATGTGGATGGAAAGCATTTTAAAGATTATTAGCCTATATCCTATATATACCCTTTTGTAATGTGAAACATTTTCTTGTTTATATTTATAATGATTAATATTCAGATCAATTTTTATGATAATTATTATTATGAGATATTTTTTTTCAATTTCATAACACTGTGTCATGTTGGGCATAAATGTATACTGGATTATTTTAGCCTTACGCTTAATAAATATTTTAGTAGCTATAAAAATATCATTATTATTACGCGTATATGTTTATATTTTTGCATTTCATTAAGAAAATAATTTTAACTGTTTACAAAAATAAAATATGTTTTAATAATTGACAGATTGTCTGTTATTATTTCAGAGAACTTGACGTCAGCAGTCTTACGCAATTAGTGTTCAAACGTCAAGTGATGCAGTAACAACTGCAAAAAATGCAATTTATTGCTAACTTTTATTGCTGAGATTCCTATTCTTGTGAAGCAAATAATATTTTTTTTAAATACTCCATGAAGCTCATATAAAAAATTTAGTAGAACAATTTAGTAGGAATCTACAAAAATAAATGGAATGGGATAAATGCATTAAATTTTGTTTTATATATCCGTCTATATCAATATAGTAATGAACTGCTGCCGACAGAAGTTTCCTTCTTTGCGTTTAAATTTGGTGTGAATTCAATTAATTTTCGAAATGTGTTTACAGGAACGACCGTAATCGTAAAATCGTTGTAATATTCATATAGAGATGAGTCTTTATGAACGTTTCTGCGATTTAAAAACCTTCAATATTGAATAAAGCAATAAGGAAGTTAGCAGTAACAAAACATTTCGATGTAAGTGTAATATTTACTTAAAAATACGTGAATATAATTAATTAATTATTAATTATTAGTTAATTTTCTAGAACGACCTAGAGGAATACATTTTAGGGGCTTCAAGCCTGGAAACATATTACCTAGAAAACCCAGATGAGATTAAATATGGTAAAAAAATTCTTGGACAAAATAAAGAATATGAAGATAAAAAAGTCAAGAAATCTTGAAAAACAGTATAATTAATATTTAATTAATTATTAGTTAATTTTCTAAAGGACCTTAATAAATTTTATTGTTTTTAAACACTGTTTACCCTATTACGGATTTTCATATTTTATTGACAATAGACAGTAGTGCAGATTGTTAGGAACATAAATTTACCTCGACGCTGTATGCAAAGATAAAGAGTAGATTAATTTTTCGTTGAGTGGGCGTAGTTTATCGTGGTATTTTGGAAACAAACGTGCCTCCTTGAGAAATATTTTGACCTGACGCCAGCTGTAATCTCAAGGATATCTGTTTCAGATCATCTGGCGCATCCTTATCAACATGGGTGGTTTGCGCATTGCAGACAGGTTCGTAAATTGACAACCACTTTCGGTCTGGTTGTGAAGTGTTATGTGCTAGTAAAACGTATAAAACATGTGGCAACGAAATAAATAATATAAATGCAATGTTTTCTCTTTTGTCTAATTTAAATGTTTATAAAAGACACATTCGTTACTGTTCTTGTTTTATAAAATTAAAAACATTCTGATCTATACTAAATTGTTTCTTCTAATTTAATAACATAATATTTATATATGTGTAAGTGTCTAATGAAGTATAAGGTAGAATTTTCAAATATCAGTATCAATATCCTTTTAAATTATTAGTTTATAATCATTCCAAACAATATCTGAAATAATTTATTTGTAAATGTGTACAAATTAATAAATACTGAAAATGTGTGATATACATAACACGAAATTCTTTTTGTTTGGAATTATTTCAATAATATATCTGTTATGTGCTAGTAGAATTCTAGACATAATGTACTTTTAAGTAACAAATTATTTTTTACAATCCCATATAAACATATAATTATATTTAAATTATTTTCAAAAGTTCTACAACCAGATATTTTGTTTATTTACAATCTGCATCTCGCAATTTAATTTTATTGTATATATATATAAAGTTTTTCATTCTCTTAAAGATACCTTTTGCTTAAAAAGTTATGTCTTATTTTTCAAATATTGTTAAATTTCAAAATTTATTTAAATAAATCTATTAAATTTTGCAATAATGTTATGTTTATTTACCTTCGCTTATGTTTTACTGGTTGGAGGGTGGGTTAGAGACCACCCACCCACCCTATATATATAGATATTAACTTTAATTACTGATCGCCTCCCGGTTTCCAATAACTTTAATTACAAAATTTGAATAAAAGAAATTTGACAAAGTAAATTAATAAAAAAATATTATAAATAATAGGTGGAAAGGCTTTAAATCAATCTTAAATAAGATTAGCTATAGAAGGTCATTTATATTTAAACTTAAATTTGGATTATGCTTTTTTGATTCCATACAAGGTTTTATTGTTTTTAGCAGCAAAATTATCAACGATTAGCAATTAAAGTCATCATCTATATGTAGGGTGGGTGGGTGGCCTCTATCCCACCACCCATCAGTAAATCATAAGCGAGGGTTTAATTAAAATTGGCAAAAAGGCTATTCATAATAATTTGCTCTATTTTGGATTCTTTACAATTAATTGTTAAATAAATTTCATGTATCTCCTATGGTTTATTAGCAACTGGCAAAAAATATCATAATTTTTAATTTTCAATTTTTTTCTCGCAAGTTAAAGACTTTACGAATAACATGTTTTAATAAAACTTGTTCAGTTTCTTTAACTTTTGATTGAAAGGTTATTTAATATTTAATTGAAATTAAAACTTGTAGACAAGCAAGCGAAACGAATATTAATGAGCTCAAGTTTTATCTAAGTTATATAGATTGGAAATTCATAGAAACTGGGGATGTTAATGCATCATATAATGAGTTTATAAATGAATTTTTACACCACTATAATATTGCTTGTCCTCTAGTAACAAAATAAGTATCAGCAAGAAATAATTGTAAGAATAATTGGACAGATAATGAAATCATGCAGTCGAGCAAAAACTTGAAAAATTTATTTCAATTAAAACGGAACTCAAGTCCAAGGAAATTCAAAGGGTATACAAATTAGGAAAGAATTTATTAATAGATAAAACTAAAAACATTACTTGGGCACACAAATAACTAATATGCCCAATAAAATGAAGAAGATCTGGTCTATATATAGGGTCCGCCAATAAGGGCGCGTGAACTTTAAAATTGAATAAAACAAGTTGTGTGTGAGGTAGAAACGAAATTTATTTTTCATTCGAAAGGGTATTCGACCCCATTAAATATGGAAGATAACATCGTTCAAATGACCACCGCGGCTCCGTTTGGTAGCCCGGATCCGGGAGGTCCAATTTTCGATGACTCTGGAACACATATCGTCCTCAATTTGAGCGATGGCGTTGCGTATGTTGACTTTGAGGTCATCGGTGTTTAGAGGCTTGTTGGCGTAGACCAGCGACTTGAGATAGCCCCAGAGAAAAAAGTCTAAAGGCGTTAAATCACACGATCTCTGTGGCCAGTTGATATCGCCTCCGCGCGAGATGACCATGTCCGGAAATCGCTCGTGCAGAATGTCCATTGTGGCATGGGCTGTGTGGCACGTGGCGCCGTCCTGCTGGAACCACATGTCGTCCGTGTCCATATCATCCAGTTTAGGCCAAAAGAAGTTGGTTATCATCGACCTGTAGCGCTCCCCATTGACGGTTATGGCCGCCCCAGCTTCGTTCTCGAAAAAGTACGGACCGATGATGCCGCCGGCCCAAAATCCACACCAAACAGTGACTTTCTGGGGATGCATTGCCACTTGGTGGACCTCGTGTGGGTTGTTCTCACTCCAAATGCGGCAATTTTGCTTGTTCACATACCCGTTCATCCAGAAATGAGCCTCGTTGCTGAAGATGATTTTTCGGCCAAAATGGGGGTCTGCTTCCAACTGCTCCAGAGCCCAGTCAGCGAACGCCCGACGCTGTCTGTGGTCGTTTATCTTGAGCTCCTGGGTCAATTGGATTTTGTACGGGTACAGACCCAAATCCAGATGCAAAATTCTGCGAGTTGATGTCTCCGAAAAGCCAAGTTCCTGTGCACGACAAAAAATGGACTGCCTCGGGTTCTCGCGCACACTCTCACGGACAGCAGCGATATTTTCGTTCGATCGGGCGTTTCGTCGACGTGTCAGTGTTGGCTGGTTGTTTACTGAACCAGTCGACTCGAATTTGCCCACCAATCGACGGATAGTCGACTCTACAGGCCGATCATCGCACCGTAAAATGGGCTAAGTGCGCGGAACGTTGCTCGAACTGATGAGCCATTTTCGTAAAACAATTTAATAATTTGTACATGCTGCTCGACACTCAAACTTGCCATGATGATTTGGGGTTATATACTGAACAAATGACAGCAACTTTGACAGCTCTACCTCGAACAACATGGCCGCACCCTTCCGGCAAACTTCGCGCGTCCCTATTGGCGGACCCTTTATGATATGGAATTGGCTAAGAAACGAACCGAAACCAAAACTGTTCTAAAAAATGCATATGGGGTTAAATTTCTAAACGAAACGGAAGTAGCCAAAATCTTTAATCTATCCATTTCAGATATTGCCATTGTTAAATTAAATGAACACTTTTTTGATAATATATCTACCGAATGTACAATTTCCAGAAACTCGTACACTACTATGGCCCTAAAGACGTAATGAAAACTTTACGGGCCCTTAAAAACAAAGTACTGGAGTTACTAATAAAGTCTTGAAAAGTGTAGCAAATGAAATCACTAATCCACTTACATATATAATAAATTTAATATTTGTTACTAGAGTAACCCCAACGAATTATTAATCGCCAGACTCATTCAGATCTTTAAAAATGCTTTAATACTTGAAAAAGTAAATTACATAGGCCTGCGAATTATTTTTTTTTGCGGCACGGGATTTCAGAGGTTTCTAAACCTAATGTCGGTGTGCTAAATTCAAATATGTTAACAGTTTTATCGTAGTATGTAAGGTTTTTTTGCCATGTTGGAATCAAAAATTTATTACTTATTACAACCATAATACGAGGGTTGTCCGTAAATTAAGCTCGCCAATTTTTTTCTCATAGTAAACATCATTTTATTGCAAAACAAAGTACATATTCTGAAAGCTTGAACTTTTAGCTATTACTTCCAACTACAAATAAAAAAGGAATTACTAACATACATTAAAAGCTATTTTCTCCTCCTATTGGCAAGAAATGAACGATTACTTGATTGACATTGTGCTCTTAGCAAGGATTCTCTCTCACAAAACATTAGTTCGCCATCATGAAGACATCCCATCCGCCCTGGTACCTCGTTTTCATTTCTTTTATGTCTGATGGAATCTTTCACCGTGTTCTTCACTTAATACTCCTAAATTCTCTAGGAAATGTTCAAGAGAGTAGAAGAAGTGTAACTTCAAGCTCATATTATTCCAGTCCCCTGAACTTTTTGAGCATAGTTTTTACAATTTTCTCATATTGATCATCTTTAACATTACCCCGAAGCTTCTCGATAACGTCCTAGTATGATTCCTAATCTTGAAGTTCCATGTCAGACATGCAGTTTTTAAATATAACATACTTTATAAGTTTGCGAATCTGTGGGACATCAAAATCACCTTCCTTCACTTTTGCCTCCGACAGTAACGGAAATCTTTTAGCAACATATTGGTAACAGGGTCCATTTTTGTCCAAAAATTTAACAAATTGCTTCATTAATCTCAGTTTTATGTGCAAAGGAGTTAGCAAAATTTTGCAGAATCAACTAATGGGCAATTTATTACATTTTTAATCCCTGGGACCAGTTGATTTCTCTTCGGCCTTTTCTCTGGCTTTAGAGTCCCATTCTCTCAAAAAATCACGGAAATTTCATGTACCCACCTAGTATATTTTATTTTCGTACAGATGTTTGTATATGTTTTTTTCTTCATGTGCACCGAATGAACTACTGGAACTGAAGCTAATTTATTCCCAGTATGCAAAAGAACGCCCTTTAGACTTATTTTGCTAGATTCAATAAATAAAAGCCAATCTGCCGGTTCATAAACTGTTCCTAGGCGATCAATCAAGCCAGGGATAGTGTACAACAGTACACTATTCCCTCCTCCATTAGGAAATACTTTTTAAATTGTTCCTCACGATGTCTATACCAATGGAAAGTTGCAACGGGAGTTAAAAGATTGTCTTCTTTCAAGGTCGATCCTAAAAGTTCACTTTTTTATTTTGTAAGTCCCAAATCGCGTACCAAATCTTTTAATTTTGATTGATTCAAAAGTCGCGGATTATCTTGTGATTCTGGGGACAAATTGAAATTATTTTCTGTGCTGGAGGTGGAGGGAGAACTAGTACTACTCTTTTGTAATGTTATGTTGGTGTTAGAATGGGAATATCTGGCCCATGTGCAATAAGTTTAATTGCTATGGAAGATTTGCATATATAATTGCATCTTTATGTTTCTCTTTATTAAACATTAATGATTTTGTTGTTCTCTCCAAACCATAGGAACACCAAAAGGCAACGATGAGCTATCCCCCTTATACCACTGTCTTAAATTTTCGAAAAAAGTTTTACACATTACGTGGGGGGCGAAATTTTTGTCTGATCTCCTAATTTCATTTTAAAATACGGCAGATACGAACTCTTCAGCAACTAAGTATATTCCTCTTCTGCTGCTTTATTACATAGCATCCACAGATATAACAAAAAATATTTAATCGGAGTGTAAATAAAGTGTACTTCCTTAATATATAAAAATATTTATTTTGCGACCGGTTTCGGCTTATTAGGCCATCTTCGGGCAAACTGCAAATTATTTAGTGTTAGTGTGTCTCTATGTTTTATGTGTTTTTATTTTTGTATGGTTAGTGTTATTACCTAACATATTTACATTAGTTTAGCGTATTTTATCTATATATTATAAATTGATATGTTTTTATTTTGTTTTATATTTATATAAATGTGTGTTTATTGCGTTATGTTATGTTGTTTTGATCTGTAAGATATCTAGTCTGTTTTGTGTGTGAATGTTGTTAGTATGTAGTGGGAATTTTAGGTTATGGTTTATTATTGTATATTTTATTAATATTTGTAACTTACGTGCCTTGTTTATTGGCTGCGTGAGTTTTTTGTTGTGTTTCTGTCTATTATTCTATTGTTGGATTTGGTAATTATTATTGTTTTATGGGTTTGTGTATAATTACTATTATTATATATCATGTCGTTTGTTCTTTTTAGACGAGTGAGTTGTATTATGTTACTAATTTGATAGGTGTCGTTATCTTTTATATGTGGTTGCATATATATATATATACGTCATATATATCTGTCATGCTGACATAAACAGCCAAAAAGGGGACAAAAAAGTAAATACAAGTATGTAAAGAAGAATACAGATGTCCAAGAGGATATTTGCACCCTCAGCATCATGGACAAAAACAAGGGTCAGAGTGGAAGCAAAATCATCAACAGTTAGCAATTACAGTTATCATGTATATGTAGGGTTGGTGGGTGGCCCCTATCCCACCCTCCAAGCAGTGCAGTAAAACATAAGTGAGGGTTTAGTTAAAAGTTGTGAAATGTAAACAAACACAAAATAATTGCATTTTTAATTGATATATATTGATACAAATATTTCAAATAATTTTTGATGATGATTTACTCACTGAAGATTGAGATAGAGGACACCCACCCACTCTACATAAACATATTAACTTTAATTACAGATCGCCTCGCGATTTGCAATAACTTTAGTTACAAAATTTGAATAAAAGAAAATTGACAAAGTAAAATTTTTGAGTGTGTAAATTAATTAAAAAATATATATAATACGTGGAAAGGGTTTAAATCAAGCCTAGATAAGATTAGCTATAGAAGGTCATTTATATTTAAAGTTAAATTTGGATCATACTTTATTTTAAATAAATACAAGATTTTATTGTTTTGTAAGCAGTAAAATCATCAATAATTAGTATTTAAAATTATCATGTACATATATGTAGGATAGGTGGGTGCCCTCTATCCCACCCTCCAATCAGTAAAACATAAATGAATGTTTTAATTAAAATATAAATAAACACAAAATAATTACAATTTTTAGAGATTTATTCAAACAAATTTTTCAAATAATATTTGATGTTGTTTTATTGATTGGAGGGTGGTATAGAGACCACCCGCCCACCCTACATATACATATATTTGGTATAATTACAAAACGTTATCTAAATTAGATAAGATTTGCTGTAGAAGTAGGTCATTTATATTTAAACTCAAATTTGGATTATGCCATATTTTTAATACATTATTATTATTATTATTTGCAGCAAAATCATAAACGATTAGTATTTGAAGTTATCATGTATATGTAGGGTGGTTGGGTGGCCTCTTTCTCACCTTCAAATTAGTAAATCATAAGCGAGGGTTTTAATTAAAAGTTGTAAAATATAATGAAACATAAAAAATGGTGATGGATCCATCACAGAATTTTCCTTACATTTTTCTTGAAAATTTTGAGGTTTATGCAAAAAGGCTATTCTTAATAATTTGCTCAATTTTGGATTTTTTACAACTACTTGTTAAATAAATTTCATGTAACTCCTAAAGTTTATTAGCAGTAGGCAAGAGATATCGAAATTTCTAATAAAAAAATTTTAAACCAAACGGAAGTAGCCAAAATCTTTGGTCTATACTTTTCAGATATTGCCGCTAATAAATTAAATGAGCACGTTAGAGATATTATAATATAACTACAGAATGCACAATATCCAGAAACTCGCACACTACTATATTTCTTGAACCAATTGGCCCTGAAGACGTAATGAAGACCTTACGAGCCAATAAAAACACAGTAGTGGAAGCGATGCAGTTACCAATAAAGTCTTGAAATATGTAGCAAAGGAAATCATTAAACCACTAAGATATATAATAAATTTAATATTTTAAACGAATTAATAATCGCCAGACTTATTCCGATCTTTGAAAGGGTTCAATATTTGAAAAAAACTCTCCTCCAGTTTGCATCCTTAGTTTATACTCAAAACTAATCGAAAAATAGTTGGTTACTAAACTATGTATATACATTAAAGGATAACCAACACGATTTTGGAGCGGACAAACCAACGGAAACAGCTAGCGTCGATTTTTTTGAAGAAATCAACACCAAGATGGATTAAGGGATGTGTGCTGTTGAATAATTCTTCGATCTTTCACGTGCGTTTGCTGCTATCGATCCCCAGCTTGTGAGCGATAATTTGAATGCTACTGGCATTCGTTGTGTAGTAAACGATTTGATAGTATCATTCTTAAGTGAAATTAATGAGAGGACATCTAGCACATACAAAATAAACACGAATGTGGTGCAGGGTTTAAAAGTAGACCCTGTGCTTTTTCTGTTGTTCGTCAATGATCTTGTGGAACATTTAAGCGAAGGCCATATATTAAATTTTGCTGATGATACAACGAACATTGTATCTGCCTTTACTCAATGAGAACTCAAAAGAAAAGTAAACACTGTCAAATCTGAACTAACTGATTGGTAAAAATAATAATATTAAAATGTATTAAAGTTCTTTAGATCGTTGCAGAAAATTATCAAATAATGTAAAAATACGAAAGCATTTCGCAAATCTACAATGAGTATTACTAAGGCTACAAAACAAATCACTTATTTAAATAACTACTTCTCTGGCTAATACCTCGACAGATATTGAATTCTACAAATGTAATTTGCATGTAACAAATAGCCCAGCTATCAAAGCAACACTAGTTTGAATGTATTTATTTTTACCAAATAAACTAAAAAAATAATTCAATATACGTTAAACAGTTTGTGAGTGAATATGGCATGAGAAATTATGAACAAAAAATGAATTTACGCAGATATAGTAATTAAATATTTAACAAAACAATAAGTTTATATGGGATCTGATAGTCGTTATGTATTTAAAGGTGTTCCACAGGGATCGATTCTTGGACCACTTTTATATGCTATACTTAATGGCGATTATACCCCCATAATAAGTACAGACAAATACTTTAATGAGGTCATTGTTATGAATTTGACAATCAAATCCAATGCAATTCAGTGGTTTTCAGCTAATAAACTACTCCTAAAGTCTGTCGAACTTCTGTTTAGTCTTAGGAATTAGTTAAATAAATCAATATATGGCTTACGGACGCGTTCCAATAATCACAAAATGTTCTTATAAAGTATAAGGACATGCAACTTGCAAACACTGACTTTTCAAATTATAAAGATAAACAATTGCAGGTTTTAAAACGAAGAGGACTACAGGCATAATTATCAATACGATATTAAATGGAAGAAGAAAACCGTATAATTATTTTGTAATTTTTTGTCAATTTTATCTATTAAAATATTATATTTTAATTTTATTTATTTATTTACTATGTTGTATGTATACGATTAATTAATTAATTGTATCTTATCTAGTCATTCTGTAATTGATATTGTAAACTTAATGTTTCATCACTATTTTACAATGTTATGCATTGTCCTTATACCAGAAATTTTATTCAAATTGTATTGTATATGTCTTTTTATCATTAATTCATGTACATATTTAATATTTCTTTAACTTGTAATAACACTACTTTTATTTTTGTGGTTCCGTTTTAGTCTTCTAAAAACTATTATGACAATATCAAGAATATTATTTTGTATTTCTGGCCTTAAATTTATTCTAATAAATGTGCACGAATGACCTGTGTAAAACTTCTGTTAGAATATCGATAAATTGAACTGAACTGAATTTATTCGTTCTAGTAAATTTTCAATTGATTTTTTGTTTTATTTAACAAATTCATATTTTTACATACAACTTTGTATATTCTACTACAAGCCAGTGAATTTCATTTTCACAACATCTTTATTATTTAATAGATGTACAATATATTATAATTACATTAACAGATGTGGTGTGCTACATACTTATCTGGGGTATCAACTTTAACCCTCCCTGCCTTGATATTGTAAATAAAAAGCGAAAGTAGAGATTGGCTAAAAATCGAACAATTAAATTTATGTAATGTTTGAGATATTGGTATTTAGGTTTAAATTCCGTGGAGTATAATAATAACCCTGAACAAAGGTAACTTTCATTTAACATGCGAGATTAACTTAAGAAAAAAAAACAAATAAATTTATATAATACATATATTGCATATTTAAATTTTCTTTTTAGCTTTTTTTCCGGAGCAATTTTACACATTATCCAGAGCTTTTGCTCAAATCAGGTGAGGCCGATAAATCAAGCGAACGGCTTCGGCTCTGTTGCTTATCTGGTTTCTGGCAGCAACACTAAACAGGTATTTACTTGAGTTATTAGGAGACAAGTGAAGAGATGGCTACTTAAAGTAAACGTACAAATTACAGATAAGGAACGCGGGAGGTGACAGACGAACAGCCCGAGATAGGCCCCCACAAGAGACGCTCTGTAAACTGTTACAAAATTATTATAAACAAGCGCAGATGAATCGCCATCAGATTATGACACAGATTATGATAATCACTTTTTGTCACTGGTACGTAAATATTTAATTTCGGCCTAATGGAAAGCAGAAGGTTGTGAGTACGTGACACTGCGGAGGGATATTATTTTTACACGACTAATTTTAATTGTTAAAAATTATATATTGCATTGCGTACTGAAGTACTTAATGATTTTTTAAAGATCATCTGAAAATATCCGTGATGCCAGCGCGAGGAATAAAGTGTTACATTTGGTCGTATGGGAGATGTTAAATGAAACTAGCAACCGGCTGCGGATGGATGTAAACAATGTCTTTACTGAGGCTGACTTTTTGCTATCCTAAATCGTGTGATTTACAACATCCGGGAACCAGTTTTATTATAACATTTGTTCGACTTTGGGAAAAAAAAATTTCATCATGCCGGACAAATAAAAATCAATTGGCAGATGCAAATTAAAAAGAAACAAAAGAAACCAATGACATAAATATCTACAATGATATTGATTAAAATATACCACACATTTAAAAATCCATATAAATAATAAAAATTATTAGATGACATCTGATGTAACGCGTTTAAAAAGACTTTTTACAGTAAGAATATGTGGATATTGATTTAGAAAAGAAAGTGTTACAAAAATCATTCAATCTATCTACACTTGAACGAATTAATCTTCATTCTCCTTCAGGAAAAAAGCCCAGTCATTTGCAAAGACTGATGAATTTAGTCCTTACTGGTCATCAGGGTATGTAATTTTTGGTTTATCTCGATAACATCGTTATATATGCTTTCACTATCAAAGAACATACTAAGAAATTAAGAGTTGTATTCTATCGTCTTTGAAATAATCGTCTATTGTTGCAACCGGATAATTGTGAATTTATGCAGCGAGAAATAGCTTACTTAAGTCACATCATTAGTGAAAAAGGTATCCAAATAAGATCAAAACAGTCACCGAATATCGTCCACCCAAATCACTTACAATCTATTTATTCCAATTTTCAAAACCGTTAACTTTATTATTAAAAAAGGTCATTTCGTACATTTGGTCAATACTGACTTCATCACCTCTTCTCAAACATCCAGAATATAAGAAAGAATTCATCTTAACAAGACAAAAATTATGCTATTTGCGCAGTTCTCTCTCAAGGAGAAATAGGTAAAGATCTTCCTGCACTACATGCATCTCGAACTCTCAATAATGTAGACAATAACTATTCTACCACAGAAATATTAGCAATAGTATGATCAACAAATCACTTTAGACTATATTTGTGGGGATGAATATTTACAAATCTGATCTTACACTGCTTACTTGGTTATTCAAATGCAAGGAACCAACTAGAAAACTTTTGAGAAGGAGGTTGCAACTAGAAGAATTTGAAAACGAAATAAAATTTAAACTTGGTTGAGTTAATTGTAACACAGATGCTTTATCTAGAAATTCTATGTAAAATTTATTTGCACATGAAAATAAAACTTCTGAGAAATTTATAAAATTCCATTACACAAATTAAATAAATTTATACATCGAAAGAAACAAATTTTAAAGAAGTGTTTTAAAGTTACTTCAGATATTTTCTTCAAAATTGATGGGCGAAATATTATGCACAGATTCTCTCAAATTTATATCCTCAGAAGTTAAGAAAATTGAACAATGGGCTGAGATAACATCTTATTTAGCAGCACATTAAACGAAAGCTTGAAAACGGAATTTTTAATGGTGGCTCTTAGGTATTTAATTGGCTATTCGGAACCCCTGATGCTGATGATGATAATGAATTATTGAATCAAAACCATGACGTTCAATTACTAATAAAACAACAAACTTAAGGGAAAAACTGTCTCAAGTTGGTTGAAAGCTGAAGTGGCATTGCCAATTTTGCTTAATAATAGTCAAGATTTGTGATTTATATGTTTTATATTCTGAACAATTCTTATTGTTATTAATACAAGTCCAAAAAATTAAATCCATTTCCCTCAAAAAGTAAACAATCTTTTCGAATCCCTTAAATCCAGTTCTGATCATTTCCAATTCTAAAACCCAATACGCTTGATTCAAATCATGCAATATCCTCAAGAAGGAATCCTACATCTGCTTGCTGTCGTTGATCCAAGCCACTTCTAGAAAGATACCTAGCGAGCAACCAGATTAATCAACGCAAATATGGAAGTATGACATCCACTAACCTCAAATACTTGGCTCTATGTCATACCATCCAAAATATTAGCAACAATAACTTGTCAAGATAACCATCAAGATTATGACTCAGGAATCTTCAAATTACAATCTCGCTGTAATTGTTACCCAACGTCTACGTTATCGTTGGAACAAATTACACATATAACTACAATAACTACGTACCGAAGATCGACATAAACTCAAGCGTTTGCTGTATTCATTAAACTTTAAATATGAACGAGCTTTAACATTCCACTCACCAATTAGAAAAAATAGAGCAACTCCTAACCGACAATATCAAAAAGATAACATTAAAATGAATTTTATTACGGAAAATTGTACCCATACCCATGATTGGTAATATTTTCCTTGATAGGATTCATATTAACCCGGTTATGCTTATGCCAAATATGCAAATGGAGATTAGTACAAAGGTTGTTAAATTTACTAAAGTGCCATGATTGCCTCCGGATCTGTATAAACAATTACAATACTTCAAATACTGGATAAGTAGTCAGGTTTTCAGAAACTACAACAAGAACAGAACTTCCAAATAGATCTCATGAAAGGAATCTTTAAAAGTTAATGAGGAAAAAGTCGTACTTCAAAGACGGAATATAGATAAAGTAGAGGAAACCAAAAATATTCGTACCAAAAAGAAACGAAATGATAACTAATTTGAAAGAAACAATTAATTAAAAATAAACAACATGATCTTTAAACCCAGCAATAAGTTAACCACTTATACATACTGAATATAAAAAAAACCTTTAACAGTTTTGGTGTCATTTTTAATAACACTACTTGCTATAGTTTCGATAACTTCAACTTGTTATTAGTTTTATTTTCAATTTCCAAAATATATCACAAAATGAAATTGCTCCATTGTCTATTCCTATCTTCTTGCTCTTGTAATTTAGTATTTAACATGTTTGGAAAATAAGATGAAAGCACAATGGTAAATGGTAAATGTAGCGGTAATGTTGCAAATTAAACAACATGTCCTATATGTAATAAATACTGCTACCCAGCATGTAGTCATGACTGCGAAATCACTTTACAAGATTTAATGTCATTAGTCAGAGATCTAAAACTTACTATCGAAACAGTTTCACTAAACTGTGATCACCTAGTACAAAAAAATTGTGAATTAAAGCGAGTTATATCAGAAATGAATGGTCTTAAAGAAAATAATACTATAATGAGAAGTAGTATTGAGAATTTATTAAATAAATCAGAGGAATTGAATAAGGGCAGAACGTTGCTTATTCGGGAAAATAATACAAATTACATTCTGTGTAATGAAATATGTGATGAAGTTTTGCAGAGAGAAACACTAGACTATCTTAATAAATATTGTGTCAAAAAAAGGTTGTCAAAATCTCTTTCCAAAATTGGAAATGTTTTGATATTGGTGTAATCCTTCCTCCTAGAAAAAAAGACAATGTTGAATTCCGAAGAAGAAAAATTTGAATATCTCGTGGTTTAATACAAGTGTATATTCTGGGATTTGAAAAGAACAACGGGATCTATTCCAAATATATTCTTATTTTTGTCTGGAATACTGTGTTGCAGAAGATATTTTCAAAAAAAGTTGGGAGAGTAGATCCTGCAGTAGGAAATGTATTTCAACTAGTAATTAACATTTAGGTTCTTCTGCTTTGTAGAAACGAAGAAATACTCCCACTAAAAGGTAACCTATAGAAATATATGGCAACTTTTAGGAATTTACCTTTATAGGACGAAGTTAAGAAATCAACTATTCCAAAGCTCTCCAGTGAACTGGATCAATTGGCTTGGGGAATAATCAAGAGTTGTTTTCGCCAACACCAACATAAGAAATCTAGTATGCAGTTACAATCAAAGTGGGATTCAGTATAAGACGGGTGTAGACTGCCAACTCTTTTGAACGTCTTATTATACTGTGAGTCTCAGTGCAAATATCTCCGTATACTACGGGGTGACATATTTCGGGACCATTTATCTCCAAGGAGTGGGGAATGGTATCGATAAAATTTCAGAACTATTCGATGAACAATTTCCAGATATGTTATCGCTTTAGAAAATAATATTAGAGCAGCTTAGCTGCCACCACAACAAGAGGTGGCAGCTAAGATGAAGTATACAAGTATATTTAGGGATAAAGGTAGAGAGGAAAGAGTTATGAAGGTAGAAAGATGTGGTAATTGAAAGTGTTCACGTCTTTAGGTCTTTGAGATACGGATGGATACGTGGAATGTATAAACTGCATTTAAGGAGATCCCAGAAAAGCGTGAGATGTGATAAAGAAGAGAGTGGTGTTTTATGAGATAAAAGAATATGGATTAGAGAAAAAGATACTAATAAAAGATAAGTGATAATCGGACCTGTGTATCAGGAAATCCAAGTGAAAAAAAGAAGAAAAACTAAAACCTGAATAGAAGCTAATTATGAACTTAACGGAGACGAACTACCCAGTGCTGCCACAGAACAAGGTGTACATCCTCTTTCGCGGATCAGACATTAAGGACATTCGCCTGCTTAACAATATCAATTATCCGTCCATTTTGCAGCCGTTATCGCTGGGTAAGCAGATGTTCCAGCAGCAGTCCTTCTCCCATCCTGTCATTAGGCAGATCAGCCAGTACGGCGGGGGCAGCAGTGGCAGCGGCTACGGCTTCAAGGACGTTCTTGCGTGCGGGAGCGGTGGACCACCAGTCGGTGGTGGCAACGCCAACAACGTGTCCAACAAACTTGGGAAGACAAAGTTGGAAGATACCAGCAAACGGCATTTCCTGTCTTTTGCTCTATTTTAGTGATGTAAATTTTCATATTTAAGTTCCTTTCTAACATATACCTAAATATTTCAGCTATTTTCTTGTTTAATCACATATTGAAACACTTACTATGTTTTTACCACAATTAATTTATTGTAATATGGTTTACATATATACAAAAATCACGACTTAAGTTTCGACCTGTTACAGTCATTATCAAGTGAGTACAAAATTGCTGAGGAAGTACATTTATACCGGCAAGAGATTAGTGAAAATTTCCAAATGAGGGTGACGGATTATAAATTACGAATTTCTAATTAGATTGCCGGGAGCTGCCTGAAGAGCGGGGTGGAGATTAGGTCCGTTTGTTCGTTGAGGAGATTAATTTCGGGATTTCTGGTGCGTTTATAAATTTCGGCCGCTTCTAATAGGTTTAGCCTCGAACCTTTTGTACAGGTGTGCAAAATTTTTACCTTGCAAATCTCCGGGAATTGATGTTTCGTTTCTAAAATATGGTTGGCGAATGTGCTGTGGTTCTGCTGCAGTCTGAAGGATCGGAAATGTTCCGAATATCGTTTCTCCAGGCTGCGTCCAGTTTGGCCTACGTAGACACTATTACATTCGGAACACTGTATCTCATATACACCCGATTTTTTTGTGTGGTCAATTTTGTCCTTTGAGTTGAACAAAATATTTGATAGCTTTGCAGATGGTCTAAAGGCAATTTGTTGATTTTGTTTGCGGAGAATGTGTGCTATTTTGTTAGATGTTTTGCCAAAATAGGTTAATGAAATGAATTTTGTATTTTCTAAAGTTTGTGTTTTTGGGTAAATGTGAGTCATTGTGGTTTTATATCGTTTTTTATTGATTAATGATTTGATTAAGTTTGTGGGGAAACCGTTCATTTTTGAAATGGATAAGATTTTATTTATTTCTTCATTTAGGTGAACATTGGAAAGTGGAATGGAAAATACTCTGTGAATCATTTAATGGTAGGATGCTAGTTTGTGTGACAGAGGATGATTGGAGTGGAATGGGATGGTGGAGTTAGAATTAGTTATTTTCCTATAGATATTGAATTCTATTTTATTATTATTATGAATTAGTGTTAAATCTAAAAAGTTTATTTGGTTATTATGTTCACATTCAAGTGTAAATTTAATTTTGGGGTGAATATTATTTAAAAAATTTAAAAATTGGGTTAACTGACGGGAGGTGCCACTGAAACATGCGATTATGTCATCCACATATCGATACCAAAAGGATATATGTTTTTTGGCAAGTTCCGAAATGAATATTTGGTCTTCGATATGTGCCATGAATAGATCGGCAAGGAGGGGGCTTAAAGGAGATCCCATTGCAAGTCCTGTATTTTGTTTATAGAATTTGTTTTCAAATTGAAAATAATTTTGTTTAACACAGACATCAAACGCTTGATAAAGTTCGTTTTTTGTGACAACATCAATATTTAATTTATCTAAGATATTTTGAATTATTGCCAGGCATTCATCTGTGGGAATATTGGAGAACATGTTGGTAACATCAAAGGACACAAGTTTGGAATTTTTCGGGGTAGTTATGGTTTTTAGGTGATCAGAGAGAGGATTAGGGAATTTTTAACGGAATATTTTGGTTTGAAATTGGTATATTTTTTGAAAAGAGTATTTAATTCAACTCCTAATTCACGTGCAGGGCTATTGATGTAAGAAACTACTGGCCTAACGGGAAAATTTTGTTTGTGTGTTTTTATTAGTCCATAAAGTCTTGGAGCTCTCGGATTTTTGTTAATAATTTGTAATTTTTTAAATTTTGAGAAAATGACCGTAGTATCTTTAAGGAGATTTTTTATTTGAGATTGAAATGAGGAGGTAGGATCTTTATCAAGGAGAGTTAAATTCTCTGCGGTAATAAAATTATTGATTTTGTCGATATACTGAGCCTTATCAAGGATGATTATTGAATTTGATTTGTCATCTTTTGTAGCTATTAAATTATTTGATGATATTTTTGATTTGATTGATTTAATAATTCTGGTGTCTGACGGAATATTTTGTGAATGATTTTTTATGATGTTGGCTATTTGGGCTCTCGGAACAAAGGCATCTTGGACATTGCTAAGGGCTATTTCTGATTCTACTACTAACAGTGTTTTTTCGGAATTGTTCTTGATATAGGGGCTATAGTTAGGGTTTTGGGATAGAAGTGATTCTTCTGCCTTACTGAATGAAATGTTAGTTAGATTGATAAACTTTGAGACTGAATTTAGATTATTTGAATCTTCCTGGGCTGGTTTTGATTTTGGTTGTTTTTTAATTAGCAAGTCTAATTTCTTTTTTTGAGTACTATATTTAGCATGTATGATTCTACTCACATTTTCCCTAACAAAATCATCAAGTATTGTGAATTCGACTGGGTGAAGTTTGAATGAGACGCACCTGGAGAAACGATATTCGGAACATTTCCGGGCCTTCAGACTGCAGCAGAACCACAGCACATTCGCCAACCATATTTTAGAAACGAAACATCGATTCCCGGAGATTAGCAAGGTAAAAATTTTGCACAGCTGTACAAAAGGTTCGAGGCTAAACCTATTAGAAGCGGCCGAAATTTATAAACGCACCAGAAATCCCGAAATTAATCTCCTCAACGAACAAACGGACCTAATCTCCACCCCGCTCTTCAGGCAGCTCCCGGCAATCTAATTAGAAATTCGTAATTTATAATCCGTCACCCTCATTTGGAAATTTTCACTAATCTCTCGCCGGTATAAATGTACTTCCTCAGCAATTTTGTACTCACTTGATAATGACTGTAACAGGTCGAAACTTAAGTCGTGATTTTTGTATATATGTAAACCATATTACAATAAATTAATTGTGGTAAAAACATAGTAAGTGTTTCAATATGTGTTTAAATTTGGATTACCACCTAGTAACGGTCACAACCATCATGAATTTATTTTCTTGTTACTATTCCCTCTATTCCGATTTTTATTTTTAGATCCTTTATTTTTTATTGGCGAACATAATTTTCGCTTCCGTTTCGTCTTATGCCGAAACATACTCTTTGGACTCCTTCTGGTATCTGCAATTCTGCACAAGCCTTTGGTAGGCTAATACAAAATCATAGAGGGCCGGAGGAAAACAAGGGTTCTAGGATACGTAGCGTAGTCTATAATACTGTATGGATTTATTTTATGGGGATGGGAAACGAAATGGATAAAATATAAAGATATACTGGGAAAACAACTATAGAGAAAGCTAGCAATTAAAATAAAAGTGCCCTTAGAAATGAAGGTGGAACAGAGGATGTGGAGCTTTTGACAAACAGCGGAAAAAAGAGAGAACTTGAAAGGGAGTGGCAGGAAAAATGGAGGACCGAAACGGGAAAAGCTAAATGGACTAAGCGGTTGATTTTTTTACTATGCGGAGGGGGGAATACGTTATGCACTTCAAGGGAGACCACTCCATGTTGTGTGGGACTTGCACCTATTAAAACCCCTTAGTTTATGCATGAAACCACCCTGGAACCATCTGGTGACATTGCTTCGGAATGGATGCTTCGGTTCTGTTCTATGAACCACTACTTTCTAAATCTCGTTTCTTCCTTTTTAGGATGTACCCTATCTAAGATATCTGAGATACTGCCTGCCATGCTTCAGTACTGATATACTAAATTTCTAATTTTTAAATAGCGTATCATCATCTTCAGGAGGTATAGAGGTAGGTTAAAATCCTCTTGGTGTGCTGTAAATTACATCCCATCTAGCCGAATTAAATGCATTTTTAACATCTAAAGTTACCAATACGACAATCGGCTTTTGTACTTGTTCTGGGTCTATACTGTTTCAAATACATCCACTACTTATTTTACGGCATTTAAAGTAGAATTACCTCTCCTAAATCCATGCTGTTTCTCCGATAAGCCATTCGGTTCTTCGGTAAATTCTTTCAGCCGTAGTTTCAGCATACCCTTCAGAAGTTTCCCCGCCGTGCCAGGCAAGCACAATAGTCTGTACGCCGATGGTGGCTCAGTAGATTATTTCCCTTTCGGGATTAGGACTAAACGTTGCAGCTTCCAGACATCCGGGAAAATTCCCTCGCACAAGCATTTATTGTACATTAGCAGTACATTAGGCAATTTCTACGAGACTGTTTCCAAGACCTCCGCAGGTATACCATCTGGACCTGGGGCTTTATAGTTCTTTAAAGCTGAGGATGCCCTGAATAATTCCTTTACTGTAAATTCCAGTACTACTGTGGTTTCATCTGAACGTATTGATTCCAGCGGTGGGTGTGTAAGAAATAGGTCTTTAATAATTATTTTCAACCTTTTCTGATCTAAGACAGGATTGTTTAATTTTGCTCCTAATTTCCGCATGACTAATTTATATCCTAATCCGCACGGATCTCTGTTTATGTCTTCTACTAACTGTTTCCATTTTTCTCTATTACTTTTTTCTATTGCCATCTTTAGTTACTTTTTAGCTGACTTATATGTCTGCGACTCATTTTCTACTATCCCATTTGTTCGTCTACGTTGTCTAGTAGCAAGTCTTCTTTAATGCAGGCACTTACATCTAAGGTTAACTATG
The DNA here is from genome assembly GCA_963969525.1 of Ontholestes murinus. NCBI lineage: Eukaryota > Metazoa > Arthropoda > Insecta > Coleoptera > Staphylinidae > Ontholestes > Ontholestes murinus. The sequence goes on from OZ018398.1 coordinate 23,360,227, forward strand.
TCGTTGTTCCATCAGTATACTTTTTTCCGTCCTTTTCATTTTTTTGACATTGATTTGTTGAGGGCATATTTAATTGACGACATTTTTTCTACAGCAATATTAGCATGTTGCTGTCTATCTATTTGAGTGCATCTTTCTTCATTGGTTTTAGTGAGTATGTCATGATTCAACTTTTCTACATTTCACCTGTTTCTTATAGGAATTACCACTTCTTTTTTGAATTTCGAAAGTAATGTACTGGTGATCGCTTCCTCTATATTGCTCTATGACTTGCATTCCTTAATATTACCGGTTACGTTTTGTGAGGCCAGAGTGATATCCGGAATGGTTTGTGAGTAACCAGTTCTTCTAAAAGTTGTAGCATTTCCAGTATTGATTACCATAGGTGCCAAATCCAATATTCTCCGTCCACGAGAGTCTGTCATTCATTCCCCATTCGATCGCCTTTGCGTTTATATCTCCACACAGGATAATATTTCCGCCTACACTAAGCATTACATCTTCCATTTCATTTAGTTTTTCTTGGAAGTCGCTAAGTTCGGTTGACCCAAATAAAGCCTCTACCTCTTTCATGTGTATCAACGACATGTTTACTAGGGGCTAATATTCATATAGCAGCAGTACCTAATAGATCACTGTACCACTCAGCGTTGCTGTATTGTTCGCTTTTTAACATGTCGATCTCTAACTCCAAACAAAGTTATTGAAGGACATTGTTTGCTGTCCTGCTTCTATGCAGATTACATTGCATCACTTGGCTTTCTGTAAAACTTTTCCCGTGCCTTGTGCAGTTCTGCTATAAATACTTGGCATTTGCCTGATCCGTGGATATGGTCAGTATTTCCTTCACAAGAACACAAGAAACATTTAGGAGTATTTCTGTATTCTCTCCTCGTATGGCCTTGTCCACCACATTTGAGGCCCAGCTTTTTATTTTTCCTGTCTGGTTGTTTGTTGATGGCCATATTCGAGGCATTAATAGCATTTTGTTACTTCTACTCTGCGCCTAATTCTGATATTTATCGAAACCACCTAAGCGCATTCTTTACTTCACTTTCGTAGGTAAATAAATCTAGATCTCTTAGTTCTAAGGTGACTACCGGTTCTATATTTTTGACAGTCGCTCTGTTAAGTTTTTTATTCTGTCAAAGAACAATTTATTGTTATTCGTGTTCTCTCCGATTCGAAGAAGGAGTCCACCTCCTTTGTAATTTTATATTACACAAAACGACATTATTTGTTATCGACGCATAAAGTTTGTACTATTTTAAATTTTACCTTATAAATGTGTACAATGGCCAAAACAATTGCAAAAGATAGCCAAAATCCAAGATTTATAACTTTCAAGCATCGATCGTTGTCACAATCTGCGAACAAAATCCAATTTACTAGTATGTTTGTAATTAAACGGAGGCAATTAATTTCTGGAATTAGAAGGCGACGGTGCAGTGATATGTAATTATGAAAATAACGATCTATAAAACGAGTGTATTTTTGGATTTTCTCATAAAAGTGGTGCGTCTGCATTATAATCCGGACGAGTGAATATGTTGTTTGGCTTAAATTGTCTGCTGTCTGGTGCGAGGCATAAAATTTTTAGGGCGCCTTGCTCCGCATTAACGCCATGGCGTTTTTTTCTTTCGAATTAAATGTTAACTTCGTTCCTTTCAGGAATGCACAATTGGCAGTTGTACAAAAATGGTAACTTTATCTTTAGAAAAATATTAAACAAAAACATGGTTATTTATGTTAATTTTTTAAGGAAATGGTCATTCATTTTATAGTTTTTAAACTAACGTCAAAACAAAGAGTATATTTTAAGTAAATCGAAAATTTTTTTTTAGGTTATATTTACAGTTTACAAAATTTATGACATAATAAAATAAACTTTAGATATCAAATGTGAAAACCAAAATTTCTGTAGCTGTTTATAACATGGCCTAATATATTTTTTTTATCGATGTTAAAGATGTAATTAACGTTAGCCTATACCACTAAAATTTGAAATCGTAAAAATACTCTTAGTGTTATGTTCTTGATTTGCTTTCTTAAATATACTAAATAATATAAACATTTTGTAGTATATTAAATTAAATTAATAACAATTAAGTCAATAGCTTTTTGTAACTCTTGGCATTGAGTGAGAACGTAATAAACAATCATTTATCTGATCAGATATCTGTTATATAAAACAAAGTGAAAATTGTATTTAATTTGTGATTAAATATGTATGAGGTAGAAGCCTCCATCGTTAACAATCTTTCTGTCAAACAATTTTTCAAAATTTACGTTATCGTGGTATTTTCATGTTTTCCTTTATCTTTTTGTTTGCTTAAACTGCTTAAAAAATCAAAAAGAATTAGGGCATCGAGAAAATTCTATCAATACATAACTTAGAAAATGGAATATCCAGCTGGTGTATTAGCAATCACAGAGTGAATCATTATTTGAGGATAGGCGTATATAAAAATAGTGTAATAATAGCTGAAACCTCGGCGGTCGTAAATCGGAAAAGTGGTAAATTTACTGGCCGTCTTGTTTACGAGTTATTAATATGCGAGATGATTGAATCCAACCTCGAAAGGCGGCGAGGGTCGAACTGGCAACGCGGCACGGTACGGATGGTGTTATGATTTGGTTTGGTGGAATGAACTGGCGCGGTTGGCCAGTTACATCCTTTCGAAAAACTTTTATGGATACGCTCTGGTGCTTTATACGTCTTGGATAAATAAATATGGGAATGATTCTCGGGATTCCGTTATTGCCTCACTGACATAACACACATTTTATCCCGGATCCGATTGTAAAATACTCAAATAGGTCGACCCCAGTTGTAGTCGTTTGATGCTTTCAGTTTTATTTGGTGGCGAAAATAAAAATTGCATTATACTACGAAGTTTATTAGGTCGCTGAGGTTTTTGCTAAATCTAAATTAAGTTTTAGTTTATTTTCGTCATATGGTTTCTTATAAATAATAGCCACAAGTGATCTTCGTTTAAAAAATTCAGCCAAGTCTGAGAATGGACTTCCTTTTTTGGGTTACGTAATGGTTTATATGAATAACTTAAAATAAAACCTTCGAAAGATAAAGCGTTAGAATTTTTCAAAATTATGTAATCCCAAAAGGTTATATATATAATAGCCACAAGTGATCTTCGTTTAAAAAATTCAGCCAAGTCTGAGAATGGAATTCCTTTTTTGGGTTACGTAATGGTTTATATGATTAACTTAAAATAAAACCTTCGAAAGATAAAGCGTTAGAATTTTTCAAAATTATGTAATCCCAAAAGGTTACATCAAAAATCTCAATTCACCGCTTTTGATTCTGTTTGGAATAAAGATTTGTTATAAAAGTGCTATCTTTTAAACTTCATTTCTTATATTATTTTCATTTCTCTTCAATAAATCAGGAAAACTTGATTTTTTTTGCTCCAGAGCATAATACGAGTAAAAAAAAATTATTTATCAATATGAGACATGGAAATATGGCTCGATTTAAACAATAAGGCAGAATGTGTAAACAATTTAAAAGTACTATCAGTTTGCAATTTATTTACATAGCACATAAGTCTATCGATGGGACTATACGTACCATATTTTGTGGAATGAAAACAGATTACGCAAGTCCATCACTCTCAACTTTCTCAATAAAATAGCATGCTAAACTCGATAAAATGCTTTAGAAAAATCTGTATAAGTCGAGTCAATTTGCAGACCCTGTTGCAAAGCATCCGATAAAGTTTTTTTATGTATAATTAAATTGGTCACGGTAGAACGACCTTTAACAAATTCGTGTTCTTCAATAATAATATTTTTCAATGCCCACCTAATTCGCTAAGATATATAGTAATACAGCATCTTTGACATGAACGCATATACCTCTATAATTTGTTACATCCGATCTACATCCAATTTTGAATATAAGGGCTACAAAACTACGCTTCCATAACTCGGAAAAATTTTCGGTGTTAACTGACGTAGTAAAAATGACATTGATCGTCTTTGAAAGTGTACAAACACATCGCTTCAGGAAATATTCAGAGATTCCGTCAGGCCCCACACTACATGAATCAGAGAAGGATGAAACTCTATCAAATATATCATTAATTGTTACACTAAACTGATTAAAATTAATACATGTATTCATATTAGGAAAATCATTGCAAGTATTATTATAAACCGTCGAAAAGTATGATGCGAACAAATATATACATTCATCCAAATTATTTCCAGTTTCACTATTCAAAGACATATGCTCCGGTAAACCAATGGTTTTACAGCAATTATTTACATAATTCCAAAAAACTTAATGTCCAGCCTTTTTTGATTTAATTTATTGTTAAACCACATAGTGTAATTATGACGATTTACAAATTTTACTGGTATAAACCTACTAAAACAATAATATAAAATATTGTTAAAATCATTAACACGTTTGTTAACATTGGAATTAGAAAATACTCCATCTCAATCAATTGAAGAAAGAAAATTATTAATGCCAGCATAATCTCCTAATTTAAAATCATAAATCCAATCCTTCTTTGAATCTATAAATATAATAGATGATATTGGCATGGTTAGACAGTATTAAATGAGATGAAAGCTGGAACGACACTAAACATCACTTGCACGGTGTACAGTAAGAATCGATGCATTGGTAAACACCAAGTTTAAAAACACTTCTCTTTGGTTAGGTACATTATTTACTTTCAGTATAAGATGGTAGTTAAGGACACTTGCTAAAACCTCCGCTGACAGGCATTCATTTCTAATATTCAACAGTATTTGATTGATCCACGTATGATATATTTTCAATTGAGATGGCTAAAGCAGATGTAATCAATATCATTTGCGATGGTAGTATATTGATCAGTAGCAGATTCTGGAGTTGTATATATCGACCCAATTATGTATTATGTATATCAGAAATCCTAACAAATAATTGTTCCGCTGTGCCACTGCATATAATTAAATTGCTTGCAAAATCATTTTTAATAGCAACCTTTAGTTTCAATGTTTCTGCCAACTCTAAATATATTGAAATTATGAAGACCCAATTCAGTATCCGTGATCGATTCGTCTAACCATGTTTCTACTAAAACAACAATCATAAATAGGTTTTAATATGTTGGGTGCTTGAAGCCACAAATTTTGTGATATACCTTGAATCAGGAACTTTATCAAATGATAAATAAAACTTACTTTGTTAATTGTTAATATCACACACGGAATTTATTTCGTAACTATAGTTTCAATCTTACAAGGTCATTATCAAACGTACAGTGAATTACAAAATAACTTAGGTATTTATACAGGGTGGATAAGAAGCGGTGTACAGAGAACAGGTAATATAATTTACATAATTGCTTTAAAGATGGATTAATATATTAGGTCAGTCTGGTCGTTGATTAAGGGGTTTTCCGGATTACGCTTAGCTTTATAAATTTTCAGGGATTCTAGTAGGTCTAATTTCGGACCTTTTTGGGCGTAGTGTAAAATTTCTAAAGGATTATTATCTGTAACGTGATTATTTTCAATGAGATGATTAGCAAAGGTGGAGTTGGTTTTTTATTGTAAAAAGAGCTCAAGTGTTCTTTTAAACGAATATCAAAATTGGATAGGAATAATACACTTGTTTTGTTTCATATATTTACGTTCAGTTTCCTGACACGTGTTTCGGCGATTGCTCGCCATTCTCAAAGGAGTATAAAAATTAATCTAAGGAGTACAGAAGTGTTCACTGGTATATATACGTGTGGTTACAATAAGCGCGTCGTTTAAGATAAGAGGATTATGATTAGTCGGTTACTTCTAAAAGGGATCCAGGGATTACGAGATTGGTACCTGCCGAGATTTCCAGGTGATTGTTAATTATATTTTTCCCGAATTTTGTCGCTCGTTTAATCTCTAATGCTTCTAAAATGTTAAGTCTTAATCCTTTTGTACAGTTATTATTATTATTATTATTAGAATATCAAAATTTCTTCCAGGCTGACCAATATAAACATCAACACCAGATCTTTTCATTTTATTGGATTTTTGTTTTGCGTTAAAGAGAATTTATTTGAGTTTTCTATATGTTTTGTATATTACTTGTATACCATGTTTCTCTAAAATTTTCTTAATTCTGTAAGTTGGTTTTCTAAAGAACGTTGAGGTAATAATCTGATTCTTCTCTCTAGTAGATGTTTCATAGTATAACAAATATTTTAATTGGGTTTTCTTATTTGTAATCTTAACTACCATATTCGTAGGTTAATTAAACACTTAGCCATTAATAATGGTTACACTACGAATATGGTAGATAGTTATATCATTTTCTCGTTGAAATTCAGTCCTGTCTTTATAAAATTTTGCATTATCAGTGTCGTTCGCTTATTATTATTCATATTACATCACGTGATTCTTAAGTAGTAGAAAATATTATTTTAATTGGGCGTGTCGTTGTTCCAGGTTTTTCTAATCGAAAAAATGGATTTTCCATTAAGATGTTTCATTTTGATATAAAAAAAACGAGTATATTTAAAGAGAAATCAATGGATATTTATTTCATTGTAAAGATAAAGGTATCCCATTAACGATAGAAAACGATATCAGCCAAATGGCCGCCACGACTACGGTTGCAGTACCATATCCTTTTCATGAAATTTTCCATGATCAATTCGCCCATTTGCGGCTGTATGTCCTCGATAACTTCACGAATTCCATCATTAAGGTCTTGAATCGATTGTGGAGCAGTGGCATAGACCTTATAGCCCCAGAGAAAAAAGTCTAAAGGTATTAACCCTTTCGGCCCTGGCGGTGGCAATTGCCACCGCAACATTTACATGTCTTTACTTACTATGACAATCCATATTTTTGCTGTTTATCACTAAATGTTACTTCAACAAAGCCTCCTAAACAAAATGCGTGGGCTGTTTATGTCATTAATTGACTTGTGTTGTGTGTAAATAAGTGTTTTATAAAGTCTTGCGAGATGGAAGCTCAACAATCTATTTGCGAAGTGCCCCTCTACTTGTCCAAATTTAGGAATTGTTTGAAAAAATTTCATATTAAATAAATTATGTTTGTATTTATGTACGAAACTAAGTTTATTAGAATAAATGTAAGTTTTTATTTTTAGCATATTTTAGCTTTAAGCAGGTCCTAAAGCTAAAATGCAACCACTAATTAATTCCTATACTTATTAAGCAAATGAGTGCAAATTTGGTATTTATGGTCTTAAGAAGCTCCCCATTAATAATAATCCACAAAAAAAATTTAATTTAAAAATCCAGGGCTGAAAGGGGTTAAGTCACAAAATCTCGGGGGCCAATTGTGATCACCTCTTTGCGAAATAATACGACCAGGACTCTTTTCTTGCAAAATTGCGATTGTTTCGTTGCTTATGTGGCACGTAGCGCCGTCTTGTAGAAAATAAACGTCGTCCACATCAATATCTTCCAATTCTGGCCATAAAAAATCATTAATTATAGCTCGATAGTGCAATCCATTCACAGTAACCGTGGCACCAGCCTCATTTTCGACTAAATAAGGTCCAATCATACCGCCAGTCCAAAAACTGCACCAAACAGTGACATATTAAGATGAGAGGCCTTTCAATAAACATTCTTGGATTTTCCGAGCCCCAAATGCGACAATTCTGCTTATTCACGTAGCCTCCGAGGTGAATATGGGCTTCATCACTGAAGATGATTTTTCGATGAAAATCCGGATCATTTTGATGAATTTCAAGGACCAAATCGGCAAAGATACGTCATTGCTGGTGATCGACCGACTTGAGTTCTTGTGTTAACTGAATTTTAAAAGCCTTCAAACCTAAGTCTTTATGAAAAATACGGTAAAATGTCGTTTTTGGAATGTCTAATTCCAAAGATCGTCGACACGCCTGGGTTTTCGTTAAAACTATTGGCTACAGCAGTTATGTTCTCAATTTTTATTGAGCGACGCACACGGTTTCGATTCTTCACATCACTAAGTTGTCCCAACAGCTCAATTTTTTTAACCAGTTTTACTATTGCTGGTTGAGAAGGTACTTCACGACGACCCAAAAGTGCTTTAGTTTGGCGAACTGTGACTTCAAAATTTTCACCATTTCTGTAGTGAATTTTAACAATTTCAATGCGCTGTTGAAGCGTATATTATTGCATTTTTATTAATGGCGTAATTTTTACTTGTCAAATGTCAAAATATGACAGCTGCCCAGATAGCAGGCTATTCAAAATGAAACCTCTTGTTGGAAAACCCTTTATATTAAGTGGTTCGAATTTAACTTGCGACTAAGGCTATCTTTAGTCGTTAAGTCAGTATTAGTAGCAGAGACTGCAGAATTCTCAAGAACTGTTATCCTTGCATTAAGAGATTTTATTTCATCTTTTAAATCGTTCAACACAGTGTGCATTTCTTCTCTGAATTAGGGAAGAAGTTCATTCCGAAATAACATACGAATAGTATCAATAAGAGATTGATGTAGATCCGTGCGATTTTCCATGCATCGATACATCTTCAAAGTACCCTTGTGTGTTTGCTGAATTAATTACATCATACAATATAGTTGTGCAAATACTCCACGAAGGAAGGAAATTCACTGAGCCTTCTCTTCGTTCTGCAGTTTTGTATCTTCATTACCAGAAGAAGTTATTAAATTTAGGTTTTCTTTTGATAACTTGTCATCTACTGAAAATGAGACCATTGACACCATTCTTTTTCTTAGTGTCATTACAAAAGAACACAAATTATACGGGAGTATGCATTAAATCATGCTACTAGTATTATTTCGCGTCGTGTTCATCCGTGATTATATTCATTTGAAAGCTACTGTCATTGCGCGTCTTTTTCAATATATGTAATTTTATTGAAGCGTAAACAACATTTTTTTCTAATCATTTGAACATGTCGAACTTTGTGCCAGAAAAAGTGTTTTTGCGGGGTGTTCTTCTTCATTACTTTAACATGAAAAAAAGTGCTACCAAAAGTCATCGTATTTTAGTAGAGGTTTATGGTGACCATATTCTTGCTGAAAGAACGTGCCAGAAGTGGTTTGCACGGTTTAAAAGTGGCGATTTGAACTTAGAAGAAGATGAACGACCTCGACAACCTAAAAGGTTTGAAGATGAAGAATTGGAAGCATTGCTTGATGAAGATGCATGCCAAATGCAAAAAGATCTTCCAAAATCATTTGGAGTTGATCAAGCAACCATTTCCAGACATCGGGATTCATCCAAAAGCTTGGAAATTGGGTGCCGTATGAATTAAAGGCAAGAGACATCGAACGCCGATTCTGAATGTCGGAAATGTTGCTTCGACGCCACAATAAGAAGTCATTTTTGAATCGGATTGTCACTGGTGATAAAAAATGGATTCATTACGATAACCCCAAGCGCAAGAAATCGTATGTGAAGCCTGGCCAGCTATCAACATCCACGGCAAAGCCGAATATCCATGACGACATTAGTAGGATCAGAAGGGTGTGTTGTATTATGAGCTGTTGAACTCGGGTCAGACAATCAAAGGGGATCTCTACTGTACACAATTAATTTATTTGAAGAGAGCGATTGCGGAAAAACGACCAGAATATGCAACCAGACAAGAATCCATAATTTTCCATCATGATAACGATCGGCCACATGTTTCAAGACAGGTTCAAAACTATTTGGAAAACAGTGGGTGGGATGTTCTACTTCACCCGCCTTATAGCCCAGACATAGCCCCTTCTGATTACTACTTGTTCAGATCAATGCAGAATGCCCTCACCGGAATACGCTTCACTTCAGAACAGGGTATTAAAAATTGTAACTCTTTTGATTTGTTTTCTACTGTGAAGTTAGGTAATATTTTTACCAATGCATAAATTAATGGTTATAGTGTTAAACGGGTATTAGTTCAATATAAAAATCATGATGTGGTTCATTTTCTGTTACAATCACAAATTAAAAGCAATCCAATTGACAATCAAATTATTTGCCCTATTATTAAATACGGCAAATTTATACTATACCAACTACGTTCTTCAGTGCACTGGAAAATTATAAATAATCTTGGTATACTGGAATATGTTTCTAAATATTATGACACAAAATGTTTAAAAGGATTTTTCTAAAAGAATTAAAAGAAAGTGCAACAATATAAATGACAATAAATGGTTTACTGCTGAAATTTAAAAAAAAAGATATAACTTATAATACTTAGCAAATTACATAATGTTGAATTAAAAACAGATAATGTTCTGACATTTATAGTTTGTCACTGGAGGTAATACTAACAATAAAAAACGTGATTATTAAGCCCTTAGGAAAATCAATTAATAATAAAGGGTGGGCCATCTCTTGGAATCTTTTTGAACTACCACTTTATTTTACTCTCATGTTATTTGACATCTAGTGTACGTCAGTTCTTCAGTTTACAACACCCGGTTACCGAAATGGCACACTATACGCTTGATGAACGTTGGGAAATGTTAAAAATTTACTCTGAATGTAATTCGTGTATTGCGGAATCATTGCGAAAATTGCGTACAAAATTCGGTCGCGAATATGCATCAAATGCAAGTGTTCTGAAGAAATTTGTGCACAAAGTTCGTAAGACTGGTATGCTGGTGGATCGTACTAAAGCTCTCACACGCTCGTCCGGTTCGTACACCCGAGAATATTGCTGCTGTAGCCCGTAGTGTGCAAGCCAACCCAACAACATCGACTCGTCATTGCTCTCAGCAATTGAACATTAGTCGCACAACCATGAGGCGTATTTTGCATAAAGACATCGGTTTATTGGCCTATAAGGTCCAAATAACACAGCAGTTGAAGAGAGCTGACCATTCACTTCGATACAACTTCGATAATTGAGCCTTAGAGCAGCTCGAAGCCGATGGAGAATTTTGGCGAAAAAATATCTTTTCCGATGAAGCGCATTTTCACCTCGGGGGCTATGTAAACAAGCAAAACTGCATGATTTGGGCATCGGAAACGTGATCGTTGAGCAGCCAATGCATCCCGAATCTGGCGAAACGGTCAACGGAAACCGCTATAGAACCATGAAACTTTTTTTGGAGCAAATTGCTGGTTTGGATGTGAGTAACATCTGGTTCCAACAAGATGTGGCGACATGCTACACTAACAACGAAACTATCGACTTCTTGCGATCAAAGTTTGAAAATCATGTAATCAGCCGTCGTGGAGATGTGAATTGGCCAGCGAGCAGCGATCTGACGCCCATGTACTTTTATATCTGGGGTGCTGTTAAAGAACGTTGTTGTGCCAACGATTCAGCAACGATTGACGATCTTAAAGTCAATATCCAAAATGCCATTGCTGAGATAGAGCCGCAGACGTTGGAAAATGTTCTGAAAAATTGGGTCGAGAGAATGGACTATTGTAAGGCCAGCCTGTGGCAGCCATTTGACTGATGTCATATTCCATGTATAACTGGATACTCTTGGCCACAAAATAAATGCAAGATTATGAAATTCCATCTAGCCGTTTGTGTTTTATTAAGATTTTAAAAAGATTCCTTGCGATGGCTTACCCTTTATTATATTATCTAATACTTATCCTGATGCATTAAAGCTAGCTAAAGTAATCCCAATATATAAAAAGAGGCGATCAAAATGAACTAGGCATCTTTAGATCAATTTCACTCTTGCCATTCTTTTCAAGAATAATTGAAAAATTGCTATTCAACCAAATAATCTGTCATTTTGAAACAAACAACTTATTTTCGTCAAAACAGTATGGTTTTAGACAAGGCAAATTGACAATAACAGCAACTGTTAAATTAATTAAAGAGATTGTGGATTCTGTAGAGGATGGTAACTTTACATATGCAACATTCGTTGATTTGACGAATGCTTTTGATTGCATTCGCGTGTAATTTTACTTTGTACATTATATAAGTACAATTTCGATCCAATAATCATAATATTAGAAGTAAAAGCGATTTATGTCCTAGAGAATTGGGGCTTACAAAATCATAAATGGTGTTAATTATTATGGCATTCGTTTCTATAATAATTTTCCAGGAAACATAATAAAGATGTCTACCAAAGAATTTAAAGTTACTTTATAAAATATTTTTGTAAAAATGCATTCTGTACTTGGGAAGAATATTTTCATTTCAAGTATTAGAAATGTATTTATATATTTTGAGACTTATGTAAACATTTCGGTATTGGCATTAATAAACCATTATTATTATTATTAATGAATAATCGAGAAGTAAAAAAACCTCAACGCTTTACATCCTACATTGGGTGTAGAACAGCTAGATTTGGTTGTGCATTGACAATGACTGGGCAAATTAATTTAAAATCCAAAATTTATTAAAAGGACTTCAACACAATTGACAAGGATTGCACTTGTTCGACATGTAAAATATACACACGTGCATATTTACATGGAATAGTTACAGTTCATCCAGTCTGTATTAATTAATTGCGAAACACATTCTGGTTTTTATATAAATGAGAGCATTTAATAATACTATAAATGTATAGCTGTTGCGTAAATGTAATTATAATTATAATTTGAACTTAACACTTACGTTGCTGTAATACTATTTTTATTCAGTTACATAAGAATTTTCGTATCCCAAATGTCACTAGTACTAATAAAGCATTATTAACTTATGGAGTTATATTATTATAGGTTTTATTAATTCGTTTTCCCTCAGGTTTATAGCCCAGACGGACTAATAGCATTTATTTATATTCATGTTAAATGTTATTACGTATATTTATTTGATCCAAATAAAGATTATTATATGTATAATTCGTTTTTTAAATTACTACATTTATATCATTCTATGAGATGAACGAAAGAGCAAATGAAACCGTATCCGTAACCAATTTAAATACTCTAAATTATAAATCTAATTAAATTAATATTGAATATTTAGTATTATATCTACAGGAATTACGTCCGCATCTTTCAGCCAACACAATGTCCTAAAAATGACAATAAAATCTTTCAAATCTTTTGAGCATAATATTAAATAACATCAAAAATATTCTTAATAAGGTACTTTAAAAACTACTACCTATATAAATAATCTATTAAGTTAGATGATACTAATTTTTTACATAAAGACCATTTCATAGAAATGCATATCTAAGTCCTTACCAAGTATATTAACATTCTTTTGAAGGTAATTTAATCATCATAACACTAGTTCAACGTTATTAATTTGTTTTTATACATATGCAAGTCCTTAAAAACCTTTAGAAAAATACCATATTTTAGATTCATGTGTCAATAATAGGTAAAGCATTGATTGAACATTATTTGATGTTTCGTCAAGAGATAAGTGAGAAAATTATTCAAGCAATCCTAGGTGTTAAATTTTCGAATCTTTATTATAAAATATATATATATATATATATATATATATATATATATATATATATATATATATATATATATTCTGTTTTAGATAATGGTAATTTTGATGCATTAGCCTTGACAATTGTTTGACGTTTTATACAATAAAGCAAACACAAATTACCCGATATTGGAAGTCATATCTAAACAAAGTATTCTTGATTTTTTGCGAAAATTATCAATAAAAAGATTTACTTATCTCGTGACTTCTATTTAAATAATTAGGAACAATCCAGTAAATGGCCTATTTATCCTATAAGATTTAATAATAAATTTACCAAGATTATAACTACATTAAAAAATATTGATTCTCCAAAGCTATATACATAATTAAATTATTAGTTAATTTTCCACAATGACATAAAAGATTTTACATTTTATTATTAAATTATTTGATTTAATACGAAGCAGACGCAAAAATTGTGCACTGAACTTATTTCGTTAATTATGCAACAAAAATTTAGGCACAATCAAATGAAGTGTCTGTAAAACTTATTTAATGATTGTAAATAAAATAAAGATTCATATTAATTATTTTGAGCCGTCTACTAATTACCCTCCCACGGCCTTCCTTTGTTTGTGTTGAATAAAAGACACAACATTAGACCCTGTCGGTGCAAAATTGTGCATCCCCGTTTAATTGTTAAATAATATAATATATCAGGTAATAATAATGTCCCATTCGTGTGGATCCCATTCTTGTAGATAGTGTAAATTAATTATTCACCCTAAAAATGTATCAACAACTGCTATTAGAGAAGATATACAACTGAATTCATCTAATTTAATGGGTAATATTGGTTTAGGTGGTATGAAATCTAAAGTAAACGAAATTATGCATTCAGTTAATTGTTGTACATATGATGTTCTTATTTTTACGGAAAATTTATGATTCAATTTCTGATAATGAATGAAATTATCTAGTAAGAATAAGAATAAGAATGTAAATAAATATCTACATTTAAAAATATATATATATAAATAAATATTTTACACATGTCAGCAGGGTACATTAATGTATCAGTAATTCAAATGACACACACATAGAACATATTTAAATAATTAAGCAGTAATATACAATACACAGCATAATAATAGCACATGATTCGACAAAATTGATGATTACACTGTCATATATAAATTCATCATAAGTATAGTATGCTTTGGATAATAGAATTGTTTTAATTTTGCAAATCATTGCTTTATGTGAAAAATTAAAAAAAAATTGGCGCATAAAATTTATTGCGTTTTGAGTTTTTTGCAATCTACAGTGATTGTTCATTATATTATTTGTATTCCTAGTATCATAGAAGTGATTATCGGGATGGTAACTATATTTGTTTAAATTACTTGAAATATACCTTATATACTCAAGAATATACAGTGATGGAATTGTTAATAAGTTCTCTAAGTACCAATCCCAACATGGCTCTTATTGCTTTTCTCTGGACTTTCAACACTCTTATAGTGTGGAGAGAGTGACCCCAATAGATAAGAGCGAACTCACTACTGATTGGAAAAAGATAAAAATATTATTTTAGTAACTTCCATTGATACGTTTTTGGTAATATTTCTTAGCGTGTAAACAGTTTTTGAAAGTTTACTTACAATGTAATCCACATGGTCTTTCCATGTTAATTTAGGCTCTAAGTATATGCGAAGAAATTTCACTTTATCTAGGGTTTTCAATTTATTTTCATGTTTCAATATGAAAACAATTTTACTTGTTTTAGTCTCATTTAGAGAAAATTTGATGCAAACCATTCATGTGTGTTCGTCTGCGTGTCCTTTTTTCATAATCGTCTACTTATACATTCATCTCTGTTTAATGTCGTAGGATCATCTGCAAATAACACAAATTTTGAAGCTGGGTCACAATCAACAATATCATTCATGTATATCAGAAATAATAAATTGCCAAGGGAGGATCCTTGAGGGACACCGCAGTTGGCAATTTCAAATGTTGATTTTTAATTTTTAAAGCTTGTTAAGTGTTTCCTATCACAAAGAAAATACATTAGTAGCAACTTATGTTATCAATGTCATATTTCTTTAATTTATTGATTCAAAAGTGATGGGACACGCAGTCGAACGCCTTTGATAGGTCACAGAAAGTTGCACCAACGTATTGACATTTTTCATATCCATCGAAAGTAAAATTAGTAATTAATAGAATTTATGATTTGTACGAAATCCATTTTGACAGTTATTCATAAATAGTGTCTCATCTATGCAGATGATCTTAAGTTATTTAAGATAATCCGTTCGCCACAAGAATGTGTTTCTTTACAAAGTGATATTTTTAATTTAAAGCAATCGTGTATTGCTAATGGCCTCGATCATAATGCCCATAAATATTTTTAAATATCTTTTGTAAATATCTTCAAATACCAATCATCATATAACTATGGCAAAAGTGTAAATTGAAAAATGTAATTAGAGTAAATCATAATATAGTAATGAATGATATAAATACTAAATTAAAGCACAGTAAGCGTATAAATTTAGTTTTTGTATGTATTGTGTTTTATAAAATTAGTTAATATCCAAGATTAAAGGAACTATTATTCCTGATCTATTCGAAATCGCATATATTTGACCATTTTATTGATCGTTCACCAACACATGTTTTGTTATGAAAGGACACGTGGACACGTTGATGGATTTTTCGTGTAAACACCATAATTTAAATGGGCCGTTTACCCGACACACACACACAAAAAAAGTTGAGTGCCAACATAAATTCGGAATGTGGATGGGCCGTTTTGCATGTGACGACGGTTGTAAACCACCCAGTGGCATCATCCCTTTCGATGACCTGTCAAGAACTAATTTGTCTAGAAAAAAAAATCGGTCATGGCGCCAAAACTGAGAAAAGTATTATAAATGATTTCATGTAACTGATAAATTTATTTTTTATCGGTTCATTCTTAATCTCACATGTGTTTAATAATAAAACTAATGTTTTATTGATATTCCTTGCGATATTTTTAAATTCTATATGAATGATTTACTAAAACAAAGCAATAATTTAGTACTAATGGCATTGCACCTAATACTATTAAAAACGATTACTACATCATTGTTTTTTATTTATAATTTAGAATTACTCTCTACACAAAAGTGTTTCTCCTATTGCTTGGAAGACATTAGTAATTATAATCTGTCAATATTTAGTATAATATATCTGTTTGATAACTAATTTATATAAAATTACATTACATGACTGATTATAATTGAAGAACAGCATTGTTTCCAAAGTTATAGATCCACTACTGCAAATTTGTTAATGCCGAAACATATGTGGATGCATTTAACTAGGTATTTTGGTTATGTTTATATCCAATCTACATTTTTATGCTGTTAGTAGGTTTATTATTGATTTCAAAATAGCTTAAGTGATTACTCTCTATAATTACTTACACATATATCTAAAATCTCATCTGTAGAAGTACCTCGAGGGTCGCATTGTGGCCCTTTATTATTTCTTCTTCGTGCTTTTATATAAATTTGTATGACAAATAAAATCTATAAATGCTAAATACTTTATTATTTGTAAATGTTGTTTCATTATATTACTCTTAATTATATTAACAATTTACGTTATTGAAAATATTTTAAATAAATATGCCTTAGATTAAAACTGTATATTTCTTTACCAACCCATTCACGAGCGAAAAGTTGATTAAACTACACACCGATTGTTTATAGCTCCTATTGGAAATAGTAAATACACTCAAGCCGTAGTAAACTGTAGTACAATTAAAAATGTTTCGCCAGATAAATTGAACATAAATCCCGAAACCGAGACTTATACACACACTAACCTAGCTTAAGTTATAAATTGTTAACTTTATTGAATAAATATTTTACGTTCGGGCCGTAAACGCGGGATTTTATTGGGGTGTCGCCGTAAAACCCGACGGGAATCCATCGCCGAAAGTCCGGAGGAAGTCGAAGGGTAAAAGGAATACCCCGAAACGTCGCCCGTGTTTATTATTGCAAAGTCAGATGGGTCAGATGACAGAGGCCGCGACATCTTGGGAGGTCCGATGAGTGGAAGCCGTGTGTTTAAAACAGAGGCGAGATTAAAGGCGATGTTAGTAAACCGTCTTTAAACGTTTCTAATTGGGCATCCTTTGAAAAACTCCAGCTAATCCGGCGCGGTTTATTTGGATTGCGCGAGGAATTTCTAAACAATCTCCCCGCCGTATTATCCGTGTACGCGATTATTTTTATTTATCGGCGATTTTCCTTCCATCGGGATTACATCGAGGAAGTACGGATTTATCCCGATTTATTTGTGGATCGGATACATTTTCCGCGCGATTAACATAATTTTTTGGAAATTGCGACAAGCTGAATCATTCTTTAAACGGCGCAGTCGTTAGGATTAATTTGAATAACATTCTCGAATTATAAACATTGCGTTTGTTTTTTGCTTTGATAGCTGTGCTATTTGCAACATGCAAATTACTTTTGTATAATTCAATATCTGTCGAGGTATTAGCCAGGGTAATTGTTTCAATAAGTAATTTGTTTTGTATTTATATAGATTTACGAAATGTTTTCATATTTTTATCTACGATCGTATAGAAAGTAGACGCTTTTTGCACCATTTTTCATTGTAAAAGTGGCTTTTTAAAGCACTAGTTCTTTTTTACGTTTTTATTGCACGGTAATGTCAAACTGTTTTTATTGCACAGAAATGTCAAATTTGAGAGATGAATATATTATAGCACAATTTTAGACGAAAATCTTATTTTTTTTATTAATTGATACAAATAACTAATAAACTATAAATAAAATATATAATACAAACGAAATGGCAGATTTAGGAACTCCGAAGATTTCATTTAATGCAAGTCGAAGCGATTACAATAAAGCGAACATTTTTTCCATAAATAATAATGGCGGCCGACATTTATGCAACTTGTTTACTGGTTGCTAAGTAAGGCTTTCATTGGTGCACTGCGGGTAAAATATATTTTCATTCATTGAATTATTGAAATGACATTAAAATATTACTCATAAGAATATATTCTTTGAAATCCTTTACGATCGAAGATAAAATTTTGTTCGTGCAATAAAGCACCACTTTTTACACTTGTACCTTAAATAACTATTAAATTATTAATTATTACTTTGGTCTTTCGTTGTGTTTATTTTCATCTAAAATTTCTTTAATTTCATCCTACATCATTCTTTTCTTCTCCTCTTTTCAGTACGTTTATTTTCTGTTAAAGTACGGACTATTTGGTTGCATCTATCATTTTAATATTCTCACCGAAATGTTTCTGTTTTCTTTGTACACTATTTTTTAACCAGCCTTTTCTGAATCCTCTATAGTTCGCCTCTGTTCTGTTCTCTAGATAACTTCTCCACCTCTTTTTCTTTGGTTTTATTTGCAGTTCACCATTTCGTTTGCGTTTTGGTTGTGTTTTTCCTGTTAATCTCACCTACCTCTTTAAATGCTCTGTATAATTTGTTGTTCTATTTATTTTATATTTTATCCACACGGATAAATAAATACACAAAATTTAAACATTTAAACTTTGTGTATTTATCTCTTTATTTCTTTGTCGCTTTTTCGAATTCTTTAGATTTATGTAGTTTATACGTAAGTATTGTTTCTAGTTTCATTCATCCATCTGATTCATTTCTTGTGCTTGTTTTTTTCATTTTTCTTATTTCTGATATTGCTAGGTGGTCGCTGCCTCTTTCATTTTCCCATTTTTAAGCATTCAATATTTGTTTTCTCATAAACTCTATAATTGATTTCTGGTTTGTACTAGGCTCATTTCAGATGTATTTTTAGATATTATTGTGTCATGTAACGTATTTTTTGTTTATTTGTTTTCATTTTGCTTCTTTTCTTAATGATTTTCTATGACTGTGTTATATATTTCATCTACTTTTCCCTCTCTTTAATTTTAATTGCCTACAATGAATATATATCCTCTACACCCTAATTTTTGTTAGTTCTCAGTAAAATGTATCTTTCTTTGTCTTTCATCTTCAATTGAAATTGATTGCTAGTTAAGGTAAGGTAAGGTCTAATGATGTGATCTAATAAATTCATGAATTGTAATTGTAGCTTGTTGGTATTTTGATGGAATATTGGGATTACGAGGGATACGCAATTTATTCATAAGAGATACGTTAAAGGATTTCTTTGCAAATTGCAAAAAATTATTGTGGTCTCATATTAGTAAAGATTCGGACTGCGGGTCTTTCTGCTACTTGATGTAGGGTGGTAAGATGTCCCTCATTTATCTATGTTTTAATTTTTGCTTACTTACTATGTATCTCTCTCCTGAAATCGTTTTTTTGTTTACTCTATTTTGAATATGTATTTTCTAGCAACCTTTTTGCCTTTTTCTTTGTTTTAGTCATTGTTAGTATCTCAAGTCCAATTTCATCTAATTTATGTATATAAATATATAATTTGGCGCTCTTCACAAATATTTTCCACTTTCCCTATTTTCCGATATATATTTTACTTCCATCCATATTATTCCTCTCTTCTCTATTGCTCTTGTCGTCACTTGGTTCCATGATAGTCTGGGCCTTCCTCTTTTCTTTTTTCCTTGTGTTTTTGTCCCTATACTCTTTTCACTTGTCGTTCTTCTTCCATTCTCTGTAGAAGTCCCCACCAGTGCAACTATCTTTATTCTATGAAGTCTAAAGTAGATTATATTCATAGATCAATCCGTATTTCTGTGTTATTCGTTATATCTCTTTTTGTCACTCCTCTGGCTATTTTTTTCCTGTCTCTTGGTTAGCGTCCACGATTCGCATCAATTGGTAAGCACCGGTCTATATATTGACTTGAATATCTTTGTTTTAGTGATTCTCGTTATTTGTCATTGGTTTATAAATACATCTCTTATGTATGTCTATATTTATATCTCTATATAAGTATTTGTATGTGGATACCTATTCTATTTTTGTCCCCTCTATTTCTATGCTCATCGACTCTTGTTCCTCTCCTATTATCATTATTTTAGTATTTCCTTCGGTCAATTTCATACTACATTTTTGCAATGTTTCGTTCCACATTTGTAAACTTTGTTTAAGTTCTTTTTGTTCTTCGCAAATGTTAATATATCATCTACAAATACTCCTTCTGACACTGTCACTTTTTGGAGGTTTTTGTACCCTATTGTTATACCGTTGCATAGCGTACTGCATTCTTTTATTATTTCGTCCATGTGTATTATAAACAATTCCGGGCTTAGTCCTCCTTGCCGAACCATTTACAACAAAATGAGGACCTTTTGTTAAAAATGCTTCTGTTCTTTTGTTCTTATATATTACCGCGTTTGTATTGTTCTTGCAGATTTCCTTAATTATCTTAATTTTTTTTATGCACTCCTTTTTTGGTTTCTTGGAATTTTATCAAAGGGTTTCTCTAGGTCAATAAAAGCTATGTATACTCTTCTTCTTTCTTGTAGCATCTTTGTAAAGAGTAGTTTATTTCCAGTGCAAATGATAAATACATTCAATGGGTGGGTCAAGTTTACATGGAATTAATTAAAAATTAACATAATAGGTATATATGAATTAAAACATAGAACTAGTGCTAATAGCATATTAAAATGTGATGTAAATATAAAACTTAATGCTAGATACAATTATAGAATAAAAATATACAAACACAATAAATAAAGTATAAAATATATAGTAATTTCACTTAAAATGTACGGTCAACCTAAGTAAAATATTACAAAAACTAATATATTCACTAACTGTATAAAAACAATTTTCTTCAAATAATTTCTTCAACCGTTTATTAAAAAAAAAATGTGTCAGTTGTCTTACTATGAATATGTAGTTCTGGATACTTCTTCC
The DNA here is from genome assembly GCA_963969525.1 of Ontholestes murinus. NCBI lineage: Eukaryota > Metazoa > Arthropoda > Insecta > Coleoptera > Staphylinidae > Ontholestes > Ontholestes murinus. The sequence goes on from OZ018398.1 coordinate 23,381,451, forward strand.
TGTTCTGAATCCACGTTGTGCATCTTCTAGTGTCTTCTCCGTTACTGCTCTTATTCGTTTGTCTATTATCTGTTCTAGTATTTTCATGTTTATGCATAGTAACGTTATAACTATGTAGTGGTCACAATTCATTCTGTCTCATTTTTTGTGTGATGGTACAATTAGCGTCAACTGCCAGTCTTTGGGTATCTGCTGTACTTCCCATATTTTATTGTAGATTTTCATAAGAATCTCTGTTTCCTTTTCGCTATGTTTTTTTTATCAATCATCCTGTTATTTGGTCTGGTCCTGGAGCTTCTCCGTCTTTAATTTTTGCTATAACCTCAATTAACTCTTCTACATTTGTTAGATCTTGGTTGCCATATTGTTGTTCTTCATTATAATTTTCATAATTTCCTTCTAAAATATTATCTTCCTGTAATAGCTTCTGGAAATATTATTTCCATATCTTCATTATTCCTTCCTTTCTCTGTTAATTATATCCCCACTTTTGCTCTTGATATAGTTTATCTCTAATATTTTATTCCTTAGTGTCTTCATTGCTTTGTAGAAAAGTTTCTGATTTCCCTTACTATCTTTTTCTAGTTTTTTCCCAAAATTCTCCAATTGTTTCTTCTTTGCCGCTATTACTAGTTGTTTCGTTCTTTCTTTTTCAACTTTATATTTGACATAATTTTCAGTTGTCCTGTTGCCTATATAATTTTTCCATGCTAATTTTTTTTGTTTTATTCGATCTTTTATCTCTTCTGTACACGAATTCTGTATGTTTATTTCTCTTGCTTTCTGTGTGTACTCCACAGACTTTGCTTATCAGATTGTTCATTATGCAGAAATCTAGCATCCGTTTTCCATTGTTATTTCTTGCGCTTTCTCCATATATTCCTAGTGCTTTCTCATACTCCTTGTCTTTAGTTCCTAATCTTACATTAAGATCTCCAGCCACATACATTCGTCATTTTGCTTCTTCAGTTACTAGGTCCAACTATTTCCAAAATGTATCATTTTCTTCTCCTTTTTTCAGCTTCATTGGGTGCATATGCTATGATTATATTTTATCCTTCTCTCGTATTTCTATTTTCAATATTCGTTCTAATTTTGCTTGCCAATTGTATATTTGGTGCTCCAAGGATTTGTGAATTATGCATCCGACTCCTGCTGCTGCTCTTTTTCCTTCTTCTATCCACCCCGCTAAAGATCATTATGTGCCCGTTGTCTAATTTAATCAGTTCATTGCCTTTTTTCTTTGTCTCCGTTATTGCTAGGATTTCCAAACCCATCTCTTCAAATTCTCCTCCGAGTTCCTTTTCTTTTCCATTGATTGCTCTGGCATTCCATGTTCCTATTTTCCTCGTTCTATTGATGCTAACCTCTGATTTACCTGATTTATCGTTATTTACCTTATTTTGTTTATTTTCTTTTCTTTTGCCTTGTTCATTTGCTTAGGTTTCGTCGTTTTAATAAATTTTTAATTAATAGTTTTTTGCAAGGGACGTTTGTTGATTGGGTACCAGCCCCTTCTCTTTTTTATTCCGTTTAAATTATTGTCCGTTTATTGTCAATTAGTACTGTGTCCCTTATTTATTTCCTCTCTTGAATTCTTCTTGTTTCATTTTCATTTCTAGTTAGGTGGTTGTTTATAAATATTTTCTTCCTCTTGAGTTAATTTTTGGACTTCATTACTTCATGTTTCTTCTGCAATTATCATTTCTGTTGCTATCCCTTTATTTAATTTCATTGCATTAAGTATTTTAACTTTTACATTCATTTCTATGCATTTATATATAGATATATAACTTATGTTCTTCTACTTTTTCTTTTATATTATCATCCCTTTAAAAATTAAAATTTAAAAAATGCTTTTCCTCCTTATTCCATCTTTTTATTATATTTTCTTCTTTTATTACCAGTACATCCATTCTGTTGCTAATAGTCTTCCTTTTTTTTCTTTTCTCAGTGACTTTAGTAACTTGTTAAATAGACTTTTCTCATTTTTATCCTTTTCTAATTTAGTGGCAAATTCTTTCCTTATCTTTTATTTTTCATCTAGCACCATTTCTTTAGCAAAATTTTCTATATACTGAATACTTGCGTTCAGTTTTTAAATATTTTCTCGATTTCTCCTTCTTATATTTAATACTCCTAGTTTTACACATTTTTCTAACGCGATTACAGCAATGCCTAGCGATGCCATGGTGAAAAAATACAATTTTGAAAAGAAATACAAGATTCTAATCCCACAAAGAGAGGACTGGGTCGAAGGCCAACCTACCAAAGCAGAATCATGCTGGTTTATGGACGGCTCAAAGACCGACAAGCGGTAGGAGCAGGTATATACGGCACAAAACCCGAGACAAAGATTTCTGTCAGTCTCACCAAGGATACCACGGTGTTCCAAGCAGAGGCGATAGCTCTTCACCACTGCATAAGAGAAATAGCAAGACAAGACACTAAAAGTAGGTCAATTGCTATATTCTCCGACAGCCAGGCGCTACTAAGAGCACTAGGCTCCACACAGGTCGAATCTAAGCTAGTGTGGGACTGTATACGCGCTCTTAACCAACTTGGCTGTCACAAAAAAGTAACAATCACATGGGTCCCAGGACACGGAGGACATCCGGGGAATGACATAGCAGACGAACTAGCCAAACAAGGCTCGCCAAAAGCAGTAATTGGCCCGGAACCCTCTTGCGGAATCTCCAAAACCGCAGTCAAACGATCCATAAAAAAATGGGTGGAGACAGGCGAAACAGTTCCTTAAGAAACAATCGCCAAAATTCACGACCGAACTCCTGAACCAAGACAGGAAAATGGTCAAAACAATAGTAATCCTGATAACAGGACACTGCAAGCTCAACAAACATATGAGCAAAATAGGCCTGGTGGAAGAAGCACCATGCAGATTCTGCCTAGAGGAAGAAGAGGACTCGTTCCACATCCTATGCCACTGCGAGGGTCTAGCAAGGATTAGATATCAAAAGCTAGGCACTACAAATCCAAGCGCGGAGACTTATACCCAAGCCCCTCTGGCAGGGCTAATAGGACTAATCAAAGAGGCAAAGCTAGAGCTGGTCATCTGAGATAAACAGGGATCCACAATAGACCTGGAAAGGTCGCGGTGGAATAGGCGCTGGTGCCACCCATATAACATCTATCTATCTACTCCCAAATGGCAGTGCACGTCAACCACCCCTGCGGGATTGTCCTCTGTTTTAGATTAATCCGTCTTAACAAAAACAAATATAATTTAAACAGGAGATTTCAAAGTCAGGTTCAATGGAAAGGATACCAACAAGGAAAAACTCCTTAACGTGTTATCCTCTTATGGCCTGGCGAGTAGTTTTTGTTCTCCTATAAGAATGAATAACTGTCTCGACAATATTTTTTCTAGTTATAATCATCAACAAAATTGTACCATTGTCGCGGCAATATCGGACGACCTCGGAATAATTTTTAATTTTCACACCACAAACTTCAATAAATGAAACCGATAACATCACAGGGGATATACATTTCTTCAATTATATTGCAGATCTTACAAACTGGAGCATCACAGACCCAACAATAGAACTGTCACAAAAAATGAAATTTCTTATAGACACTCTTAAAGAAACATCCAGCAAAGCTTTTCCTAAGAAAATCGGGGAAAAGTCAAACAAACATTTGCATGTGAAATAATGAACTTAAAGCCGCGTGAAACAAATACAATGCAATCTATAAAAGCGAAATAAAAAAGGCAAAACTAAAAGCTAACAATAAATACCTATTAAAACATTGAAATTCGCCCAAAGCCATTTGGAGTTTGATCAAAATCTACGACTTAGTCATCCGCATAGTCAAATAACACCATATGAATTTAATAACTACTTTGCAAACATAGCCAATGAACTATTGGTATCCGCTGCTAGACCTGATAAAGATCATGTTCTTTGAATGTCTGGTGGTGTCAACTGTGATATGTCTACTTATTGTAAATTTTGGGAAGTAAAAAAAAAGAAGTTAGAAATGCAATTAATTAATAAAATCGATTCGAATTGATGTAAAATGTTATCATCTTACCTTGAAACACAAACGGTCCATTATGATCAATAAAGATCTGAGTACAAAAAATGCTTACATGGTGTACCTCAGGGCTCTGTTCTTGGACCTGTTCAATTCATCATCTTTATAAATGATCTTCCATCATATTTGAGCAAGAGTAAGATTATCTTGTTTGAAGATGGTACGACACTGCTCGATGAACGTGGATTTAACAATTAAAAATAGTTAACGATTGGTTTCTAAATAACAAATTATTTTTAGATGAACAAAAGATGCAAAAATTAAACCCATTTACTAGTACGAATGAACCAGTTAAATTTATGGACGTCATTATTAATCCGTTTCTCAATTAGGGGGCGGGGTGTTGTTCATTGTGAATCGTTGTCGAAGAAACTATGCTCAAGTATATTTTTACTCAGGGCTGCTTGTTTGGTCCGAGTAGTTACAGGCATGGGATATAGAGATGACTGTAAACAAAACTTTATAATTAAAAAAATATTCACAGTCCCTTGTTTATTTATACTTGCATGTTTGAAACATTAAAAAAAGCAGGAACATTGCCATATAACGTTTGAAAGTACTCATCATCATAACAAAAGAAATAAACATAATAATAAACTCTTAGTTTCCATATGTTTTTCTCATTATTTTTTCTATTTTTCTTGTGTTACCATTACTAATCTCTTTCTTCATTGTTATTCATAATCCTTTTGCGCATACTGTCTATTTTGCATGATCACCGCATCTTTCTTAGTCAGTGCTTATTTTTTATACATCCCACTCTTTCTATTCATCCTCCTAATTTACTATTATTTACTATTCTCCTTAACTAGCATTGTTTTTTCTGTAAGGATAGACATCACTGACAATTATAGACCTCGTGTAACCACTCGATTTGTAAAATTTAGTAAAACCCTTTAGACAACAGGTATCATAATGTGTCTATCTTTACGGATATCTGGTGCGAATAAACTGCACAGTAAGATTCTTTTTCTGCCTTTCTGGAAAATCTCTAGAACTTCCATACCAACCACCAAGGAAACCCTACATCAAGCATCAGTGTTCAAACAACCAATTTTTAAACTTGTTTTTTTAGTAAAACCCAATATTTCAAACTAAAAACTGATTTCTCTTCCAATCCCTAGGTTAAACATGTTTTAATTATCAAACATTCAAGAGACCGAATAATCAGGGTGAATAAACTAATCATACAAGAAGAATATACATTACCGTTTACTTGAAGAGCCAAGATAACACTATTATCTAACAAATCACAGAAAAAAAAGGAAAGAAATAAGAAGAATCTTCGTGAGAGTAAAACATCTTTAGAGAACAGTAACCATGCTTAATTAAAGGAAGTCCTGGCGAAAAGGTAAAAGCAAATGATATTGAAAAAGCTATTGAATCTCAAAACACAATATCACTACCTTCTAATAATAGAGTCCAGATATATATTGGAAATAATCGTGTCAAAATTAACATAACATCCAAAGCTGATACGAATCAAAATGTTGAAACTGTGAAAAGTCCTAGCAGAACAATTAATGAGAACGCAAATGAACCTATTGTGTATAAGAGTCCAAGCAAATCAAAAACTATAAATCAAGTACAGCAGTGTGAACTGCAAATTCCCCGCATGAGACTAGCGTGCAAAAAATCGACAAAAGTTTCTCTATCTCTGCCCATGCCGAATTTTAGAACTTCTTAAAAATCGAAAATTCATCCCTGCTGCAGATCTGTTACCGTACCTTACTTTCTGTCAGCTTATTATTCTTTAAATTGAACGTAATTCGGCTGCAATTTTCCTAGACATTTTAAAAGCATTCTTTAAAGTAGACTTATGTTCTAAATACTGAAGATTAGACAAAAAATAGTTGAAGTATGAGTAAGATTGGCGAAGTATCTCCTAGCAGTTTTGTATATTATTGATTAATAATAATATAAATTACTTTTTTAAAAGTGTCTACAAGAAAAAAACACATAAAAATATGGTTCCCCATTCCTCAGGATGTCTGAAGACACTGTTATCTATTAATCATATTTCGGAAGAAGATATCATCGCCTCAGGAAAGAAGCTTAAAGCGTGCTTTACGTCTGGTCCAGATGGCATCCCGTCCTTTATTGTTAAAGATTGTATATTATGTTTTGTAAAACCTTTGCAGCATATTTTTAATCTTATACTTAGTACTTCTGTCTTTCCTGGGATTTGGAAAAAAGCGAAGATATCGCCAATTTTTAAGTCTGGCAATAAAAACTGTGTAACAGATTATCGTCCAATCTCAGTTCTAAATAATTTTGCGAAAGTTTTTGAAGCAATATTGTCCAAATTAATCTCTTGTCATATATCAAAATATATCAACCAGAATCAACACGGTTTCATGCCTCATCGATCTACAGCAACAAATTTACTTAATTTCACACAATTTACTGCTGAGGTCTTGGACCGTCGTGGGCAGGTTGATGTAGTTTATTTAGATTTTCAAAAGGCATTTGACAGTATTAACCATAATATTGCTATTCAAAAGCTTTCGAAGTTTGGGTTTTCTACAGCGCTATGTCAACTTCTTAAATCCTATTTAGATGATAGGTCACAGTATGTCGAATTTAATGGTGTCAAATCTTTCGAATTTATGCCTACAAGCGGAATACCACAAGGCTCAAACTTAGGACCTCTTATATTTATTTGTTTTATTAATGATCTTGCTGATACTGTAAAAAATCATATTTTGCTCTATGCGGATGATGTGAAAGTTTACCGAGAAATAACTGATCTTAATGATTGTCAAAATCTATCAGATGATCTTAACTCAATTCATCACTGGTGTCTGACAAACGAGTTAGACTTAAATATGAAAAAATGCCTAGTTCTTTCATTTACCAAGAAACTATCCACAATCAATTTTGAGTATAAGATAGATTCCAAAAATTTGCTATATTGCAATAATTTTAAAGATCTAGGAGTTATGTTTGATAAAACGCTCTCTTTTCGTAATCATATATCTGAAATATGTAGTGCTTCTTTCAAAACATTGGGTTTTATTGTACGAAACTCGCGCGATTTTAACAATATTGATACCATAAAAACATTGTTCTTTGCACTTGTTCGGTCTAAACTCGAATACTGCTGCTTGATTTGGTCCCCGCACTGTGGTGCACACATTTTAGACTTAGAAAATATTCAGCGTAAGTTTTTGAAATTCATTTTCTTTTGTGTACACAAAAGATATCCATATCAAAATTATGAATATTGTAAACTATTAGATGAATTTAAAATAAACTCACTAGAAAACCGTAGAGCATATCTAGCAGCTGCATTTATATATAAGTTGACTACAAACTTGATTGACGACCCAAATTTAGTTAGCCGTTTGCCTTTTTTCATTCCTAGACTTTCCGCTCGTTTTATTAGCACGTTTTCACTGCCGGTTTCTAATACCAATACATTGTACCATTCCTCTTTTTTTCGTATGCTGAGAATAATGAACGATCTTAATATCGATATATTTAATTGTACTCTGGGTCAAATACGAAATGAACTACTTTCATATTAATTTCTACATTATTTTTAGCATTATATATTCTATCTTGCATGACTATTTAATGTAACTTTAATATTTTCCAATGTAAAGCTTCGGTTCTTTATTTCGCTCTATGTTTAATTTAGGTTTTCATTATTACGTATTGTTTATTATTATTTTTTACTTTATATCAATTATATGTATATATTCTAATATTTCTCTGTTATTGGATTGTATTTTCTGTTGAGAAATAAATCATTATTATTATTATTATTATTATTATTATTATTATTAATAAATAAAATGCACTAAAATCCTTCAATTCGTTGTAGAAAATTAAATAATAATTTAAAAATAGTAAAAAAAGTATTTGTTTTAAAATTAATTTCTTTTGTAGTCTTAGTAAAACTCATTGTTGTAGATTCACGAAATGTTTTCGTATTTATAAATTATTATTAATAATTATTATTATTAAGTATTAATAATTATTATTAATACTTAATGCATTATGGATTGATCGAACGTCCGAATGTCTAGACTGGATTTTGTTATTCATTTACAGACGTAACAGATTACGCTAACCTTTTTTAAAAAAGTGGAGCGATTATGAATGAAACAATATTTAAAAGAACTTGAATTGACTGTTAACAACTGACTAGATCAATATGACTTATAATACTCGTCGGAATAGTAGAGTAAGAATCATAATCATTTTTTCTAAATCATCCGTTGTGAATGGCAACATTGCTATCCTTAACCACATTTCGTAATAAATTATTTTGAATTATACTACTAGTATGCATTAAACTTTAATTTTTCTGTTAACGCTGAGAGTAAAATTCTCCAAAGTAAATCTCGATTCTATGTCTCCAACTGCGTAGATGAGATGCAAAATAGACCGAAACCGGTCCCTGGGTGTTCTTGACAGGAAACAATAATTGATTTTTATAAAATATGCTTTCACCCATTTTCACTATTTCACTATTCACTATTCTATTGTTCTGGTGACAGTTGCTCCATAAAAATTTTCTTAATGATGATTCATCAAATAATTTGAAAAATATGGCCATTATGCCTTTTTGCATCACCAAAAAAGATAAATAGAGAACAGAGTGAAGGAAAGAATATGAAAAATTGAAAATTAAATATTTCAGCTAGAATATTTTTTGAAGGAAAGAATCCAGGCTCAAGCAATCTCTTACACGGTGCGTCTCGAATAGGTCGAAACCGGTTCGCAGCTGTTATTGACAGGGAACCAATAATTTGAACTGAATTTAAGTAATAAAATGTATTAAAATCTTTTAGTTCGTTGTAGTAAATTATTAGTGAATTTGAGTAAATATTAAATATTTAGAATGTGGATACTAACTCCTTCGATATCATTGTGTGGTTGAATATATTATGTTGGGATTCAATCGATCAAAAATATAATAATGTTTTGTTTTCATTAATAGTTGCAATATCTATTTTTATGAAAGGGAAACAAAGGTATTGATAAATAAATAAATAAATAATGTATGCCAATTCAGCTATTTCTGCTGGTTTTATTTGCCTCATGTAGATGAATAACATAAGCCACCATGATTTTAGTACATTAACATACATCCTTAAAAAATGTAATGTAAACGTAGAGAATATTTATTTATTACATGTTAACTTTCTTAAACGTTGAATTAATTTATTAAATATGCCTTGAGTCGAAAAGTGACTTAAGTAATATATTTATTGACTTCTCTTTTTGAAGATAATTCGGACACATGGGAAATTACAAAACAGACTTTATTCAATATTAAATCCATACAAGGTTGTAAACTTAACGTAACTAATGTAAATGTCTTTTAAAATATGTATCTAACAAAAAATGCTATTTTTAAATATTCGCCAGTGGATGTCGGGTTATGATTCTACCAGAAATTATATTTCAAAATAGCCAGGTTTATTGTCTATTGCAAATTCGAAACATCATAACAATATGAAAAAGATAATTCCAATAAAATTGTTACTCTGTAAGTATCACACAAAATATTTACTCTCGTGACTGCAGTTTTGACAAAGTCAGCTTCCTATTAATTACATAATTTTATTGCTAAATATCGTGTGATAATAACGAAGAAAGTCTTCTTGTCTTATTTGTACTTTTTATTTAATTACATTTTAGATAAGTAATACATTCGCCAAAAAATGCTTTTACAAGATGAAAATGTAGTTGAAATAATGTTTGTTAAGAAATATGTTTATATTTGGTAAATATGTTTATGATCATTCAAACATCAAAGATGGCGATGAAGTCGAACATTAAGACAGTGTTTTAAGTGGAATTCATAGAGAACATACAGTCAATAAAATAAATGTGTACTTATGAACCTATATGTTGGGTGATCACTTGTTATTCATTGCAATTTGATTCCTTCAGTTGGTGTTCATTATTGGGTCCATCAATTTCTAGAGTTTCAGATATATTTGAAGACATCTTATAAACAGTGAATCCAGACGTACACGCCATTTGTGCTCCTCAGTTTTTTTTTGTGGTTATATCAACATTGGACTACACAAAGATACTTATAAACTGAATCTATTCGTAAAGTAATATTTTAATTACCGTATCATATCATCTTGTAATAAACAATAAAGCAAATGAATTCATTGTTAAATCATATCGTCTCTCATTAATCCTTCAGTGAATTTATTATTTTTGTGCGTATTTTTAACTAGACAACGAATTGTCCTTGACCTCTGTTTTTGCAGAGAAAAATCCACGCGATTTTTTTAGTGAGTAATAGTAAATATATGATTTACAATTATTGATATACTATCATTTTGTTTCTCATACCCCATTTGTTAAACTTATCTTGCCATGGTCTACTTTCCCAATCGTTTGTCTTTATATAAGTCATCACGATCGACACTATGGTATAAAGCGTGTAATCCCTGTTAATTTCCTTCGTTTTCTCCTTAAAGCAAATTATTTTAACTACAATGGTCAATAAGTGCGGCATTTATGAACTGGGTGTTACACCTAATACTCTTCATATTAAATGCGCTAGGAATTGCTACAAAGTTGTTTATATAAAATGTTCTAAATTAAGTGATATAGACGTGTCTCTCATTACTGGCAATAGCAATATTAAAGTGTTTTAAATGTAATGCACCGAGCCCTTCAGTATCATTGGATATTTCAAATAAAACTATCGAGGAAGATTTTATTAAATTTAAAGATGAAATACTTCAATCTTTTAATATAAAAATGAGTGATTTGAAGATGCGGATTTCAAAATTGGAAAGTGCTGAATCTTCAAATTCCATGAATAATGTTATTAATCAAGAGGATCTTAATGATGAAGTTGCGGAAAGGTTTCGCAGAATCTAAAGATTCGGCTAAAGCAAAAATGGTACATGATAATGCTGCAATACGCGAATTACTAGGACCTGCAATTTCATTTGGGCCAAAATCACTGTTATAAATAGGCAAAGTATCTGATAAACCGAGACCTCTTAAATTATGCTTTCCTGATCGACAAGCTGCTGTGTGGATGTACTAAATTATTCACGGACTATAAACACGAATACTGTGAAATTTCAGGCGGATCTCATAAATAATCAGCGTAATCATATAAAATCATTAATTTATGAATTTTTCAGACGTAAGAAAACGGAGAATCGAATTTAACTATTAAATAAATTCATGACAAACCAAAGATCGTTTCTTCTCATGATTCGCAGATTACAAAAAACATATATTTTCATAGATGGTGGTCTTGGTAAATTGTTCAGTATTTGATGTAATTGTAATTATTGAAACTTGGTTTTAGCAATTCTATTGAGGCTGTTGAGTTAAAACCTAAAAAAAATAATATATTCCGAATTGAATGTCTAGAGGTTGAGGAGTTCTTATTGCGGTTAATTCAGTCATTAATAGTGTTTTGTTGAAACCTCTGTATAATACAGTTGAACATTTATTTATTAAGATATGCAATAAGTTTGTAATCTGGATCAGTTGGTATCTTAATAAGTGATGTGATGAATAACATGGTTTCCTACTGGGTAAATCTACAATTACTAATCTATTAACATTTCAATGCTTTTTATTAAATACCTTAGAGAATAGATATCAGGTGAATGCTATTTATACCGATCTATCTAAAGCCTTTGATCGTGTCAACCATAATATCTTATTAAATAAATTATCATTGCTTGGATTTGGCGTCTTAGTTATCAAATGGTTTAAGAGTTATATGTCTTCTCGTCGGCAGTTTGTAAACATTGATAATTATGTATCGACAGCAATAAATATTGCATCTGGTGTACCTCAAGGTTCCCATTGTGGGCACATTCTTTGCTTACTTTTTATTAATGATATCGGCCAATGTATCAAGTATTCTAAATTTTTAATGTTTGCAGATGGTTTGAAATTATTTTCTCTAGTAAAAAGTGCAGAAGATCGTGACAAACTCCAAACTGATCTAATCAATATTGTTACTTGGTGTAATTCCAAGTGAATTTCACTTGACTATTAAAAATTGTGGAGCAATTAGTAGATTTTTATCTAATTTCACCATTGAAACAGTCAATCTGTCATATGTATCGTTAGAATGAAGTTTCTAAAACTTGGTATAATTTCTAGACCTCAGTCATTTCTATATGCTGATAACTTTAGGCCTAAAACCCTTACGTTATAGAAGGGTTATGTTAAATATATGCTTCGGTTTAAAATTCGTTGACAGTAGTATCTTACTTTTATCTCTTAATTAAAATTGTGTTAAATATACTCGTTGTCTGTTTCGTTTATCATTTCATTCAACTAATTATGAATCGCATACAACATTAAGAAGGATAAAGAAATATTGTAACACTTTGAATTATAATCCTAATTTTAACATGTTTGATCCTTTCTTTATAAGATTTAAATGTAGGCTTTAATCGAATAGATTTATCTTTATTTTAAGAATAAAGAAAACATTTTTACTTTTTGTACTACTTTAAACTTTATTTGCAGTGACTAGTTTCGACCTAAATTATGAATTACAACTGTTTATATACCTACTAGAAAACTTCAGAGGTGTGCAGATTAGATCAACCTGATCGTTAATGAGGGAAGTTCCGGGATTAATTTTCGCCCTGTGGATTTCAAGGGCTTCCAATAAATTCATCTTACCTCCTTTTTCGGCGAAATAGATTACCGAAAGTACGTCCCTGTCGAAAGTATGGTTTGATTCTATTAATTGATTAGCGAATGTTGAATTATTTCAATACAATCATCCCAAAAAGACGTGAGGAATCCGGGATCCTATTTTAATTTATAGCAGTATAGTATATAATTTGACTTTTTTGTTTGTTTCTGTATATATAATGATAATTTGATATTTTTCCATATTAATGTATTGTACTCAGTTAGTATTGTTTCTGTTTTGTAATACTTAATTAGTTAATTTTAGTTTATTTTGGTGATTTACCTAATATAGAATTTGTTCTATTGCTGTGTTAGACCATTATCAAAGTTAAAAGTTTTAACTTTGATTGCGAAGACCAAAACACGTGTCAGGCAACTGAGAATAAAAACATTATGGAACAAAACAAGTGTTACTCTCCACCTAATAAATGATATGGTGTTAGTCCGTCTGGGCTACAAACCTGCAGCCTTTCTGCCCTGTCTGAATTTTATTTAAGCTTCAAGAAAAAGTATCTTTGCTAGCTAGTTAACTCTCATGGTGATTCGCATAAATGAGATGATGAATTGTGAGGGGATGATGCTGATACTCATTGGATTTCAAGGAAAACAAAACTGAGTTAGAATAGAATAGATTTGATGGGTTATTTGCAAATTTAATGGTAAGGCTTAATATACGCCGTGATATTGGTGTGATTTGGGTAGTTTCATACAAGAGGTCGTTGGAGGGATTATGTTGTGGATTATTAGGGTGTCGGAGCATGGTTAGGGTTATTAGTACTGATCTTTCTACTTGGATGCGGTGGAGGATGGATAGACCGATTTAGGTAAAGAGGTTCGAATACATTTATTGCTAATTTAGACTTAGATACATTAACATTCAACTCGCCTTTTCTCATATAAAAACTTTTAGTAAACATTTTAAATACTTCAAACTTAACAAACTTAAATTCGACAATCATAACTAATTATAAATACATTTCCAAAATATGTTTTACTACCCATTTCTTTATAATTTAATTCAATTTAATTTTGTATTACACAAAAAAATAGGAATTAGGAATGTTTTTAATAAAATATTGCTACCTTTTTATGTAAGAAATAGAACCCCTATTTAAACTTTTCATTTCACTCCCCTCCCCCAGTCACTGATAAGTAAGGGGCCTTAACTCACGTAAGATACATGGTATACATATCTAAATGTTCTTTCCCAAATTTATACTCCTTAATACAAAATATTACTGTTAAGAGAATACGATCCCTGAATTGAAAAATTAGTTTTAACCACAAAAAATAAAAAGTGTAAATTAAATATTGGTTTAACCATGATGAACCTCATCGGCAAATTTTCCTGTCATGGATCTCATTCATACTTCCATGCTAGTTTTAAGAAAAAAGTAATATAAATAATCGGTAGTGGCAGATGGCCAAGTAGCCGACGCCAATTAATTTTTAAAAAAATGTTGATTTACAGGTGCAGTATTCTAATTATTAATTTTATTTTTAATAATGAAAGTGTTTCAATTCAGTGTAATAATTATTATGTATTAACAATCGCAACCATTCTTTTCAAGAAGATGATCAACTTAAAACAGTCGTACTTATTATCCAGTAAGAAGATTTTTCAGTACGCATTTAATTAATTTAATTTTTATTTACATTACACATAAAGCTAGTGTAATATTTAAACACTACAGCTCATATTTGAATACAGTGACGACTAGATTAATAAATAAAAACAATTAAATCTCTCTTGGTAATTCATTGGGAAGAAAATGTTTGACGTTTTTTTTTCGATAATTATTAATCAAGTATTGTAGATTTGATTAAGAATTGATATTATATCGAAAATTTTAGTTATGAACAAATTTAGAGATTTATTTAAATTACTACACATTGCGCTATCTGTTATAAGCGCACACAAATTATATAAGTTTCTATTATAGATATCTTCATTATTGATAATATTATATTACAGATATTTATCAAAGTGTAAATTACAGTTTCTTTTATAAGGATAGACGCAAAGGAGGAAACTACCGCATCGAACCTATTTTTACATTGCGTTCTCCGCCTCTAGATGTCGCATGTATACCACACAGATCTTAAATACACGATACTTACACTTAACCGGCAAAAGATGTCTCTAGATCCTAATTGTGGACATAACGTCTTAAATATGAAATTAATTCCACAAAAGAATGTAATTAATGACTATTTATTATAATTATTTGCACAAATGTAATATACCTAATTAATTTATATATTTAGTGTAGTTTTCTATTCTTTACTTTCAGCAAATTAATAATTTATACGATTAATATATTCAAAAATGTACGTTTAATTTATGAATGTGTTGTATTTAATCTTTATCCATCATGAATTAACTAAAAAATATATAATTGTACGTAAAAAAACAACATATAAACTACATATTTAACGTATATTAATTTTAATCTTATAATAATTTACTTCAATGAAATAATAAAAGTTTGGAAAAAAAGTTTCTTTTTACAATTTTTATTTGTTGTTGAAAATAATTAAATGTGTTTCTTAATTACATTTAATATAATTTCATGAATAAAATACATAAAAATAATAAAAACTGAAAATATTAATTAATTAATGTGTAATTCAGACGGAATTAAAACATTCAAAACATAACGACGCATTTATGTATTTATAAAATTCTGAGAAAAGTAGAAAATTAGAATGGAAGATCGTTAGAAACCAGTAAACTCCGCACGTGATTCTTGCTAAATTTGTTGTAAGTACGTGATTCACTAATTTATGTATTCTTTTGTAAATATGTTATAAGAGCGAATAACAAAGTTATAAAGAATAAAAGAATAAAGTATTTCTACCTATTATTAAAACATAATGTTTCACCAAGTGATTAAGTAGATACAAATACAAAAAAAATTCTAACATATTTTTTTTAATTTTCTTGAGTTTTCTTAAAATTTTGTAATTTTGTAATACGTCTCGTGTTGTGTTTTGAATGTTTGAATGCATTAAAAAAAAAAAACTTTTAGGAGCACTTAATATGGTATATAAAATGTATAAAAAAAGATCGCATATTTATAATGAGAATTTTATTGAAATACGTATTTTAATCCTAAGCAAATGAATCAATTAGTAATTTGTTCTTGAGTTACGTGAAGATTTGATTGATAAACTCGCAATAAAACACTAACACTTTCTCCACATATATAAAGCTCTTGAATGGATTGCTACGAATACATATAAAACTGTAATAATTGCATCAGACTCCCAATCCGTATTAAAGGCTATTTCTTCATCGAATTTTAAATCAATTTTTGTTAATAGCTATATATTAAAAATAAAATACTTGATTTCCACCTTAGCTGACGACCATTCAATTAATTTTATATGGGTAAAAAGCCACTCACAAATAAATGGGAATGAAATTGCCGATAAGCTCGCAAAAAATCCATCCACCGTTAATAATAATATTGAAACTCCTGTGCAAGACATAATGCGCAGTATTATTAAGGGAAACATTAAACAAGAAGCTAAGGAAATCTATCAAAATAAACCAAATACGCACTATAAACTAATACATCCAACATTACCGACCTCAACACATATCTTTAAATACGATATTTCACGTCTATTTTCTACAACAATTACGAGACTCAAAATAAATCATGGACACTTCCCAACACATCTCCATAGGATTGGTTTGAAAGAAGATCCCTTTTGTGCTTGCGGACAGGAAGGAGATCTAAACCACATAATTCTTGGTTGTACCATAAATAGACACCACACTAATATGCTTTTAAATGTAATAAAAAAACATACAATTACCAGTCAATATCACGAATCTCTTATCCCTAGATATATATGAAATATACTGTGCCATTTACAAATTTATCTTAGATACAAAAACAAAAATATAGTTAGCTCAAATAAAAACATGTCGTGACTGAATGGCATATGCCTAAGTCAAAAGGCCATAGGCCACAAAAAAAAAAAAAAACTTTCTCCACATTTTTTTTTTCAATTTAAGCTAGATGTACATTTCGAGTACTACGTACTCAGTATCAATAGCTTAAAACTAATAATTGTTCATTAAAATTAATACATTTTTTTCAATCAATTAGTATTTTAATTGTACCATTTTTATTATTTATTTCTTTCTTTTTAAGTAACTGTTGTTTCAAATACGTAGATAATGTATTTAAATGTTTAATACAATTTAATAATTTAGTATTAATAATTTGAATTGGAATTATTTACTTAAGATAATTTAGGCTAAATAAGCTTCCTGTAAAATTAGATTAGATAAAATAGATACAATTAAAAAGTATGATAAAAACCAATCCCCAAGGAGCATGTATTAAAAACAAACCTTTTTTTCAGATCTTTGCTAATAATTATTTACTCTATGAACTCAGAACTTAATTAATTAATCAAAACTTGAGGTACATAATTAATTATTTATAGATGTACTTCAATTTACAACATTTACACCCACTATAATGTTTGCATATTTAATTCATTGTGAAAATATTGAATTATTGTGTCTAAATCAACAATAATGGACCGGTTACGATCTATTGTTTATCTCACCATAGTAGTTTAGTTGAAGACAGGGATACGGAGTTTTACTTTGGCGTTTTATCACTCCTGGTATACGTAAATATAATTAAATTATTGTGTGTATATTCACTTGTTGAATATTCATATTTTGATAAAAAAACATTTTAAAAATGTATTTTCTTTTTAAGTAAAAAATTGTTTTTCAAAAATGTGAGTTGTAACAATTGTTACTTAAAAAGCAAGAAATCTATGATATCTTTGCATATTTATCAAACATAAATTAATTTATAAAACAGAATGCATTGTGGGGAAAAAATATAATCATATGTTCTTATTAGAATAACATAATGTTGCACCTAAAGAAAATAAACACAATTGGAATTGTTGCAAAATTCAGTAACGAGTAAAATAAATTTGCTACGAGTTCGCCGCACAGTGTACATACTTTATATTGTGTTATGATAATTAGCCAAATATAATATTCGAATCGGACAAATATGGCCTGCACGTGGATATCATTAAATAACACGCAATCGAAACTACAGGATATTATGTTACTTGTATATTATATTATGAAAACAAACTCTATACGCCAGGTTTTTTGAAACCATTAGTTTTTTTTGCTGAGAAATTGAAAGCACAGCGTTGCTGAATCAATATTAATCTCAATAACTAACGAAAAAGCAATGTCTTGATATTCACTTAAGAACGCTGTGTGAAAAAATATAAATAAATACATAGTGATTACAGATGTATATTTCAAAATCACGTTTTGAAAGGAATATTGTCTTCAATAAATAGAAGCTATGTTTCTTAAAGTTAAAATTCATGATAATAAACGAGTTATTAAGTTAAAATTCATCGGTTTCATTTTTTAAGTTGTTCAGTTCACTTTTAACTCTATTTTCAAAACCATTAATAAAAATCACTATATATACTATATAAGGAAAGCAAAAATGTTAGTCAGGAACGATGAAAGAGGCAGTGACAAAGGTCCGTAACACTTTTCTTCAAATTCGAATGTATTTAAATCCATAACCATTTTTCTCGTTTATATCTATAAGTACTGATTTGCATAATCAATTAAATAAAATCACATTTTTTTCATCGTTTATAGATCGACGTGATTAATGTAAATATTGTAAATACCTCGGTAATACCTACTTAATTCAAGCAACGTATTTTACAACACAATTTACGTTTTCGTTTATGTCCTAGTGATACCATAACCGGATATTAATATCATTCGAAGTTCAGAAATTGTGGTTTAATGAATTCCTCGCGTGAGTGGCGGATTAAACTGAAGAGCGTGTGGCAAGAGAGCAGAGGGCCCGTGTTTGGTCTCGGGAGGAAAAGACCACTCCAGCTTGAATAATACGTATTATGATACATTCGCACGTAGGTGTCTTGTTCCCACTTGGAAAATTAAGCGAGCAACTGGACCTGACAAGTGGATAACACCACAATGGGTCCGTTCCTGGGCCTGGTTTACCACCATTCCATAAAAAAATGTTCATAGTCATTGCACGAAGGAGGTAAGAATAAGACTATCTGTCATATGCAGACGTTATTAAATTTTATTTTCTAAAAAAAATCAATTACACAGAATAACCTTGTGATGTGGTTAAGTCAAACACCTAAACTGATATTAAATATAACACACGCATATGTTTGTAATGTTTTTCTTGTATTAAAAGCATAGAGTATGTGCCACAAACTAATAAAGTTTATTCGTGCGGCTTAAGTAATCAAACATGTTTCGGTAGTAAACTTTTTTGGAATAATAATTTCTCTTTTCATCCTCATAATCTTTCATATTTTTTATCATATAATTATCATAATTATTATTTGATAATGACAAGCTGCAATTGATGAAAATACTGTTACAAGTGTAATTAAAGAAAGAAAATCCTAAAGCACAGCATTGCATCAATTTTAACCAGTACAGTTAATTGTTTTATTTATTTTGAATGTTTATCATATGTTTCGGTTAGTGATAAATTATAGCAAGTTTTTTTGAAAATAATCATTACTCTCTTCATCATTATAATCTTTGCAGCTTTTAAATCCTTTAAATCATCAATACTTTCATCAAATCTTTCAGATTTTAGTTTTAGTACTTTTCAAATAATCATTTTGTCCTTCACGTTCACAATCTTTCGTATTTTTTAAATCACCTACAAGTCCCTGTGAATTATGCGTTAAATCGAAAGATTTAAATTCTTCAGCTTTAATATTTACAATACCTTATGCAGCTTTGTAAAATTTTTCCAATCTATTTTCAGCGAGAGAATTTAAAATTATAGGTAGATTTTGATTCTTTAATTAAAGTTTAAATCATTTTCCTAATGTGTGATGTAATTATAATAATTTGGAGCAATAGTATCTTTGCGTTCTTTGTTACCTTCATCATTTTTTGGTTTTTGAATGTCAATTATTTGAATTGTTTCATTAAACATTTTTGCGATTACATAATTACATTAATTTTCTCTGTATTTGCTTGTGAAGATTTCTATTCTTGAATCGAAGAAGAGTTTTCTGTCTTTTAGAATTCGTTGTTTAATTATAATAATTTGGGGTAATAGTATTTTTATTTTCTTTGCATTATTTATCATCTATGTGTTTTGCGTTTAGGTTATTTCAATTGATTGATTAAACATTTTTGCGATTACATTTATTTCATCACTAGAGATTATAGATTTATTAATCGAACATTCTGGACTTTCTAAGTCATAAAATCTTTTATTTATATTTACTTTCTTTAACTTTAAAGTTGAATCAATTAATCCAAATTCAGATATACATGTGTAGTATTTTTGATTAGTATTTAAAGTGTTATTAGTAACTAATTTTTACATAACTTCCCTTCTTTAAAACTTCTTCACCAATTTTATCAATTACGGATTTATGGATTCATCAAAGTCTTTACGTTTCCTTTCATCCAAGTCACTCGTTTTCACAGTTTCTTCATGCTCTTTTCCTACATTCAGAAAAGTTTTTCAAAGATTTTGGCCATTCCAATTTATCCATAAACACCTCGGTTTCGTAAACATCGTCAAATTTGTAACAATCTAAATTTCAGTTCTTATCAACGTTTTTGAAACTTTGATGGCTTTTGCAAAAATCGCTTGAATCCTCATTTCTGTTTATATGTTGGAGCACAATTGTAGGTAATCTATGCCACGTTTTGCCTTAACAATATTTGAAATAATTGAATGTTTTATACTTCCCAAGCTACATTCTTCATAGAACTAATGTTAAAAAGGTTGGTTTCAACTAGTACTTTTGTTATATTCCATATTTTAACAACAGTTTTATGACAAGTTTCGAAAATAAATTGCCAAATTATTGAAGGCTTTATATTTCCCAAGCTACAGTCTTCGTAGAATGAATGTTTAATAGGTTTGTTTGAATTAATACACTTGTTATATTCCAGTTTTAACCTGCTATTTTCCGAAAATAAAATATATACTTACATATAGTTCAGTGCAGAATATTACATCCAGTGAGTAGTTATACTTAAGTTACTTTTACATATTAATTTGTACCTTTAATAATATCTACTTCTAACCTATAAATTTATATATTTTCCTAATCCATCTGTTCCACGTTCTCCTTGATCATCCGCGGCCTTCACGTGTGTTTATTATTAGTCACCGCGACAGGCCCCGCTGGTGTGAAGAATTTGTGTCCCTGTCTAGCTCCTTATCACTTTGTTTTTTATTTGCATCTATTTTATTTTTATTTGTATCCATTTCTCATATATATTTTAATTTTAATCCTTTATTACATCTGTAATAATGCCTGACTATATGTGTGTTGGGAAATGTGGACACGCCGTTGTGAATAAAACAACTTGTACAACGTGTAAAAAATATTGCCATCCAGGTTGTCGTGCTAATCATACTTGCGAAAATGAAAATGAAAATATTCTCATTGAACTAACTAAATTCGTCAAAGAACTACAGAAGTCAGTAAAAATTTTAACCGTGAAATGCGACGCATTAGCTGCTGACAACGTAGCTTTAAAAGCATTGTTGGACGATTTTGCTAAAATTAAATCTGATAACCTAGCTCTTCGTTCAGAACTGGATAAAATTAAACCAGTTGTCGATGCTCTTGAAACTAAACTCTCACTTGATAATGTTAAGGATCATACATCAATCATTAATGAAATACATGATAGGAAATCACGTGAAAAAAATTTAATATTGTATAATCTCCCAGAGATAAATACTGATAATAGTTCTGACAATGATTTCTCAAAAATTGGTCATATATTGAATACAATTGACAGTTCAATTGTAATGAAAAAATGTGTTCGGGTAGGGAAAAAGGGAATTCGTCCTCGCCCAGTTAAAATATGCCTTTTAAATAGTGATATGGCCAATTTAGTAATAAAAAATCGATCTAAGTTTGGAGAAGATTTACGTATTGTGCCTGATCGCACAGCTATGCCACGCGATGAACATAACGCAGTAGTTAAGAAGCTGAAGGAACGGCAAGCTAGAGGTGAAAATGTTATCTTAAGATATTTTGATAACGTTCCAAAAATTGTTAATAAAATCAGAGATAATAGAAAAAACTGAATTCTACCCAACAGGAGTCATCTCTTTTTATCCTCTATCAAAACGTACGTGGCTTAAACAGCAAAATAACAGAATTTTATAATAGTATATTATGCGGTG
Source organism: Ontholestes murinus (assembly GCA_963969525.1). Classification (NCBI taxonomy): domain Eukaryota; kingdom Metazoa; phylum Arthropoda; class Insecta; order Coleoptera; family Staphylinidae; genus Ontholestes; species Ontholestes murinus. The sequence goes on from OZ018398.1 coordinate 23,403,425, forward strand.
ATTATGATATTTACTGTTTAACTGAAACGTGGCTACATAGTGATGTTCAAAATACCGAGTTATATCCATCCAACTACATTGTTTATAGATCTGATCGAACTTTAGGCAGGGGCGGCGGTGTTCTAATTGCAGTAAACAATAATGTCATATCTCAGGAAATTGCATTTAATATGTCTGGATTAGAATCTATTGAATTAAAGGCTATACAATTGATTGTCAACGGTACCAATGTCATATTAATCTGTATTTATATTAAACCTTCAACTTCAGTTGAATATTACACGATTTTATTTGAACGTATTGAACTTCAGTTTGCGAACAGAAATGTTATTATTACGGGTGATTTTAATATTCCCAATTACAAGGATGGACCAATATCACCAACACTAGAAGCATTTAATGCCTTTTTAGAGTACAATAATTATACTCAATATAACAATATCGTAAATACTCACAATCGTATTTTGGACTTTATTATTGGATCCCCTGATTGTATTCAGAATCTTGTTACATCTAACACCCCATTAGTGTCTGAAGATAGCCACCATCCCACTATTGAATTTTTTGTTAAGCTAAAAACTAATACCTCTCGTTTAAAATCAAATCAAACGATATATAAATATAATTTTCGAAAAGCAAATTTTCCAGCTCTGTATAATGCGTTATGTGAAACTGATTGGTCGGATGTGTACAAACTTGATGATGTTGATATGGCATGTGAAGTTTTGTACAATATTTTTTATAACATATTTGATAAATATGTCCCATTGCACAAAAAGAAAGTGGCATTTGAGAGTGCGCCTTGGATTGGCCACTCCATTAAAGCCAAATTAAAATCTAAACATAAAGCACGTAAAAAATTCATTAGAACAAGAACAGTACAAGATCGTGAAACATATCATGAATACCGTAGAGTATGCAAACGAGAAATAGCTCAAGCGCATCTGGATTATGTTGCTCGCACTCAACAACAAATTTCTCATGAACCTAATTTAGTCTGGAACTATATAAACACCAAAAGAAGAACCTCACGGATTCCTGATTCGATGACTCATAATGAACAACTTTTAAATACAACAGAGGAGGTAGTGAATGGATTTGCAGGCCATTTTGTTAAATCATATTTGCCTCGCCATACAAGTGATACTTTGGAAAATGTCCAAACATGCTATCATTTCGGAAACTTCACTGTCGACACATTTGAAGTATTAAAGGAATTGAGAAAATTAAAACCCAAACTAACTATGGGAATAGATTTAATTCCGGCTATTATTTTGAAAGACTGCGCTCCTGTTTTAGTTGATCCTATAACACACATATATAAACTTATCTTAAAGACTGGAATATTTCCTAGTAAATGGAAAGAAGTAAGGATATGCCCAGTATTTAAAGCAGGAAATCGTAGTTGCGTTGAAAATTATCGACCTATATCCATACTTAGTAATTTATCTAAAGTTTTTGAATCAATCTTATATAAACACATTTATCAACAAGTGAGTCCATTTATGTCCCTTCAGCAACATGGTTTTATGAAACGTAGATCAACGTCAACAAATTTGTTTCACATAACTCAGGATATAACTACTGCTATGGATAATAACAAACAGATTGATGTTTTTTATGGGGACATGTCAAAAGCTTTTGATACCCTTGATCATAATCAACTTATTTCAAAATTGATAAAATTTGGACTGAATAATAATATAGTTCAAGTGTTGACATCATATCTGCATAACCGAGGCCAACGTGTAGAAATTCAAGGCTGCAAATCCTATCGTTACGTTGCTTCCAGTGGTATACCTCAAGGTTCGAATTTGGGCCCACTTCTATTCCTTCTATACATGGATGATGTGTCTTCAATATTTAAGTGCAACGTTCTATTATATGCGGATGATATAAAACTTTACAGTGTTGTTGAGAGTGTAAGTGACTGTGTTAAGCTTCAATCGGATATCGACAGATTTACTGTGTGGTGTGTATCTAACAAACTTTCATTAAATGTTAAAAAGTGTTCCGTTATATCATTTGGTAGGAAATCTAATTTAATTCAAAATTCATACAACTTAAATGATACTATATTAACAAGGCTTACAGAAACTAAAGACCTCGGAATAACTTTTGATCATAAGTTAACATTTAATAACCATGTTACACTGTTAGCACGCGAGTGTTATCGTGTGCTCGGTTTTATAATGCGCAATTGTAGATCTTTTACTGATATTCATGTATTAAGTATTTTGTTCAAAACATTCGTTTTAAGTAAAATGTCCTATAGTGCTATAATTTGGACCCCTATGTATATTAAATATATTAATATGCTAGAAAATGTGCAGAAAAAATTTCTTCGTTATTTATACTTTAAAAAATACCACGTGTATCGTTTTGATATTCCTTATGCTGAATTATTGATTGAATTTGATTTTATTTCAATTGCTCAAAGACACATTTATATAAGTTTGTGTTTTTTATATAAAATAGTTCACTATAAAATCGATGATGAAAGAATTTTAGGCATGTTTAACTTCAGAATTCCACATTTACCAACAAGATTTTGTGAAAATTTTGCGTATAGTACACCTCGTGTTAATTATTACCTAAATTCACCAGTTGTACGTTTATCACGTCTATACAATAAGTATGTAAATGTATTGGACATATTTGCTTCGCCACTTTTTAAATTTAAGAGAGACCTCATGAACCATTTAAAATCTTTATGTTAATCTGTATTTATATATCATATAGAATAGTCTTTTTTTGTAATATATAATAATAGTTTAGTATAAGTTTTTCTACACCGGTTATATATTGTTGTTTGTATTGTAAACCCTCTAATTGGACGTGACGTCTGTTGGGTTTGTGTAATATAAATAAATAAATAAATAAATAAATAAATATTGTAATTCCTTTGAGAATGGTCGTCATTGACCGAAACACGTGTCAGGAAACTGAATATTACAATATGAAACTAAACAAGTGTTTTAATTTGAAATTACCTAATATCTTCATTTTTGCCTACTTGAATGCCTTGTTTGCAGCATACGTTCCGTCTAAGATTTTTGCTTTAAACTTCATTTTCATATTCCTGCTTATGAATTGAATTAATAATTAATTGAAATGGATACACATTTGTAAAAGGAGATTCCGTTAATAGATTAAATGAAATCATCTTTCATTTGTATGAAACCTTCTCAATTTTAATTTTTACCTAATTGGATGGTTTTCTTTGGATGATACGTTTCTTCAAATTTGTTTTTCATAACTTTTCATATATTTCTTTAATGATGGTGATTTTTTTCAGTAGTTCCATAATTTTTGTCTTCGAGATTCTTACTTTCATGAGATGAAAAATTTACACGAATTAAATTTTTAAAATTGTCTTCATTAAAAATTGAATTGAATTTGACTGTATTAAAGAGATTATTTTAATATTAGAGTTGAAGTATTTACATCAATTAAGTTTTTTGAACTGAATATAATTGATTACTCGTGTTTTTCATCATTATATTTTCAAATTTGATGATGTGAAGAACTTTGCTGAAAATTATTTTGATGCATTTACTAAATCTACAGCTTCTACAGATTTTTCTAAAAGAAATAAATTATTATTTATTGTTTAATCCTGATGTATGTTTATCGCCAATATTTTACGGTTATCTTCCATATTAATTGACTCTCTTGATTTGGGAATACTTTCAGCTTCTCTAATAGGATAAATACCCTTTGATTTAATTAGCTCAATTGTGATGATATTTAGATTTTTCTCTTTCTAAGAAGTTTGCTTTATACGAGGATTCGTCTTCAAATAGAGATTTTATTGCATCTTTTTTAATAATGATTCTGAATCTAAGAAATACGTGGAGATGTTTAAGTACTCTGGAGAAAAAGTTGTTTGCTATCTACATATTAGAGGTGATGGTATATTTGATTGAAATTTTTCATTGAATAAGGTTTTTATACAATTGATTGATTGCTTTTCATTATTATTTTTTAGTATTGTCTATATCTAGTATAATTTATTCTTTTTGTTTTGCTTCACCATTTTTAATATTTATGATATTTTGTATATTGCCTATATTTGTGTTTTGATGGTGTAAAGGACTTTGTTCTAAATTGTTATGACATAACTACCAAAACTCTAGTTTTTTTTCATAGGAAACATTATCTTCCTAATTATATCAGATTAACCACTTGGTGTACTTTGTACCTACACTTAAACTTGTGTAACAGATTAACTCATTATTGTTGATATAAAATAATATTTAAATGATTAGAAGAGTCCTCCTTTTCAATACTGATTAAAACAATGTAGACAATTCAAAGATCTTTAAATAAATAAATATCTTTATTCCTACAAAAATATATAGCAAAATACAAATATATATTGTATATATACTTAGTATATGAATGGGCGTCTATATAAATAAAAGTGTTCTACACATACTATTTAAACATATAATTAACAAATTCTTCTATAGAATAAGGCTCAATTTCTTTAATGAATCTACGATCATTCAAGATTATATATTTAATATCGTTTTGGATTATTAAGGTCATCTAAGGTAAGTAGAGTTAAAGAAGGTTGCCCTATTCATTTAGGGAGTTTTAATATCATCCAATGATTATTTAACATCATATAACCATTATTCAACCCATTGATAGTTAGAAATCCAACGATCACTAAAAGTTAGATGGGTAGTTTAGATAATTTCACAACCATTAATATAATTTGATATCATCTAACGACCATTCAAGGGTATTTCATATCATTTGACCATTCTAGGTCATTTCATATTATTTGACCTATCTAGATCATTTCATATTATCTAACGACCTAAACGAACATCAAAACTATTTAAAATCATCCAACGATTATTTAAGTTTATTGAAAGTCATCAAATAGCCAATCAAAATTAGTAGAGCTATAGATGTTCATCTAACGACCATTCAAAGGTATTTCATATCATCTGATCATTCTAGGTCTAACGACTATAAATAACATCTAACGGCCATTCAAGATTATTTAAAGTCACCCAACGATCACTTAAGGCCATTTAATTTTATTAAATGGAATGTCAAGGTTATGCAACAGTCAAAGTCAAAGGCTTATCTAGAATTATAGATTATTTAACGGCAATTTAAGGATATCTAAGATCATACAATCATCATTCAAAAGAAGGTGAATATGATTAAATGGTGGAAGCTATTACTTTGTCATTCATATTAAAGATTACAAACTATACTTGAGTGATATTACACGTGTCAAAAGTACTTTTGGTAAAGGTGGAAACCATTGTCAGCAAAAAAATCTGCATGTGATATTAACAAAGTTTCTTTAATGTTCCTAATCATTCAAGATTACTGTAATTCAACTAACGATCGATTAAAATAATTTCTAATCAATCGAGATTATTTTATATCATCAAACAACCATTTAAATTGACTCCTAATAATTTAAGGTCATCTTAAGTCATTTAACGGCTGTTTAAAGTAATTAAACGATATTTTAATATTGAATATGGATATTTAAAGATCATTAAGAACATCAAACGTGTATTCTATTTATCCAACAATTATTCAATATCTTTTAAAATTATTGAACGGCAATTAAATATTTATCAACAGTCAACAAAACTGCCTAAATTATAGATTATTCAACAGTCATTTAAGGATATCTAACATAATTCAACGATCATTCAAGATCGTTTAACTACAATTTTAGGTTATTAAAAAAAAATCACACTTTCTCTGCTACACACTTGATGGGAAAGTATAATAGATACATTTGAATTAAAACACTTGTTTTGATTCAAATGTATCTATTAAAAAAATAATTCTACGTTCAAGATAGAATAATAAAAGGTTATTTTATATCATCACATGCTATACCATTTGAAATCATCTAACGATTACAAAAAAACAAAAAACATAAGAAGTTCATCCAATTATTATTTAAGATCATTTAAATTGGATTAAATGGTAAGCCAAGGTCATTCAACAGTCAATCAACGTCAGTAGAATACAGTTAATTCAACGGGCCTTTGAGAATATCTAAGATCATTCAATTATGATTCAAGATTCATTAAATGTTAACCCTTTCACATACAACCACGAGTGCGACTCGTGCCTAAAAGTTTTGGCCAACCGCATCTAGAACGAGCGCGACTCGTGCCGTAAGCAAAGTACATCTGTGCACTTGCTTCGCGCCTGGCGCACGCAATAGGTCGATACAAAGTAGGTAAAAGGTTAATATGATTTAAAATGGAAGCGATTACTTTGCAATATATCTTGTAGATTAGGAACTTTACAAACGTACTTTTGCTAATGATCTCGTAAAGAATCCTGCGTGCGATATCAACAAGGTGTAGTTTCTTTAAACTTCCTAATCATTTAAGATTGTTTTAGGTCATCTAAAGACATTGGATAGTAATTGAATGATCATTCAAGGTCGAATAAAGTTATTTAATGGTGATAATAAACGGGTATTCAAAACCATCCAGAGTATTCAACATCATTTAGGATTATTGAACGGAAATTAAAGGTCTACCAAAATCCAATCAAAGTTAAAGGTTATTTAAAGGTTATTCATAGGTCATTTAAAGTTATCTATAATCATTCAACAATAATTCAAGATCAACAGAGTATAGTTTCTTTAAAGTTTCTAATGATTCAAGATTATTTTAGGTCTTCTGGCGACCGTTTATAGTATTTAAACGATCGTTCAAGGTGAAATAAAAATATTTACCAATCACACAGAATATCAAACGGGTATTCAAAATCATCAAACGATTATTCAAGAAAATAGCCATTTATGGTCATCCAACGAACATTCAAGAGTATTTGATCAGCTAATGACCACAAAGAACATAAAACGGCTATTAAAGTTACTTAAGGTCATCCAGAGATTTATTCAAGATCATTTAGGATTATTGAACAGTAATCTAAGGCCATTAAATAGTAAACTTGGATCTGTAGAATTACAGGTCATTCCAGGATATCTAAAATAATTATTCAAGGTCGTATAACGTTTTTTCAAAATAATTTAAGACCATTTCAAGATCGTTCAAAATAATAGAACGGCCATTTAAGGTTGGTTAATGAGATTACAGATAATTCAACTTTATTTCAAGGTCATCTGATGTTATTTATTATTATCGACCTTTCGATTGTTTAAAAATAATCAATAATCTTTCAAGAATATCTTTTAAGTTAATGTAAGGTCATTTAACGATCGTTCAGAGCATTCTAACAGTCATTAATAGTTAGTTAAGAATATTTAAGGTCATTTGATGACCATTCGAAAACATTTCAAATCATCTAACGATCACAAAGAACTCAAACGGATATTGAAGATTACTTAACGTCATGCAACGATAATTCAAGATCATTTAAGAATGTTAGTTAAATGGTTATTCAAGATCACTTATAGTTAATCAATACCAGTAAAATTACAGGTTATCTAGAGGTCATTCAGGGATAACTAAATCATCCAACGATTATTCAACCATATAACCATTATTCAAGGTTATTTAACATCTAACGATTATTCAAAATAAGTGAACTTTCTTACAGATACTTAATGTGATTTAAGATTATTCAATTATATGTTATTAACCAACCGACCACTATAGGTTATTGTCTACCCAATCGAACAGTAGACAATAGCCTTTAGTGGTCGATTAGTACCATCAGATGCCCCTAAAATATAGTTGAATGATCTCAAGATAAATCTTTTAGGAATATCTTAAGAAGGTTTTTTTAAGGTCGATTAGCGATCGTTCAAATCGTCCAATGGTTACCTAAAATTAGTCAATAATATTAAGGTCATCTGACGACCATTCAATAGCATTTAAAATCATCTATTGATCACAAAGAACGTTAAGGGGTTATTCACAATTACTTCAGGTCATCCAACGATAATTCAAGATTATTTAAGCTTATTAAACCATTCACTAGTTAAATAAGGAAATACAGGTTAACATATTCTAGATCGCACATAAGATTATTAAACGGAAATTAGAGGTCTATCAATATTAAATCAAAGTTAAAAAATTGTAGAAGGTTATCTACTAATGGTCATTTAAGGTTATCTAAAGTCATTCAAAGATCATTCGAGATATACAATTTTTTTCGTTTTTAAAGTTGAGAAAGTATTATTCTATGTCATCTAATGACCATTTAAAGTAATTGAATGACGATTCAAAGTTCAACGGTCATAAAGAACATAAAACGTATATTTTAAACAATCGGACGATTATTCTAGATCATTTAAAATTAGTAGACGCTAATTAAAATCAGAAAATTATAGAAGGTTATCCAAAGGTTATTTAAGGTTATCTAAGATGATTCAATGATCCATCAAGATCAGCAGAGTATAGTTTAAAGTTGCTACTGATTTAAGATTATTTTAAGTTATCTTATAGCCGTTTAAAGTATTTGAATAATCATTCAATTTAATTTAGCCTTATTAATAATTTAATAAGGTAATTAAAGGGTAATAAAGAACATAAAATGGGTACTCATAATTATCTAATGATTATTCAAGATCATTTAGGATAATTGAACTGTTATTGAAGTTTTGTCAACAGTCAATCAATTATAGAAGATTAATCAACGGCCATTTAGCAATATCTAAGATCAACCCTTGACCTGTAAAAGTCGAAACTATAGTTGTGTAAATTGATAATATGTATATTGTAAACTTTATTTGTATATATTATACAATAAATTGTGTTATAAAAACGCGAAAGTATTTTTATTTTACTCTTTAAGATATAAGATCATTTAAAGATTACTTAAAATTATCTACTCTAGATAATCACCCTTTAAAGTAAATGATCGCTCATTCAAGTTAAATAAAGTCATTTATAGTTTTTTTTAAAGAGTAACTAAAATTACTTTCAAAGTTTTTATGTCACTATTTATTGAAAGTTCTCTTATTTACTTTTTAAAATAAACTCGAACATAGTAACGGTCGCTGCCATCAATAACATCAATTGTAGTCATCCAACGAACATTCAAAACCATTTCAAATCATCTAACGAGCACAGAGAACATTATTTAAGATTATTCAAGGTCATACAACTATCATTTAAGATCGATTATTGTATAGTAATTCAATGCCATCAACGGTTAACCAAGGTCAGTAGAATTATATATCTAAAATCATACAACGATTATTCAAAGTCTATTATTCAAGAATCTATCTATCGATATAAATAATTGAACGGCTAGGCTATTCAAGGTTAGTTGATGTAATTTAAGATTCATGTTACTTCAAAGGCATCTAATGTTATTTAACTATAGTTCAAATTTAAAATTAGTTACAAATATTTAAGGTTATCTGACGACCATACAAGAGCTTTTAAAATCATCTAAGAACGTAGAGTTATTCAAAAATACTTAACAAATTATTCACCAGTCATTCAGGGATATATAAAATCATCTAACGATTATTTAAGATCGTATAACTATTATTCAATGTTATTTAAGACCATCTAATCTAATGATCGTGAACGTTATTACAGGCTAGTTAATGTGATTTAAGATTTTAACGATCATTCAAAGTCGTCCAATGGTTATTTAACGTTAGTTAAAAATATTTAAGGATATCTGAAAATGACTCAAGAGTATTTGAAATCATCTAATGATCACAAACACCAAACGATTCTTCAAGATTGGAGGTCATCCAACGATCATTCAAGATTATTTACTGGTAATTCAAGACAATTCAACAGTCAACCAAGGACCGTAGAATTATAAGCTACCTAGGATGATTTTAGATATACTCAAAGTCATTTAACAACATGTGATGTATATCCAAAATAATTGACATGGTTAGGTAATATGATTTAAGGTGATTCAATTTCATTTCACTATCACCACTCAAAGTCATTGTCTACCGTTAGGTTGTTTAAGAATAATCGACAATCTATTAAGTATATTTTCAAGGTTATTTAGGGTCATTTAACGCTCGTTCAAAATCATCCACATATCATTTAAAATTAGTTAACAATATTTAAGATCATTTGACACCCATTCAAGAGCATTTGAATTCGTACAACATTCATAAAGAATAACGATAATTCATTTAAGATTATTGAACGTTAATTTAATTAACGAAAGTTAGTAGAATTATTCACCAGCGGTCATTCAGGGATATCTAAAATCAGCCGACAATTGTTTGAGATAGTATAAACCATCATTCAAGGTTATTTGAGACCATGTAATGATCATTCAAAATAACTAAATGCACATTTTGATCAATCAACTTTACTTAAAAGACATCAGATGTTATTTAACAACCACTCAAGTTTATAACTCTTCGTTTGTTTAGGAATACATATATCAACAATCTTTCAAGAATAAGTTTCAAGGTTGTTTAAAGTCGTTTAACGATCATTTAAAGTTAACGAACGGTTATTTAAAGTTAGTTAAAAATATTTATTCAATATTTTATGACCATCAAATGTCAAACGGAAATTTAAGATTAATTAAAGTTATCGGTTGTTTAAGAATAATCAACAATCTTTTATGAATATCTTTCAAGAATATTTAGGGTCGTTTAACAATCGTTTATTAAAGTCATGCAACAATAATTCAAGATCATTTCAGATTGTTAAATAGTAATTCAAGGTAATTAATTCAGATGTCTAGAATCATTCTACAATTATTATTATTCAATATCATATAACCATTATTCAAGGTTATTCCAGAACACTTATCGATTGTTCAAATTAATTGAACGGTTATTTAAAGGTTGTTAACATGATTTAAGGTAATTCAACTTCAACTAATTCAAGGGCTTCTGATGTTATTTTACCATCACTCCCCAAGGCTATTGTTCAGCCCACAGTTGTTTAAGAATAATCAATAATCTTTCAATTATATCTTTCAAAATGATTGAATGGTAAATAAAGGTCATTCAACAGTCAAAGTCAGTATTATTATAGAAGATTCTCCAACGGCCATCTATTTTTCATCATTGTTCAAGATTGTATAACCCTCATTAAAAGTTAATGTGATTGATAGTGGAAGCCATTATTTTGTGTATCAAAGGTACTTTTGATAATGAGCTTGTAATGGTCGAAATTTTAGTCACCAAAAAAATGTGATATCAATAATGTGTAGAAATTAAGGATTATTTCAGGTGATCCAACGACCATTTAAAGTATTAGATATATCATTTAAGGTAAAATAAGATTATTTAACAGCCAGAAAGAACATCAAACGAGCATTCAAAATCATCCAACGGCAATTGAAGAACATTTAAGATTATTGAACGATAATTAAAAGTCTATCGACAGATAAACACAGTCATTACATTATGGAATGTTATCCAACTATTTAATCAACTTAAGGATGTCAAGATCATACAAATTCGTATAACCATCATCCACAAAAAAATAATTTAACGGTAATTTAATTTTGAATAAAGTGATTTAAGGTCATCCAACAAACATTCAAGAGCATTTGATTGAACTCAAGAGATTATTGAACAGTAATTCAAGGTCATTCAGCAATCATCTGCTTGATGAAACATGTCGCAGTGTTCAACAATAAATGGGAAACACTCTCCACTGTGTTGTTTTATTTAAATGGGTCATTTTTAATTTTTAAGATCATATGACGACCATCCAAGCGCATCGTGCAAGATTATTTATAGACATTTAATCATCATCTAACGATTGTTTAAAATAATTGAATAGTCACTCAAGGTTAGTAAAGGTTATTTAAGGTTTTGTAACGACAATTCAAGAGAATTTGATGTCATCTAATGATCACTTAATATTTTCTTTCAAGGTTAGATAACAATAAGTTTATCGAACTTTGTGAATGCATGTGACGACAACCAAAAAAAAGTGCTAATCCAGTTTATGTTATCGGAAATTAACGGGAGTTTTTATTTGTGGCACCGTAAGCATTTATCAGGACCTGATTTTGAATACGTTAATAAATAATAATATAATTAGGAAATAATTCTTCTACTAGAAGTATAAATTAAACTGAACCTTCAAGATTGATTACCAAGCTATTATTATAGGGTTACTATTTAAGGGAATTAATTTAAAATGCTTGGTGTAATAATTCACAGTTAAAAATCCTAATCGACGTGCGTGAGCATTTCTATAAAAATTAAGCAATATTTTTCCTTTGATCATATATAATCAAACTCGACCAGTCCGGTCTTGTTAGCCATGCGCAGAACGCCAATATCGCAATAGTATTAACCCAGCGGATTAAAATAAATGCTGTAATTAAATTTTACAATTCAACTTTTCTTTTCGGACCGGAGTATTTACATTTAATTAAACGTAATAAACATGCCCACCGCACTTTTTCGCATCCTGCATTGTGCGGTGTGTGTAATGTAAATTTAGAGCCCCGTGTAATTATCTGCGGACGAAAATAGAGATGAAATGAAACGGGCGTTTTCTGGCGGAATTACAAAAATCGGGGGAAGGGCGGAAATGGGAACTAACGAGGCGACACCTCGCTGAAAATGGATACACTGATGATGACAAACGACCACCGGCGGCCCGAACGCTTACCCTAAAACGTAAAAAAAAACTCCAAAAGGTGTATTGCTAAAATTATTTAAAAAAACTTGTGAGCACCAGTTTTTTAAAATAATTTTAGCAATACTCATTTTACTGTCTTTAGTATTTGATTTAAATTTTTGATATATTATTATAAACATATTTTTTGTTAGTCAGATACCGAGTCTTTTAACAGAATCATATATGTACTTATTATCTTTTAAAATACTTAAATTTATTTTATTGCAAAGAAAAATCCGGGATGTTTGATATACAATTATAAGTTCCTTCCTTCGGTAGTATATAAATCTTCTGTAAGCTAATTCATCCTTCACCCTGGATGTATACGTATATTGGGTAAGGGATACAATATCTACATATTCTTCTGGTTCCAAAATTGATTTAAGATTGTGTACCTAAGTTGAAAAACATTGAGTGTAAAATAATATTATTAGGTACTACAGATTGTACTAAAGTTTTAGAGTTTAGATAATTTGACTTTTTGAACTTTTCAATGAAAACGTGCGCCTTTACTAGTAGAAATACTAAAATGAGAATTGTTACAAATTTTCGGCTCTATTTCTATACTCTGTAATACATGTTAAAGTTGGATATGTCAATCTAAAAAAATCTCTCATTTGCTCTGCTTTAAAAAGTAACTTTTCTTCCTAAGAATGACAAAGGGTTTTTTCTTGATTAATAAATGTTATAGACATCGGTTTATTTTATTTTAATTATATGTTTGATTGAATTTGGTATCTCATTTTCTAAAGTCATTTAAAGAGTATTTTATAATTAAGATCTCAGTGATATTCACCAGTTATCACAATATTTTATTACTTCTTTTCTTGTATTGGAAACATTTTCGTTTTTCCTATATTTCTTTGGTGTTTCTCGGTTTCTTTTCATACATTTCTTTGTGTATTATAATTTTTGGTAGTCTATCCTTTAGCTTTTCCGTTATTCTATTCCTTTCAATATCTGTTTGTTCAAAAATTACTTAATAATTTTAGCTTTTTCTATATTTATATAATCATGTTGATTTTACTTTAATTATTACTGTTGCATTTTTAATTTTTAATTTACTTTAATTTTTCTATTCTCTCCATTTATGAGTTTACGTTTTCTCTTTTCCATCTCCATAATTATTTATTTTTCCATTTTTCTGTAAATTTATTATTTTTTTATGTTATGTTAACCTTTTTGGTTTAAAAAATATGTAGTAGTATATTTTTATATATCTCTTTCCATTATTGTTTTTATTAATTCTACTCGCTCCTTCTCTACATTCATATAATTAATATAATTTACTAATTATATAATTTCGTATACATTTTACCAATACAAATAATCATTTATTTATTTAATTAATTTACTCGTTCTCTGCAAAATTATTCTAACAAGCTTTTGGTGCTTCGTGCATCACAAGTGGATGTTTACTCGAGACTATTTCTAGATAGAAATAAATTTACTCTAAATATACACAAAATAAAATAATAATTTATTAGGGAAACTTTCTACCAAATGGCTATCAACCTGGTGACTATCACCTATCTTATTAACCTTCGTCCCTCGAATGTTCTTCATTATCAAATATAATTAGCATCTAACAACGCTTAAGACAAAAAAATACCTCATTAATTACTTATATAATCTCAATAAGTCCAAAAATATGGCCAAATTCTATTATTTTTTTAGTTTGGCTATATTGTTGGACTTGTTGGGATTATATAAGTATCGTAATTAATAAGGTATTTTTAGCAAATTTTCCGATAGTTGTCTTAAGCTATGTTAAATACTGATTATATGGCTGCATAGCCAAATAAGGGCTGACAAATCATCCTATAGATATGAAGTGCAGTTTTGGAAGTTATGCATTCATTTTTGTATGTCGCTATTTCAAAACGTTGAGTAATATTCTTTGTATTTACTTACTGTATGTGGTTTGGTTTGGTTTTATAGGGCGCTTCGACAACTAAAGTCATTCGCGTTGGTAAGTGGTAGTTGGTATTAGAATTATAAATATTATGAATGACAAAATTATAAAGGAGAGGTGGTAATTAAGAACCTTGAGGAATACCTTCTTGAGAGGTAAAAGGATAGTACAAGTAATCTCTAATTCTAAACTTCATAAACCTTTTCGTTAGGAAAATATCTACTAGGTAGAGTATGGGTATATGGAGAGAATAATGTATTTATACCACACCGAGTAAAACGCTCTTTGTATATTATGAAAACCTATAGCGTAATATTGTCCTTCGAGATATGCTGTTTGCTGTTTGACATATTTATAGAGGAAGCATAGTTAACGATGATCAATGAATACCTAAGAATATGGCATCGAACAAAATTCAACAACGAATATATAATACCATAGTAAAAACGCTCAAACATTAAACGGAAAGGGCTCTAAAAGCTACAGAAATGGATACTTGGAGAAGAACAGCCGGAAGGTTCAGAACGGAGAGAATAACCAATGGCAGGATACGAGAGATCATGGGAGTAACACACATAATCGAGGACATCAGAGTAAACCAGCTAAGATGGTTTAGACTCGTACAAAAAATGTCAGACGAAAAACTCCCAAAACAAATATGGGAATGGACACCAAATGAAAGAAGGAGAAGAGGAAGATCTAGGAAAAGCTGGAGAAAGGGTGTCGATAAAGAACTGAGAGAGAGAGAGAGAGAGAAATAGAAGGGGATCTACGTGTAAAGTTCTAGTGTGTTAGAGCTTTACTTATGTAATGTAGGTTCTTTTCTGGGTGAGGTACTTTCGTGAACAAAAAAGATTCCGTTTTTTCTTGTTTATTACTTCAAATTAACTTTTAAATGTTACAACTGCTGTTTGTTATAAACGACGTTATGTATGTGTGTACAAGTTGAGAGACGATGTAAGAGTGTACAAGTTGAAAGACGATGTCAGAGTGACCCAGTTGAGAGACGATGTCAAAGTGTACCAGTTGAGAGACGATGTAAGAGTGTACATTACCGCAAGACCAAAATGTAAAGTTGATTAAAATACAATTAGTGCTTTTAGAAATAGGAGGGAGAATGGGATAAGCCGGGGTGAACTGTGTATAATTGATAACTTAATAGTTTCCACTAAATCAAAAATAGAATTAGCTATTTGTCTTATCTGCATCCGCTCGGCTCCGAAAAGCACACCATAACATGATAACTTAAAATAAATACATCAAATACAACTCTATGAAGTAAGCAATTTAAATAATGCAAATATATAAACAATAATAGAATTTCCCATAACATATAAATATTATAAATATATACATACACATATACATTACATATGGATGGACAGAGAAGGAGAAGGAACCGAATTAATAATAAAATAATAATTCAAACCACTCCTTTGGCATGACTTGTGATATATATACAGGGTGTTTGTTAAACAAACGGTAAAAATTAAATGGGTTATTCCCTGGACTATTCTACGAATAGTTTGTCCTTTAATGGTTTTTGAAAAGCCGCTTCGTTTCGAAGATACATGGCAAACAATATTTTCAACAATAACATCATTTTATTACTGAAAATTACACGTACAATTTCTTAATCCACAAAAACTATTAAAAATGATTACATCCAGTTAGAATTCAATATTCCAATCCTCTCCTCATTGACTGCCGAACTCTTTCAAAAACACCAGGGTCGTTTCTTATTATCTTATACCCAGCAATTATCACACCAAAATGGGCTGGTACACCATTGTATTTCTTGTTGCAAATGGTACATCCTCCAGAAACAGGTAGTGTTTGTTCTAAAAAAGTTGGTTAATATGAAAATTTTGAAACTTCTTTAATTTTTGCCGTAGGTTTAATAATAATAATTCCGTTGAATTCATGATGACATGAACTATTTGATAAAGTTTAAAGTATTTAATGATGTTTTTGTATTGAGTTTATCTCAAACTCATTTAAAATTTATATGTGTTTTCTTGAAGTATAGATATTTTGGAAATCATTTTTGTACCTTTTCAAGCATAGCCTTATATTTTGTGAATAATGGGTACCATACTGACCCAATGGTTAATGCAGATGTATGAATACCTAAGAATGTTGTGTGAGATATGGAGTATAAGTATATATTTGAAATAGTTTCAAACCACTTCTTTATTTTTTTATGACTTTTGGTCCATATATGTATATGATTGAATATTTGAATTATTAATTTGTCAGACCATTCTATTTTGATAGATTTTGCTTAATATACAGTGTGTAAAGTGATGGGCTTTTCTATAGGAAAAACTTTTTTAATACGAATTTTAGGAAAAAAATTATTCTTTATAAAAAATTTTGCTCCTTATGGTCAAAGAAAAATCCAGTTAACACTTAAGGTAAGATAAATAAAATGGTGATGTTGCCATCATAGTACTTTCCCTATATTTTACTAAAAAACTATGAGGTTTACGCAAATAGGCTATTCTTTCTATGATTTGTTCTCTTTTGAATTCTCTACAATTATTTGTAATACACGTTTCATGTAACTCTAATAGTTTATTAGCAATTGGCAAAAAATGTCAAAATTTTCAATTTTATGAAAAATATGTTTTAATAAAACTTATTCAGTTTTTCATTCTCAAACTTTTGTTTGAATCGTTTCTTTAAATTTTTCATATTTAGATAAATATCACGAAAAAACCAATAAAACGTCTCGAATAAACATCCACTTCCGATCTATGAATGTTCACCAAAAGCTTTTCAATTCTGATCATTCGTTTTTAAGACACAGCGAACACCGATAGACAGACAGACAGACAGACAGACACACACAGACACAAACATTTTTTCCAGAAATTAGACTAATGAACTCAGGGGACCTCAAAACTTATATTTCCCCAAAAAAATCGCGAAAACAATACTTCCCCTATATTGTTAGAGAATTCTTAAATTTACATTTTCCTGGTAGATTGGACGACATAGGCCAATACATTGGCCGGCTCGATCACCGGATTTAACCCCCATCGATTTCTTCCTTTGGGGTTATCTAAAGCAAAAAGTGTACAAGGAACCAATGGGAAACGATATAAATTGTTTAAAAATGCGAATTGAGCAGGCTATTCGAGAAATTAATGTTGAAATGTTGAACAATGTTTACAAACAATTTAGAAAAAGAGTTGAAACTTGCGCTGTAAATGGAGGAGAGTATGTGGATTAAATGTACAATTAAGAATTAATTTTTTGTAATAAATTATTAATTTTTTCTATTCAGAAAATAATAAGATAAATATCTCAGTTTAGTGGCCATCCTTATTTACAAAAAGAAAAACAAATGTTTTATCGAAATGATAGTTGCCTTACGTCTAACGTCGACAATTCCAGGTAACACGATACTGATGTAAAACTCGGACTTAATCATATTTGAAATCAAGAACTCGACATAATTTCAATTTTTTTATCTTATCTTAAGTGTTAACTGCAGCAAGCAAAGCAAGCAAAATTTTTTATAAAGAATAAGGTTTTTTTCTAAAATTCATATTAAAAAAGTTTTCCCTATAGCAAACCCCATCACTTTACACACTGTATATGTTGGTCTTCTTGTGTTGTCTTAAGTCAGTCACTAGGAAAGGCCGGCCAGTGTTAAAATTAACCCAGTATTTCTTCTAATCCGTAAGCATTTTTTATTGTTAGAATTATTTAGTATTATTGCTATGATATGAGTAAACGGCATAAGTTTGGCACTTTTTTCACTTATTTCACCAAACTTGTGTCGTTTACTTATGTCAACAATTTCACGTACTCGAACAACCCAATTAATTACTATGATAAACAAAAATAAACAAAAAAAAGTTTAATAATTCGAGATCGGCAATTAAATGCGAAGGAGGCTGTAAAAATACTGTCATTAGTCCCAATTGTGGAAAATCTGAATATCCAAGTTGTATGGAATGACATAACTGTACCACTCTATCGGATTTAATGAATGAATGTTAATGACTGAAGTTCAGCAATTGCAGGGATCAGTTGGTAACTTATCTAAAGACACTGATGAACTTCGTAAAGAAACCATGGAATTCAAAACGATTTTAACATCTATAGATGATATTCGCCAAAAGAACATCAAACTAAATATTGCACTGAAAGACCTTATTCAAAAATTCACGCAATTTGAATGTGCGTTTAATTCTAATTCTAAAATAGATTCGATTTCAAATTCATCTGCGACTGTCAGTAAAATAATCCAATAAATGATTGAACAGTAAAATAGAAAAAATTACTTATGATAAATTGGCCTGCCTGAAGGAAATTTTAAGACGTCGCAGGAGCAGATTAATGCTGACTTTTGTGCAACAAAGCAAATACTATCCATAGAGAAATACTATCTATAGTAGAAGCTTAATAATTAACTCAACTAGAAAGCGTCAATTAAAAGTTAAGCTAAATCTAATGCAACCTTCAAGTCATACAACACTATAAACAGAACTTATGAAGTAAACAGTGAAATTTTGCAAAGAAAAGCAGAGAGTGAAGCCAAAATCCGTATTAAATGTATTCGAAATATTCCAACTATTATCAAAAAGAATTACTAGATTTGCCCGGAAGTTAACGTATGAACTTATATTACTTTTTTTGATATTATATCTTTAAATAAACCAATTTATAATTCAGAATTATTTAATGAAAATTGTACAACATGACCGCAATTTTTCTCTCAATAAACGAACTACATGAGGTAGAGTTTTAATAGCTATTGTCAAAAATATTTTTTATGAAAAAATTGACACCAATAACATTGAAGTATTGGTATTATTATTAATTGATTTTATTGTATGTAAGTGTAATAACTAATAACTCTCTTAATTTTTACACAATCGCTATCAGTACACCGTCTGATGAGACAACTGATATGTTAGACACTTTTTTGAACCGTTGGAGCTGCTTATTCTTGAAAAGCCAGTAGTAATTATTGGTGACTTTAATCAGCCTAGTTTTATTGAAGGAAACAGTGCAAATAATTCTAAGAATCAATTTGTTATTAACTTTATTAATATTTTACAATTTCACCAATTTATTAAAATTTGAAATAACAAGGATATACTTCTTGACTTAGTATTAAGTAACTTTAATTGTAAAATATGCGTAGAATATAATAATCTCCCTTTTGTTATTGAAGACTCCCAGCATTAGGCATTGTCTATCAATGTAGGTTTTAGATTAAATTAAATTCACTTGGCTTGTATCACAAATTAATAATTTATTCGACTAGTTTCGGCTCAAGGCATTAAGAATGATACACAAAAGGGCTTTTCTGAAGTTTATGAAGTGCCGAAACTAGTTGAATAAAAAATTATTAATTTGTAAAACAAGCTAAGTGAATTTTAATCTAAAACCTTAAATAATGTTTCATCAAGTGATTGAGACACAAGTATATGATATATTGTCTATGAATATTGAACTCAAAATATGTGATAATAAATATCAAACCTTTCATATAAACAACAATATATTATTTAATTTTAAAAAAGCTAATTATTTTATTAATATATATTATTTAGTTTAAAAAAAGCTAATTAGATTAACTTTTTCTCTGAGCTACTAGACGCTGAATGGTAACCTCTGGAATCGTGCAGTGCTCCCGATGGTGTTACACCTTAAACAGAAATATGCCTATGTATTCTTTAAAGTAAAATAACTTTTCTCTATGGTTTACTACTAAAATTAAATGTTAAACTAAAATTGCGTTATCATCAAAAATTGAAATTGTTTCTATTGCTCTGAATTTTAAAGGATGCGCAACCTAACAAAATCTGAAATCTCTTTGGCGTATAAAGAATATGTTGCAAAAATTGAAGCTGATCTAAAATCAAACCCTACAGACATTTGGAAATTTGTTAGGCAAAAAATGGGAATGTCTAGAATTCCTAGTCATCTGGTTCATGATGGTGCTGAACTTACGTCATCGTCGACAATTGTAAATGACTTTACAGACATATTTTCGAAATTTTATCAGCCAGAAACTACAGCTAAATACTTGATCATGCATATCATTTCATAGGTCATATTAACTAAAATTTAAAAAAATCCTCAGTGTGTGTTTATGATCAAATTCGAACTTCAATACAATTTGTTAACATGCTCATTCTTCAAAACAAATAATTAATTTAATTTCAAATTAAACTGTAAATTTAAAGTTTTCGCTATTTTAGAAGAACAAAAATTGAAGATTATATTATCTTATGAAGTTTTTTTTTTTAGAAATTAATTGATTTTAGCAATTTAACAAAGTAAAATTATTCGCCAATTACATAATTTTTAATGGCATAATTAAAACTACAAATTTTCAAATTTTTTAATATTATTAGAAAACTATAAAAGGTTTCTTAAATCAGGATGCCATTAAAATTAGAATAATTTATACAGTTTTAAAGTTTATTATTAGAACAACTCAACGGTTTTTACTTTCCCTATATAGTATTTTTTCGTGATTTTTTTACAGAAATATACGTTTTCAGGTCCCTTGAGACCATTCCACTATTTTGTGTGTGTGTGTGTGTCTGTCGAAAACTAAAAAAAATCGAAAATTAAAAAAACTTTTTCTAAATATGAAAAATATTACATATATTTTCAAACAGAAGTTAAAGGGAATGAAAAACTAAACAAGTTTTACTTAAACCATGTTATTCCTAAAGTTCTTGAATTGCGAGAAAAAAATTAGAATGTTTGACATTTTTTGTCTATTGGTAATAAACAATAGGAGTTACCTGAAATTTGTATAACAAATGATGGTAAAGAATCCAAAATTGAGCATTAAGTTTTAAGAATAACCTGTTTGCGTAAACTTCATACTTTTCGAGAAAAATATAGCGAAAGTATTATGAGGGCAACATAACATTTTTTTTTTTAGAAATGAATTGTTTTTTGTTGAAAAAGAAAACGAATGTTTGCATATTATTAGGAAGCTTTTGAAACTTATACCTAAAAACAATATAAAACTTTGAAGCTTAAATAATCCACTCAAATATAACTTTTGTTTAAAACTACAAATTTTGACATTTTTTAAAATTATTGGAAAAATATTAAAGTTTTCCAGTATTTAGATGACATTAAAATTAGAATAATCTTACATAGTTATTTTTTAGACAAATATAACTACTTTTTATTAAATAACGTGCATCGTAAATAATCGTCTGTTATAAATGTTCGATTGTTTTCTGAAAAATCCCTTCATTTATTTAAGACCGTCTTTTTAAATTCTTTATAATAATTTTCTTAATTAAACAAATAAATAATTACATGTCATTTGCAAAAATTTAGCTTTCTACAACTGCGATTTATTAAAACATTGTTATTTTTTTAACAGTCTAGTATATGTGAAAGCAATTATTTTAATTATTAATTATATTAAATCCATATTTTCTATTTTCAAAAAATAACGCTTTGAAATGGACTTTAGCAAAGGATTTTAAAAGATTAATTTTGATTCGCCATTTGAAGCACTAGGCTTGGATGGAGTCGAAGGAGGACTGAAGGGTTTGTTGAGCCATTTGAAGGGAGGGTGATTGAACAACAGGAACGGTGTGACCGGCGAAAAGCGAGGAATATTACGAAGGGTAGAAATGTGTGGGATCCGGATTATTAATGTCACTGTGGCAAAATATGTAATATAGGAACGGGGATAAGGGGAACGGGAAAGCGTTTGTCTAACTTTAACTTATCAGGATCAATCAGAAGGAAAATTATGCAAAAGGATTAATAAATGATGAGGGATTTTTAGAAGGAAACTTTTACTTAGGAGTTCAATATACCAAACCGAATCGAATGCTTTTTGAACATCTAAAAAAGGATGGTTGACTTTTGACATTCGAGGTGTCTAGTTCACATATCGAAAATTTAAAGCAGACAATAATTTATTTTTAAATTATTCTACTACTTCTCCCAACGATATTTCCCTTCCGAATGGAAAATAGTATAAATATTTATATCCCCAAACCCGAAAATGATACGCTTTTTTCTAGGTTTCGCTATTGGAAAACTCTTTGAATCCCTCACCAAAGAAAAACTCCTACCCACTTCAATTACATCCATTCCTGATTACCAGGTTGGTTTATTTTCCAAAAATTTAACCATGGTCCTCTTTCCATCCTGAAAGGAAACCAACCTGGTAATCAGGAGTGGATTTAATTGAAGTTTCAAAGAGTTTTCCAATAATAGGAAGGAGTATGCTGGGACAAAAGCTAGAAAAAAGTGTATCAGTTTCGAGGTTACTTATGCTATTTTCCATTCGGAAGGGAAATATCGTTGGGAGTAGTATATTTCAAGGTAAATTATTATCTGTTCTCAATTTTCGATTGCTTTCTGAAAAAGGACTTTTTTAAAATTCTTTGTCATAATTTTTCTATTTAAATAAATAGATCTTTCAATATTATTTTTAAAAATTTAGCCTTTCATCAGCTGTGATTTATTAAAATTAAAAGTGCTATTATTTTAAACTGCCTAATATTTATCAAAACGATTATTATTAATAAATTTTAAATTGCTTTATGTCAATAATAGTTTAGTTTAATTATATTGTTCATAAATGTAAAATGGTGATGTGGCCATCATAGTACTTTCCCTATATTTTTCTCGAAAACTATGAGGTTTACGCAAAAAGGCTATTCTTAATGATTTGTTTACTTTTGAATTCTCTACAATTATTTGTAATACAAGTTTCATGTAACTCCAATAGTTTATTAGCAATTGTCAAAAAATGTCAAAATTTTCAATTTTTATTTTTTTTCTTGAAAGTTAAGAATTTTATGAAAAATATGTTCTTACAAGACTGCTTCAGTTTCTCATTCCCTTTAACTTTTATTTGGAAAATTTTGTAATATTTTTCATATTAAAAAAATTATCGCAAAAAAACAAAAAAACGCCTCGAGTAAACACCCACTTCCGGTTTATGAATGTTTACCAAAAGCTTTTCAGTTCCAGTTTTGAACGATGAAACCTTAAGTTTAAAGCTTCAACTCAATACGATGTTTCGTTTTTGAGATACAGCGCCCACCGACAGACACACACACAGACACACACACAGACACACACACAGACACAGAATTTTTTTTTCCAGAAATTAGTGTTTTGGGTTCAGGGGACCCCAAAACGGCTATTTCCGCAAAAAAAAATTTTGAAAAAAAAATCACGAAAACAATACTCCCCCTATATATACTATATAGGGAAAGTACAAATTATTATTAGCGAATTTTGATGCTTCCAAAAACAAACCATTTTGATGATTTAAAAATGAAATAATATTTTTAAAATTCCAAATTAATTAATCAAAATGGCACAAAATTGATTTTTTTTTACAAATTTCACTGTTTTTTTTTTCTACTTAAACTATGCAAGGTTAATAATCAACTGTTTTAAAGGATTTTGACAGTTTCCTGTATAATAACTTTATTGGTTTGAAAATACATTACATATTTTAACAAACATTCCCATATTTACTGTCAAAAACTACTTTTTTGTCAATTGTAATAATCAAAAAAACTTTTCTTATTATAACAGTTCTAATTCTCAGATAGCGAGGATATATTCGAACAATAATAATAGTTTTGATTAGTTCTATAAATATTTGATTTTAGTTTTTTAAAGACTTTGTAATTCTTATAACTTTCAGCTGTAAGTGTATATTTAATAGTATACATTGTTTTTTTAAAAATTTTAATATATTTTTTTAAGCTTGTCTAATGTTTTTTTTAAATTTTATTTATTTATGTTAAATCAACAAATTCTTAACAGTTTTATATATTAGATGTTTTAAAACTAGTTTATATATATTTTAATCGATTTTCAATTGTTGTATAAATAAAATATTTTGCCCGTGACCTTGGGCAAAATGGCGTTTGTTTTTGTTTTTGAAATATTAAATCATATTCTTCGTAAATGTCTAATGCCTTTTTATCGAATATTGAAGTTACAAAAAAAATATTTTGATGACTTAAAGCATTAATCACCAATTTCGTAATAGATTTGCCATTTTTGTTTAACGAAAACTATTTTTATCTGTTAAGATATATATATATATATATATATACAGGGTGTCCCGTTAATGCGGGGAAATGGCTAGTTCATAGATTCCCGGGGCCAAAATATGACGATTTAACGCAACTTATCTATATCCAAAAATTTACGGTTAAGCCGGAATTTGGCTTCAAAGTTTAAAATTTTTTTATTTCTTTTGTTTATAACAATTGAACGATTTATTTGATTTATCGAATATTGAAGTTACAAAAAAAATATTTTGATGACTTAAAGCATTAATCACCAATTTCGTAATAGATTTGCCATTTTTGTTTAACGAAAACTATTTTTATCTGTTAAGATATATATATATATATATACAGGGTGTCCCGTTAATGCGGGGAAATGGCTAGACCATAGATTCCCGGGGCCAAAATATGACGATTTAACGCAACTTATCTATATCCAAAAATTTACGGTTAAGCCGGAATTTGGCTTCAAAGTTTAAAATTTTTTTATTTCTTTTGTTTATAACAATTGAACGATTTATTTGATTTGAATGAAATTTATTATTAATAAGTACCATAATATCATACATCATTTCAGTTATTGTGGCCATTAGTGATTGACAGGAAGTATAAAAAACAGTAGTACCACCACTTAAAATATAAAATATTTTTTTATTGGTGCATCCAATAAAATCCAAAAAAAATCTACTTGAAAGGGTATTAGATTTAAAAACTAATAATTACAATATTGCTATTATTATAAACAACTGCAATTGTTTTACTTTCACCTTTTTCATGGCTACCCATTTTTTATTTATAATAAAATTTAAAATGACTATAACTCACTTATTTTTAGAAATAACTATGTCGTATGCCATATTGGATTAAAGAGAAAAAAATTACCTTTTGAATGAGACCATAGCCAACTATGGTTTCCATTTAAAAAAATGTAAGTTTGCGTCATATCTCGGAAAATAATGGCGATAAAAATTTTCTGATTATTTTTTATTAATCTACATAAAATTATCTAAAACTTTGTTCTTTACAGTTGTTTTCTATCTGTTATAATAACCGAGATATATTGATTTGAAAAATTTGACACTTTTTACTTTTTTCAAAATATCTAGTTACCCTTGACTTTTTTGAAAACTTTGAAAGTGGAATTTTATTCGTCTCATAAATCTACACTTCTTTGCCCATTTAACCGTTTCTCTATCTCTTATAGTTTCCGAGATCCCCATAGAGAACATCGAAAAAAACTCACCCTGTATATTTTATCTTTTTGTGGGAAAACCGTAAAAGATATCAAATATTATTAGGAGATGAAAAAGTTTTTAAATTAAATGGTCTTTTAAGTAGTATTTTTTTAGTTTTTATTAGATCCATCAATAAAAAATATTTTAGTTTTTAAGAGGTGGTACTACTGTTTCTTATACTTCTTGTTAACCAATAATAGTCATAATAACTGAAATGATGTTTTATATTATGGTAGTTATTAAAAATAAATTTCATTAAAATCAAATAAAGCGTTCAATTGTTATAAACAAAAGAAATAAAACATTTTGAAACTTCGAAGCCAAATTCCGATATAGATAAGTTGCATTAAATCGTCATATTTTGATCTCAGGAATCTATGATCCAGCCATTTCCCCGCATTAACGGGACACCCTGTATATATATTATTGGAAGGTTAAAATTGTGTTTTTTGCCTCTGTGATGTATAATTTAAGTTTTTTCAATTCTTAAATGTCCAATGTTTTTTTTCGGATATTAAGGCATCTAAAATGATTTATAAAAAAAAAACATTTTAAAAATAATACATTCTAAACTTTACAACTCTTGTGAAATCAATCAAAAGCACAAAAGAAGACGAAAAATTATTTAATTGTTTTAGCCATTTTGTTCATAATTTTCTTTATTTCTGAAAAAAACTAGACATTTACATATTCAAACTGTCAATAATAGAGGCTTCTACTTCGTTATACATCATAATTCACAAGTAAAACCCTTTTTAATTTTGTTTGTGTACTATAGTCACTAAATGAAGTCTCAGTAATACCAGCAAAATTAAAGATTTTCAATTGCGATTTAAATAATCACTGCTAAAATCTACCTTTTTTGTCAATTATGATTTATTAAAAAAAAAAACTTTTTTTTTTATTCTAACAGTTCAATTATTTCTGCCTAATATGTACTTATGAATTGTTCTAAATATTACTTTCTTGATAGTGTGTTTATCAATTTTAAAAATTGAACATTATTATTGATGGTAGGTCACTGAATTACCAATTTCTAAACATTTTTCGAGGGTGAACTTTGCCTTATTGCTTGCTGGTGAAATTATAATATGTTTTTTTACTGTTTATAATTTGCATTTTGAAAATTATTTATAAAGCAAGTTTTATGAGGAAGTAATAAATAGTTGTTTAAGATACAAGTTTAAAAAGTGTTTTAAATCAATTTTAAACTTCATTGCCTAAACGAATTGATAAATCCGAGCGGAAATAGCCCTTAGTGTGAGACTCTCACTGTCTTGGACATTTTTTTCTAAATCGTGAATTCATCTATTTTCCAATGAATGAATAAAGATGATTGAATCGAAACGAGCCGTTGGTGATGAAAAAAAAACTGGTGATGAGTAAACAAGGTGGATCGTGTTGAATGCCCCCCATTGAACAGCCTGACTCTGCCATTGAGGACCTGACACCCATTATTCGGTCTTCACTGGGAATTTCACCAAATTAACCAACAAATGTTTTTAATCAATGCACCACGCACAATCCTGGTAATCTCTTAAACGCTGCTGTCTGTTAAGGAGATTAGAGGTGACTTGAGCCATTGTGCGCGCACAAAAGGAACGTTTAACAGGTATTTTCGCCCCATTATGCTCTTCCCACGTCGACCTGAATATACATTTTTTTTGGTTATATATAAATAAAATGTTTATATAGTCCGCACAGTTCCATTTTGACACGTCTATTATTGGTGGATTATAACGTGAAATTTGCAATTCCCATTCGATATACATTTTATATAAATTATAATTTGCAAAGCCAACAGCCCACAAAATGCATTACGCGTTTTTGATTAATGTAAATATTTGTGTTGCGAGTGTGTGGTGGGGTATCGTTTTACGCCGATCAAGGAGCGAAGAGGAGCACATAATCCCATGGATGGGCAATTAACTTCTAAATTATGATGGAGTCCATGTGTGCCGGATACTTCCTGTCCGCCTGCAGTCTTGGATTTCAGACACTGAATCAGAGTGGAAAACGTATCTGTTTCAGCCGACAATAAGTTAATTTGTCAGCGCAAAAACAATATAGGAAACGACCTTTGGGCTGCACGTGTTTTTCGACGGCGAGACTCGCCAGACATTCTGGCACCAAGGGTCTTTAAAAATTCCAGTGGCGTGCATCAGATAAAAATCAGTGGGAGATAATTTATTAATATGATTAAAAAATGTACTTGTATTTTTAATCATTTATATAATGTATCACAAAGTGAAAGCCTCCACAATTACCTATAATTTATTAAATTTTATACATTATTTTTAATGATTAACAAAATATATAGATAAATAAATGGTGTTAGTCTACTGAGGCTGTAAATTGCCGATTTGCCTTATTAAATATTATATATTAAAAATATTAATGAGAGAAATCTTCTTTGAACATGTTCTAATTTCTCTTTGTATTTCTTATATTGAGGATACATTTTGAACATTAGATCATAACGAAAAGAAATCCCAGAAAAATTTGTGAGGTCATCAGTAAAAATCTATTTAAGGCAGGGATACAAAAAAATATTCACAGCGAGGCCGGTCGTCCAATAAGATCGAGACGGATTACAATGTGAAGTTTATAACCTCAAAGAACAATTCAATTTGAAATTTGATTCGGATAAAAATTTTTTGCTAGGTTGGTGGGAGTTGTAAGTTTCACTTTCAGGAAGAGGAGTTGATCATTGATAAATATGAAGATAAGATGGAGTGTAATGTTAAATTATGTTTGGATTGTTGTAATTATAAGAGCATTGTTGGTGATATTTGGAATATATGGATTATGGATGTAATAATGAAGCAACTAATCTGATGCTTGTTGTTACAAATAGGCACTATAAAGACATCTTTACTAAAAAACTATATCACAGACAGTATCAAGAAAACCCAATCATACATTTATACTGTGAGAAACTGAGTGCAGCATTTTTGAAGCATATATTATCAACCACCTACAGTTGTTTTGGATGATTTACATGTGATATGTGAGAAAGTTGTAGAGGGTGATGCTTCATCACAAAAAAATATACATTTAAAGAGGGTTAGTGAATCTTGATTAGAAATTAAAAACACTTGGTTTGTTTCACAGAATATTTATTATTTTTTCTCTCCGACTAGTTTCGACAAAATGTCATTATCAAGGAGTAATGAATAATGTACAAAAGGTTACACTTATATATATATGGATTACAAATTTAGGTAATAAGGGCCGTCATAATCGGGGACTTCCAAATCTCTTCAATATTGTTAGTTATTTGTTTGCCGCTAATTATGGCCTTATTTATCTCTAATCCCTCTCTGTAATTAAGATGCCGACCTTTATTACCTGAGTACAATATTTTTAAATTGTTATTTTGGAAAGAATGGTTATTTTCTATGCAATGTTGCGAAAATCCAGTTGTTAGCTTTTTATTGTATATTGATTTTTTATGTTCTTGCAATCTTGCTTCAAAGGTTTGTCCTGTCTGTCCTATGTATATATGGTCACAATCACCACACTTTAATTCGTAAACACCGCACTTCTTTAATTGGTCTATTCTTGAGTTGTTGCATAATATTGTTTTGATGTTCAGTGGGTTAGTCATAATAACATTAAAATTGTACCCTTTAAGACTATTTAAAATTTTATTTGATAACTCACCAGCAAATTCTAATTTATGCCAATTATTTTTTTCCATTTTATTGTGTGCGTTATAAAAATATTTATCTAATTATTTCAATTTTTTCTTTTTAACTAGTTTGTCTATTAAGGGGACACTGTAACCATTATTTGTCGCAATTGTTTTAATAATATTTAATTCTTCATTGAAGTTAATAGTATCTAGGGGTATATGGATAAGTCTATGTATTAAGGAGTGGAAGGTGCTCATTTTGATTTTAAATGGGTGTTGGAAGAATTTGGATTGATAACAGTTTTCCTTATTATGCATATAATAATTGAAACTTTAGTAAAATCATTCCATAACTTTTGGAAATATAGTAAAAAATAATTATTAAAACAAAATTTCTAAAAGATTAAAAAATTGCTTTATTAAAAAAAATTAAAGACTTTCTGAGTAACTTACAAATATTTACAATTTACAATAATACATATATACAGTGTGATTGGTGTTAGTCTGTCACTGTCTGGGCTATCGACCGTAAGTATTTCTGCCCTGTCTTAAATGAAAAAAAAAATATATAAAGAAATTGAAGCTAGTTGAATTTAACTGTCTGGATGATAGGATCTAATGAATTGATGAAGCGTATTTGTGGGGTGTTTGAATTTTGTGGGGATATTAGGATTTATTCTTTAATAATAATGATTTATTAACGCGACATCTCCGTGAGACTTCGAGTAGTTGGTCCAAGAGTTTTTATATTAAATAATAAACTTGATAATAAATCCGGACATGAAATAAAATCGTTCACAGTTTTAAATATAAACACTAAGTCACCCACATGACGCCTAAAATCGTGTTTGAGGTTAGATTATTACAATAATTTTTGCATATGAGTTCAATCGAGTAAGCAATATGGTGATGTGAGTTGTTATCCAATAGATCTTCCGCTATGCTGCCGTGTGTATCCTCCTTATTTCCAAACACTAAATCCAGAAAACTTCCTTGGCCATTTGGTTAGCTATTTAGCTGGGATAAATTTAAAAATCCTGCTGTATCAATAATCACCTTCGCCTTGTCACTCGATTGTCCCAATGCACCAGCTCCAAATTCATCATTGTTCCATTTATCAGATGGAAGGTTGTAGTCACCGCAAATTAATATTTTGTCAACTGAAAGATTTTCAATAATATTTTCAATAGCCGCGCAGTGAGATTCGTATTTTTCTAGAGGACTTGCTGGCGGTAGATAAACGGCACTCACTATATAACATTGTTGGTGTAATGTAATTTTAATAAAAATATGTTCAACATCATTATGATTATTTAGTAAAACCTTGGCTTGAAGACTTTTTTTTAGCTCCAATCATTACACCACCTCCAGATTTTTTAGAACTTGTGAATGGGCAACGGTCATTCCTGAATATGTCATATTGTGACAGCCTAAATTCATGATTTGATATATTATTACTGAGCCATGTTTCCACAATAATAAATATGTATAATCATTTAACTATACATTCCTCGAAGAAGTAGTCAGTTTTGTGTTCATTCCTCCAGTATTTTGATAGTAAATATTTACAGTTTTACGTTTTTTGTCGTTGGGCCGTTGCTGTTAACTATTCGGGGATTTCCATTAATGTACCGGATAGTTAACTTCTCGCCATTGCTTTTACGTCGCTCCAATTCATCCCTTAAATTGTTCAACTGTAGCTGCTGCGCTTTAGTTAGATCCGATTTAATTTTTATATTAGATGTTAAATGATCTTTATTTAATTTTAGAACTTGTAAAGCTCTACTTTTGTCCTTAAATATAACTTTTGTAGGTTTCGGATTGTTGCATTTTTTGCCTAATCTAATAATTTTCTGTGGTTCCAGTTGTAAGCCACTTGTTGACAAAATATTATTTATTGCTTTAGTGTCATCTTCCACTCGTTTGATTAGTACATTGTTTTCTGATTCTTGTAAATTATAAACAACACATTTTTTGAAATTCTTCAATCCAGTCAGAGTTATTAATACATTTTTGGTTTTTTACTTGCTCAATTTCCTTTCGCAATTCATGATTTTCATTTTTAATGCCGTAATTTGCTGACTGATTTTCTTAAATTCAGATTGAAAAGAATTCAGATATTCATTTTCAAATTCGATCATTTGTGCATTTAATATAGAGGTAATTGACATCTCAATTGTTTGCTCAATATTAAAACTTGTGTTTAAATTGGAATTAGGTTCACATAAAGAGCATGACCATAATTCTCCAATTCCAGATTTCGCTGCATCAATTGATTACGGGGAATACAATATACATCAAGGTGGATTAGGTTGAAGGGTTTAGTAGCAAATTTTGTGCTTATGGCTAATGCACGTTGGCTAATGGGAATTATTTTCTATTTTACCAAAACCACTTGAACGTTTGATTAACTTTTTGTTTTTGTTTTAAATTACTTGAAATTGTAGCAAAAATTGAAAATATGACTTAAAAAAACTATAAAATACTAATTAAAAATTTGACCGTTGATAACTTAAAATTCAAACAATACTTTAAATTATGTTATTACAAAACACGATTGAAAATATTTAAAAAGCAGTTGAAAAACAATTTTTAACTTTTGAATAATTAATTTAAAATAAATAATACAAAATAAATGAAATTTTAATAAAATCAGGAGAATTTAACAAAATAAAATTGTTGGAAATACAAAAAATATATATACTTAAAAACAGTTCAAAATTCATTTTAGAAATTAGTCTTCTATTGCTTCTTTAAGCATTGAATAAAATATGAACAATTATAAATTTATATTATATTTTTCCGAAAAGAGTAACTTAAAATTTGCAAAAAATTGAAAAAACAACTCGAGCATTTCCTAAATTAGATTTTTTTAACAAAAAAAAAGAATCATGATGATGGTTACGACCGTTACTACGTAGTAATTCATGATATAAACACTTCAATAAAACACTTACTATGTTTTTTGTCACTAAAATTTATTGTAATGTAAGTGTTTTTTTGTTTGTTAAAAACTTTTTCAATAAGTTCCAATTATAACAAATTTTTTTTTAAAACTTTTAAAGATTTGAAAACTAACTTTCAAGTAAATATTTAAAATTAGGTCAAAAAAGTTACTTTATTACAATTTTAAAAAATGCTCTTAATGATGGAATGGTTATGAAAAACAATCAAAAATATTTTTCAATAAAGTTTAAAATTTACCCAACCAATTAATGTTATAAAGAAATTTATTATATTTTACAAAGAACAAAACGTTCTAATAATTTACTTAAAATTGGCCCTAAACAGTTATTACTAGAAACATAAAACAAACGAATTAGTTTTAAAAAATGTTACTTAAACTTATACAAAAAATAAATTGTCTCAAAAAATTGGAAGAGTTGGAAACATTTTGAAAACAGCACCCATCAAGCCTGTTTTTCTCGAATTTTGTTTTAAAAAGAGAAATATAAAATTTTACAAAACGCTTCAAATAAAAGTTATAGATAATAAAAAACCAAACAAGGTTTTTTTATTTAAAAAGTTTCATCAACAATTTGGTTTTTAAGAAAAAATGAATAGAGGTTACTTTTTTAATTATAAAAAAATGTAACAGTCATATTATGTAATACGTAATTATACAGAATTTCCAAAAAAAACTGGGGCGAAAATAATTTAATTATTGTAGAATTCAATTTTTTTAGTAAACTTTAAAATGTTTGTTTTAGAAACAAAAAATGTAATTCGTTTTTTTTTCTCGTAAAATACACGTTTTAACAAATTTGGTTAAGAATGTTGCGCCCTGGGTTTTTGCAATAGTTAAATTATTTTTATTGATATATTTTGGTTAATATGTAATATTCCGAAAAAAAAATGAAATATCTAAATATTTTATTTTACTATTTTGTGTTGTCATTTTTTATTATTTAAAATTCATTTTTCTTCTAAACATGTTTTTTTGATTTTGGTTAATTTCAAACGTTTTTAAAAAGAGCGTGCTTCAATCTTTTTCAACTGCTTTTATTTGTAGCATTATTTAAAAAGAAATAACATTTTATACAATTTTTGATAAAATTTCAAATCATAAATTTGATTTTTAAGTTTAAAAACATTAGTATATTATCATTGTTTTTCTTGTAAAATATTTGTGTGGTATAGTAATTGTTTTTATCCAGTTTTTACAGTTTCTTCTAAAAATTTTAATTATTTTGCGTAAACCAATGTATTTTTTATTTTAGATAATCTTCAATTGTTTTCTTTCAAATTTCCTATGGCTTTTAAAGGTCCAAAGGATTTTTTAAAGTAATTAGAGTAAATGTAAATGTAAGCAATTTTGAAATTTATTTTCAGTCGGCGACTGTCTTCTTTAAAATTGTTTCTTTATATAGATTCTAAATACTCTTGACCTAACATGCTTGATCTAGCTAGTTCCCGATCGACCACAACAAATATTATATTTTCTTTCAATTCTCTTATGGCAAAATTTCTGTTTTAAAATGCTCAAAGGTTTTCTAGTTTTTTTTATGTTTAAGACTGTTTATAATAAATGTTCAACTATATGAAGCCTACAGAGTGTTTTAACATATTTCCTGGTAAATTTTTGAATTTCAAATCTTCTATAGCAATTTTAAAATATTTTAAACTGTTTTATTTCTAGCCCATGTCTTTATTTCGTGGTTTACAATTATTTTTTTTGCAGAATTGTTTTAAATAAACTTTACTCCTTTATTATTGTATTTTTAGAACTCCTTTTTTAAAGTAAGTTTTAAATTGTTTTGTTTTTGCGAAAATTTAATTACATACATAATTATAAAATTTTAACTTGATAATTTAATTTTTGCTTATGAATTATTAACTTTCTTTGTAAGTTATTTCTTAACAATGTTTAGAATTTTGTTTATAAGTTTTAAAGTATTATCCTCTTTTTGTTAACTTCTTTTTTTAAATTATTAAATGAATAATTTTATAGAGAAAATAAAACCGTTTTTTACTTTGAAACTTTTCACATTAAATTAAACTAAAGTTAATATTGTTTTAAATCGCTTTAAGCAATATTTAATTGTTAATTTATAACTGATTTATTATTATTGATTATTTTCAAAATAAAGTAAATTTTAATATGTTTTTTATGGAATTATTATTATTTTCAAGACAAGATATAATAATAAGATTTTCGACTGAAACCAGTATTATCATATTGTCAAAGATTTTGAAGAAAAATACGGAGACTCCTCATCGAATTATAAAAAAAATCAATGTAAATAGATAGAGAGAGATTTATTTGTGCTAATACAACAATGCTTACTCACTTATAGATATAGCAGTTAAATGAAAAGTATATATAAAAATATTTTAAAACCATTATATAAATTTTTCTTGAATTAAGTTTACATTTATCAGTTGGTGAAACATTTTGAACTATTACTGATGAAGGTTTAAATTTAATTACACTTGGTTTGTCTCACCATTTTTCTCTATTTAATGCCTTAAAAAGCGAAACTTGCCGAGTAAATAGAGAAAAAATTGTGAAACAAACCAAGTGTAATTAAATTTAAACCTACATCATTATATAAATGTGAAACATAATACATGTATAAATAAAAAAAAATAAATAAGTAATAAATAAATATAAATTCAAACAGTAAACACCTGGATGTTTATTAATAATAAACCAAGCCTTTTACAAAGGAGACAGTAAAACATACTACTTATAGTTAACAGATATCAGTAAATGATTTGACAGACAGCAAAAATCACCTACTGAGTGCAATTCAGAGTAGTGAAGTCCTAGTAATGGGTATATAATAATAATAATAATTTATTTTATTTCTGTATGTACTTCAATATTCATTAATTTTTATAATGAACACACATAAAAAAACACACTGCTTCATCTCTCCGTTCTTATCAATGTTAATGATATCCAAGTTGGCTCTCCGTTTTGACTAACCTCTCATATTACCTCCAAAAACTCTAATGTTACATCATGATACGTAAGCTATGTGGGTAAAAGAACATTAAAGAAATTTTAAGAATTGAATAATACAAAAGTAATTTGTGTGTTTCTTTCTTTCTGTTATTCTTTCGTTGGCCTTTACGTCCCTCGTAGGGATTTTGCCTCCAAAACCATCCTCTTCCATCTCTTTCACCGATATCCGAGACGCTTGTTTTGGTTTCGTAACTTAGTTGTTTTTACGGGGTGGGGTAGTTGGCCCCACGCCCAACCCCCTTTTTCGGGGGACCAATTTTCCCGCTCTCGTTAGC
This sequence comes from Ontholestes murinus, assembly GCA_963969525.1. Lineage (NCBI taxonomy): Eukaryota > Metazoa > Arthropoda > Insecta > Coleoptera > Staphylinidae > Ontholestes > Ontholestes murinus. Next base: position 23,439,070 of record OZ018398.1, read on the forward strand.
CCTGACCTCTTAGGAGTGGTTGCTCAAGTTACCAGGGTTCGCCACCTCATATGAGGTAACATTGAGGTGAAAGTCGGCATTGCTGCGTTTGCACCACCTCTTTTGAACCCCAACTATTGTACTAGTAATTTGTTTTGTAGTCTGTGACTGATTGTTGTAGATTTACGAAATACTTTCGTATGATTAAATTATTAGTTCATTTTCTACTATTTAGGACTTTAACATACTATGTATAAGAGTTTGTCCACCACCATATCTTGTAAATCAGTAGATGATGATTCTTATAAGATTTTTAAAAGGAGGAAGATTAGAGGAATGATGATTCTATTCTATATGTTTAGTGGCAGTTGTGAAAATCGTTCAGTGGTTTCTAGTGGTCAAAGCTTCAAGATCATGCCCTATGGTCATTTTAAAAATGAATAAAATGATTAACTCCAATGAATATGTTTCAATTATATAAATAAATAAATAAAGAGAAAGAAGGTAGGTAAATTATATAGAAAAATAGACAGAAACGAATGTAAGGCTCACGTATCAGCAGAAAATAGACTTTTTTGTTCTTGTTGTCACAATGAGTGATTCTCATATGACCAAGAACAAATAATAATGCATTTGATGTTTTTGATTTACAGGTTATTCATCAAGGTTATTACAGTTGAAAGTGATTACATCACTATTTTTATTCTGGATAGCTTTTTGGAGCAATTGTTTTTCTAATAAAGGGTTTTTAGACACCATTTTTTTTGTTTTATTTCATTTCATAGCTAATATTTATCATCATCAAAATATATAGTCATTATATCGCTTACTTTACGTGATTGATTGCCTTGATTACGTATACAATCTATTCTTATACACACTGTATATAATTTATTGCAGAGAAAGTATACATTGTTAATAATTACAAAAAAAAAGTGGGACCGTTAGTTGACGATTAAAATGTCAACGCTGCCCCAAGAAAAACACTCGTGTGCAATCACTTGTTATAAAATGATTCAGTGTCCTCGTACGGTTTACATTAGAACTCAATTAATAATTGATTATGTAAATTGTTTGCGTTTGTGAATTAAGCGCTGAATGACTGGCCGGTTTATACTGTGTCTATGCCTATGTCTGTCTGTCTACGTCCATACACTACCTGCTGCCCATCCGAGAGGACTACACATGACAGCTGCTACGTGACCAGGAATCGAGAAGGCGCATTATCGACACGCCACATTGAGGAATTTTGATGCTGACTTTGCACCATCTTTACAATCAGGACCGTTAATATTTTTTGTACCACTGGAAAAAAAATTCCAGTCCATTGATGACACTAATAACGTTTGAAATGTCGTTAGTTATGGATTATCACGTATTAGTAAATATTTCTTTTCTTTAAATTTAAAATTAATAATCTAAAAGAAAATTTCATTAGATTTAAAAATGAGTTGCATTACTAAAAGATTTTAAATTCTTACAAAAAAAATAATTATTGAAAGAATAATCTCTTCTAATTAGTAAATGTAATTTATATCTACTCTACTAGAAAAGGTTTTTTTTATAATATAATGGAATCATCATTGTTATGGGTTTACTTTAAAAAAAATCAAGTAACAAAATTCGGATTTTAGTTAATTGATTGGATAAGATCCTTCGATGAAGAGAACTCCACCCATCCTCCTGTCGACAACAATTTTGTATATATTTACATATTTTATATTATAAATTTTGTGTTATTTAGTTAGAAAGGAGTACAAAGATGTTAACAAATAAATAAATAAATGAAGATTAATAAAAGCTTTTTTTGGTTTTCTTTTCTTCTATATCAAACATTTTGCTCAGAGATAAAGTAAATATATTTATGATCTTTTTCACAAGAAAGTTATTAGGTTTTTTATGATCTTTTATTTTTTTTCTTTATTAGTTAATATTGTCTAAATTACAAGTAAATATCTAGCAATGGAAAAAATACAGTAATATTTAAACTCGTTTAAAGTCTATAAAGATTTCTTTTTGGCCTTATTCTCAAATCCTCGAAATAGACCCGTCCGCATTCAACTCGTCAATGATTCACTTTGTGGTCCTCATTCACACTTCCATTTGATCCGTCGGCGTCAATCTAATTTGGAAAGACGCTTTTCACAAATGACCTAAATATAGTGAGGCCGGCATCGCTTCCTGTCTTCTCCATCTCATCGGTCCAAATGGATCTTAATCGAAACTACTTTGCGATATTCGCGTCAATTCGTTCTATTTTTATTGCCTTTTCCGTGTATGTCTATATATATATGTGTGTGTGTGTGCATGTGCGTGCACGCCACGGGACCCAAAAGGTTGGATGTTCAAGGGGGCCAAAGGGGGGAAGGACCAGTGTTTACAGAATGCAGGCCACACATCGTGAGACCCGAAAGAACTTCATCCAAACAAATTGAAAGCTCTTGTCGCTTATCCAAACATGTGAAAAACTTTTTCATCGGGTTTAAATATATTTTCATATACACCCCGCTCTTATAAATATGAACGCGGGACGAATTCGTTGCTGGATAGGTTTTTATCAAAAAAATTGTTAAAATTTAGTTAAAAGATTCGTAGATATATTTCTATTATTTCTGATCTAAGTAAAGTACAAAAACTTTGTATAAGCACTGAACAAAACACAGTATGTTTTTACCACAACTACTTATTATTGTAATTCATTAAAAATGAACTGTCAAAAGTAGAATTTTAAGTAGTTTTGTAATTATATAAATCGTCATTTAATATAAATTACATACAATAAATAATTGTGGTAAAAATCATAGTAAGTATATTGGTTTTATAATTAAATTCATTTGGTTTGTTTCACAAATATATTTATAACAACCAAAATACGAAATAAAAACAGTACGGCAAGATTTCGATCTATTTTGTTCAGCTTAGCCCAATTGAAGACAACGAAACGAAATGTGATTACGGAGTTTGTAAATGTCAAATAAAGATTGAAATAGATTTACCATTTAAGATGTATGAGATTTACCTTTTTTGTCAGGGACAATTTCATACAATTGGCGTAATTAGTAATTTATACGTTTGTATTCGTTAATGCAATTTAGTTTGGTATATGAGTCGACCCATTTACTAAGGATAACTAATTACTTCGATGATGTATTTATTTTCCTGGTGAATGATCTAGCAACATCAATTCAAAACAAATCATTTTATTTTAATCTGTAAACAAAAGCAAATGTGTATATGCTTGCAGGCGTTTACAACCTCCGAAGGTTTGATTTGGATCGGAGAACCCTTGATTGTGAATGGTGCTGGAAGTAATTAGAATCAGTGACAGGAAAATATTTTAGATGAAAGCTTAGGTGAGAAAAACAGGAGACAAGAAAGATTAGGATAAAATGGACTTAAATTAATAAAAGAAATTCTAAACAGAAAATTCCTCCGAGGTATGATGAAATAACAGTTAAATGAGTTATGGAGGAGCAGAAAGTTAAATATACAAATTAAATATTGAAAAGTGAGTGCATTATTACATTATACATTATAATCATGATAATTAATAATAAGAAAAATAATTTTTCTTTGTTAGCATTTCTGCACTTATGATTTACATTTTAATGTAAATACTCCAGCTACCAGTTAAGTAGTAGGGGGAGTAGTTGTTTTAACTGGTAGCTGGAGTATTTACATTAAAATGTAAATCATAAGTGTAGAAATGCTCACAAAGAAAACTTATTTTTCTTATTATTAATTATCAAGAAAGTTAAATATTAGGGGATATCATGATTACGATATCAAAAGGAAGCAAATGAGAAAATACTGTAATCATACCGCTTTTATAAAAAAAAAAACAAAAAAATATTAAAAAGCAGAGGAAATATCACTCAACGTTGATTTGGAACGGTATTTAACATATAAGTTTTTTTAAATATTATTTATTTATATTTACGCTCTGGTTTGGCCAGGTCTTCCTAAAATAGATAGTTATCTTAGACAAAATAACTATCATGGGTTTGTGATAAGAGATATTCTAGTCTTAAAGAAATACGGAATTAGTAAGACCGAATAACATGTGGTGACGTCAAGTTTTAAATTAGCCCAGATCAAAGTGAAGATCTGCTACAAAGCAGTGCTATTCATATTAATATTGGGTTGGCAACTAAGTAATTTCGGTAATCGCTCATATATAGCCTTGTTTTATTTTTATGAATGACCTTGTAATTTGATGGGATTACAAAGATATTTTATATTTTCAGATACTTCACAGGAACCAATGATCAATTCAGATGTGTACTGTCAAAAACTCGCAAAACTAGACGAAGCAATCAAAGAAAACCGACAAGAATTGGTAAATCGCAAAGGACTAGTGTTCTATTATGACAACGCGAGACCTCACACATCTTTGGCCACTTGAGGGAAATTACTGGAGCTTGATTGGGAAGTGATAATACATCCTCCATATAGCGCTTATCTGGCACCATCGGATTATCATTAATTCCACATTTTGCAGAATTTTTTAAATCATAAATTTTTTTCAAATCACGAAGGCCTCAAATCACACATGTCTCAGTTTTTTACTGAAAAAGACCAGACATTTTACGGGCGCGGAATCATAAAGTTTTCAGATGATGAAGGTTCTTGGAACAAAATGGAAAATATTTGGTAGATTAAACATTATTTTTTGTATTAAAAAAAAGAGTTTAATTTCATACTTCAAAACCGAAATTACTTAGTTGCCAAACCAATATAAGCAAAGTTAATGCTTGTTGCGCTACACTCTTGACGGAAACAGATGTTAATATTAGGTGGAGAGTAACACTTGTTTTGTTCCATAATGTTTTTTTTTCAGTTGCCTAACACGTGTTTCGGTCTTCGCAGACCATCAAACTGTTTAACTTTGATAATTTGTATTGACAAGTCTAAAGCTGCAAAGCTATTGGCACAAAAAAGATTATTATTATTATTAAATGGTCTGCGAAGACCCAAACACGTGTCAGGCAACTGAAAATATAAACATTATGGAACAAAACAAGTGTTACTCTCTACCTAATATCAATATAAACAATTTAAATGTTCCGTATTGTGCATTATTATTAGATCAAAATGACTAATTCGCTTCAACATACTCAAAATTCACCTGAAAACGTTGAATACCCAAGAAACATTTCTAATTACTATACTATTAAAATTTATTTAGAAGTACTGAATTTTTAACTGATTGTAATCATGCTTTTAAATAAGCAACAAATTTTCAAAATCCACTCTTATTCTAATAAATTGTGTACAAACACATTTAAAGGATGAGCTAAACTGTATGCTTTCATCGTACATTTAGTAATTTAAAAAAAAAACAGTATCGAAACCATCAACGTTACGAAAAAAAAAGTTAATCAGATTTCAGAAATCACTGACAAAATCACGATTGAAGAACAAATATTTTAAGCGACAAAGTAATACAGGCATCTGGTAATCCCTTATCATATATTAAAGTTGAATAAAACCTATCAAAAAAGGAATTTCTTACATTACTCACTGACATAGGTGCGAGTGTGTCGATAATTAAAACCAAAATTGTGTTTAAATCAAAAAACGTTAAAATTCAAATTACTAGTGTAAAAAGTGGCTACATAAATGACAACAGAAGTTCTAATTAATAGCGTTTCTCAAAAATTGTATGTGTAAATCAAATATTCCACATGACGAGGTTTTGGAACTCAATTATCTAAAACTAACAAAATTATCAGCAATAATGACTAATCTATGACAATATTCCATATCTATAGGTATAAATATGTGAAACAAACTTATCACAGTCAATATTCTTAATCCCAATGTAAAAGAACATATTTTTCCATTTTTTTTTTGGATTAGCAATTAACATTTTTCGAAATAAAGCGATATCATAAATAAATTCTAATTCAAACGAATATATCACTATAAAGTAGAAATACTAGGTTTACATTCTACAGGGTGGCCCAAAACCTATAACTTTTTTAATGATGAACTTTTTTTCAGAATTGTCATAATGCGTCATAATCACCAAGAAAGTAATTTAAGCAAGATGACCTGCCATACAGCTGAAGCCACATTAGGAATGTCAGGATCGAATAATCTCGAGAATATGTGCCATGGATTATCCGCCGATCCCCATTCTTCTCTGCCCCTATTTTTTTTCATAAATAAACCTCGGACAACTCCACAACTCGAGGAAAATATTCGTGTCGAAATTAAGGTAATAGAGCCAGAGAACCATGTCGTCGAAAGAACTAATTTGTGAAAAAAAAAGACATTTAACAGATGTTATATTTCGTACTTAGTATAAAAAAACTTCAAGATGTGTTCTTTCTTTTATGCTTTGAATTAACAAAAATATAAAAACCAAACATTTAGTGACTGATTAAAACCCCTTCGTGACTTTTTTTTAAATAAAAATAAGTCATTCTGTGTCAAATTAGGGCTATACGGTGGATGACTTCTCAATTCGACTTTTTTGTCCTCAAAAAGTCTCAAAGATATGCGAAAGCCAGCATTATTCTTGCTTCTTCGGTGGTTGGTTTCACTTATTTTTCCGAAGGGTTCTGACAAACAAATTGTTGTGTACCATTCAGAATTAAATTAATTGTGCAGTTTACACAGGTCTGATGACAATTTGTTTGATGTTTCGTGTGCGACTAATTTTTTATGGATTTGGTTCATCTTGAAAGACCCAAATGTTTATGCAATGAATGTCCCACTAATACCCAAAAAAATAACGACGGTTTTGCAATATCAGTTCATGCACAACATCAATGTTTTCCCAAACAACAACCGATTTTAGATGACATACTCAAAATTTATTCAAAGCGAGCTACAATCACAATTGAATTCCGTATACTATCGATATATAGTGGTTTTTTAATGGTGCTTCAGCGCCAACTTCATCGATGCACTATTTTTCAGATAAATAAAATATTGGTACGAAAAATGTTTGGCCGACATTAATTTTCCATATCGCTGTAAACAATACAAATAACGCATCAACATCAAAACGTTCTAAGTCTACTGGCAGGAAGTTAAACTTTACATTTTACGTTGGTTGTCAGCACTTAAATCTTCCATTTCCGAAATAATAAAGGTAACCCTCGTAACTAAACTTTATATTAAATTATATCAAATTTTAATTAATTTATTTAAAGAATCTTTACAAATTCGCAACGAGTTTTCTGATATTTTTTATTTAGAAAGTACTTATACAGATAAAACTGTTAATGAATTACCTGTAAAATACAGGTAATAAAAATGTTTTAAAATTGGCGTTCCTGAAGAAGCTGAACGCATGATAATTAATTAATTGTGAGTATCGTTCACCATCTCGAAAAACTATCTGACCTGCTGACGGAAATCAATAAATCTCATGCCTATATAGTATTATGTGGTGATTTTAATATAGACTACAAAACGAATTCAAATAATACAATGCTATTTAATTTAATTTAATAATACACGCAAAACATGCACACCAGGGAAAGATATGGAGGAGTCTAGGTATAGCATACCTATCACTGATGCCGAAATATTTATTGCCATTACAAACTACAACAGTGGAGCGAGCCCAGTACAATACTGCATATTGATGAAGCTAATAAAGAAAGTAGTGACCGAAATAATACAGACATTAAAATACATCAAAAATAATTCTGGTATATAAAAAGGACTCGAAAACCGACTTAAATAATTTTGGGCTTATATCAATACTGGATGCCTTTTCAAAAATAATAGAGAAAATTATATCCAATAAACTAGGAACTTTAAGTTACTGAATGACGTATAGCATGGATTCAGGGCAAATGACTATCAATTTTGATTTGTTACAAAGTATAGATTCCGATAAGTGCGTGGCGGGACTTTTTTTTGAATTTTTTCGAGCATTTGATACAATTGATCCAGAATTCTCTTGGAATTCGGGACACAGTATCGGATCTTATTGCGTCATTCCTATCAAACCGTAAATTGTTTCTTCAAATCAATTCTAGTGTTTCTGAGACAATATATATATAAGTAGCGTAATTGTACAAGGCTCAACTCTCGGCCCAGTGTTATTCATAACATTTACTAACGATCCAGAGGACCACATAAGCATGGGACATATGATCAATTTTACTTATGATACTGCAATCATAGTAACTGCCGATACTCAAGAACAACTCTTTCGTAAAACCAGTATAACAAATAAAGAACTGTAATTTCGGTTTTGGCTTATGAAATAAAACATTTATTAATATAAAAAAACAATTATAAGTGTGTTTCATTTCTATTCAACATGTATAACGAAGTAGAAACCTTCAACATCAACAATATCAATAAAGAATATTACTCATCATTACTGGCTTGATTGGACGACGTGGTCAAGGTCAAATGGCCACATATGGCAAAAATATGTTTCATCAAAAAAATTCTCCAGTTCAATCACATTAAAGAAAATGCATTATAATTTAGACCTGTGTCCTCATTATTTCCAGACTTGCGACTATTTTTCCCCGGCGGAAGCAGGGGCCCGCTGATAAAAGATTTTACTTAAAAGAGGTCACATTGGAAAAAATCTTGATTAGAAATTAAAAACACTTGGTTTGTTTCACAGAATATTTATTATTTTTTCTCCGACTAGTTTCGACATAATGTCATTATCAAGGAGTAATGACATTTTGTCGAAACTAGTCGGAGAAAAAATAATAAATATTCTGTGAAACCAAGTGTTTTTAATTTCTAATCAAGATTTTTCAAATATGTTTCACCATGGGTTAAGTGAGCAATTAATTAAATATATTGGAAAAAATACCTATTTTGAGTGTATTACTCTAAATGGAGATTATATCGATAATTGAACTTTTTTCCTTGCCAAGAAAACACTTTTCAGCCCATGTAGTATATCTATAGGTCCTTTACTTAGAGAAAATTTATTTATCAAAAATCTGATTGGACGACTTAAAAGTGACGTCACATAAAAATAGACTCGAAGATGTAATAAAAAACCTCATCAACAACGCAACCATACCAATGAATCATAATTAGTTTTTAACCGTTGTCTACGTAATTATATCGACAATTTCTTATTGATGTACAAGGTGTTTATTTATTTATTTATTTATTTGTACAAAAACCCAACAGACTCAAGGTCCATTAACAGGGTTTAAAATATAATAAAAAGGACAGTATATATAAATCTTAAGTCTAAGAGATTAAACATTCTAAAAGATTGTGCTTAAATTCTGTAAATGATGTCGTAAATATATTAACATTATACTGATATTGGTTATATAACCGTGATAACCGTAATACCGGCGAACTCTCGTAATAGTTATTTTTGCGCGTATTGTATATAAATGTCCTACACTGTCTTGATGAGGATCGAGGGACGTAAATATTGAATAACTTTAACAAGTTCAAGTTCAAGAAAACACAAACTTAAGTATGATTATTATGTACTGAAATAAAATCAAACTCCTGCAAAAGATCTCTATAAGGTATATCCAAACGGTATTCACGATATTTTACAAAATATAAGTACCTAAGGAATTTCCTTTCTATACGCTCTAACACATTAATGTATTTTAGATACATAGGTGACCATATCATCGAACAATATGTCATTTTGCTAAGAACGAATGTTCTAAAGAGCAAGCTCATAACTTTAATGTCGGTGAAAGCTCTACAATTGCGTATAATAAATCCGAGAATACGATAGCAATCCGTGCTAATTTTAGTTACATGGTTATTAAATGATAATTTGTAATCAAACGTTACACCAAGATCCTTAATTTCAGTTAACCTATTAATTTCAATATCATTTATAGTATATAGATAATATATCACGTTAGTTTTCCTAGAATATGTAACTACAGAACATTTAGAAATGTTCAATGAGAGTTTGTTCACGTTACATCACTCGATAAACTTGTTGAGTTTACTTTGAAGTTGAGCACACTGAAGTTCAATGTCCACTACATTATAGATTTTTATATCGTCAGTATAAAGCAGCACGGGGCAATTGAATATTTTACACACATCGTTCATAAATAGCAGGAAAAGAAGAGGGCCTAAGTTGGAACCCTGAGGAATGCCACTTGCTGCAACATACTATTTGGATTGACAGCCGTAGACTTCTACAAGTTGTTGACGATCGTGTAGGTAAGAAGTTAACACGTGTATAATGTTCTGTTGTAATCCAAAGTCATAAAGTTTCTTAATAAGTAAAGAATGATCTATTCGGTCAAACTCTTTAGTTAAATCACCATAAATAACATCTACTTGTTTCCCATTATTCATCGCTGTAGTTATTATTTGCGTTAAGTTCATTAGATTGGTTGAAGTAGATCTCCTTTTCATAAAACCATGTTGCCGAATAGAAAGATAAGGACAAACTTTATAATATAAATAGCCACTCAACAGAGATTCAAAGACTTTCAATAAATTACTAAGATTGGCTATAGGGCGGTTATTCTCAAAATTTTAATTGGAGCCTGTCTTTAATACTGGGCATATTTTTACTTCCTTCCGTTTTGCAGGAAATATATAGTCTAGCAATCTTAGGCTGGCGCTGGCTCTGCGCGGCCCACCTCCTCGTTGGCCAGACTGACGTTGCTAGACTATACCTGTTTTCAAGTTCACATTTAACAGCTAATGTATCTTTTAAAACCATAGAAGAAATTAGATCTAAACCCATTGTTAAATTGGATTTTTACAAGACGTAAGAAGTTTTTGAAATTTAATACGGTCCTCAATTCGTCGGTCCTTTAAGTAACGTTTACGAAATTTCTGTTTTAGTTTCATTTTTCTTCGATTTATATAATATAGCTAATATTATAAAAAAGCCTCACAAGCGGTCAACATCTGAACATATATATACTTTACACCAGCCTCATATATCTCATTATACAAGGCAAGATAGTTTGCTTTCCTAAAAATTAAATTTGTAAGCCATCTCTAATTAGAAGTTATGTTTAAACTAAGCGGTGCAGTGAAACTTAAAGTTGGATGGTGAGCATCTTCAGTGACCAATGGCGAATAACTTCTTTCAAAGTCCTAGATTGTATCTTCAGATGCAATAACAAGATCAAGAATTTTATTACTTGTGTTAGTGATATTATTAAATTGGATTAAGTTAATAAAATTTAGAAAAACATTTAAAGCATCCAAACATGGAGAGTGCACGTTAAGAGAGTAAGTAGGAATGTTGAAGTCACCAGCTATAATAACATTCAAGTGTGAGAATTGATGTTCAATGCGTTCAAATAAAATGGAATATTCATCAACAGAAGTGGAAGGTTTAATATACAAGCAAATTAATATCACTGATTTATGATTTAGATTTAGATTTACAGCTACGAGCTCAATTGAATTCAATGAGTCCATGTGAAATTGAATTACTTCAGTAGAAAATTGATTATGAGATGCTATTAACACACCACCTCCTCTACCACTCCTTCTTTCTGATCTATACACATTGTAATTAGAAGGGAAGAGTTCAGTATCTTGAACTATGAAGCCATGTTTCAGTTAAGAAATATATATTATTATCATTACTTTGAACACTGTTATAAAATTCATTTAATTTACTATTTAAACCATGCACATTTTGATACACAATATGCAAATTATTTGGTCGAGAATGTTGGCTTGAATTTAATTTTTTTCTGAAGAGAAATTTTTTTGAATATTATTGAGATATTTAATAAAAACCTCTTCTCCAGCAGCTTGACGTTCCTTTAACTCTTCTTGTAGCTTTAAAAATTCTTCATGTTGTGTGGGAGTACGATCCGATTTTATTTTTGTTTTTAAGTATAATTTCAGCCATGTAAGCATTTAAAAGAATACGTTTAAATAAGTTTAAAATGAAAATTAGTCAAATGAATCCACTACCATAATGACGAGTTCGAAATTAGCGACCTTCAATAAAGTTGACTATCCAACTTCATCTCATCACGCAATTTCAAAACCACACACAAAAACAAAATGATTTGCTATAGAGTAATAATATTCTAGAGTTGAATAATTTATAACAACATTTTAAAGTCTAAAATGTCTAAATAAATTTTTGATAATTTACATCCGATTTAATTTACTTCATATTAAAGTTTCGATTATAATCGATAGAAAGTGCATAAAGAGAACTTAAAACTTTTCTTCTTAGAAAAAGTTTGCATTGTAAACATTTTTCTTTGTAAAAATATAAAACTTTTTAATGTTTTCATTGAAGAAAAGTTATTTGCTAAAGTCTTTATTATTGCCTAAATCTGAATTGAATTTTTTTTAGTGTTTTATGACCATAAAATATTGCTAAAAAACCAACTGAATAATAAGGTTGTAACAGAGGAAGTAAAGAACTTCCTTGCTTTACTTATTTTCAATGGATTGACCTCATGTGACAAAACAGCTCAATTATGAATGGAGACAAAATAAGGCAGGCGATGGGAAATGAACGTCAAACATTGTTATCTCATCGTGTAGGAAGTTACCCAAAGTACACAAACACGAGAGGATCTAGAACCACTCGCATTCCGGAGGCGAAAACAGTGACCAGAAAAAAAGTGCATGTGTCAAAAATAGCGTCGGGATTGGCTCGACATGTGTAGTAGTTATAATAGATGGGCGCGTTGCGGGGGCAGAGGAGGCGGCGGGCCCCGGCAAACAGCTCATTAGCGACATCCATCATTCTCCGGGGGACGAGACGTTTTTTTCTTGCACCTTTACGCGCCCAGACGCAAGGTTGAATTTATTTATTTTCGATACGAAACACAGAAATTGTTCCAACAAATAACTCGTGAGGATATTTAAAAAAATCGACCTTGAAATGTTTCTGTTGAGTTGCTTGAGAATATAATACAATTTTTGTTAAGAAAAAAATGATTTTAGAAAATTTAAATATGTCAAAAAAAAGTCTTGGTTATTTGCACAACTGTACTGATGAATTTTTAGGGATGAGTTAAAAAGATTTGGATTTTGAGGAGTACAGAATTTGGTTACAAGGGATATAATTGAAAGGTTATTTGCATATTAACCCTAACAAATATATTCAAACATTGTTCAAAAAAGGGACTTAGGAAGTATTATTATTCAAAAATGTGTTATAACTATTTATTTATAATAATGGCCATAAACAAAAAATAAAAGTAAAACCATAAAACAAACTTCTTTATTTTACATACAACAATCTTAAGTAAAAAAACAGGGCTTTGCATAATTTCTATTAGATTCTAATAATTATATAATTATTCTCGCACTCTTAATAATAATGATAATAATAATTAGGAATATTCTTTTTTTGTGCTATTTTATAACTTGATTGTTCTTCTAAAAAAAAATAAACATTTTGTGAATAAGTTATTAATACTTTGAAATATTTATACAATAATCAATATGTATTTATATGTAAAACATATTTGTTAATACACTAATAAAGAATCGAAATTCTAAAATTACTATTTGTTATTCAGTTAATTATGATGTATTTATAAAATTTTTAATTTGTCGTTAGAGAATTCTTTTATTCTTTTTTGCTCATGTGTGTATATGGTGTTGATTAAAATGAGTTATGTGAATGTGTTGGGCTCGTCAGCGGGTCTGCTAAATAGTTTCGGAAACGTGTTAGGGGTAGTAAATTAGAGAGAGACGCGGCGATTTTATGGACAGATGATGTACGAGGGTGCGTTTCCTGTGTCTGTGTGGTGGTGCCAAGCAGTCTGGCGTGTTCGCCACTTGATGTCTACCCGCGTCAACCACCCAACAATCTCCAGAGATTCTGGTCTCTGGTGGTCTCGGTTTTCACAACATAAACAAACCATTGGCGTGCCTGCACATAATTTTTTCCAGTTGGATTCAGGAACGATTACCATATATCACGTATTATAATTGAATGGGGTTTAAAATTTTTGATCTATTTTAAAAATCTGTAAAAGGAATTAAATTCACATTTAAAATTACTCTTAGGATAATATGGCATTTATCTTATAAAAAACTAAAAAATAATTTTAACGAAAATTTACTAGCATCTGTAAAAATAAGATAAGACTTTAAAATTTATTATTTTTTTTTTAGAAAATTTTGCTTACATACTTCTCTTTCCGATGCTAATAACATATTTTTTCATATAACTGTTGTATCATTAAATAATTTTTTTAAATATTGCGAAGCCCTTGGAAATACTAGGCACATATAAAAATAATTAAGCTGTGAAATTTGAAATCAAAAAGTAGTGATATTTAGAATTAAACACTTAAAAACGATTTGAGAAGTTATTTTTGTATTTCTTGCAACATAATTTTTGACAATCAATATAGATTTTTTGAATAAGTTATATTAAATCTATATTGATTGTCTAAAATTATGTTGGATATTTCCAAAAAAAATATAAAATGTATTTTTTTTCGTATCTAACTAGTAGAATACAATATGTTAAATTTAATTCGAATATCTCACATCTAATAGTCACATGAGGGATCCAAAAGTTTGTTTGTTATTTTTCGTCATTCTTGTCATTTATGTATACTAAAGTGCCGTCAGCTAATTTTCGATAATGGTATTAAGCTGTACTGTAAAATAAGATAATAATAATAATAATAATAATATTTATTTATCCAGGTATACACAAGTAAGGTACAAAAAATATATCATGATTAGCTTACACATATACGCATTGGATAAATAAGATACGCTCAGTTCACTGGAGTTCCAATGTTTGATCTTCCGCGTACCCTCGTAGAACCTAATATTTATAAATCATAACTTGTTGAGCGATAATTACAAATTATTGTACTAGTTATAAGCAACAAATTTCAACTATATTTGAAAAATATTCTGTCATTAGTTCCTTTAGTCGTTTTTTAAATTTAGTGTGTGACATAGTTTTTAGTGACGGATCTATTTTATTATACATGTTCGCTATGTTGTATGAGAATTATCGCTTGAAAACAAAAGTCTTATGTGGAGGTATGGACAGCAAACCTTTGTTTCTCACGTTAACATTATGGACGTCTGTCCTAAATGTAATTCTATTATATAAGTACCCAGGTGTTTTAGAGAGGATTATCTTGTGAAAAAAACAGAGGGAGTGGATTTTTCTTCTGGTGTCCATGTTTTTCCATTTGAGGCGATTGAATGTGCTTGAAATGGGATCGTATTTTCTAATGCCGTATACATATCTAACGCATGCGTTTTGAATATGTTGTATTCTAAGTGAATCCCGTTTGTCAATACATGGACTGTAAAGAACATCGCAATAATTGAATTGCGACAAAACTAATGTTTCACATAGAGTAGCTTTTAAGCTAGAGTTCAATAAGTGCCTACTATTGCACAATAGTTTTAGAGAACTATAAGCTTTTCTTATCATAGTATTTACCGTTGTCTTAAGCCTCAATGAAGAATCAAACGTGACACCCAAGTTTTTTGCTTCGGAGACGACCGCAATACTCTTATCGTTCACCATTACATCGAATCCGTCGATCTTTTTAAGTGAGGTTTTCCTACCAATAAGTATAACAAAAGAATTTTTACTATTTAAATATAACGAATGATCTGCTACAATGCGACTTAGAGAGACAAGGTCATGATTTATATTTTGACAAGCTTGATTTACTTCCGATGGGCGAAAAGAATGGTAGAGTTGGGTATCATCCGCGTAAAAGTGGTATTTACAATAATGAATTACAGTCTCGAAATTCATTGTATATATACTAAACAATAGCGGACCAAAGGTAGATCCTTGGGGCACACCTGATTTAATTATAACTTTATCCGAAATTCTGCCACTACATACTGAACTCTATTATTTAAATAATTTTTAAAAAACTCTATACCGCCATCATCAAGGCCTATATACCCCATTATTGACAAAAGTATCTCATGATCTATGACATCAAATGCTTTACTGAAGTCGAGTAATACCAAGGCGGTGAGGTAACCATTGTCCATATTCGTAAAAAAAAAAAAAAAACAACTGTGATTTTCTCTAAATCCTGATTGCGTTTTAGGGAGTATATCATTTTGATGTAAATATTGTCGGAGCTGACATTCAGCCGACTTTTCTATTATTTTGGACAAAACAGAGAGTATTGAAATGGGTTTGAGATCTTTAAAGTCTAAGTGATTTGCATTTTTCGGAATTGGTGTAATAATCGATTCTTTCCACTTTAATGGATACAAATTGCGTTCAAAACAAAAATTAATTATGTGAGTTAAAATAGGAATGATATATGGAGAGCATAATCTAATAAATTTTATATTTAAACCATCATTTCCTATGGCGTTGGATTTAATATTTTTAAATATATCATCATCGATTCTAGCAAAAGTAAACTTGTTTGTGTTTATTTTCGTACTACTTCGATATAATTGTGAAATATCGTTCTTGTTAACATTAATTGTCTTTGGGATGGAGTTGATAAAGTAGTTATTTATATCGTTTGGGTCAGAGATTTCATTTGGAATTTCAATTTTTGATTTGTTTATTACATTCATATTTCTGAGTTCTTTCCATGTTTCACTTGGTGTAGCATTACGAAATTTATAATTGAGGTAAGCGCGTTTCTCGTTTTTAATAGCTAAGTTTGTAAAATTTCTCCACGATTTATACTCTTCCCATAGAATACTTGTATTCTTTTTTTCAATTTTTTTATATTTATCATCCCTGATTTTCATAATAAATTTTAGATTATCAGTGAGCCAAGCTGTAGGTGGCCGTTTTATAATGATCTTTTTCAATGGCAGAAAAGTGTTAAGTAAATTTAGTAATACATCGCTGAGATAATTCCCTTTGTCATCTATATTTTCTAAAGATATAATATCAAAAAGTGGCAAAGATGTTAATGCCGAGTGGAAATGATAATAATCTAAGTTTTTGAAATCTCTGTACCATATAATCTTAGGTGTGGTCCTGATATTAGTTTTTAATTTTACGTACACCAAATCGTAATCTGAAATATTATTTGCAGCGATGACGCCTTTATCCGCTATCTCCTCAGTGTTAGAGATAAGTATCAGATCAATAAGTTTTTGGGTAGTAGATGAAATTCTTGTGAGTGAGTCTATCAATTGAGTTAAACCAATGCTATCCATAAAATTATATACATGTATTGTAGATATATTGTCGGGACATAGAGCGTCTATATTAAAATCTCCAAGGCAGATTAAGGTATCGTTCGTTTGCAATTACTGACTCTAATTCCAGAAGAAAATTACTAGGATCTATATTAGGAGGTTTATATATTACACCTATACAATACGTTTTGTTGGAGATAGACACAAGTATCCACAATTGTTCAATAGTTTCAGAAGTTTTTATAATTTTATAAGTTATGTTGTTTTTGATATACAATCCAACACCCCCACCTCGGCTTCCGCGATCTTTGCGAAGTAGCTTATATCCTACGATGCCTAAATCCTCAGTTAGAATATTAGAAGTGAGCCATGTTTCCGACATAGTGAATATGTCATATTTATTCTGAGTTAATAGGTGTTTAATATCACTAAATTTATTTGTTATAGACCGAACATTCAAATGACTAATTACAATTTGTTGCTTACTCATAGTGGAAAATTAAAACTAGAATTATTAATATTAAGTTACATATATAAGCACATTCTTATACATACATACACATATACACAGGCATCCACACCATAGAATCATAAAATCATGGTAGATTTACATGTGGTTGAATATAACACAATTGGTTACAGATATACAAAAAAATATATAATTATAATAAAAAATAGTTGATTAATAACCAAATCACTAGCTGCAATTCTTAAGATACAGTTTATACAAGGCAGGTTAGTACGGTTACTTCTTTTTTGTTTTCCGCTCGGGTAGTACTTTCTTATCCAACTTAATTTTGGTTGAATCGTGGGGGACTTGTTCAGCTGTTTTGGATAACTTAAGTGTTGAATGTGAATTAACTGCAAAAGTGGGAAGGTGTAGAATAGCTGCGCGCGATCCATCCAGCAAGGTAGACCCTGGGCACTCTGGAGTTGATGGAAGAGAACAAGTATTCCCGTTTCCAACTACAGGTAACTTGAACATATAATCATCCAGTAATTTTTGTATAATAAAGATTTCATCGTTGATTATTAGAGTTGAGTTTTTAATTTTTGCATTTAATCCCAACGATTTAGCTCTTTTTAAATAATTCTTCAATATTTTTAAGTCACTCTGTTCGGCAACCGTTAAATAATTATTTATAAATATATTAAATTCACGAAGGTTGTGTGAGTTCTTCAATATCTCTAATTTCTTATCAAAGTGTAATAATTCTACTTTCAATGGTCGTACGTAATTTACTTTTGATTTACCTATCCTGTAGCAATTTTTAATGTGTATTTGTTCAAGTTTTACGCTTAATTTATTATTCTATTTTATTTATTTATTTATACACGGTTACACCTTTTGTACAATTTATAAACAAAAATTATCTCTTCACTAAGTCTATTAAATCGTCTCTTTTATAATTTTCTTGCAAACCATAAATTATTATGTTATTTTTCCTTTCATTTTTTTCTAGTAATTTAATAGTTTTCTTCAGTGCGTTATTTTCATCTGTTAATTCCCTAATTTTATTATTGCATTCTTCCAGTTGTAAGGTAGTGAATGTTTTCAATTCGGCTACTTCATTTATTAATTCCTCCTTGTTTTTAATTCCAGCGTCAATTATTAGTTTGACTACATCTCCGAAAAAAATTAGGAGTGGTATGTTTGGATGATATAATAGGGACACAAGTGCACCAACCCCGCCCTTGGTGGTGGCTAAATATCACAAAAACAAAACTAGGCGACGGAAGGAAAACATAAGAGAACAGTGGTAGCGATTTTTATAGATGAGGCAAATTTGAATATATTTCACGCTAAACGCTGAGGCGTGCGAGAACACTGCCGACGAGTTATTGATAACGCCGGCCACACAGAAAAAAAGTTGAATGAATTTAGGAATGTGTACAACGAGTACGTTCGAACATTATTTGTGAGGTTATTATTAATTCAACAATAAAACGGTTTGTTACTCAATGATAACGGGTAGTTGAGTCGTTAATTTATTTCAGTTATGTAGACATTTGCTGTTGCTATCTAGTGACATCCATTAAACCAATTTTTAACTATTTATACACTGGAAATTCACTCGAATAGTAAGAGCACACACACACCAATATGGCAGTATTGATAAAATATACTGCGTGCTATGTAAATAATTCAATTGTTCATTTAAGAAAATGCGTAAAAATTATGTTGCTTATTGCTCGAGAATAGTGTCCAAAATTGCAATGGTAGCGAATTGGAATTTTTATTCATATTCAAGAATTTTTAAATTTAATTCTAAACCATCTAGAGACTTGATTTTTAACCATTACATGGGTTGCACCAATAAGTACCATTGCAAAAATTAGTATCTCAGCGAGTATCTCAATATTCTAAATTATCAGGTAAAGATGTTGTTTCGATAAGTCATAAAATACTAAGTACTATAAAAATTCAATTGTTTATGCGGAACATTTTAAAAAGGCATACAATACATCACGAGATATAAGAAATAAATTAAATATGGAAAGACTTCTATAAATTGAAGAAAATAGAAATACATAGATTAAAACTAATAATTTTTTTGGGGGGAAACCTTACGAGATCATCGTAACGCTGGTTCTCTCTTAAATACAAAATCCATTAAAACGTTTCGTATTGTAGCTGGTAACATAATTTTAAAAAATCATTTGGAATACTCGTGAAATATGATAATTATAATGATGTTACTCATGATCTTATACTTGAATTCGAACCGATGGATGTTCCGTTATGATGGAAGAATTGAAGGGTGCTGTATTGCAGTCAACCTTGTCCAACGTTTTTAGAGCACCATGTTTAAACCATGTTTTAAATTTGTCCATATCAAAATGTATGCAAATACAGTCTGCATGCAGTGCCATTGGTACCATTAAAGAAGTCATTTAACTTTTAATGCCTCGTCCAAAAGATACCATGTAATAAACTCGATTTTTAAACATTGTGGAGTTGTTGAAATTAATCTCGCAATGGGAAGATAATCTTCTAATAAAGCTAAATTGCTAAAGAATTCAATTTGTACCCCATTTTTCACAGTTAAGCTATGTTCCGATAATTTAACAAATACTATATAGCAGTGAATGTCTTACAATTCTTTTATATTCTTCTGCTTTTATTGTTTTCGTATTCTCTTTTTCTCTAAGGATGTTTTCTTTACTGTGTTGTAGATCATTCCTGCTTTGCCTAGATTTTCATATTTTTTGAATATATCTACCCTGTTTCTTCTATTGTTGATCCCAGGTATTTGAACTGCTTAACCTGCTCTATCTGTTTTCCATTTAACTCTATTTTGTGATTACTCCCTTTTGATGAAATTATCATTGTTTTGGTTTTGATTATATTTATTTTTTCCAGGTCCTCTTTGCATATTTGCATGTTTTTCTTCGGAATCTGCTATTATGTGATCGGAAAACATTAATATTTGCTATTTTAATAGTTCCATATTTTTATACCCTATCTTTGTGTTCTCGGCTCTTTGTTTGCTATTTCTTATTCTTATTATTAAAGATGTCATATATACCTAGAGATTTTCCTAGTTTTATTTTCTTGATTGCTGCCTCCAGTTCTTCAATTGATATTACGTTGTTTCCTCCATTTGTTTCACCTTCTTCATCTCCATTATGGTCTGTTTCGTTAAAGTATTCTTTCCAACTTTCTAATATCTTCGTTATTTCTGTTATTATATTTCCGTTTTTTGTCTTTTCTAGTTGATTGGCTTAGTGTCCTCTTATTCCTCATTTGTTTAATTGTGCCGTAACATCTTTTGGTTTTATGTGAACGTTTCTTTCAGTTTCTTACCGAACCTCTCCCAGAATTGCTGTTTTGCTATCTTGATTTTGTGTTCCACTATTTTATTTGCTATTTTTAATCTTCTGTAATCTTGTTCTTTCCTTGTTTTTATGTAAGTTTTTCAATTCTCTTTTTTCGTTTTTACAAATTGTTCAATAACTTCTGACCACCACCTGTTTTTCTTCCTCTGTTTGTTTGGTATAGTGATTGTTCCATAGCTTTCTTAGGCTGTTTCAGTTCTATTTGCTTTCTGCTCCTTCTATTTTGTTCGTCCTTTTTTATATTTTTGATTAGTATTTATTCCTAGTTTCTTTCTTTTCAAATTTTGGCTGTTTGTGTTTCTGTTTATTATTGTTTTCGACTACGTACTCTTCAAGTTTTCTGCTCCTGTGTTAATTTCAATTTTTACCAAGTAGTGGTCGCTCCCTATTTCAGCTTGTCTTGTTACTTTAACATCTTTAACCTTTTTCCATTCTTCTGCGTCTATTAAGGAGTAGTCTATTATTTATATTTTCTTAGTCTAACTAATATATCTAAACTATTCAAAAATCTATAACTATAATCCGTTAACGATGCGCAATCCCCTTCCTTTTACCTACCCGACCATAATTACCCCCCAACCCTCTAAACATCAGTATAAATAGAACTCCTTAATTAATTCGCTTCACTTGATAATGACATTAAACCGTCGAAACTTAAGCCGTGTGTTTTTGTAATATATGTATATATATTACATAATTTTTTAGTAAGTAAAACATAGTAAGTGCGTAAGTTAAGTGTTTATCATGAATTACCACGTAGTAACGGTCGCCACAATCCTTATGATTAGAAAAATAATCTATAATATATACATCACTCAGAAGAAATAGTGATTTAGGTACTTTAATCAAAAATAATAAAGATCCTATTGTTAGAGCTCAACGTTCCAGACCTTACTTTGGTCAAACTTAAGAAGCTTTTTACGGTAGTGTCAAAAAAATCATACTTCTCACACCAATAACAAAAGAACTAACCACCTACTAGTCAAAGGGAATTTTTTCAACTAGCGTTTTGAAATTTTACAGCAAGAAGTGAAATCACGAAAACTGAACTTCTTTAAAGTTCACCTACTAATGATCAAACAGACAAAAATCTTTTTACAAAAAAATAACTATTCTTGACCAGGCACCGAAGTCTTCAAAATTCAGAAAAGTAAGGCGAACTGCTTTTTTATTAAATCAAGTTACTTGATGGATTTATTAATCGATAATAAATAGGAGTAATCATTTCCTATCATTGATCCTTTAAAGTAAAAAGAAACTAATAATATTTAAAATGTTAAGTCACTTAATTTTTTCATACATTTTTACTTGTCTAAAATAAAAATATGGAAAAACATTGCAAATTTATAGTAATAAATTGTAGAGTGCTTTTGTGGAGTTACAGATAAAAATATGTTATTTGCCATCATAATACTTCAATGATATTAAAAATTATTAAAGAGTTTGCAGTTTACGTTTGCGGAATAGTTTACGAGAGAAACTCTAACGTTCGTAGACTGAGTATTCTAAATTAATTAAATGTAATTAGAGAGTACCAAATTAACAACAGATCAGCTGCTTCCGGTAAAACAGCTACTACAAAAGGCCTGAGAACACAACGTGGATGTATACAACAACATTGTAGATTTCAAGGAAGCATATGACTCGATCTATAGAGGAAAACTGTTTGCAGTGCTACAAGAACTAGGAATACCAGGAGAACTAGTGAGAATAATACGAACCACAATGACAGATAGCACAGCACAAGTACGAGTATAAGGACAACTCACCGACCACTTTATATTTAGCAAGGGCTTAAAGCAGGGAGACGGACTGACACCAACTTTGTCCAATCTAGCGCTTGAGTACGGAGTTCGGACTGACAAACAAGTCGTTACAATTAGCGGCGTAAGCAGAACATCATGAGTCGAAACAAACAAGCTGCGGAAGAAGCGTACACAAAATTAAAGGAAGCGAAAAAAGCGTCTGCCTAGAAGTCAACACCACTTAAACAAAAACGTTAATACAAAGCGGGTCCAACATCGACCCATGGCCAAACCCTGATAATATAGAACAAGTTATCAACTTTAAATACTTAGCAGTAAAGAAGATACCGAGATCAATGTACGAATAATATCGGCCAAGAAAGCGTGTTACACACTTTGAAATCAAATCAAGTTCACCGCAATACGTAATTCAGGGTATATAAAACCATCTTAACGCCTATCTCGCTTACGGCAGTGAAACATGGACGTTGACACAGAACAACGAGATTAAAATCAACACATTCGAAAGAAAGATCCTACGACGCATTCTAGGCTTAATTAAAGAGAACAATGAGTTCAGAATGCGACGAAATCAAGAGCTGTACACCATCTTTAAAGAACAACCCGTATTAGTAATTGTGAAATTTCAGAGACTTCAATGGACAGGACACCTGCAAAGAATGCCGAAAGATGGAAGATAAAAGGCAATTGACCAAGAAGTACATTGGAAAGATGCTGTCGAAAAAGACGCCTAAAAGTCCTATAACTAATGGGTTGGCAAAGAATGGCGATGGACCGTACAGTACGGAGAAATAAATTAAGGGAGGCCTGGGCCCAAATCCGGGCGGTAGAGACATTGAATTGAAAAAATTATCAAATAACATTGCTAATTAATAGCAATTGCATAGCATCGGTGCATGTCACAAACCTACTTGCAACCACTACCCTTTAGGGAGTCACAGTAGTGGGAGGATTGGAAACTGAGCTTCATATTTGCATAGCGTCGGTGCTAATTAATACTGATAAATTGTGCTTTGGTGAAATTACAGATAAAAGTTTATCTGTCATCATAATTCTTAAATGGCATTATTAATTATTAATAAGTTTGTAGTCCGGCTGCGTATTCCAGCCACGTATTCACGAAATTGGATAGAAGATTAAAGAAAAGTGGACATGTAATAATAATAAAATAGGATGCATGGCAATAACGAAATCGAAATACACCTAATCTAGAGCAAGCAAATGCTGTCACTGAAAATCCTCGCAGCAGTACTAGAGGCATTGCAAGATTTCTTAACATTAACAGCAATAAGATAATTTATCAAGTTTTAAAAGTTGATCACCAATATTCTTAGAGGTTTTGGCAAGTATAACCTTTGTTACATGAGGACTATAGGTAAAAAATATTTTTTTGCAATTGGTTAGCCCATAATCTAAGAAAAACCTAACCTCCACAGTAATATTCTGTATACGAATGAAGCAACATTTACTAGAGATGGAGTAGTTAATAGCCATAATTTACATGAAGGGGCACATTAAAATCCCCATAATAAACGACTATTTGGCCATTATCAACGTTTTTCATTAAATTTTTGGCTGAGAATAATTGAAACAAGAATAGTTGGGCCACATATCTTACCTAATACATTAAATGCCAAAAGTTATCTTTATTTTCTTAATAAATTTCTTCCCGGTTGGCTTGAGGATATAACATAGCGAAATTTAATATACCTGCATGATGGCGCACCAATCCACTACAGTTGTGATGGTTAATACTAATAATAATGATTAATACTATCAACAGTCGCGATTTTCTTATTTTAGAATGGGACTCAAGATCTCCAGATCTAAATATTTTAAATTCCTTTGCACGTAATTTATCATAAAAATAGTTCATCAAACGCCACCAGAAGCTTTTAGGCAGTTAGAACAAAAATGAGAAATGCTTATTATCAAATTACGGCTCAAATGTAGCACGATGTGTGAAATTCAATTCTACTAAGAGCTGCTGCATGTATTGAAGATAACGGCGATCACTTTGAACATTTACTCTAGTATTAGTTATTGCCTTCCTGTAATTTATTTCATTGCTTGTTTCAAATGGTTATAAAATGCAAGATTTTCAAGTCTAAATTGTTATGCTGAGAAGTAACCTTTTCTTTACGAACTTTTTTTGCAAATGAATTTTTGTCTTATTTTTGTTTGAGAAACTCCCCCACGTGAAGCTTGCACGCGAATTTTGGCACACGCAGTATATGTATAATAGTATATAATATCGAATTTGTCTTTAATTAAATCAAAGGTTTCCTAAGCCTCGAAATAATTTTATTCTGAAGTAATTAGAAAAATGTCGCAAATGTAATATTTTCTTCTATGAATAATGAACCTACGATAAAGAGTGTGGAGGGATTCCATCCTACCTATTATAAGCCATTATTTTTCTTCTAGTAGTACTATCTCTATCTAATTAAGGTTGGAAACTATCTCAGCAAAACTATGACGATCTTTTGCTGCTTCAAACAGGGAATGAGCACGCAAGCTTGTCCAATCACGTATATTTTTTTAAGTCATGAGTGCTTCTTTCTTCCGGTGCCGCATTTTTCCTCAACTTTTCCTTCCATTATCAGTTTGAGAATGTCGTATTTATTACTGCGCATTATGTGTCCCAGATAGGCAGTTTTTGTCTGTTTTATAGATGTAAGTAATTTTCTCTTCATTATTTGGCAATTGGTAACAGGTTTAGTCCATGGAACCCTAAGCAACATTTCAAACGCTTGACTTTTCCAAGCCATATAACAACACATAGTACAATATATGTAGCATTTAACAAATAGATATTTATGTTTGATATAAAGAGTGGTGTTGCAAAGAAATTGTCTCATTATATTAAAAGTATCTCTTGCCTATTATATTCTCGATCGTATTTCAAGATCAGGCTCTAGATATTATTAAATCAGGCTTCTAGATATTTACAATTATTACTTTACTTCAATGGCTTTTCCATTTTTCTTCGTTTTCGCAGCATTGATGTTGAGGCCGAAGTGATTGCCAGTTAGTAGCAATTTAGCAGTAGTTGCAGTCCTGTTCCGAGTATAAATTGAACAATAAGGGTGACAGTATACATCCTTGTCGTATTCAGCTTTCTATTGTAGCTGGTTCAGACATTATATTATTACATCTCACTATGGCTTGTTAATTCCAGTACAAATTTTGTATCCCCTTCATCGATTCCTTTTTCTTGCAATATTTTTCAAAGTTCTGTGTGTTTTACTCGAATAAAAGACTTTTGATAATCTATGAAAGCGGCATATATATTTATTTGGCGGTATCTGCACTTGGAGGAGAAGAGTTATACTATTCATGGCCTCTCACGAAAGTCGAATTATGATTCAGATCTTTTTCGCATTTTTGGTAACTTCTGGCGTGAATTATTTTTAAAAGCATTTTTTGCGTTTTGTTTCTTTGGAATCGGTTTAAAAATTAATGTTAGCCAATATCGCGGAATTGCACCAGACTTGTAAATATTATTAAAAAAGTCTTACCAGAATATCTAAATTCTCTTCCTCTAATAATCTTATGATCTCGATACGTATTTCATTTGGCGCTGTACTTTTTCCAGATGTACTGTCCCTATGACTCTTATTACTTCTTCTTTGAGAATACTAGGTGAAGTCTTTAGCTTTCTAGTTTTTTTTTTTTTAATTCTCGTGTTTCTGTACTTTTGAATAATTCTTGTATGTAGTTTTGCCAGTGCGTTATCAGTTCTTTAGGGCCAAAGATGATTGTTTCGATCTATTATAGATGGCTTATTTTTTATTTTTCCGGTAACTTCTCTAATTTTTTTATGTATTGAGACATGATCACTTTTTCTTTGTAGTTGTTGTATTTCATCATACTTTTTTTCATTCATGATTGCTTGGCCTGTCTAATTTCTCTCCTTATTATGGTGTTAATCTCTTTGAACGTTATAAGGCAAATAAAACACTTCGTTTAAATAGTATTGATCTCTTTGTAGTTTTCTGTATCTTCTTCTTTCTTCCATCAAGTCTAAGATGTTTTGAGACATACACTCTTTACCTGACTATGTTGATGTTGATGATGATATTTCTTCTGTTTCTACCCTATTAAAAATTTCACTTAGTGCTCCCAGTGTTGCTGAGTATTCTTGCTGTTCATGTTCTGTAGTTCCAAAATTTCACTATGTATAACCTTTTTAACTCTCCCATTAGAAATTCGATCTTGGAGTTTTGTAATGTAATTCTTATATATCCAGCTACATGATTAGCCGACATCGGCGCCCGGGTAAGTTTTGACACCATAAATAGATTATTTTACTATCTGCTGTTAATTAAGATAATAATAATAATAATAATAATTTATTGGTCTCAGAAACTACAAACAAGTTTTACACAAGTCAAAAAAATAAGCGCAAACTGGTAGAAGAAATTAATATAAACAATTATTTAAAACATTTTACGCAAACACATTAAAATTGTTTATATAAATAAAAATTACTTAGATATTAAAAAATAAGAAAATAATAAGATGCTTGCCATTATCTTATTATTAGAGAGCGGATTTCTAGCATTATGCTTATCCATAATATTAATAGCATCGAAAAAATTTCTTAATATCTATACGAATCTTGAAGAATGTGATTACTTAGCGCTAAGTTTTTTTGGGCTTTTTTGCTTATTTTGACTTTTTGTGCTTATTTTGACTTTTTATGCTTATTTTCATGCTTTTTTTAGATTTTGATGCTTATTTGGAGCATTTTCTTAAACATTTAAAAAACATTTAATAATAATTTCACGCTGATATTAAATTAATGTGCTAATATAGAGAATTTTCGTAAAAATCTGTATCCCATCATTTATAGATTATATTTGTATTACATATTTTCTTCGTGTCTTTTGATAATATAATTGTTAAAAATCTTCATAATATGATACAATAATTATAATGAATTTTAATAAACATTACTATAAATTACCAATTTACAATGGATTCGTTTATAAATAAGTAGATATAATAGACGGTCTCATTATTCAGATAATACAGACGAACGCTTCATAGGAATCACACCTATGATATTCCGGATGTAAACGTCGTTAAAAAATAAATAGGGGCCCCAGTAAGTATTAAATGTAAACAAATTTAAGTGATAGCTAATAATCAGGTGTTCTGCAACCGTATCAATTTCCTTCTCTCGGGAAAAGTACCGATGGGACGACTGGCGCATATTTACCGTTTTCGTTAATTTTCATATTCAAACTCGCATTCATAAACTATTGAATTGACATTCCAAAAACTTTGCTTATTTATCAAAAATTACTATATGCGTGAATCGTATTAACCTGGGGAATCACAGATAAATTATATTATATAATTCACATGTATATTTAACCCATAATACAAAAGGTGAAAACCACAATACAAGAATTAATTAGAGGCTATCCAGAATTAATAAGTGAAAATTATACATTATTTTGTAAGGCATGTTTAAAAATAGTAAGTTTTATTTTAGTTCCCAACTGCATCCTAACTAGTCAAGACTTGTATGTAAAACATCTTATAACAACACTACGTCAAGAACGTTTGAAAAAGTTCAAAGCTGAACTAACAAAACAGCACAATTTCACAATCTTTAGCATCATCTTCAATTAAATTCACATTTGTGCAAAATACTTTTACATTCTAATATCCCTTTAAGAAAATTACAAAATAATGCATTTAAATCTTTCTTGGGAAAATATTGTAAAATACGCATTCCCGAGAAAAATTATGTAGCTCTTAGATACTATGAAACCATACAAAAAATTAAAGATATTATTAATAATAATTATATGTGGTTTTGTGTAGATGAAACCACAGACTTGTTTAATTTAATAATATGAGTTTAACATGAAGACATCCGACCAACAGTATTTTGATATATACAAAAGAATTGAAGAAAACTGATAATAACATTATAGCAAAATTCATAAATGATGGACTGACAAGCTTATTTTTGCCGTAGACAATACCAAGTTACAAAATTTTACTAATAATGCATTTTGTGCATTGTACAAGTTTAGCACATGAATAGAAACGAATTTCTGAAACTATAAGAATGAAATTTCCATTTGTAGATTTAATTAAATATGGAAAAATAGTTCTTATATTCTTCTGTGAGTACAATTATTCAAGAAGTCATTATCTGATATCTCACTGCCCCATAAACCAGTGCTAACAAAATGGGGAATTTGGCTATATGCTACAATGTACTATGCGAACAATTTTGAAGAATTTAATAAGGTTATATACAACTTTCCCGAAACGACAAGCAAATCAGTTAAAGACTGTTAAACAGTTCTTAAGAAACAAGAGTTTCCTTCAAAACAATTGAGTTACATAAAATCGCGTTTAAATTTTGTGAGCAACACAATCAAATCTTTATAAAAGCAGATTCATTTTAGAAAATACCTGCATGCATTGGCCAAGAAATCAAAATAATATCGAAAGAAGTATTCGTTGAAAATGAAGGATTTTTATTATTAAATAAATTAAACTTGATTTTGAATGGCAATTTTCAAATGGATCCAGCTATAATTTAAAATAAAGAGAAGCTTTTCTACTTTCAAAAATTTATTGAGCGTCAGAAGTAATAATTTTTACAATTAAACCCTTAGAACAACATTTAATGATCTACTGTTTTTATGAATAGATTTTAGTTATTTTGAAACGTATACAAAATTACAATTTAATTTTTAAATACTTACGTGATATTATATATTGCTTAAAGAAAGTATGTTTATTTTCGTTTTAAGCCAAATTTCTTTGTAAAATATGTTGATAAACGTGTAACATATCAAGAAAATATAGTTTTCTTTAGTGCTTTTTTCCTGTTTTTGCTTTTTTTCTCTAAATTTTGTGCCTTTTAATGCCTTTTTAGTGCTTTTTTCGTGTTTTTATGCTTTTTTAATGCTTTTTTTCTCTAAATTTTGTGCCTTTTTAAGTGCTTTTTTTCACATTTTTTAAGCTTTTTTATCCGCTCTCTACTTATTATACATACATCCATAAAAAGATGAAACCATGAGTTAAACCATAATAAATGTGCAGGTAAGAGATGTTTAGTAAAAATATATACAGGGTCGCTGATATGTATGGAAACGGTCGAATATCTTCTAAAGTAAGATAGCTAGCGAAAAATGTTAAGATACAAAAGTTTTAGGGTTTTTTAAAAACTATCAGAATAAAGAAATTAAGTATACAGGATTAGTCAAAAAGTCAGGACGTAAAAAACTTGCCTTTTCTTTAATGGAACACCCCATATATTGTTCCATATTTCAAGTCATCTCGAAATTCTACACAAAATTCGCATAGCACATCATAAAGCTAAACTTGACTGTTTTATAGATATCGAACTTTGAAAATCATATACGTTTTACTTAAACATATCATTTTCGCGCGAAAATTATACAATCAGAAGTAGTTTTGTGTGTAATGATGCAGCGTTGATATGGAGATTTCCATCTCCATAACAACGCTACGTCCAACCTACCTTTGGCAGGTAACTTGATGGCTAACTATTTTTGTATAATTTATTTAAAAAAAGATGATTTTTTTTGTAATAGTTTTTAAAAAACACTAAAATTCTTGTATCTTAACAATTTTCGCTAGCTCTCTTACTTTAGGAGATAATCGACCGTTTCCATACATATCAGCGACCCTGTATATAAATATAAAATAGAATAAAACAGATTTAAAGAAAAACAAAAAACAAACAAAACTGGTTAGACTATAACGTTTGACAGTATATCACAAATATTATCAAGCTTGAAGAAAATCTTCCCATGTAAAATGCGGTGTGTTACTCAAATAATCTTTCAAATATGATTTAAATTATTTGAATTGTAAACATCTAATAATAACTGGAAGTTTATTATAAAATTTTAAGTCCCAGTATCTAGGGCCATCACGTGAATACTGAACATAGATATTATTCTTTTGTCGGGTATCATGTGTATGTACAGAAGCAGCACACAGGTAATCATCGATATGACGTTTGATGTAAAGAAGGTATTTATATATGTAAAGACAAGGGAGTGTCATAATCTTCAAAACTTGAAAGTGTGGTCTACATTCTACCCGATATTGTAAACTCGCCATGATTCTAATTGCACGTCTCTGCAACCCAACAATTCTGTGTCTCACAGCTGAGTGGCCCCAGGCAAGTATGCAGTACGTCATCAAACTATGGCATGTGCCGAAGTACGAGAGTGAGAAAGATTCCGTAGAAGAAAAATATTTGAACACAGTTTTTTAGCTAGCAAATCACCATGCAAACTCCAAGTTAACATGGAGTCTAATTTAATTCCTAAAACTTTAGCAGAAGTATCAAAGTTGTGTTCGGTTGTTCTTAATATAAATATTGCATTAGTAGTTTTATTTTCATTTAAAATGAGTTTGTTACTGTTGAACCAATCGCACGAAATTTGTTTTGCATTAAGATTTAATTTAAAAATCACTTATATAAATCAGGAATAATAATGGGCCCATAATTGAACCCTGCGGAATTGCTTAATTTTAAGTGAAGATGAAAGTTCATTTTTTATTTTGACCACTTGATTTCTGTTTGAAAAGCATGAGATCTAATAAGCTAGTTAAACAATGCTCACGATTTTCAAAGGCTGGAAGCAATAAAATATGTCTGTAATTTTTTGGATCATATAGATCACCCATTTTATATTTATATAAAGGTATTACCATAGCTGCTTTCAAAAGTTCAAGAAAACTAGATGTCTGAATACAATAATTTATAATATTTGTTAATGGTAATATTATTACATCTCTTTACTATGTGTACTGTTAGGCCATAAAAATCTTTACTTCTACAACTTTTTTTATGAACGTACTGCATCTCTTACCTGAATGCAAGATACTGTCGTAAAAGCAAATATACCAACAGGTCTAGTCTGCATTAATTGTATAGGATCGTAGGCAGGAGGAACTAAATTAACAAGATGGGATATCGATTTAATAAAAGAATCATTAAAAGTGTTAGGAGAAATATCACATTTATCCTGATTTTGTGCAGATATAGTCGATCTGATTCCTAAATATGTTATCTGTTGTATGCCAGGTGTACCAACTATTTAAGATGCACTTATTTTCTTCTTGGCAAAATTGAATAAATCCTAGAGGCGACACCTAGGATTGCGTTCGCTCTTCCTTCCCACTCTTGCGTGGAAAACACCCATTATTAGTGGTACTTTTCGTCGCTTGGTATATGTTAAAAGATGTTTCAAGTCTTTGTAAAAAGAATTTATTTCATTGTCAGATTTATCTGCCGTTGGTGCTTAACCTTGTATCACATTGATATTTACAGGATAAATTGCTATTTTTATAAGCATCAATGATCCGAGTGTGGAATAAAGTTCATTACTGACCTTTCTAAATCTTCTGTAATAATTAGACCTACTCGTGGGAGGGGAGATTATTTCCAGAATAATATATTGATGATTTAAATGGCCACTATCTGGCCATCCTACTTTAGTAAGGCCAAGAATGTTAATTCCTATTCTGTTCATTTCTTTAATGCCATTATATATGTAGTTTTCCTGACATGTTTTTTTTTAAGAATTTTTATGTTTTGTTTCCACTTTCAGGTGGGTCCTATCATCATCGCGGAGATTCTTAGCACCCATTGACCACGTAATGTCTGCCACGAACTAGGGGCATTTGCATTTCCCATGATAGTTTTTATTTAATGATATTCTTTCGGATTAATGTGGTAGGTATCCCGTGGCTTTCCACATCCCTATGTCGTTGACTCCTTGTTGGTAGTTCCTCCGCCTTGGAGGTCAAATTTTTAACCTCGGGATAAAAAGGGTGTCACATTCCTCTACTAGTATCTATATAGTATAGTAGCCATTGACCGGTTAGAGGGGGATCACTTATACCGATAATCACATAGAAGGCTAGTTGCAGAGATCTTGCGATTTCTGGGCGGTGGAGTCGCCATATCCCTACGCCGAAGTAAATTATTCAAAAATTTCATAGTTTCAATTTTGCAAGTTTTAATCGTTCTGAAATTAATCTTTTTGTAACGTTTCGACCAAGTCGCATTGATATTTTTCAGGCGGCCGTCATTGAAAACTTAAAACAGACAGCTGAAATACAACTGAACATGTTAGCACACATCCGGTGACTGGCATATAGACTTGTTCGTCTTACTGCTCCAATATTCCCTTGATGATTTCTTGGTTATTATTCTTACGACTTCATATTTTTTTCCTAGTGTCCATTTCTGTTTTCCCTTATCAATTTCACTTGCTTTGTTATTTAATTCATAATCATTGTGTTTTAGAATATTTTCAACAATTATTGCGTTAGTCAAATCATTTTTTCAAAATTAATTTCTTTCCTTCTAATTTCCTTGTACTGGTTTTTAATATAATTTTAAATTCTTGATCTTTTTAGGTCAATTGATGCCTGATTAATTTAGAAAATTTGTCGACTCTTAAAGATTTAGACAAAAAGAGCAGCCATCGCTCTCCGATGCAAATTTTCTTTAAATTAAGCATAGACCTTAAACTAGTAGCTTGTTCGAAGAGCCTTCAAAAATTTCTTTGTGGTTATAATTTTATACTTATAATTATTTTATTTTATTAAAGAAGTTGTTTGTTAAAGAATCTTCTCGGTAAAGCATTTAAATAACTAATAATAAATACATAACAACTAGGTTTTAGTGGATTAAAAACTTAAACTCGAGACCAGATGATTTTACGCACTGCAAAAATAATTATGCTAACTGTATGTAATATGAGAACAAAGCTACCACTGTACTAAATATTTAAAAATTAAATATAATATTTTTAAATATTTAAGAATTATTTCTATTTTCTACACAAACTCTATGAAAATGGCCATTAAAAAGATTAGAAATTAAGTGAAATAATGTTTAAAATTAATTTCCAATACTTTTTTTTAATTTCAAAGCATTATGTATCTATTTTTTATTTCGAATATTTCTATTTCAAATCTCTAGCGACTTATACGTATTTGGTATTATAAAATGAGATTTTTAGAGCGCTGTAGTTTAAAAGAATTTGTTTGTAATTAGTGTATCAATTTATTCATAACAGATAATATCTGTCAGTAATTGATTAGAAGAAGAGATTATAATATTATGAATTGTTTAAATGAACTTTAAGTAGATCACCATTTAAGGTGTGAAGTGGTTCTTGTGGGAATGCGCGCTCACCCCTCCAATAATTAATATCGACGCATATAAACGCATCGGGGTTTCATGTTTACCTTAAGCTAATTTTACTTATTTATGCGACAATCATAGATGCATAGACATTGACATTTCCAATGGAATCCGTGATTGCTTTATGGCTCCAGGCAGAGCAACACTTAAAATGTGTACTTTGTTGAGTGATTATTCGAAACGAATATCACGTTACGTTTTAGAATTGTATTTAATTTTTAGATACTACAAATTCTAATTAAAAGAAGTCAGAATATGATCAAATGATAATAAAAATGTATCAAGCGTACGTTCGACTACATACAGTTCAGCAAAATTTAAATTAAGAGTTTTCTAGGGATTAAAATTAATTATTTGTTAAATAAATTATGTCAACCTATTTATAATCATTATTTTAATTAAGACGTTAAGTTAGTGAATCATCATGAAGAATTTGAGTTCCTTGAAATTATGGATAAACTACAGCATAGATAATGTAATTAAAAGTTTAAATAGAAAAATTATTTTAATAAATTTTTTAAGGTAAGGCTTCTGACAATCAAAATTTGAGTTTTCCCATCTCGTCGATTTATCAACAAAGTGTCCCAAGCTCTTTATTAGTGCCATTTATCTACAATAGTAGTACGTTAAATAGTTTGTGAGTGACAATATTATGATAAATTTGTTGCTAATTTATTTTTAATTACATCAACCTAAATTCATTTCTTGTTCCAAATTTATCATAATATAGTCACTCACAAACTATTTAACGTACATTCAATCAGTTTTAGTTCATTTTACAGAAAGAAATACGTTCAAACTAGTGTTGCTTTGATAGCCTCGCTATTTTGTAACACGCAAAATACTTTTGTATTATTCAATATCTGTCGAGGTATTAGCCAGAGAAGTGGTTGTTTCAAAAGTGATTTGTTCTTGTGGTCTTAATAAGACTTATTTGTTGTAGATTTTACGAAATATTTTCGTGTTTTTTTCTAATTATTAATCTACAACGTAAAGGACTTATACAGGGTGTCCCGTTAATGCGGGGAAATGGCTGGACCATAGATTCCTGAGGTCAAAATATGACGATTTAACGCAACTTATCTATATCCAAAAATTTACGGTTAAGCCGGAATTTGGCTTCAAAGTTTAAAATTTTTTTATTTCTTTTGTTTATAACAATTGAACGCTTTATTTGATTTGAATGAAAATTATTTTTAATAACTACCATAATATAATACACCATTTCAGTTATTATGATTATTATTGGTTAACAAGAAGTATAAGAAACAGTAGTACCACCACTTAAAAACTAAAATATTTTTTTATTGGTGGGTCTAATAAAAACTAAAAAAATACTGCTTGAAAGACTGTTTAATTTAAAAACTTTTTTATCTCTTAATAATATTTGATATCTTTTACGGTTTTCTCACAAAAAAATAAAATATATATTTTTTATCTAGTAAAAACAAAATCTAGTTTTTCATCGAATCGAAAATAAATGTTTTTCGTGGCCGTCTTTGTTTAAAAAATGTAAATTATGTATAATAATTATTATTTAGTGTCTTTTAACAATTAATTTTTAACTTTATTTTAGTTCATAAATATTCATATTTGGAACAAACAGCTATCTTGTTTGTATTAGGATTTTGTAAAGAAAATTGTTTAAAAAGTATTAGATGTTGTTTTGATTTATTTTATTAATTGATAATATTTAATTTTTATTCAATTGAGTAAGTTTATTTACTTAGTAATGAGTGCATAATGAGTATACTATATTCATATTTTATTTTATTGTACAAAAACCGTACAAGATATCAAAAACTAGTATGAGTCAAAAAAGTTTTTAAATCTAATGCCCTTTCAACTATATTTTTTTGGATTTTATTGGTTGCACAAATAAAAAAATATTTTAGTTTTTAAGTGTTGGTACTACTGTTTTTTATACTTCCTGTCAATCACTAATGTTCACAATAACTGAAATGATGTATAATATTATGGTACTTATTAATAATAAATTTCATTTAAATCAAATAAAGCGTTCAATTGTTATAAACAAAAGAAATAAAAAATTTAGAAACTTTGAAGCCAAATTCCGGCTTAACCGTAAATTTTTGGATATAGATAAGTTGCATTAAATCATCATATTTTGACCCCAGGAATCTATGATCCAGCCATTTCCCCGCATTAACGGGACACCCTGTATATTTTTTATTATCAAAATAACATGTCCGCCAAAATAAAAAATATGAAAATACAACCTATAAACAAAATATAATTATAATTAAACCTTAAGAAGAAGAAAATAACAATTGTCCTAATAATATCCACGTACGTAGTCCCCATTAATATTAAATTTGTAACATCAGCATAACTTAAAAACCGTCTGTTTATTATTTATATAGATAGTAAAGAGAAGTGGTCCCAAAATACTGCCCTGAGGTACTTTCATGTTTACATCTAGAACGTCTGATACTACAACATCAATATTATGAATAATTTTAATTGATTGTCTCCTATTGGTTACATATGATTCAAACCATTTTTTAGCTATCTTGCGTATTCCATAAATGTCAAGTTTAATCAATAATACGTTATGATCAATAGTATCAAACACTCAGAAAAGATCCAAAAATACACCGCATACCACATTTCTTTTATGAAGT
Source organism: Ontholestes murinus (assembly GCA_963969525.1). NCBI lineage: Eukaryota > Metazoa > Arthropoda > Insecta > Coleoptera > Staphylinidae > Ontholestes > Ontholestes murinus. The sequence continues at coordinate 23,475,597 of OZ018398.1, forward strand.
TCTATATAATTTTGTTCTAAGAAATTGAATATTGCGGTTTCAATACTTCTGCTCGACACACCATTATCGATTCAAATATTTTTGAAATAGTACTCCATACACTAATGGGTCTATAGTTATCAAAAATTTCTACATCACCACTTTTAAAAATAGGTGAGATAATTGAGTATTTTGAATCATTTGGGAATATTCCTGTTTCCAGAGAAGTATTAAATATATCTTTTAGAGGTGTAATTATTTGATCTATACTATGTTTTATTAATTTAATGTGGATTCCGTCATAACCACAGGTAGATTTGTTTTCCATTTTATTAAAAACATTACGAATTTTTAATTCAGTTATGGGAACTATGGTAAATACTGTTATATTATAAAGGATATTACAGGTAAATGTAAGTTTGGTGCACAATTCTTAAAAAATCATTGAAATCATTTGCTTGTTTTATTGGATCAGCTGTATCGGGTAATATACCTTTTGATTAATTTTTGTTACTAACAATATCATATATGTCCCGCAATCAACAAATTATTATATTTTATTTTAAGTTTCTTGAGAATGGTTTTACATTCCAGTATATAACTAGATATTGTTTGGTAGATCTGATTTTTGCATTCTTCAATTTCCGGGTTATTAAAGGGAATTTTGTACCTAACTTTATTTTTATTTCAATCGGAGTTTAGAGTGCTTAAAAAGCTTAAATATTTATCATTCACATTATTAGCCAAGAAAACATCAGAAAACAATTTACTCTCAATATCACTACAGAAATTACTCAGTTCAGAATCAGTGAATATTCTACGTCGGTTAGTGTACATATGTATTTAAAGTATTTAACATGTTGCATTTTACGCGACAAATACCATTAAAATACTTAAATAAATTTAAATAGTAGAAACCTATTTTCCTACCGTATTATTTCTTGTAAGTAAATATGGATAACAATTTGCCTTTAGCTAAGCATAACATCTTTAAAGCAAGTTGAACATTACTATATTTATTTATACTTTTTGGATTCTATGGGTTTATAATTTCCTTTGTATTAATCGTACACCACTTATGACTTCATTGTTTGAAGATTATTCTTTCAAACATATAATATTGGAATTATTGTTTTCCTTCCAATTACAGCCAAGTACCGGTTTCGATCTATTTTGGATCTCATTATAGTAGCGTAGTTGAAGACAGGAAAACGGAGTTTTACTAATCAGGCACCAGTAAAACAAGTATATATTTGCTTAATGGTTTGTATATATTGAGTTTGCAGTGGAAAGAAATCGAGACAGTATATCCCGGATACTTCATCATGTTTCCCTAGTATTTATGATTAAAAAGGCGCATCATGGTGTTCAAATATTCTCAAGTCATAGAAGCAGAAGTTTAATTTTTTTAAACATATACTCAATGACATTAGAATCGGTACACCAAGCAGAAATTATTTTTTGAATTCAGTAATAGTATAGAAGTATGACAGCTGCGCGTTATATTGAAGACGTCATACGACCGAATTTATTGCTTTATTGAGATGGCCGTCCAGACGTACTTTTTCAGCAAGATAACGCACGTCCCTTATATTGTTGTCGAACTATGAACTTTCTTCATGAAGCTAGTGTTAATGTTTTGCCGTGGCCGCCCACCGTTCGCCGGATTTAAATATCATTGAACATGTATGGGATATCATGTGAAGAAGACTATTTTCTTTGCACCGTCCTCCACAGACTCTAGCACAATGGATTCATGAAATTGCTTAAAACGAGATGCCACAAGAAGACATCGACCATCTCATTTTATCGATGCCCAGACGCTTACAAGGGTGTGTACAGCAAAGGGGTCGCCAAACACATTATTATTTTTTTAGATTGTTTATTAATAAAATTTCTTGAAAATGTGATCATTTCATTCTTGATGTAAGGCTACGATGTTGGCTAAAAATAAAGTTAAATAAATACATCCTTCTGGGTGTAAAGCTACTTATGTCATCGAGTATATGTTAATATCTGCATGTTAATATCATTTAAGTACTGCAAAATAGATTTTACGAATGATTCAAAACAATATGTTAAAGAACGTATTTAGGCTATCAGGAGATCCTAGAAATTTCGGTGTTATTTGCATTTGAGACAAAGAAAATTTAACAATATCTAGAATTAAGAAAATTAATTAGATAAATAGGGAGCAAAGTAAAGATTAGAATAGTTAGTAGGAAAATTTAAAGACCAAGAGTTTAGAGAAAAGTGAGAAAAATTGACATAACATGGTACAGAGCTTCAAAATCTTTTAAAATCTGAAAAATAAATAAAATTTACATGCCGCGGCGTGTAGTTGCGCATTTGGTTAAGACCCCGAACTGACGTACAGAAACGTTGGTTTGGGTCATTAGTTGGATGGGTGACCGGTACCATTAACCATTGGGTTACAATTAATGGTGCTGTGGGTGGGGGGGTGGTAGTGACGGGGGCGATCCTTTAAAGTAACAAGCTCATTTACATACACACAAATACACAAATCACACGGCGGAAGGGCCACGTGGTCGATAGCCAAACACTACTACTACTACTAAATAAAATAAAGAAGATATAAATGGTAAGAAAAATGAAAATCAGAAAAGTGAATAGGAAGATTTGAAGACCAAGAACTAAAGAAAAAACCACAAAATTTATAACTTTTTTTATACAAAATACTTCAAAATGTAAAATTTATCTAAAATATATTGACAGCTTATTATATAATCACGCGCCTTTGTTCCCCTACAAGGATTTCCCAAATGATATCCTCAATCACCAATCCTTTACAACATTTTTGTATATGACATTTATAACCCTGACCCATAGTACATAAATCCTTACAAAAAACAATTACCACTTTAGAATGACTGATCGATACCGTACAATTATGGTTCGCGCCACAAAATTTATAAAATCATTAATAACTATTCCATTTCACCATCTCCTTCTTGTCAATACCTTGGAATAACATTTGACCTCAAATTAGCCTTTAAGACACACGCCCAAAACCTCAAAGCGAGTGTCAAGAGAGCTCGGCATTTTAAATGTCTCACCTCTGAAAACCAAAACAGCGGTACATACTTAGAAAATGATCTGAAGATCACTTTTTGACTATGCTGCTATGCTTTTTCATAAACCTCATCCATATCCAGGTTTCCGATTGGTCAGCCCTTCGTACGCTTACAGAAATCAGACATCCCCTTAATCCCATACATAACTCATCTAACACCCTCCTGTACTAACTAACCAATCTATCTCCCATTCAACATGCCTTACATTCCTCTCAGAAAAATTCGCCACCAACTCGCATAATGTAGACATCTTTAACCATAAGTGTATCTCTCGCAGTTCTCTAATAACACCTCGATATAATTACCCAAAATTCACTATTCATCATAGCTTCAGTTTCTTCATTTCACAATAACATTTGAAGAACAACCAACAGTTAATTCTGGTAGACATTAGCAATCATGATGTTTATACGACATATAAATTCAGGCTGAAAGACCACTGGTCGATAGCTGTTAAACAGAAAAAATATCATTATAAGAAACTCATGCGATCCTGGTACGTTGATTGTGAAGAACAAGCAGTGTCATTGAAAAAAGTGTATGTATGAGTGATTCGCTCGTTTTCGAGAAGGCCGAGAAAATGTTTCCGACAACTCCCGTAGCGGAAGAACGGTGACCTCCGTCAATGACAAAAAAGAATGAGAAAGTAAAGAAATTTCTTAAGAAAGATCATCGATTAACTAATGATAGCTGATGAACTGCAGATTGCGACAAATGATTACCCAGAATTTAGAGTGATCGTCTTGTGCCACATCACTTATACACAAGGAATTTCTACCTGACGGAACGACGACTAATACTATAAGGTACATTGAAATTTTAAAACGTTTCATGAAACGTCTATGCAGGGTACCACCCCAGTACGCACAACAAGGTGCATGGTTTTTTGTTTATGACAATGCTCGCCCTCACACAATCAATATCATCAAACAAAAAAGGGGGTGGTTCTAATTGAACATTTATCACACTTCCCACATCTCAATCCTCCAAACTTCTTCCTATTCCCACGGCTCAAACTCGCTTTGAAGGGAAAGAGATTTGAAGATATTCCTGACATTCAAGGAAACGTGCCGAGGCTTGTGAACTCCATCCCAAACAAAGCCATATTGAAGAGTTTACAGGACACGTATAGAAGACCTCAGCAGTGAATAGTTATGGGAGGTGACTATTTCGAAGGACAGTAAGGTAACTTTTGTTAATATTTCATCTACGTTAATGTTATAGGATAATTCACCAAACTTTATTGTCAAAGGTTATATATAAATTGCAAGCAAAGTATAGATCAGAAAAGTTAATAGGAAGAGTTGATGGTCATGACTTAAAGAAAAAGGAAGAAAAATTTACATGACATAGTATACAATACGCCAAAACGTATCTTCTCAAAGCTCTTCAAAACATAAAGAATAACTAGAATAAAAAAATTCAATTTTTGAATAGGAAGCAAAATGATCAAATCAGAAAAGTTTGTAAAAAAGACCTAAAGAGCAAGTATGCAGAATGCCAAAAACTTTTTTAAAACTTCAAAATGTGAAGATATAATGTTTCGATGTTTAAGAGGGTCCGGATTATAACAATCTCCAAGAAAACATAATCTTTTCAAGAAGAAAGTAAAGTACCTAGAACATAATATTGCATATATGTTGCATCGATGTGAGAAAAAATTCTCAACGTCTAGTAAATGATTCTTGTGATTTTAAGTTTGACTTTCCACCGGTAGAAGAAGTAACAGGATAAAATCATGTTAAAATTAATAAGGCTCTATAATATGCTTCCAGTATTCAAAAATCAAAATTCATACAATAGCAAAATACAGACTAGATCAAAACATGAGAAAAATGTAACTAATAGAGAAGAAATATACTTTATTTATGCCTTTAATTTTTTTTTCAATTATTGATTGAATGATACTTGTGCAAAACTTCCTGTTCGTCATCGTTTCGTAAAAGTGACGTTAAAAAGAAATGAGACATTAAGCACGTCCGGAGCAATGGATGCGGCGGCGCGAGCAGTCAAAGAACTATCAGAAAAGTCGGTGTTTGTATTTATAGCGGGGGCCCCTTTGATGTGGGGGCCACAGTTGCCTACAAGACACTTCGGAGTAGGTGCTAACCGACCTCAAAGTGGAGGAAATGTAGCGCAATGCGCGCCCAACCATCTGCGACTAACCGTCCAATTACAACAATTCCGATCCAAACGAACCGGATCCAGCTTGGATTATTATTTTTATTATCACCTCCCCCTTCCCCTAAGCGCTATCCTCTTTCACCGCGAACGGGATGTATTTCGAAATGGACTATATTTAAACCAGGATCCGCGTCAACCTTCTATTATCCCATTCGGTGTTTTATTGCCAGACGTTAAATATGTAGTTAACGTAAACAGCACGAAATGATTGTGCTGTTAAATACGATATTTTTATCTAAAACGATAAAATCACAAATGTGATGGGTTGAGTGGAAGATCACGAAAGCCGCGAACTCCTACTTCAAGTTCTATGATCCAAACTTTCAAGTGATTTAGTATATTCTTGTATGTTTTGTGATTTTATAAAAGATCTAACAAAGCAAATAAGCTAAATTAAACTAAACTACTAAATTAAACTTTAACATATACCTACTTCAACATCCTGCAACTTCAGAAGCTCAGAATTTTTGTAACAACAGAAATCATAAAACTTTCTTTTATAATAAGGCTGTAAAATATTCCATAAGTTCACATTTATTTACTTCAAAATCATTCAATAATAAAGCATTTAAGAATAAATTTTAATGTTTGTATTTAGAATTTTATGAATTTTATAAAAAAAAATTGAAGATTGAGAATTAATAATAATAATAATAATAATAATAATAATAAAAGTTTTAGAAGCTTTTAAGAGAATATTGGTATGAATGAATGAAGCTATTTTAGATATATTTGCATATTTATTTATTCTATTTTTTTTAATGCACTATGAACAGTACGAATATTGACTTTATTTCGAGAAATTAATTTTTGTTTCTTATTTGTTTGTGGTCAATCGATAAATTAATTAAAATCACTGGCTTACGGCAGAATATATCGCTTGAGATTACATACAATGTAAAACAGATTTTATGAAATCTGTAAATCCTGAATGGGACGAAATTTGGGTGCATAAAAGGACATATTTTGCTTATACATGACGCGATAAAATCCTTATAAATACTTGAACAATGAAAGCTTTTGTAAAAAAACACATTTTTTTTAATTGGAATTTCATAAACAAACAATATTATAAAATGGAAAATTTATGTCAATAAAATAGTTTCAGGTTTCTAAGTATTGCAATTGAAAATATGTTAAAAAAATAGTTGAAAACTTTCTCTAAATAGCAAGTTTGCTTGAAACAGTGTTTTCTTATTATAACAAAATTTTAATGAAAACATTATATTGTTTTGGAAATATAGAAGATTATCTAAAAAAAAATTAGAAACAGTTAAAAATCGGATTAAAATTGTATTTTACCAAAACTAACTGAACCATTACATTTTTTACTTTGCTTTAAAATACTTAAAATTATAGCAAAAGTATACATTATAAAAAGTTTAGTACATTTTTTAAGACAGTTGAAAACTGACATTCTAGAAAATATTAAATATTGAACGAATTGAATTTAAAAATTTAATAAAATGTTTTTATTATTACATAAAGCAATTGAAAATATGTAAAATACTACAAAAACAGACGATATTTTATAACTAATTCAAAGTTGAAAATTTATTGAAAAATATTTCTTTCTTAAGAATCATTAAATTAAATCGAAAATGAACTTAAAAATCTTTACAAAAAGAGGATTTTAAATATAGTAAAAATTAGTTATTGAAATTATTAAAACAAACTAATTTTATAAAAAAATAAAAATTACACAAAAAAAATACTTTTTGGAAAGACAAAAATAAAAATTAACCAAAAGATTTTCTAAAAATTTTCATCTTTATTTACAGAAAAAGGAAATCATTTTCAAAAAAGTCATTTAAGATGTACCACGAAGTAAACGCCTCTATCATCAAATAAATAATTTTCATGTAAGTAACAATATGACAATAATATGGGACAATAGTTTATTTTTCTGTCTAACGGCTATCGACCCATGGTCTTTCTGCCTGAATTTATCTGTCTTATAAAGGTCATGATGCTAATGTCTAACGGAACTAACTGTCGATTGTTCTTCAAACATCATGATCGCTAATGTCATTGTGAAATGCTGAAATGAACCGATGAATGGTGATTTCTGGGTATTTGTATTGATTTATTAGAATATTGCGAGGAATGCACATGTGGTTAAGATAATGTCTAAATAATGAGTGTTGATGGTTAATTTTTGAGCGAGGAATGTAAGGCGTTGTTCAGTGGGAGTTAGATTGGCTAATTGGTATAGGAGGGATGAGTTATGTATGGAGTTAAGGGAATGTCTAATTTTTGTAAGCGTACCAAGGGCTGAACATTCAGATACCTACATATTTTTTTAGAACGGTTTATAGAAAAGGATAGCGGAGTGGTCGAGAAGAGTGTAATTTTTATAGATGAGGCTTCTAAAATGCCTAGCTCTCTTCTTGACATTCGCTTTGAGGTTTTGGGTATGTGTTTTAAAAGTTAATTTGGGGTAATTGTTGTTCCTAGGTACATATTTGCAAGAAGAAGATGATGAAATGGAATGGTTATTAATGATTATATAACGGTGAATTATGTTTCCGATGAAAAGGGATTAGGAGTGAGGATTTATTAGGGTTAATGGTTAGTCCCCCTATTGTGAATCATACAGTGTTTTTTGTAAGGTGGGGACATGTACTACTAGGGCAATATCGTCTGCGTACAGGAGCGGAAAGGATGAAGGATTGATGTAATGTAGGTTAGTACTCGAAATGTACATCTGGTAATAATAAAATAAAACAACAAGTGAAGCAAAATATTTTATTGAGTTCATCATTAAAGAATACTTCATGTTACTCAACCAGAAACTTAGTGATACACTATAAATTATTATTATTATTTTGATATACTTGTGAAAGGTACATTAAATTTTATAGTTATTTTATTTATTTTAAAATGTACAAGTTATCTAGTTATATCGTCTTGACTTATGTAAACTCTTTGTAATTCTGGCATTAATTAATATAAATAAATAATCAATATTCTATTCTATTAAAAGTACCTAAAAATTTATAAACAAAGTAGAAAATAGTTTCAAATATGCCTTATTTTGTGTTTTTTGTAAATTGATTAAAATAAATTATTGAAATCTTTCTAGTAATTAATTAAAATTGACCGTAAACTGTTTTTACCAAACAATTTTTGGTAAAACAGATGAAAACTTTAATAAATTTAAGTCGTTGGAAATACGAAATCAAAACAGTTGAAAACCAACCTAGAATTTACTAAAAATAAAAATGAAAGCTATAAAAAAAACTATTAATTTGTAGGAATTCTAACAAAAACTTTACTTTTTAGACAAAGATTGCTCAAAAGTTACTTTATTACTAAAAAATGATTAATTGAAAATTTGAACACATTAAATTTAATAAAAATGCGTTCTATAATTAATATTACGAAAAATTGCAATTAGAAATATGTTTTTAAAAATATTGAAAATTACTCCAACAAGAAATAATTGTTTTCATTTTCAAACGGTTTATATTTTACAAAAACCAATCGAAATTTTTATTACAACAACCCTTTAAAACTTTTTAACAATTAATTTAATATTACCTTTAAATGATTATTTCATTTTACCAGAAACACTTTACATGTTTGTAAAAACAGTTTAAAACTCGTTGAAATTGTAGAAAAACCTATATTACAAGTAAAAACCGTTTAAAAATTATTACATTTATTAAGAGTTTAAAACACAAATTTGGTAAAAATATATAAAAACTATCAAAAACGTTGAAAATTTATAAATCATTTTTTATTTACCCATAATAATTGCAGCTGAAAAAATTTGCCAAAAAAAATATTTTAATTTTACCAAATACAATTAAAAAAAAACAGTTGAAAATATAAAAATACATAATTTTTTGTTTTATATTAGTAAAAATCAAATAACCGATAAAATGCTTAAGACAGTTCAAAAATAATTATAATAATAAATCTAGAAAGGTTTAGAATTTGTTTAAAAACATTTCGCTTAAAAAAAGTATATTTTGTTGAAATCTTACTAAATAAAAAACTCAATTGATTCAAAAAGTTAAATTATGACAAATAAGTATTGAAAATAAACAGTGAAAAACTTCACTTTATGAAAATATTTTGATTTTGAACGAATTAATTTTAATAAAATCAATTGAGAATTTGTTTAAAAATCAGTTGAAAACTTTCTAAAAGAGCAAAAACTGTTATTTTAGTTTATCTGGATATTTTACTTTCAAAATTATTTAAATAGATTGTTGAAAATTGAAAAAAAAAACATTAAAAATGTATTATTTTATTAAAACCCAACCATCCTAAAATTTGCTTAAAACAGTTGATTAATTTCTGGAAACGTTTAAAATGTACTTAAAAACAGTTATTATTTTAATTTTAAGATCGTTGTAAATTACATAAAAAAAGACAATAAAAACAATTATATGTTTATTATGTATGCATTTATATTATCGATTTTTTGTACAATTGTAATTATACTAAAATAATTATAGTTGAAAACTAAAACAAAATACATTTTTTTTATTTTAAATTAAATAAAATTTTATATAAACAAACCACTGAAAAATTTGCTAAAACATTTAAAAAAATTTCCTAATAATATTTAAATGTGTAAAAGGCTTTAAAAACAGCTAAAAAACAATTTATAATTTGTTCTCTCACCAAATGACATTTTTTATTTGATTTAAAATAGTTATAGCAAAAACATTGACAGTGAACAGTTCAATTTTTCACTTTACAAAAAAGAAACATTTGATTTTTTAAACAGTTTAAATTTAAATAAAGTGTTTTCATTATTAAACATTATCTCAAAAATAATGAAAGTTCGGTTTTCAGATTCGGAGCAGTATGTGAGAGTGTTGGTAAAAATCCCAGAACATCTAATCGGAGTCGTGGAAAAGAATTGGAAATTTCAAGAAGTTCTCTACAACCTCTCCCAAAAAATCTGTGTCTCCATACTTACAAAATTAAATTAAACACAACAATTGAAGCTTAATGACCATGCACAGCGAAGAGATTTCGTTGAATGAATTATTAAAAATTAACAAGTAGGTGCTAACTTTTTGAGCAAAATCATTCTAAGCAATGAAGCACATTTTCACCTTGATGACTTTGGTAATCTTCTTAATTGCCATATTTGGGGTTCGGAGAAACGTGTGATTGTCAAAAAACAAATGCAAAGACTCACTGATTGATGTGTATTTTGGCCTGGAGGCATCATTAGACCATACATTTTTTTTAAATAAGGCTGGTCAAACAGTGTTTGTTACGTATGCTCGATTTTGCGATATGATAACACAATTATTTCTGCCGAAATTGGATGATATTGATGTGGTCAATATGTGGTTTCAACAAGACGGTGCCACATGCTATGCAGCTCGTGAAATAATTCCATTACTTCATGAGACATTTTCTGGTCGTTTCGGTGAATAGAATTCGCCACGGAAGAACATTAAATAAAATCGATTAAATTAAATGTTATAATATATTTTAAAAACTGTATAATTATGAATAAATATGTATGTGTATACAAATTAATAATCATAATACAGTTTGATAATACAATATATAATAACGCTCAAAAACAGTTTTATCTTGAATTAACTGTGGCAAAAAGTAATCTTCACCATGGTATTTTTTAAATAAAATAAATTTATTGTGAAATATGAAAGGTATCTTTAAATATAATAGTTTTAGAATATTTTAAACTTCTGTCTAAAACTAAACCTGCGTATTACTATTTATTCGTCGAGCACAATTAAAACTTGACGTTTCAAAACATAGATGAAATTCATATACACAAACCTTAATGACACAATTACCCGCCCTAATTTAAATTGTAAAACTCCATCCATACTAACACCAAGAAAAAGAATCTAGTTACGAAAACAGAACTCGCGAGGGCTTCATTAAAATTTAATCACACCCCCTTTACCCCTTCCGTTCGCAGTATTCGGTTGGAATTAAGCTATCGCCTAAACGCCCTGTTGACGTTATCTTATCAAGTTTCCTGAGTGCACAAGGTACGCGCCGAGTGTCTTGGAGAATAACTTGGGAAATTTGCGAGGAGCAGCTCGAGTTTCCATGTTATTGTTTACCCGAAGAACAACTTCGCCTCTGGTTAACTTTAAGAAAACAACGTTCAAAGGATACGGCATGCCTTTGTTCCCTATTTTCAACTACGGATTAATTTCATATTTATAAGTCCTCTCCTTATAATAGAATAACAGGAGATGTTTATCGGAAATTTTTATTGGCCGACTTTCTTGATTTATGCGTTTCTGCAGAAGGCGAACGGTGAGTTTTATGAATAATTTAATAATATTTAAATTAACTATAATTGTTCATTCGAAATACACGCATGTAATATTACACTTAAAAATTATAATTGAAACTTTTGTATTATATTTTCAATGTGGGTATTTATATCAAAACCACTTCGTACCTATTCCGAATGTATCAGCAATACTCTGTTACTAAATGAAAATGTTCCACTGCCATTATACGCTAAATTAGGCCAGGAAAATGGTCACAATAAGGGAATTATCTGGAGGAGTATGTGAACTCGGCGGGGGTCGTCAATAAAACGGGCCACCCACCGAGCTCGCCCCCGTAAAGTCTTTTTGGCTCGCTCCAGTAAACGGCGACAGGGTAAACAAATCAGATAATGCATTTTAACTTCGACATGAGCATTCTGGTACCTGTCAGCGCCAAAAAAGAACCTGTTACGCTGTAAACGGTTCAATTGTTAACACACGTTTCGAGGATTACTGACAAGTGTTGTGGACGTGGGTTCTTTTACTTCTTTCTGGGAGAGTAAATTGGTTTTTGATATACTTAGCTTATAAATTAGTTTAAAGATTTAAACATATTTTTTTTTTTCTGGGTGGAAATTAATGTAATTATATGGAATAAGCGTTTAATCAATTTTTATTCATAAGAAATTTTTGTGGGGATTGATTTTAATGCGCCATTTTGTAATCTAATTAATAATCTCTTGTAAGAATTATCAACTGCAGGAGATATTAAGAAGGATTAGAGTAATAGAATAATGATAAGTAATAGAGGTGAAAGAAGAGAGCCTTGGTTAGGTGTAAAAGAAGAAGAGAAAGGGTTATTGAATTTAACTGTTAGGTAACTATTCTAGAGAAATTGCTTAATAATAAATATTGTATGAGGAGGGATATTTAGGAGGTGAATAAGCCTCAATGACAGAGTCAAAAATTTTCTGGATACCTAGAAATAAAGCAGCAGAAGCAGGGAAGAAAACCAAATTGATATTTGAGAATGTGGTTACTTGAAATTACCAATTCATATTTTATCATTTATAGCCATTTAGATATCCTCGAAACCGTAAAATGCAGCGTTTGGCTCAATTATACATCGAGCATTAATATCAAAGGGTTTCTTTAAAATATATTTAACAAGAACATTGCTATAGTAATGGTTATAATGCTAGTATAGTAAATAAGGACTTGAATAAGAAGAGAATTTAAAAAGTTTAAAGTTATCGTTCGACCAAAATTAATATCGCAAGAAATAGTTCCAAATTAAAATTTATTTTGGAAATTGTTTGTTGTTTGTTCAAATAATAAACATAGTACTTGTACTAAAATGTAAGGCGTTTTTAATATTTAAAATAACAAAATAACTTCAAATATTTAGGATATATTATATGTTAAATTATGCTAAGGAATTATTAGAACACGTGGATTATTTTCCATAGATAAACGTTTGCAAAAAGAAAGCCGTTCTCTTAAAGAGCATATATATTATTTCGAAATAGTTGCAAAATTAACTTCCCAAAATCTCTAGAAATCCACAAAGTCCGCGTTAACCTACATACATAACACTATTTTGTTTTTAAAATATATTTTTACATTAAAAATATCTTCTTCTTAAGTGCCTTCTCCATTCAATGAAGATCGGCATCAATTCTGGCAAATTCGTCTCTGTCTTGGGCTCTTCTTAGCAGAGAGTTTGAATCTAAGTCTGTCCAATCCCTTATTTTTTTCAGCCAAGAGCACTGTTTACGTCAATCTTGCCCTCCATAATCAGTTGTATGAATCTGTATTGTCCTGTCTCATGACATGACCAAGGTGAGCAGTCTTTCGCTTTTTAGGGTCTCGAAAATTGTTCGGTCCTTGTCCATTCTATGTAGGACCTCTTGGTTGGTGATATGATAGGTCCATGGAATGCGCAGCAATATACCCACATCTCAAAAGCTTGTTAATACTGGTGACTTTTAGCATCCAGGCCTCGACTCCATACAGTAACGTGGAATACACATAACACCTAACGAAGCTAAATCTTATGTTTAAGTTGAGTGTTCTGTCGGTTAACAGGTTCCGCATTTTGATGAAATTTGCTCTAGCTTGCTCCATGCAGGATCTAATTTCTATCCGGATTCAGATCCTCGCTGATCCAACTTTCTAGATGTTTAAATTTTGTGACTTGCTCTATTGGTAAGCCGTATATATTTATGTTGAAGTAGTTTTTCGGATTGCGACTTATTTGCATGATCTTTGTTTTTGAGATATTAATCCTCAGTCCCATTTCGTCACCGAAAGTCGAAATTCTGTCGACTAGGCGCTGCAGCCCTTCAGGACTATCTGCGATTATCACTGTGTCATCGGCATATCTTAAGTTATTTATGAGTTTCCCATTGACTTTCAGACCGTCTCCTGCCTCGTTTAAAGCGTTTTGGAAGATAACTTCTGAATACATATTGAAGAGCATGGGACTAAGTACACACCCTTGTCTGACTCCACATCTTATAGGAACGGTGTTTGTTTCGGTGATTTCCAGTTTGACAGATGCCACTTGCTGTTCATAAAGATTATTGCGTCGACGGGCGCAATATCCACAAAATGTTCAAAAAAACTGTATCCGGCGCGTAAACAAATAGAATGTCACTATACCTGTCCGTGCGGGCGATGTTACTGGACGACACCGGCACCGGCGATTCCCAGCCGGAGTACGGAGAGACACAGCGGAGGCCAAGGCGGCACACGACACACACTTTTCCGGCGATTGTTCAGTGTACGCGGTTCACAAAAGATGTATAAAAATTGTCTCTCAAAAACGTGACTGTTTTTTTTTGACGGACACGAAAATTTCGTTTTTGATCTCCTGGCAACGAAGCAAAATGGTGAAGCGGCCGAACAAAGATTCTGTACGATTTTTAGATCCTGTGTATCAACACCTTTTTTTCCAGCAGTTCTAATCGTGTGGTGTGATTGATACCGTCAAAATCAAAAGCTTTTGTATAATCTATGAAACACAGATATACTTCCTTCCGTTGATCTCTGTATTTTTGCAACATGACAGACAGTGCGAATAAGTCCCTGGTACCCATTCCTTCCTGGAAACACATTTGTACTTCGCTTACATCTTGTTCGCATTTTCTATGTTTACGCCTATGAATGATTTTCAAGAACACCTTTAACACTTAACTCATTAGGCTGATTAACCGAAAATCTGCGCACTTCCGTGCTCCGGGCTTTTTAGGTATGAAGGTTGATTTCAGCCAATCGCGAGGGATGTACCCTGAATTATAGATATAATTGAACCAAAATGTGTATGTTTTCCTTCTCTATAAGCCTTAGAATATCTGGGCAGATGTCATCCGGACCAGCTGCTTTTCTCGTTTTTATCTCTCTTAGTGCTTTTTGAACCTCAGATTTGAGTATTCCCGGCTCCGTCGGATCTTGAATGCGGAAAGGTGGGCTATTGCTTTCAAATGTATTAGCTATATAATTTGCTCATACCCACCTAAGTTTGCCATCGTCTGTGATTTTTTTGTTGTCTTAGTTGAGTACATGGGTAGAGACTGGGTATTTTCAGCTACCTGTAATTTCCTTGAGTTTCTTATGTAGGTTGAAGAGGTCGTGTTTTTTATATAGATCTTCTACTTCTTGGCACCTTTCTTTCATCCATGTTTCCTTGGCTTCTGTAACTTTTCTTCTGATAAGTATTTGGGTTTTCCTATATTCATCTGCGTTTGTGTTTTTGAAGCTACGTCTCTGCTCCTTCAACATGAGTATTTCTTGAGTCATCCAGTCCTTGTGTTGTTTCGTTTTGTTTGTTGTTAATAGCGACTTTTGTGCACCTAATACAGTATATTTAAATAAATTCCAGGTGCTTTCGATATTGTCAGGGCTCACAGTGTAAGAACTGCCTTCGTTTTTTTTTTTTGGACATTTTCGAGCTCATTGTTAAGTTTGTCAGTGATTATTTGACGTTCGGGCTCGCTCTGTAATAGAGCTAAGTTTGGCTTGTTGGAAAATATTTTCTTAAGTTTCTTAATTCGAATACGAAAGCGTGCAACTACGGGAGTATGACTCGACATCTGCTCCTGGGTACGTCCTTAAAAATATAAAATGATTTAATGTTACTCCGAATGAAAAATATTAATACACTTGAACACTTATATAGAAAACATATATATTTTTCATACATAAAGTTGACATAAATAAGATGTAATTTTCATTTTTAATGCTATAACAAGTCGATTTTAAAATTTTCCAATTTAAAAATATAGTTACCATTTATTTTTTATACTCATAAGATTAGACAATATTTTTCGTTTACACAAAATTTTATGATCATTGGGATTGTTTTTTTTTTCAGACATTTTCATCTTGGTTTAGAGATTATAAGTAATTTATTTAGACACATCTACCATTATGTAATACATTTTTAAAATGCACATAAATAATTTATATACATAAGAATCACAAAGATTAAGATTTTTATCTTGATAACACCAACACTGCTGGGAGACTGGACAGAACACTTAGAAATACTTCACCAAATCGACCCGGTACTTCTGCCCAAACCAACGGATGTCATGTCCAAGAGGCCCGAATTCGAAATAACGTTTAAGTTTTTGGTGGTGAATAACAGAGATATTTATGGCCCTAACCAGAATCACAAAATCTTCATGGCTGTGAGTACGTCACCCACGATTCTGCAAGCGAAAGAAATTGCAAATGATAAGTTCATCAGGGAATGCCTGGATAGGATGACGATCTCTCTCGCAACTGGCGCAAATGCCACTCCTATAGGACCAGAGCCATTTCGAGGACTCCCCATGGTGCACAGAAGAGAGTTAGGCGGTGCAAAAATTGGAGAAGGTCAGAAGACGTAAGTACAACAACAATGTCCCAGGCCTACGTCAATCAAAACGACTCATCAAACTCGATCACAGCCACAGGCTGCTTGAACTAACAAGGAACGAGCTGAGAACATTCACGAGACTCATGACAGGGCATTGTTCTCTCCGGTACTATTTGTAGAAAATAGGAGAAGATGAAAGTTTACATTTCAGGTCATGTGATTCGGCAGATGAAACAACCGAGCACATACTATATGCACTTGTGACACGATTGCCCGCAAGCGTTTTTCACACTCTAGCAGGGACCCATTATCCTACGAAGAAGTGAGCAGCATTACCCCCAAGAAAGTTACCAGGTTCATAGAGGACGTGGGACTGCTTGGGAAGTGATTGGTTAAGGACAGAACAATACATCTGATAGGTCGCTGTTCATGAAAAGTAGATTCACCTCACAATGGGTCTAACCTATCCTAAGCTAACCTAACATGACCTAACACCAACTTTCATCAAAACGGCTGTACTGGACAACTAACGAAAATTATTCAAGATGGTAACAAGAAATCGATTCACTAATTTAAAATCAATGTTACACTTACGAACAACGACAAATTGGATAAAGATCAAAATATATGACTTTAATAAATATATGGAAGGAGTAGACCACAATGTGTTACCTGTTTAGAATTTCGAGAAGTTGTGGTTATTCCTTACCTTAAAACAATATCCGCTTAGAAGCATCCTTCAACAGTTGTGAATTCAAAATACGATGGATTGAATCATATGCTAAATTTTCACAACAAGGAAGTTGCAAAGGTATATCATCATTTTACATTAAATGCAATGTAACTCTTTGTACCGTTTCACAATAAATAAAGTTGTTTAATGCATTATTATTTATAGATATATTATTATGTGATTATTTATTCAAAATTTCAACAAAAGAATAACCCTGTGCCAGAAGTTTCATGATGGCCATTTGCCTGATGCTGTTCACGTTTGATCGCAACTAATTTCCTTTATGTTTAAATAAAAATGGTTACTTAATTAAAAAATGTGTATTTCTTTAAAATTAAATTCGGTGTTCTTGTTGGGATACCCTTTTTTTACTTTCTCTGATCATTTAGTTCTCTAAAAATATTATTAGAGTTTAAAACTTGAGCAAGAGCTATTTTTATGTTTGAAAAATATAATCAATACTTGTTTATAATATTTTTCTTCAAAAATCTTTCATTTTGAACAATATGATTTTAAAGGTTAAGGTTAACTGTATAAATTAAAGTCGACCATTGAAGACTAAAGTAGCATTTATAATAAAATAAAGAAGGGTAAAACAAAGTAATCGTCTCTTCTTCATTATATTGAAGATGTACCACAAAGTAAACGCCTACACCAGGTATGTGCAACTTCATCACGACCGCGGGCCGGAAAACAAATTCAATCTAAAATCGCGGGCCGGACCTTTGTATTTGAATTTATAAGGAACGAAGAAATTCGTAGTTTGATTTAAGGAAATGATATTATGTTTATTACGTTTTAACATTTGAAAAAAAAATGTAAAAAATAATAACACATATATACATGTATGCAGTCGTTTATTAGAACTGGCTTTCAAAAAATAGATTAAAATGAACAAGTACAAGCCTTCATATTTTTCACCAAATAATCGATATAATGAAATATCGAATGTCGCAACACGCAGAGTGTTCTCATAATGTAAGTCTCTTAATCTTGTACGTGTTTCTAATTTAACAAATTTCATTCTCGAAAATAGTTGCTCCCATTTGTATGTACTTGGTAAATATTTTTTTTATAAAAATCGGTTAACGGTGTGTCTCTAAATACCGCCTTAAGATCGGATTTTTCTTGCAATTCAATGAGTTCCACTTGCAATGAAAATGGAACTTCCTCTATTTCCACATCAAATGGGGAGGAAAAAATTTTTAGACTTGCTTCTTGGCAGCGAAACTCTTTAAATCTGGTGTTAAATTCATCTTTTAAAAATTGTAACTCGTTTGCAAAAGTTTCGAAGCTAGCATGATCCTTATGATTTGCAAGAGTGGGAAAATGGTAGGTATTCCCTGTTCAAGGCTGATTTTCCCAAAGTATTAATTTATTTTGGAATGACTTGACGTGACCATAAAGTTCATGAACAAGTTATTCTTGGGTTTTCATATTGTATTTAATTCATTCATATGACTTGTTACATCAAGATCGCAGACCCAATTTGTGTTCTTTAGCTCTTGTACAGGTTTTTCTTTCATATCCATAAAAACAAAAACCTCATCTTTCAAATAATAATCGTTTTAACATTTTTACTTTACTTAACGAGCGCACTTTACAATAAAATGTTAGATCTTCAAATTCAAACTGTAGTTCTTCAAAAAATGTTTGGAACTGACGGTGGTGAAGTGCTCTTGATTTAATTAAATTTATGCAAGAAAGTACTGTTTTCATTACATGTGTAAATTTGATCGATTTTGCACACAAATTTTGTTCATGTAAAATGTAGTGAAATACACTCAAATCTTCAGTGTCAGTATTCCTACTACATAGTTCTAATTTAATTCTATTTACAACTCCTAAATTAGAACTAACCATAGCTGGAGCACCATCAGTAGAAATTTCACTTAGATTCTCCCATTTAAGCTCAAATTGATCAAAAACTGCTTTTACTTCTTCGAAAATGTTTTCTTCTCGTGTGGTATCCTTCTTAGGCCGAATAGCCAGCAATTCTTTCATGTAATTAAATTTGATATCAAATCCGCGAATAAAAATAGCTAATTATGCGGTATCGGTAGTACCTGTGCTCTCATCAAGAGCAATTGAAAATGCCTTAAACTTCTGCGACGCACGTAACTTAAGGTTTGATTTGATAGAGCGAGAAAGAATTTTTTTTTCTATATCGTCGCTCTTTTCTGGACACAGTTTTTTAACAACACTAAGACACTCTTTAACAAAATCACCTATAGAATAAGGTTTAGAATGCTTTACAATTTTTCACTAATTATAAAACTTGCTCGTATAATACTATTGCATAAATCACTTTGTTTGTTGAAAAGAGTCTGTTGCGCAGATAAACATTTTATCAAATTTATTATTTTATCTTTTCTTTGTCTTAAAAAGTTATCAAATCATTAACTTGTGTTCAAATTAAAAAAAAACTTACCAAACATAACATTTTTAAAACATTTAGACCATTATGTAAGTTTAAAAATGTGATATTTAATGCAAAAACGAATAAATTTTCAAAAAAAACTGGAATATATACGTTTCAATTGTTAAGGAGTTTACATAGGTCAATCTGGCAGCAGTTTTAAAATTCGATTGGAAGAACATTATTTTGAAAATAATATACTGTCAATTATCCATTATTATTAATTGTTTTGTTAGGATTAACGTGAAAATACTTAAAAAGTTGAACGATACTAATTTTTTATTCACAGAATGTTTTAATGATTTTAGTATATTTACCGTTTGAATTTGTTGGGTTTGTTTGGCGAATGAGCATGATGCCACTTCATTGATTGTCTTTTGCTCTCAGCTGTAGCGAACCAATGTTTCGTCACTAGTGACTATGCGAGTAAAGAAAGGGTCTCCTTCAAGAGAATAACCTTCGAAAACCATTAGTGCTGCACAAATTTTCAAACACTGTAGGTTGCCTTTAGAAATTTCATAATTAAATTTTCGTAAAACATTGCGGACATGTTCATTGATTTCATCAATTGTTCGTAATGACTGACGGCCGTCATGGTGGATGTTTTCTCTTTATATGTTAAAATTACAACACCAGCGCCGAACAGATAACTCATGCATAACATTTTCTCCAATCATATCCTTTAACTGACAATGAATATCGTACATTTCTTGCATTAAGTAATGTCAGTGTTTATGACAGAGTTAAAACAGAATAATCAATGTGCAACAATTATGCAGTTCTTTTTAATTTTGTAATTAATCTTTTTATCAAAACAACTTTAGAAAATCCAGATTCTAACGCCCTTCTCATTTTAAATAAGATAAATTATAAC
The DNA here is from genome assembly GCA_963969525.1 of Ontholestes murinus. NCBI lineage: Eukaryota > Metazoa > Arthropoda > Insecta > Coleoptera > Staphylinidae > Ontholestes > Ontholestes murinus. The sequence goes on from OZ018398.1 coordinate 23,495,978, forward strand.
TGTATCAAAACCAAATTCATTTCAGATATTTTCTTTAAGTGTTCAAATCCTTGCCATGAAATCATGAGCGTTATCGTATGTTTGGAGAGATGTAATGGATCTCCAACCTACCACTGAGTTATCTCTAAAGCAACAATCTCTATTGCAGAAACTTCTTAATGTAAAACGTATATAACTTTGTAGTCATCTCGTAACCTTGGAGCTAAAGTAATTGTTGTGTATCTTTGATTTTATAGAACTCATGATGAATACTTAAAAATATTAGTTATTAATATTTATATCGAAATCTTCGAACCTATTTATTTTTTAAATGTACTTAACAACAAATACATAACATAATACGTGTTATATATTTGTTAAAGAGACAAAATAAATATAAGATGTTAATTTGGCCTAAGATAAAAGAAAGGTGAACTGTTTAAAAAATATTTTCTTAATTTTTAGATACAGTTAAAAAATGCATTAGCATATGGCTTTTTCACTTTGGTTAGGCTCTTAAACAGGGTCCGGAAGGGAAGTATGTTGTTTTTAGAAGGCGTATAACTCGGCGCAGGTGTAGCTTAAAGTTTTCGAAATAGTTGATATGTGACCACCCGACCCTGCCATTTTGTTTGGTTTAGTCGTTATGGAACCGTGGACGCTACGGAAACGCGTATTAGTTTACGACACTTACATCGAAACTGGGCGTTCTACATAACACAGATCTCGAACATAATTTACTGTTGGAAGACCTTATCGTATTCCTATGCAAAACACCATCCTATGGAAGGTACAGAACCTCCATACTAGAGGATCGTTTAAGGTGGAGAAAAAAGTGTGAAATTGTGTCTCGAATTAGGGCAGCTATGGAAGCAAGTCCACGTCGATCGGTAGTGCAGCATGCTCACACGCTGAGGATGAGTGACTGTTCAGTACATTTACACTTTTACCAATACAAGATAATGGTTTTACAGAAACTACAACCAAACTTCGCTATCGAGTGGCCCCCACGATCGCATGATCTTAGGCCCTGCTATTTTTTTCTGTGGGGGTACCTAAAGGCCCGCGTATTTATTGAGAAATCACCCCTTGATCAGCTGTCCATTGCTATCACCCAAGAAATTCAAGCGATTTCGGCCAACATTTTGGAAGGATGCATAACAATTTCTTAATTCGACTTCTGGAGTTTGTGGAAAAGAACAGACATCACTTAGATGACACTTTTTTCGTACATGAATGTCTTTCAAACTTGGCAAAACCACATCTAACTATTGATCAAAAAAATTGATTTAATTGAAAATTCTCTGAGTTATGATTTTTTCAAAAACGTCGTACTTCCCTGTCGGACCCTGCAGGTAAGTCACTGTTTGGGCTATCGCTATTATATGTGACTTCTTTTTTTTGCTACTAAGTGCATCTAAGAACAGCAGAGTAGTTTCAGATTTGCTGAAGAAGGGAGGACCTTATCTGTTATTTAATTTCCTGATCGTATTAAGGTGCTTATATTCCAGTTTGACACACAAGTTTCACATATTTATTGTCATTTGGAAGATTGAAAGATTTTCGCATAATATTTCTTGTAAAGATCAGCAAATAGGTAAACAGGATTTTTATATTGTTTCCACTATATTTTCTAGTAATAAGGCGTCAAATCAATCTATGATCCAGAGATATGGATGTAGTTCTAAATGGTGTCTAAAGTGACATTACATCTCCACATAATTTGACCCATTTTAAGAGATAATGATCTCAACCATACCTGCTTTGAATGTTATTAGGATCTATAAACATCGATGTTGTTCTTCAATGATACTATACTCCCTATGTCCGGAAATATGGTATACATTGGAAAAAATCATAGACCACGTGATACACGTCGAAAAAATTATTTTTATGGTAAAATTAGAATATGGCACTTCGTATATCAAGAAACGGCTCAAAGAAATTCTAAGAACAGACCTAAAGGAACATTAATAACGAAAAATGTGAAATCTGTTACACCTGTCCATTGTAAGAAATGATTATAGAAAATGTTATTCCAGCAATTAAATCAAAATTTTTGGAAACCTATAAAACCAAAACAAAAATCGCCAAATGTATACCATAATATAATATGTAAAAACGTAATTCCACTTCATGAATAAATTATTTCCAAGATTACCTACTAATCTGAATACTGTTCAACTAAAATAACTCCCTTAAACTCTTTTAAACTCTTGCTCAGAGTCACAACATCCGCTTAATGATGCTATTGCCGACTGGAAACCATTTAAAGATGATATTTCATTTTATTATTAGCCAACTATGGGTTATTGCGCTCTAATGGGGATCTTTAGAAGTTAGTATATAACTTATGTCATGTTGACATTCAGATGATGACACTCTTATGTTAGACAATGTCAAAAGTTTTACTTATGCTTGAAAAAAAGTGTACATCTATGAAGCAAACAATTTGAAGATTTAAAATCCAGGTGGTATGTAATTTGTATAAGTTGTGATTAGAAATGAGAAAAGTAAGATTGTTAAGTAGTAGGAACTAAATATTAAGACTAAAAGTGGATTAATCAAAATGAAATAATGAATATATAGAGTAAATTATATTCTGGGTGACCGTATATATCTACTATTACTACAAAGTGTAACCTATTTTAAGAGATAATGCCCTCAACTACGCTTATATTAAATATCAAGTAAATGTCAATGTTGTTTAGCTTACTCTATTATTCTGTAGATACGTAATTCTGCATTATGAATAAATAAATTCAGGATAGCGTCCAGGCGATTCTTTTTTTTGTATAAAGGGAGATTACCTAATAATCTGAATACTGTTCAAATAAAATATCCCCTTAGCCTTCTATCCAGAGTAATACATAAATTTAACACATATTAAGAGATGTTGACATTAGCAATGCTTGCATATAATTCTGTGTCGATATTCCAATAGTCTGGACAATGTTTAAGTAAACTCCCTTAAAATTTTATTCAGAGTTATACATAATGATAAACCTATCTTTAGAGATAATGACCTCAACTAAACTTGTTATTAATGTAAGATGTATGTAATAAACATTGTTCTGCTACTTCATCATCGAGTTTAATCGGCTATACAGACATGATATGAATCTGGATACTGTTCAAGTAAAACCAGCTCCCTTAAATGCAAACTGAATTTATTTTTTACATTATAAGAATCTCTGTATAAATTCTTTTCAGCAAGTAATTGATTTACTTTGTTAAAAGTGTATAATGCACAACATTCCTATTTAAGGCTTAAGCCAGGAATATTATAGAATGTAGAAACGCGTGTAATAAGTAAATACAATTGTATTTTAAATGAGGTCCTTTGTTCCTTAGATCAATTAATGGTCTAAAAAGTAGCTTCAATAATAAAAGTTTAAAACTTGTTCTAGAGCCATTGCCATTTCGGAAAACGATACGAAACTATTGAAGATAACCTTGAGATAATTATAGTTATAAAACCTATGTAATACTACTTAAGCTGTTACCTTTTATCAATATAACCAGTTTGTTAAAATTCTCTCTCACTTAAAATAATTTGAAGGCGTTTGCTTCTTGTCACCCGATTAAATTTTATTTTCTTTGATCAATCAGTGCTCTAAAAAAATATCATTAGATTTTAAAACTATTTTAGTGTTTGAAAAATAAAAATTAATAGAATTGAAAATATCGCTAGAAAGTCCATAATTAAAGTTGATGTATGTGATAGTCATCAACTGTCACCTTTTATCAAAGTAGCTAGTTTGTGATATTTTCCTTGAGAGGATTTTGCTTATTGTATAAATCAAAGTCAATAGGTGAAGATAAGACATCTTTTATGATGAATTAGTGCAATATAAAGCAGCATTAATATTTAAAGATTAAAATTTGATCTGGAGCCATTACATTTTTCTAAAACCACGAAAAGCTATTAAAACATCACAGAAAATTTTATAATTTCAGTTAGCGTATCTGATACTAATGTAGATATTCCCCTCATGAATTGTCGTTCTGAACAAAATTATTTGGGTGACATTTGCTTATTGCAGAAATATTGTATGCAGCTAGTGGTTTATGCATGTAACTTGAAGAGTTACCTATTTAAAAATATTGTCCACAGCATTTACATTGTATTTAAATATTTTATTTTTATTTTCAAAGAAGTTTTTCAATCTTGGGTGTTAAAAGGGGGGCACTATTTGGAATATCGATCCTGTTTGTATATATGACTTCTTTTGCACGCTACTGAGTGCATCTAAATTTAGATCAGAGAGTGCTTTAGAGTTTTATTAGATTTTCTGTAATAGCGATAACTTTATCTTTTGTTGTTCGTAATTGCATCAAGATGTATATATTTTAATCTTAGAAAATACATACTGGACTATAGTTTATGATATTTTTCTACAGAACTCTTTGGTTTTGAATAAAATGATTTTGAAGGTTTATGTTAACCGTATAAATTAAAGTCTTCTATGATCAATTAGTGTGACATAAAGTAGCATTAATAATAAAAGTTTTAAATTTTGCCTCAAGCTTTTTAAATTTTCGACTACAAAAACGATATCCAGCAAATACCTACTATTTCGTTACCTTCAAAGCAACAACTTCACTATTATGGAAACTCATTTAAAAATTTACTTATTTTACACTTATATCTTGGCCAGCATCTTACAAATTTTGTAGTCTTAATATTAAATCTAAAACATAATTATAAACTTATAATCAATAGTAAAAAAATATAAGTTATTGATATTAATATCAAAATGACTACAAATATTTAATATGTATTGTTTAAAGAGACCAAATAAATATCGGATGCTGTTTTAGTTTAAGACGAAAGAAATATGACCTGCTTAAAAGGTTATTGTAGGTTTTAAATACAGAGAAATGCATTAGTCTCAGTGTAGCTTTGGATAGGGTTATTTGATATAATATTTATGATTTTTAGAAGTTTCTTTTCGATGGTAAAACATCTAAAATAATTTTTTATATAAAATATTTATAATCCATCATCAAAATATATTTAGGCAGTCCAGTATCTGGAAAACAAACAAAACATGTCCATAAAAGACCACTTTGAAAAAAACATTAAGCTTATGAAATGCGAATTTCAATTTTCATCGCCCACCAACGTCAATATTTTCTTATCACTTGTGCATGCAATGGCACTGCATCCGCAGCAAATTCACAAGAGGGTTGGCGAAACAAAAAAATCACGCGGCGGACTGTAACAACAAATAGGCGAAGTGCATGTGCGTGCTTGTTTATAAGGAACGGCAAAACATTTGGGTGGCGCAATTTCAACATTTCCATCAACATTTTGGCGTTTCCTTCCGCCCGTGCGCGCACCCACTCTAGACTCGAGTTATTTCGGTCCACCTCGAAAACAATCCGTCCGTCGGCTGTCGTTTGCCCAACCGGCGATTAGATTCTAATTAAAAACTGCATTGTCATCAGCTGACACCCGGCAGCAAGCTGTGTGTAAAAATAACTTAAAACTTTGTTACTACATCAGAGTATTTAAGAAAAATTTGAAGGATTAGGTTTAAAGAATGACATCAAATAGGAGGATGTGGGTGGTAGGAATGATTGTAATATTGGGCAGATCTTTTTCTAAAAGTGGCTTAGGAAGTAGAAGTAATCAAATAATATTGTTCTAGTCCCATACAGAAAGATTTGGATTTAAAGGGTTTTGACTTTGTAATGTAAACTGACCAAGTTGTAATATTACTTAGATTTTTAAACTTCTGAATAGTTTCTTCTTCGAATTATTTATTTTTTTTAATCATCAAATGCTTTGATTTCTAGTTTCAATTGTCTCTTTAAATGAAACTTTTTAAATTTTATAAATGATTTTTAGAAAGTTTCAACACTTTTTTCCTATAAATTTTTAACTGTTTCTTTCTTAAAAATTGTTATATTAATTATTGTTATTTCATAAAATTTAAAATCTAGGCAATTTTGATAGCAAATTTTCAAGATTATTTTCTCATTTTATTTAGAAAATTGTTTATATAAAAACTGTTTTAAGAAAATATTTTAAAGTGTTGATTTCAATCACTTTAAAACAGTTTTTATATAAACAATTTTCTAAATAAAATGAGATTTGCTGAAAAATGAATCTTGAAAATTTCTGATATATTTTAGCTACTGATGAATAAAGTGTTTTTGTTAAAAAAATTAATGTGTTTTAGTACGAGGAGTAGTAGTTTTAACTATTGGCTGTTAGTTCTTACATAATTGTTGTAAGATAACGATGCAGTGCTCGGAGAAATCAATTTTTTTTTCAATAACATTTTTAATATATTTATATATTGTTTTGTGGAACTTCTTTAATGATTTATTTCATTTAAAGTATCTGATTCATTATTAATTTCATTTATCATCATAATTGATTAGTAAAAAATATTTTTTTATAGAAATGTCTATATTGAATATTGATTTAATACGCTACAATCTATGAATAGTCGACGGTTAGCTATATTAATTGTAACAATGTAGTAAACAGACGATTTTCGATTCCTTTTGTAGGGAAAGAAAAGAAAAAAAAACTGTAAAAGGCCAATATGTGCAGGTCCTATTGTAAATTGCGGTGGAAGGTAGAGGATAATAGAGAAAATAGAAAGGGCATTAAAACTGCCCCGAAACCGTCACGTGAAACAACAATCATGCAGTCCATTTCTTCGGATCGGGCTCGATTTAAACCTGATGGACACTTTTAGTAACAATCGGTAGCTTAGCGCGTTATTTTTTCAGACCCCGCTGAAAAAACAAAATAACCGTTTTATTATGTTTTTCCTTCCATCCCGAATATCCCTCTAATTGGCCCCCCGACGGCCTCCCCCCGCCGTTCGAGCCCCCGCCATCCGCCCATTCTCTTTATACATACAACAGTTGAATATTCATCTGTGGAGGCGAGGGCGTTTGAGTTTGAGATAACTGTTAGTTCAAAGCGGCTAATTAGCATATCAAAATGGGTGTGGATGTTCGCGGATGAGCAAGTTGTATTGTCATGGAGATGTCTCTATTATCAACGCCAGTGCAGACCACTGGCACCTCTCGATAGCAGAACAGCACGACCGCAAAACCGAACGTACAATACAACGATCTCCCGGTTGATTCCCTGCACTATGTGGAATAGAAGTTTCAAAAAAGGGAAATAATCATCCGGTAATCCGACCCACATTCCGGCCGGCACAATGAAGGATTATTATGGCCATGTATTGATTTCATCAATTTTTCTTCTGAAATTTACCGTATATAGAAAATGATAAAATATGTACTTATGGTACTTACATTTACCTTATAATATAGTTTAAGAATTAAAGGTATTTAATAAACACCCGATAATTCAATTAATCTTAATATACAGGGAGTTAATCTGAAATGGTTAAACCATAGTTTGCTAAGAACAGTTACTTTATAGCTTCGATAATAACAACAATTGAAAATGAGAAATTAAAAATTTGTATACGAATAAAATACTTTCGTGAGTTGCACGTTTAAATAAACTTGGAAATATTTTTTAAAATTTCAAAAAGCAATGGTCACTTCATAGTGTGAAACAAGTATTCGGGAAACTTACGAATTTTCTTTTCGATTTTCTTTAAAAAAAATTCTATACAGAATAATGTTGACCTAGATGTTTGAAAAAGTTAAGTGCATGGAAAAGGAATAATAAATTTGATCAAGGAGACAAACGTCTTTCCAGGGTAAAATGTGCAGTTTCGTACCCAAAGCTCTTGTAGCTAATTAAACAATTATTATAAAGTTTATAGATCATTAAAGGTTTCCATGTTTCATTTTGTCAATGTTATAATTGGAAGTGAGTGAACGTGAATGTGAACGTATTGTGCTCGGCTTTTTCTTCTAGAATTAGTGGTAAAGTTAAACAAACAAATCTTCAGTTATACATCTATAGACCAAGAAAAAAGGTGCTACCCCATGGTATTAATTTTATTAATGAAATAAAACAACACAGTTGGGAGGGTTTCACATTTATTGTTGTTGTATTTATGAAGCCACTGTGTGGCGAAACATGTTGCAGTGTTCAACAATAACTGTGTGTTGTTTTACTTCAATTTGTTATGGAGTTTCATCATGTATCCGACTCGTCAATTCAAAAATTTTATTATCATTGCTTATTTGTAAAAGATCTATTAATTTGTTTTACCATACATAACACTATCATCATGTCATTGTGCTTTAAGTGCAAGAGAAAAAATGTCCAAAACCCTATTGAATGTCTTAAATGTAAGTCTGTTTCTAATCGGAGCTGTTAAATTGCTAGAAGAAATCTTGTCCATTAACTGGCACTGAAAGTCGACTTCAGCCCGAGCTGCACGAAAAACAAGAGTTTAAAGCAGAATTGACATAGCTTACTAAGAATACACATCGCTTATCTACCATGGCTACGACAAATAAGGACAATCATTCAGAAATTGCTCTTGTCAACATAAATAAGTTAAATTTAAATATGAAGCACAATATTGCTTACATTGATATCACTAAGTCACATTACATTTTTTAACAAATTTTGTGAACTCATAAACTTTACAATGTCTTAATCATTATTTAATGGGCCATTACTTTTAATTTTTAGTTTATTTCACAGAAATAAATACGTTCAAACTAGTGTTACTTTGATAGCCTTGCTATGTTTAACACGCAAATTATTTTTGTATTATTCACTGACTGCCGAGGTATTAGCCTGGAAAGTAGTTGTTTCAATAAGTGATTTGTCTTGTAGTCTTAATAAAACTCATTGTTGTAGATTTACGAATTGTTTTTGTGTTTTTCTAGTTATTAGTTAATTTTCTACAACGTAAAGAATTTTAATACGGTTTTATTTGTATTTAATAATGTATATTAGTCATTTATCCATGATTGTTCCTGAGCACCAATAAAATTGATGATTTTATGCATTCGGTTAATTTAAGTAATTATAATATTATAACTGTTGTTGAAACATGGCTTAACTCTAAGTTTTATGATAATGAATTTCGCATAAATAATTTTACTCTTTATAGATCTGATCGCTCATCATCAACCAGCGATAAATGTCGCGGAGGAGGTATATTAATTGCTATTCGTAATTCACTAATTGCACAGCTTATTTCAATTGAACAAAAGCCTGTTGAACAGTGCTTTGTTTTGTTTAAGGTTGGCATTCGTAAATTAATAGTGGATGGGGTTTACATCCCTCCTAACTCTTCATATGATAAATACCAAGCTCACACTCAAACAGTTAAATTTTTATTTGATACATATTCTGACTCAGATTTTTTTATCTTCGGCGATTACAACCTTCCACAGCTTCAGTGGTCATTGGATAATTGCAATTATGATTGTGAAATAGGTTAATAAAAGGATTAATTGAGCACTTGGTTATGTTTTACTATTTTTATATTTCTCCGACTAGTTTCAACCAAGTGCTTAATTAATCCTTTTATTAGCATAAAAATGTTTCACCACGGGTTAAGTGAGAAGTTAATTAATCATATTGTGAAATAGGTTCTGGAAATAATTTATCGGCATTTTAATTGAAACATTAATTAAGTTACATTAACATGTCTCAAATCAATACCATACCGAATAGTAGAGGAACTCTCTTAGATCTATGTCTAATATTGAAATTCTCATTACTATGGTTACGAATTCTGCATGGAAATTGAATCTGCTACAAATAATTTAGATTACGTTGAATCCATATTTGATTTTATAAATGCTGATTACCTCAGAATTAATTATATTCTAGGTATAGTTAACTGGGATATTATATTCAATGGTAATGACATTGATAGTATGACTAATCGCTTTTATGATATTTTGTATGATGTTATCAATTGCAATGTTCCTATTAAACAAATTAAATCAACAACATATCCAAAATGGTTTAACAATACCTTGATATAATTAGTAAAGCAGAAGAAAATTACAAGAGTAGTAACAGCTTAGTTGATTATACATTGTATAATTCTTATTTTCAGAGAGTTCAGGGTGGTATATGCAAAAATCCTCGCGATATTTGGAAATTTATTAATAATGCCATGGCCAGTAGTGGTATTCCTGCATATATATCCTTCAAGGACAAAATATATGTTGAAGGCAGCGATATTGCAAATGCTTTCGGTCAATACTTCTCTAAAGTTTATGCAAGTGCATCTAATAATGATCTGTTTGAATTTAAGGATATCTAAATCTGTCATTTCTGAACAGTTACAGATATCATTCGATGATGTTTTCAACGCGATTCAATCTCTTAACAAGAGGTTTACTTGTGGGCCTGATGGCATACCTGGTGATTTCCTGTGTAGGTGTGTCTGTACTCTGTCAAAACCTTTACATACCTTATTTTCTACTTCTATTAAATTAGCTTGTGTTCCAAGTGTTTGGAAGTTCAGTTTTATCTCAACTCTTTTTAAGACTGGGGATAGAAAATGTGTTGAAAACTATCGCGGGGTGCCATACAATCAACAATCCCTAAAATTTTTGACGATTTGTTAACCAGACAAATAATCCATACGTCCAAACATTTATTCAACACTCAACAACATGGGTTTGTGAAGCGTAAATCTACTACAACCAACTTATTGTTATTTCAAGATTTTCTTAATAAAAAAAAATATGTACAAGTTGATGCCATTTACACCGATTTTGCGAAAGAATTTGACAGTGTTCAGCACTCTATATTGGTTTCAAAGTTATATTCCTATGGATTTCACGATTTAACTGTGAGGTGGATTAAAAGTTTTTTAGAAGGACGTCGACAAATTGTTAAGATTAATAATTTTACATCTAATCCAGTTCAGGTACCGTCTGGTGTACCTCAAGGCTCCCACATCGGACCTATTTTATTTCTCATTTTTATTGATGATATTTGTAATTGCTTTATATATTCGAATTGTTTACTTTTTGCAGATGATTTGAAAGTGTATCATTGTATTGACGATATTTCTAATTGTTTTGATCTACAATTTGATTTAGATAATCTATTCAGTTGGTGTGCCAGGAATAATTTGTTTTTAAATATTAAAAAATGTAAATAAATAAATAAATAAAATGAAATTAAAATTGAATATTATTGAAATCCCGGATGTCTATAATAGAAACAAAGGCAAAAAAACTACTTAGATCTCCAGTTTCACAAATGGCACTTAAGAGGACGGACATATAAACTGATAAATAAGAACTCGACCACAATAGCAGCTCTGTGGAAAATCAGAAAATACATTCCAGACAACACAAAAAAATCAGTTTACAACGCATTATTTACAAGCGACATAAATTATTTATCTGCTATATGGGGAAACACTATCAAGCAAAATAAAGGAAAACTGCAAAGGCAACAAAATAAAATATTAAAAATACTATACATACTCGACAAAAAGACAAGCATTAAATATCTATACCAACACACACACGAACTAGAATAATAGAATATAACAACATATTACTAGCATATAAAATACAACACAACTTAATTAAAACACGAATTAAATTCAAAACAAACAAACAAGTACACAATTACAAAACTAGACGGAAATCAGACCTCAGAATTAATAAATATAACACCAGAAAATACACGCAACACCTGACAACAGACATAATACACAAATACAACAACTTATCCACACAAAAATAAAAAATTATTTCCGTTTAAACTCAAAATAAAAAGCAATCTGATAAACAACAAAATCAAATAAAGAAACTAATCCAAGAAACACAACTAGGTATCCTTCAATACCGATAGCACGCGATCGGGTTTGGACAAATGAATCACGAGGTGAGAACCGAGGGATGGAAACCATAGGACACTGCAGAGAAGATTTGTAATATTATTTCTTTAATAATATAAATAAATTATAAGTTAACTCTGTAACTGTCAAAAATAAAACACGTTTAATTTATATAAATATCATGGTTACACTTTAAATAGATATGAAGAAATAGCTAACCATTTAAAAGCATATTATGAAATCATCAACAACTTCCTCATTTTAATCTAAATATTTTTAATTTTTCCTCAAAAAAAACCAGTAGCAATTATCCAATTTGGTTTTTCAATGATTAATTTTTAGGTTAGAAGAACATCCTTCAAGAGTGAACTCCGCCTTTCTGCTTGCTGACGAAATTAGTTGCATGGATTTACTGTTTCATGTATTTCGAATCATATTTTTAAAGTAAGTCTGATAAAGTACTAGTAAATAAATAAATTAATTAATTAAGAAGAAATACAATTAGCATGTTAACTTTAAAAAAAATGGCTGCCGATGAATATGTAGTCTATCTCGAAACGTGAAATTCCATAGAATAACCAAATTTACTTTCAATGAACAAGTGCCCCAATATTGTTTATTCACTGAATGAAGTATATAATGAGGAATATTCCTTTGGTAAGAACTCAATCTTTGATCCTGATGGCGTTCTAGCAATACTTTTATCAAAAAGCATGTGTTCGTTATTGGAACCCATATTATATTTTAATGTTCACTTGTTGAAGATATGTTTCCCGTGCTTAAATCTGGCAAATAAATATGGCCCAAAATTACAAATCTTTGACAAGCCAATTTCAAAACAATTATTCCAACAGGCCAAGGAAGTAATTTAAGATATGCAAAATTGATTTTACCAAAGAAGATCTACCGTTACTTGAATGTATCCATGCTATCTGAGAAAAGGTATCAAACTGAAAGGCTTTAGCAAAGATAACAATTCACTTTTTAAATAACACTTGTTACTATACTTTGAATCATAAAATGTATCACGAAGTAATAGCCTTATTTAAAATAACAATTCCATCTAAATATCAAAAATTAGTGCCTACAGTTTCTACGATAGTGTTGTAAATTGGTACGATCATTTTTACCTTGTTGGCAACAGAATGTTCGAAATGAAAATTAAGGTATCAACTAGTATTCCTTAAGGTAGTCAGTGTGGTTCTTTACTATTTCAATTATAATGAATGATATTCTTTAAATTTAATGTTAAATCGGTTCATGATTACCAAAATCTTCAAAGAGATTCTAATAACATTTGTAATTGGTGTGGAATAAATGATCTAGATCTTAATATGATGTTATAAAACGTACTCTAAAACAAACGATATGATATAGAAGTAAAGAAATTTTCAAAAAATCTACTTTCAGAGATGGCGATTTTCTCCTGGAAGTAAGTAATTTTATGTAAATATAATAAGTTAGAAGATAAATATCGAAATTATCAAATCATAGTAAGCCATTGTCCATGGCGATATAAAAAGTAGTATAATTCAAATAATAGCATATAAGTAAAACCCTAGGATGATCTAATTTCAAAGTTGGTGCAAATTTGTTCTTTAAAATAGTATAAACCTACAAAATTAATTTTTGTATTAACAACAAGTAATGTATAAAAACAAACCGACTTTTAGAGCAACTACCATATTTTAAAAGGGGTAATTTTAAAGGCATAAATATATAAAGTAATTAATTAATTCCGATCTACAGTTTTACGATTTAAGAAATTCTGTTAGTTGTACCTTGCATATTCTTAACAAATATTAGGTTAGATAAATTGGACATGTTTCTCAGTTTTCCAAAGACTAATTCCTATAGAAAAGCCAGAAGTGTATAAAATTCTATGTAGCAACTGCAACAACGATAAATCGAGCTGGAGAATGGATGGATGAATGTAAGCAGAGATGGGCACATAAAAGCTGTCAAGAACATATCTTCTTCACCCCGTGTCGATCATTCCAGAAAAATTAGACACACAATCAATATCAATAATACCACTGCAATCTCAATACCAGATGATTCTTAACTATTGCCCCTACCTATTAGTCTATTTTAATAAAGTTCCTTACCCACTCACTTTAATTCTTCCAAGTAATCTCTGCTACATAACCTCCAATGACGACACTTTGATAATGGACGCATGGCCATAATAATGATATCTTGATAATTTCTCTGGAAAGTCAAGAATTATACAAAATATTATATTAAAAAAGATTTACTTTTAACAATAGAATTTTTTATAATGTTAATTCAATCGCCAAATTAGACTATTTTATAATTAACATTTACGATATTCCTTTTTTACTATTTGTCAGTCTGCTCTAACAATTAAACATATTGGATTGATGAGGCCGTTACTTGTTGAAACTCTATATTATCACTTAATAAAACACTGACGTAATGTAAGGTTTCAAAAAATCGTTTTATTGTTCTACAACAATTGTTTCGCCACACAGTGGCTTCATCAGGTAGATGACAAATATGGTTTTTATAATTTACAGTCATTGCTTACATATTATACAACTAGGCGAACAAAATAGGGGAGGGGGGAAACAATTGTTGTAGAACAATAAAACGATTTTTTGAAACCTTACATTACGTCAGTGTTTTATTAAGTGAATTAAACATATTTTTGTGCCCGCCTATTTTAATCCCTTCAGGTATTCCTAGCTATATCACATCTGATAATAAAACATTCATATCAGATACAAAAGTCCAAATCTTCGTTAGATAAGCTTGTTTATAATTTTAGAACTAAGAATCTGAAAGGTATCTGAAACTTTACTCAACGAATATCAGATGATAAGATGGAGGACCTCTTGATACGCGCTACCTAAATTGATTTTATTAAATAATATTAATTTCATATTAAGTTTTCTTTATCCATACTTTAAGAGTTATCAGAAAACTCTTATGACAAATTAATTAAATAACAGGAAAACGATATTTTTGGATTTTAATTGTTTATTTTGAACTAACAAATTCATCATATAGTATATACATAGAACTCATAAAACCATATACTATTTTGCCCTTCAGACTTTGAATTTTTTTTATTTTTCCAAAACCATTTTTTGTAGTTATGGATAGTTTTAATGTTAGTTCTGTGTGTACTTTAAGAGTTCAACAAAAACTCTGATGACATATTATTATTAACTAGGGAGTCTAAATGTTTAATTTCAATTGTTTATTTTGAACATATTTATCAAAAAAAAATACTGTAAATAAGAATGTTTTTGGACGTATTTATTTTATTGAATTACTTACTAAACTCATTAAATATATCCAGAAAATGGATTTTGGATCTTTTAGGAAAATATTTTTGGCAGTTCTGACTGATGTTTACTACAACTCTTAATGAACAATGCCAGTCATTATTTCAAATTTTAAACAAAAATTTTTATCTTTAGAAATTTAATGAAACGCAAAAATATTCGAAACTATAACATAATTTCCTTTGTTGTATAATTCTTTGTAGTCAAGAAAGAATATCAACTGGAAAAGAATAAATTAATAAATATTTAATATTGAATTAATCTGATAACTAAGTAACTCGTTGCAACATATATTAATCGATCGTATTTTTAGAATCAATTCATAAAATCTAATTTAGTTTATATTGTTTTGTACCGACACAGTTCTTCATGTTTTAAAAATCTCTATACCTAATGCCGTTATGCACAGAAGTCTTTAAAACTAAGGCAGATATGTTTTAAAAGATAAAGGATATGAAATACATATGATTGTATACAGCGATAAAATAGTTTTCTTTCTTCTAGGATAACAAACACATGGCGTAATCCTGTATGTTATGCTGTAGATATGATCTCTAATGTGAAAACATTCATTTTATGGTTTATATGTGCAGTATTACATTTTTATTTTATTCTTTATTATGAGGTATAAAAATTTTTTAATATTGCAAGCAACAACTTCTTTTCAAATATTAAAACCAAGGCATAAGTTTTTATAAAAAATTAAATAAAGGACGGTCTGACTTTCTAAATAAATGGTGAAGGCGCCAAGCTAAAAAATGTAAAGATAACTCTAGATAGGCCAATCTAATGTTCTATTTGGAAAAATAAACACTTGTGTAAAGAATCCTAGAACTAAATTACAACTGATCTTTTAAAAAATTAACGGCGTTTTCAAAGATAGTTATTTCTTTCTCTGTTTGTATTAATTTAAGGAATTTGTAAAATTAAGAGTAATTGATTTGATTTTCTTTGAATTTTATTAAATAAATTTATATCTACGTAGAAAAAAGAACTTTTGTATAACCAATATGATTTACGTCCACCTTTCATAAACACGATTTAGTCTTCGAGACACTGTATCGTAAACAGCTTGTATTTTTAACCGGAGAAGAAAGCTGATTCAGCGCACAGTCTCGTAAATTGTTACCCAGAAGGATTAACCGCACGTACCCATAAATTATTGCCCGCGTAAATATTTTAGAGAGCATCATCAGAAGGCGCGTATTTTCGGAAATGCATAAACTCGCCCGTGCATTGTTTGAACTGGGTTGACTTACAACGTACACAAATCGAACAGTAAAGTATGTCTTCCTCCTTCCTCTTCAAACATTGTGTAGGTTCGGGTACCACCACCAGTCGGTGCAAAATAAATACTCGGACCGTTTTACGATAATAAATAAATGGGGAGCCACGCTGGGCCCGTTGATGGGATGTTGAGACTGTGTGGCAGAGAAAAAAATAAATAACTTTTGGGATAACAATATTTTTCAAGTTCAAGATCGGAGAGTGGAAAAAGAGCAGGGAAATGCATTGATACGTATTTTCGTAGGTTTTGAAACATCGCACTTGTTTCATGTTGGTATTTTTGACTCGTATTTCAGAAATTAATATCAACTAGTATAAATAGTTGAAAATTATAGACAGGAATTTTAAAAATTCGGTATTCACCTGCCTGATTAAGCCAATGTATAATGAAACATGTTGCAGTATACAACAATAAATCTGTTAATTAATAAGACAAATAAAATCTCCATGAGCATCTCTGCACTTATGTTTTACATTAAATGTCTCATTATTAATTATCATTATTAATACACTACGAATTTAAATATTTAATTTGAAAAAATGTGTTGTTTTATTTTAAATGTTTGGTAATTAATAAACTTGTTACGTAATTATATCAAGTGAACTGATTGACGAGGCACTTAGTTGAAAATCCATATTACATTATCCATATTATATCAAGTGTTTAAACTACTTAAGGATTTAATTTAACCTAATTAGTGTATTAATTAAGTATTAAAAATTTTATTAACCAATGATATGTTTATAATTGGAGTCAATTAAACGTGTGTTTGTTCGATAGTATTTTCGGACCTATCCCAATATTCCGGCCGGTTTTAGTGTATTAGTAATTATTTGACCCACTATATTTACACTGCGTGTTTAAACTGGCTCGTTGGATGTTTACTGTACAAACAAAGAGTGTCAGTTGATACAGAATTGGCCCGCCCGTTTGCCATTGAGATATCAACACGTCTTACAGGTGCTCCTTAGAAAATATCATAACGGATATCACAAGTAAATTTAGAATAGTCGTTAAGGTGGCACTACCTGTTAATCGTTGACTTATAATTAATTATAATTGCACTTAATAAAATACATAAAATATGTATTACAACCGATTTAATACGAATTACATAGTTTTAGAAGTCATATCTACACTATTAATATGATTTGATCAGGAAATTTAGTTTCTCGAAATAATTTAGGTTTTAAATTGAACTCATTTGCAAATTATGTCTCAAAAAAACTCACATTAGTTGAAAATGAAGAATACGTATAAATAAATATATCGCCTGTTAATTTTAGAACAATGAAAAAGCTCTTTTATTGAATTTTCCTAAAAATAAAATGAGACATTTGTTTGTTGTTAAAATTCACTTAAAATTAATACAAATTCCTAGTAAGTCTCTTTCATTATCAGGAATTAATAAATTATATAATATTGTAAATATAAATGGTTATTTGCTATATAAAACTTTTAAGAAAATCATCAATGATAATTTTAGTAACAAGTAAGCTACTAACAGACTAATGTTTATATTTAATCAGAAGATTTTCAGGTTCTATTTATTTATTTCTTGAAAACATAGTATTTACATGAATTAAATTAAATTACAAATAATTAATATTGCTAGATAGTTATTTTGTCTATAAAAATTATAAAGATGCACAACAATGGTCTCAAAATTATACACTTTAAATAGCAGCAACAATTATACAGAATACGCACACATTAATTCCTATTTACGCACATTCTACAATGTATTGATTATTAGATCACTAGCTGTAACTTGTCGTTGATAAGATGGCTCTTCTGAATATCAAAATTCCTCATCATCCTTAGTTGACTGCTTTTCCATAATTGGTATGATGAAAATTCTCACGAAATGTTATGTTATTTCTTGTGTTGGATGGTATATTAAAAGAAATACAATTGAGCAAGTCGTGGCAATATATCAAATTAGTTATAATCAAAACTTTGGTGCGAAATGAAATTATTTATTTGTTTGATTAAACATACAATGTGGAAATTATTTCATGTGAACAACAAGAGCATAAATATTCAGGACCTGGTCAAAGATCTGAATAATCTTTCTCTCACTGAAACGATGTGAATAATACGTAAATATTGTAAACTTAGTTTAAAAACTTTAAAAAATTCAGTTTGGTATTTATAGTCATTTTTGGACAACTAGAAGAAATTGTCTAGTTTAAGGTAATTCATTGTGACATTGTAAATAAGGTATAAACACTTATTCTGAATTATTAATTAATCTCTGGTTATTGAATTACAAGGTTGTAATTCCATTTTTTTGACTCATTCTAATCGAACATTCATTTGAGATATTACAAACAATAACTTTATTTTATAATCTAGACAGATACTCCAAAATATGGATACTTTAACGGGCACCTTAAAATTCTCAACAATGTGTGCGAAAGAACGATATTCATGCCCAAAGATCAAATGATAACTAACTACGACCTCAAGTCAACAATTGAAGTGGCCAGTTACAAAAGAAAACTTTATTGAAATAAATTTACAATCACTTTCTTTATCATTATAATACATTATAATACATTTCTTTACTATGGCCCCATCTTCTCTCATCTATTCTACTACCATTTTACACCCTTCCAGCCATCTCACATCCACTCACTTACATTCCTCTGCCAAGTATACCCACGTAGCCTTCTCTTCCATGCATAACACACATTCCCCGTATCGTTCTCCAATCGACGACTTCCTTCGCATCTCGCTCTCGCCATGATTACTTTCTCCTCTGTCCTCAGTTTGTCCCGCTCTAGATATCTTGGCTTGCTCCTATGTATCTGCCACCTATAACATCCTTCATTGTATTTACTCTTTCTTATCTGTTCCTGTCTCTTTTGTCTCTCCACCTCTTTCACTTTCTCGTGTACCCATCCTGCCACATTTACCCCTTTCTCCAACCATTCCTTTACCATCACCTCTGACAACCACACTCTTACCTTCATATCATACCCAGCCACACTCTCTTTATCGCCTCACTCCACACACTCTCTCTATTCGTTTCCTGAAGCAGTCGATTCCTCTACCCCTAACATCTGCCTCAGGAAACACCGCTGTTCACTCTCTATTCTTTCATACATTCCTACCCCCCATACTTGCACTCCGTATAACAAAATAGTTCTTACACACACATCCCACAAGCCACATGTCACACTCATTGCTCCTTTCATCCAACTTCCCCATTTTTCTCTCACCATGCCCCACGGCTTTCTTGCCTTTCCTTGCCCCCATATTGCCTGCTCCTCATATCCTCCCCTCCTCTTTAACATTAAGCCCAACTACTTAAACATTTTCATTCTCTCTACCAATTCTCTCTTCCACTTTTATTCTTTTATCCCTTCCTATATTCCCTTATTTCTTAATATCATCCATTTCGTCTTTTTAACATTCACTTGCAAATCTCCATGTATCTTTCCACTCTCTTTAACATCCCATTCATACCTTCCCATTCCCTCGCCATTAGCACCATGTCGTCCGCGTACCTTTCTCTTCCCTATTACCATCCCTCCATCCTGTCCTTTTCTCAGTACTTCTTCCAAGTCCCCGATGTATATATTAAAGAGTACCGGGCTCATCGGACAACCCTGCCTCAGACCCTTCAACATCCTAAACCTTTTCGAGCATTTCCCTCCGACCTTCGCACGCCACGTTTCCTCATATATTCTTCTTATAAGCTCAACCATTCCTCCACTCACGCCTCATCTTCTCAGTCGTTCTATCATCCTTTCTCTCGATACCGAATCATGCGCTGTTTTTAGGTCCAAAAACAAGCCAAACCTACTACCTTTCTCTTTCAACACTCGTTCCCCCTGGCCAGGGTGCTCTCAAATCTCGTCTCTTCTTGTTGTACTCCCTCTTCATTCTTGTTCCCTGTCAGTATCTATGACCGTATTGGCCAGTGATCAGAACTCTCTGCTTCCTCCACCTCCATCCGCTCACCACAGTTACAATGCTCCTCAATAGTTTGGTTCACTGATAATGGAGTCAGAATCGGCATCACTGGCCTTCGATTTGGCTTATCGAGGGCTTTGGGCCGATCCCCATCCATATTTCAGGCAGAAATCGAGGCCTTGAACACATGCGCCCAAGTATGTGTAGAAAGGGGCTACAACAAAAGGAGGATATGTATATGCTCAAACAGTCAGGTTGTATTAAAGGCAACAAATTCACCTATATTTAAGTCTAAATCTGTCTGGGAGTACAAACTATTCCTAAAGCAGCTGGCCAGGAATGACAGAGTTAAATTTCTCTGGGTTCCAGATTTTGCTGGGATTAAAGGCAAAGGACTCCAAAACTCTATTTGTTGGACCAGAATCGTATAGTGGAATAATTAAAATCCGCATTAAGGTGATGATTCAGGAATTGGATAATACTGCCAAAAGTGCTCACCTGAGGAGCTCGTCTGGCTTGTGGCAGGCGGAAACGTTTATCGCCTTCTCTGTCGTAAGATCCGGAAATATTTAGAAATTTTGATATTGTACCAAACAAGAAGTAACTTAAATTATGAACATACAACAGCATTTAATAAGGGCGTATACATCAGAACAGTCTTGTTTAATAAAAAAATTCGGGGATGTACTTTGGCTTAGTAAATTAAAATTAAAAAGCAGTTGTTAACCAAGTGGATTACTGAAAATATTATTTAGCGGAATAATGGTGATCGTCTAATTTCTTTTAAAATGTTTAAATTTTATGATATGTATCTTGCAAAACATCAAACAATTGAGTATATGAAAAACTATTGCTGGACCACAGTTACAAAATTACTTCTCCGGTACATCATCTCCGATATATTACACCAAGGAAGGCAACATTAAATAGTGGTCAGGATAGACGTCAAAAACATGTACATACAGATACTATAATCCTAAAAATAAATTCTTTTCAGATCTACACTACACTCAATCCCTTGGAAGAATATTAGCTTGGGTAGTATAGTAGTAAACAAACGTTGGATCATTTTTTGGCAATCATCGTTAAATCTACAATGCAACCAGAATAGTTTAATACGTTAATAAAGAATACCTAGATAAGAAGTGCTTAACATAATCAATTTTACCACAGAATTAAAATGATAGGACTTAAATTTAGTGCTAGAATTACCATATCATGGGACATACTACATAATTATCAGTGAAATCGAGTACATATTTAACAATAATAACCTTCTGGAGACCCCAATATGTTAAATTCAATATAATGAAGAAGGAGACATAATTACTTTGGTTACCACTTTATTTTAATTTGCACGTAACTATAATTTCAACTATCAACTAAAATTTATCAAACATAAAGTGCAAAATCTGACCTATTTATACAAAACAGTTAACTAGGTCAGATTTCGTAACTTTAAAACACTTTATGTTTGAAAATTGAGTTAGTTAAAAGTATATTCTCGTATAAATTAAATTAAAGTGGTAAAACAAAGTACAAAACATGCCGCTTCTTCATTATATTCAAGTGGTACCATAGTGTAAACGCCTTCACAATTAAACATTTAAATTCAATAACTTAACAAATACCACACCATCAAAATAGATAAGCGTTCTACCAAATATTTATCTCTGGCTATAAAAAGCGTTACAGGCATTTTATAAAAATGGCGTTGTAGTGATTTTCTGTATCTTAATGTTTAATAAAGATTTGTACATTATAGAGTCTATCTTTAAGCGCTTCATATCTTTAAATTTAAATAAAACAAAGTTTGTGTGAGACATCATCAAATTTTTTGGTTTGTTTGAAAGGCTTATCGATGTCATTTTGTATGTATCATGTATCTCTATCGCGGCTTCGCTGGGTGGCGCGCACCTGAAATTTTCCATGACTCTAGCGCATAAATTAGACTGAATTTGACCGATGGCATGGGTTATGTTGGCATTAAGAGCCGTGATTTGTGGCTTATTTGCATAGACCTGGATTTTAAGGAAACCCCACAAGAAAAAGTCTAATGAGTAAAATCGCACAAACTCAGTGGCCGGTTCACATCACATCCATGCCCTTAAATTGCTCGTGCAGAATGTCCCATGTGGCATGAGCAATGTGGCATGTAGCGCCCTCTTGTTGAAACCACATGTCGTTGGTGTTTGTTTGAATGGCCCTAAAGTAGAAGTACGCTTCGTGTAGTAAAGTAACATAAATTAGCTGCTGTGTGGAAATAGATAATCTTTTACCAAACCGAAATATAAAACCTAATGTTTGCATGGCTTTACAACAGGTGCTATCGATGTGTTTGGCAAAAGAGGGACGATAATCAAAAGTCACGCCAAGGTCATTAATATATTTAACTGGCGAAAGAAAATTTCCATTAATATAATAATTGCCTTCAGATATGTGTTCTCTGCCAAATGATATTGAGTAACACTTGCTGATATTTAGAAATAGACAATTATCACAACACCATCTCTATATATTATCAAGGTCAGTTTGAATTAAAACATAGTCTAATGCACTGTTAATTACTCGAAATATCTTTAGGTCGTCAGCGAACAAGAGCAAATTACAGTGAATAACCTATGAGGTAATGTTAATAAATAATAGGAACAACATTGGACCACAGTGGGACCCTTGAGGAACACCAGATGTTACCGCAATAGCCTCAGATATACAGCTGTTTAATCTGACAAATTGCTTTCTATTGCTGAGGAAGCTATATAGCCATTTCGTAACTGGAATACCGAATCCAAGATGCTTAAGTTTGCGTATCAAGATGGTATGGCAAACGCGATCAAAGGCCTTTGTGAAATCAGATTGCGTCAACTTGTTTACCAAATTCAAATGCCTTTAACAGAAATGACTGATATAAAATCAAATTAGTTAAAGTTGATCTACCTTCTTGAAAGCCGTGTTGCTCATTACAAATTACCTGTTTACATGCCCACCTCAACGGAATAGCTATTAATTTATCAAATAATTTCGGTATAACTGAAGGTATAGCTATACCTCTATAATTAGTAACATCTTCTCGGTTGCCTTTCTTATGCATAGGTGTTATATAACTAGTCTTCCAAGCTTCGGTGAATATATCTAATTCTAGTGGTGCACTAAATAATATGTACAATGGAATGAAAATAGAATATATACAACGTTTTATAAAGTAGGCTGGCAAATTATCAGGTCCAGAGCTGCAAGAATCAGGTCACAATTGTATGGCATTAAATATGTCTTCAACATTGACACTAAACTTATTCAAATCGACAACACTATGTTTAGGTTGATAATTAACATGTGGCGCTTCAGAAAAATATTCAGCAAACAAGTTTGCACATTCTTGTCCCGAGGCACTAGATTTACCGTTCAATTTCATAACTTTATGATAACTGGCCGTTTTCCTTGTTTCGTTGACGTATGTCCAAAAAGATCTTGAGTTTGCACTAATTTTATCTTCGACTTCTTTCAAGTAAACGCCATACAGTTTGTCACTGAGATCCTTGCATTGGGTTCGTAATGACTGAAACTTAACGTAATCATTTGCTGAGACACTAGATTTGTATTGAGAATTAGCTTGCTTTTTTTGCTTGATCAGAGTAATTAAATTCTTACTATACCACTTAGGGTAAGATGATGACCAAATCCATTTTATATAAACATATTTATTTAACGTGTATTCAATTATGTTGTAGAATTTTATATTATGGTCCGATAGGTATTCGTCCCATTTTATATTTGATAAAAAGACATTAATATCAACATAGTTTGCAGGTTTAAAGTCATATACAAAGCTATCAAGCTCAAGATTGTTTAGAGTTTCCTTGCCATTTAACGAAATCGTATACGCTATATGATGGGCACTGGGCGAGGTTATAGGATCCTGGGATATCGTAAATTCTAACGATGTAATGTTGGAAAATGCCAAATCCAAGAAAATTAAACGATTGTTGGGAATTGGATTTACTTGTGTCAGGTTTTGTAAAAGACACTCTGCTAAAAACTGTTCATGGGTAGATTGGTTATCGTCAGATAATATTGAATTTACTTCATTGCTCCAAATCACTTTCGGCATATTAAAATCTCCAAATAAAATATATTTGTGATTAGTATACTAGTTAAAGATATTATCAATACACATGCAATAATGTTAATACGTCGTTAAATTGGATGCAGGAGGAATATAAACCGCAGATATAATTAAATCAATCCCAACATGAACAAATACTGTCTCTAATGTAGATAACTGTATGAAATTGCTTCTTAAGTAAGACCGAACTGCAACTAATACACCGCCACCGCGACTTTTAGTACTTGAAATTGACGATTTATCACATCTAAAAATTGAAAAGCCATGAAAACCTAACTCGCTATTCTATTTATAGCGACTATATATTTATAGCAACAGTATCCTGCGCAATTTTATCATCAATTGAGCCAGATGGTTCCGGCAAATTGTATACCATAATGTTGTAGGACCTCTGTTGACGTTCTTCAAACTCCGCAACAATATTGGCTTGCGAGATAATATATTGTTGATCAACACGAGACGCATTTTCAATTTTCTCGAGCCTCTCTTTTATATTATTTATTTCACTTAATAGATTTTGCATGGCGGCTTGAAACGCGGCTTTGAATAAAGTGGCGAGTTCCTGTTTTAAGACGGATTTAATAGTCAGTTATTGAGTTTGAGGAGGCACTTTTTGTTCTTGGCTTGCTAAATAAGTCTTTTGGTAGGCATGTCGTGCAAATCCAGAAATCGCCGTTGCGTTTCTTATGTTTCATACCCAAGGCAGTCGGTGTGAAACCATTTATTACAACCACCTTGGAATTTAAGCGATTCTAATCGCGGACTAATATTTAATTTGCATTTTACAATAACAAAAATTACCACAATATTTCCGGTAAAAGCGAGACACACTATGCACTATGGTCTTTAAATCATTATATAGCTGAGATGTATATGAAATGCATAAGAGGGGGCTTAATATGGCACATGAGGCACACCATTTAAAATTTCAATTTTAACCGATTAATTTCTATTGCAGACCAATCTTTGATTTAATAAGTGACACTAATTGTTCAAGATTTATTCGGTCAAAGGTTTTAGAATAGAGTATTGCTACCAGAAATGTTATCAGTTTCTCATTTGCAGGTCAAAGACTTTCTCCAGAATTTTAAATTCAGTTTCTGTGCTATTTTTGCCAAAGGTACTATTAGTAACTACTTCCAGATGGACGGGACTAAGGACTGAATTGATTTATAGTAAACGTAATTTATTTTATGAGAATTGGAAAGCATATTTTCAATTTTGTGATAGATTTATAAAACTGATGAAGATTTAAATTCCTTGTAGCTGTATTATTAGCTGTTACATTTGAAAAGTAGGAATTTAATTAATTCTTGAATGTTGTCGGCGTTAACTTGGTGGTACATTTTAATAAGATAATTAAAACACTTTAACTTTGTTTTACCACAAAAAATATTTATTGCTGTGACTATAGTTTCGAACATTCACTGTTCATTATCAAACATAATGTTTGATAATTCACTGTTCATTATCAAACATAATGTTTGATAATGAACAGTGAATGTTCGAAACTATAGTCACAGCAATAAATATTTTTTGTGGTAAAACAAAGTTAAAGTGTTTTAATTATCTAGGAATTTAATTAGTTGAAATGCGTGAGGAGATGCCTTGGTATCGAATTCGATGCTTTTTAACTATGCTTAGATTCTTTAAACTATTCTGTAATATCTTTGAACTATTTTCACTTTTGATACGAGAGTTTAAATAGGCCAATAAGTTACATTGTTGCTTGTAGTATTCCAAGTCTTGTGAATTCGTGTGCGTTTGAATTTATTTAATGGTTTGTTTCTTGCATTAATAATTTTAAACTCTCTGTTATTTTTTTCCGTTTAGTTTTTGACGCGACAGTTACAGGTGCATGTAAGTCGAAGAGAGAAATAAGGTTGTAGGTGAACAATGTAACCATATCCTCGACATTCTCTTGATGAAATATATTGTCCCGGGGGATACTGCGCAGGTCTGAATTAAATTGATCCGTTAAAATACTTTTAAAATTTCTGTATGTACTTCTGTATTCGTCAGAGGGAGAGTTATAATCCGTTCTAATAGTATAGAATATTGGTAGATGATCTGATATATGCAAGTCTGTTACTGTACCATGGTTCAAGCTATTAAGAGATTATCTACTATCACCATATTCAAAAGTGATGAGTTAATTTAGGGCGTGTAGGTTCTGATATTATAAATAAATAAATTTAGACTCAAGAATTCCGTTGAGGGTTTCAACTGTTTTATTTGAAAAATTCAATTAATCAAAATTAAATTAAAATCGCCAAGACATATCGGTGTGAATGTTTTCCAGTTGAATAAGCTGCTCGTTTGCAAGATTGTATTTGGGGGTCTGTAAACCATTTCTAATGCAAGTTTAATAATATTAAGTGATATTTATATGAATACTTTTTCAATCAGTGTCGTCATTTTTTATGTATATACGAGTATGTATACACCCGAAATATATATTGCAACACCACCCCTCGAGTCTCTGTCGTATCTTAAATGGCTATATCCATTTAAATGAACCATATCGTTTGTACCACGCCTCGGGTAATTATTAGTATCCAAGTATTCTCACAATATATTTAATTTTGGCATAAGGGATCGTGCATTTAAACGCGGTATAGAGTCTCCGTCTAAAGGCAACATGTGGGTAAACATGGTCCCAAACGTAAAGGGTCCGCCAATAGGGACGCGCGAAGTTTGCGGGAAGGGTGCGGCCATGTTGTTCGAGGTAGAGCTGTCAAAGTTGCTGTTCAGTATATAACCCCAAATCACCATGGCAAGTTTGAGTGTCGAGCAGCACGTGCAAATTATTAAATTGTTTTACGAAAATGGGTCATCAGTTCGAGCAACGTTCCGCGCACTTCGCCCATTTTACGGTCGCGATGATCGGCCTGTAGAGTCGACTATCCGTCGATTGGTGGGCAAATTCGAGTCGACTGGTTCAGTAAACAACCAGCCAACAGTTTGGTGTGGATTTTGTGCCGGCGGCATCATCGGTCCGTACTTTTTCGAGAACGAAGCTGGGGCGGCCATAACCGTCAATGGTTGATAACCAACTTCTTTTGGCCTAAACTGGATGATATAGACACGGACGACATGTGGTTCCAGCAGGACGGCGCCACGTGCCACACAGCCCATGCCACAATGGACATTTTGCACGAGCGATTTCCGGACATGGTCATCTCGCGCGGAGGCGATATCAACTGGCCACCGAGATCGTGCGATTTAACGCCTTTAGAGTTTTTTCTCTGGGGCTATCAAGTCGCTGGTCTACGCCAACAAGCCTCTAAACACCGATGACCTCAAAGTCAACATACACAACGCCATCGCTCAAATTGAGGCCGATATGTGCTCCAGAGTCATCGAAAATTGGACCTCCCGGATCTGGGCTACCAAACGGAGCCGCGGTGGTCATTTGAACGATGTTATCTTCCATAGTTAATGGGGTCGAATACCCTTTCGAATGAAAAATAAATTTCGTTTCTACCTCACACACAACTTGTTTTATTCAATTTTAAAGTTCACGCGCCCTTATTGGCGGACCCTATAGTTCTTCTTTTTTAATAGCGTTTACTCAGAACGATGTGATGCCCATGCGCCATTTGTGCAGTAACATGAAAAATTAATGTCGGCCATAAAATAGAATTAAGTCGTTCGATAATTTTTTAACTTTCGACATGGATTACCTCAACAACAGTGAACCGATGAACTTTTAGCAATAAAGCACCATCAAAAACCTTATATATCGATAGTATACAGAATTTATTTGTGGCCGTAGTTCGCTTAGTGTTGAATAATTGCGTAAAGGTCATCAAAAATTGGTTGCTGTTTGAAAAAAATTAATAATGTCCATAAACTGATTTTGCTAGAACAGCATGTGACTTATCGTGAGATTGAAGCATCCTTGAGAATTAGTGGGACCAGCATACATTCAATATTGCATGAACATTTGGCTATTTAAAAAAATGTTCGCTTTGGATTACACATAATTTTAAAATCCCTCAAAATGCTCGTGTCGATTAGTGGAGAGAAATGCTCAAGAAATATGATTGCTGTGCTTCAGCACACGTCTAATATCATAACAGGTGACGAGTCATGGATTTATGCGTATAGAGTAAACATTAGTTGACTGGATGGGAATTTTAAGATGAGCCAAATTTAACAGAAGTTAATTATTGTTCCCTGTCAACAATAGCCATAGACTTAATTAGATCTGTTTTAGATCTTATCAGCGTAGTGTAGTTGGTAACCATTTTTAGCAAAAGCTGAACCATTAACACATTTAGTACGGTCTATTCTGAATGGTACACATTTGTTTATCAAAAAACTTAACCGCCGAAGAAGCATAATTTTCCACCAGAACAACGCAAGCTCTGACACGTCGGCTCAAACAAGAGACATTTTGAGAACATAAAGTATCAAATTGATGGATTATCCACCGCACAGCCCTGATTTGGCACCCAACTATATATTTAGGAGGTATCTCAATCGAAGTGGAAAAAGTGCTTCGAAACTCTGTTTCAGCGCTTCTGCATGCGCTGGAATAAAGTGTATTAATTTCAATGGAGAATATTTTGAAAAACCATTAACCCATGTACGATGATTAAGAAAATAATTTCTCCAGAACAAAATGCATAATCTATAATACGATTTGATTACATTTGTCTCTAAAAAAATATCTATGGATTTTTTCTGCTTCAACACCGGAAGTTTTACCTATTAACGATGCCATAGATGTAAAAATTAAATTAAACTTTCCTGCAAATTCGGCTTCCCGCAAGTCAAAAATCCATTTGAGAACTTCCTTGACTGTGCATGCATTATCTAATGGTAGAAGGTGTTGAGTCAGTTTGACTTTGTAGGCGTAAAGATGATGATCTTTAGAGATATTACGCCAAGGATTAGTGTTATAATATGATCTATTTTTGTACAGAACTAAAGTTTGTTTTGAAAGACATCTACGAGCTCATATTATTTAATTCGACCGAATATATGATTCACTTAGTCGAGACGTGGGTAAGGATAGAGGAATGGGAAAGTGTAAAAAGGGCGCTACTAGGGGGGTTTAGATGGTCAATTAAAGGGGCAGAAAAGAGTACAGGAAAAGGAAGGGCGAAGGGTGGGATGGTTGTGGGGACAAGGGATGAGTTAAAAGCGGGGGCTATAGAATTTAGTGAGGAGGTAGAAGGCATGGTATGGGTGAGTTGCTATCAGGGGCCGTGGAAACTGGAAATAGAAGTAGTATATGTGAACAAGAACTGGATTGAAGTGCGGAAGGAGTTAGACAGGAAAGCCAGCGAAGGGAAGAGATGTGTTGTGGAAGGAGACTTTATCGCGAGAATGGGAGAGATGGGGGGAGGGGTAATGATGACGGGGAATTAATAGAACGAACATCTCGAGACAAAGTAATCAATAGTGAGGAAAGGAGGATGGGAGATTGGATATTGGAGGAGGGATGGGATGTGTTAAATGGGTGTATAGAAGGCGATTGGGAAGAAAACCTATATTGTTCAACAGGTATCGTCAGTGATAGACTATGTGGTAATAAAGGGATACATAGGGGAATAGTTAGAAGATTGGAGGTGGAAGATGTGCTAGGGTCGGATCATCTACCAATATCGGTAGAAATATGGATGGGGAGGAAAAAAGAACAGCAGCAGGGGATAGACCGGTCGAAATTGGCAGACGGGACAAAGGAAATGGAAAGAATGGGTAAACGATTGGAGAAGATCAAGTGGAGTCAGGTAGAAAATATGGAAGAGATGGAGGAGGTTATAGAAGGATGCGGAAGAAAAATAAAAAGGTGCAACGGAGGGGGGTGCACATGGTTCGACGAAGAGTGTCGGGAGGCGAAGAGAGTAATAAGGAGGGCAGTAAATGAAGGGAGGCAAGAATGAAATATACGAAGGTATGCCAGGAATAGAAGGCGCAGGCTATCAAAAAAATTTCAGAGGATATGAGATGGTGCCAGAGCGAAATGGAGAGGTGGAGTATATTGAGGAGAGGAGAAGCACGGGGACAGAGGGAGGTATCTCTGCAGGACTTGAAAAATAAATGTTTAGAAAACTGCGGGGAACCGGTGGGGGTGGGGAGACGAGAGTGGAGAACAGTGGAAGAGGAGTTTACAGAGGAGGAGGTGGAAAAGGGTTTTCAAGAGGTGAAAGGAGGAAAGCGGCTGGGCTGGACGGACTGAAAGCGGATATGTGGAAGCGGATTGGAGCTGAGGGAAAAAGAAGATTTGGGCAGCTGCAGAATCAGATATGGAGGGGAGAAAAGAAGATTCCGGAAACATATCGTGTGGGGGTAATGTGCCCGATACACAAAAGTAGAGATAAAAAGGACGCGAGAAATTATCGAGGTATAACCATTATGTGTATCGGGTACAAGATTGTCATGACGGTGAAGAACCGGCTAGACGAGGAAGTAGAAGAAAAGGGTTTGTTGCCGGAATCGCAAGAAGGGTTTCGAAATCTTTACGCTAAGAAAAGTGTGTATGCGGTATTTCCGGATTTGAAAGCAGCATATGATTCAGTGCCGAGAGAAAGGTTGATGGAGTGCTTGGAGAGGAGAGGTGTGAACAAGGTAACAGTGGAATGGGTGAGAGGAATGTATGAAGAAACATGGGGGAGAGCAAAGGTAGATGGAAGGGTATCGGAAAAGTTTAGAGTATGGATGGGGGTGAGCCAGGGATGTCCGCTTAGCCCGTTGCTCTTCAATTTATATATGAGTGAACTAGAAGAGGTCCTGAGAAACGGGCAAGCGGGAGGGATTATAATAAGGAAAATGAAGGTGTGGATGTTGGCGTATGCGGATGATGTGGTGTTGCTGGCGAAGGATTGGGGAGAAATGAATGAGATGTTGCAAAGGGTAGAAAGGTATATGGATAAGCGAGGTTTGTGTGTGAATGTAGGAAAAACGAAGTGGATGAGATTTAGGAATAGACGAAGAGAAGGATGAATGAAAGAATTAACATGGAAGGGAAAAGTGATCGAGAGAGTGAAAGAGTTTAAATATTTGGGTTTTGTGCTTAGGAGTACAGGGAGCATGCCAGATGGGTCCAAATGAAGGCGAGGAAAGCGTGGTATGTGGTGAAGGAGAAGTGGGGACAGTGGCTGAAGGGTAATTTTCAAATGGTGTGCAAACTGTGAGATGCATGTGTGAAGCATGGGGTGGAGGCATGGGGTATGAAAGCATATGAATGTATCGAAAGAGAGTAGGTGACATTCCTGAAGCAGATATTGGCAGTGGAAAGATCAACGCCATTTTTATTAACGATAATAAAAAGTTATTCTGTTGCTATAAGATAACAGAATATTAAAAATCTATTAGATGCAATAATATCGAAATTTCAGATAGACGGAACAACTGCACAACTGCAGTATATAGTGAAATAATCTTTAATGTTGATAATTTATTATTATTATAAACATTTGAACTAAATCAAGTAATAATTCGATTATTTACTTACTTGATGTTATTTAATAAATTATTTTTAAATGATATACGTATATAGCCGATGACAATACATATTAATAGGATATTTAAGTAATATGAAAATAGTTCCTTGTGGGATACCAATATTTTTAATTAAAATTTCTAATAATATTTAATAGAGATTTTATGTTTAAAATTTTCTTAAATTATGTTGTTCTTAATGGTAGATATTTTATTGCCAAAATTATGGCAATCGTCATCGTTCTTTTTAGTTATAATCATAAAACGAGAAATATTGGTCAAAAAATATATTACATTTAAAGTAAACCACTTATCTAGTGTTAAATTCATATTTCCATTAGCTGAAACTTAAAAGTTTTCAATATATATGTATATTAACCTCTTTTAAGTAAATTAGTAATTAAATTAGTAATCGAAAAAAATTCAATCGGATTTAATTAATCACATAAACCATTTGCTCGGTCATATCATTGCCCCCGTTAAAGAAAAAGTGCAAGCTCATAGGTTCATGTGGAAGCTGTTTATACCGTCGGCGGCAATTAGACTTAACTGATCACAGCTTCCGCGAGATAACGTAATCAAACCGATATGGTCGCTATGATTGCTAAATATTTCAACCTCAAATTTAATTACTTAATGAAAATGCTGATTGCAGCAAACGGCAGGAGATTATTTAATTAAATGGCCGCGACGGAGATAACTGTATTGTATTAAATTTCATTTGCCATTAAAGGTTGATATAATATTTCTAAATGTTTTGTGCGTTTTATGAGTATTTGTTATTCGATATATTTATAATTATTAGGAAAGATGAATATTATATAATATACCCATGTAATTAATTAAAAATACCCATTTTTAAAATTAATTAACTTATTTTGATTGTAATAAAATACTTTCTTCTACAATTTATTTAGTTTAGTTTATGATTTTAAGACAATAACGGTTTGTAATGCAATATTTGTCAATAATTTTAAGTTCTAAAATTTGTTGAAACTTTTTTAACTGGTTTGATAAAAGCTTCAGAATTTATTCTTGAATCTTGGAGGCTGTTTCAATTTTCTTTTCTGTTATTTTAATACTTTAGAATTAAATTTGTTTAAATTATATTATCGCTATATTGTAGTATTTATATTAACAAATAGTTTCTAGGTTATTTTTGATTATACAAAACAACCTTATCGTTTATAAAATTACTATAACCAGTATAATGTAGGCTAATACCCATAAGACGTTTCCACGTTAACATCGTTAATTTGTTTTGGGCCCAACAATGCGATTGCATAATAAGCTCGCATAAAAGGCCCGCGGCGGTGAATAGAATTGTTGCAACAGTTCCCATTTCACAGGCGTTAAGTTTACAAAGGGGCTCAACTCCCCCTTGTAAAATTCTAGGGGTTTTCCTGACCGCAATAATCCCTTGCACGCCGCCAGACCACCATGGAGGGACAAAACATACTGTTTGAAGCAGATAATGCAATTTTAAATAGACACACACACGCCTTTAGGGGGTTAACAGATGATTCAATTTCATCACGTTTCAAATAATTACACCCCGACAAAAAAAAGTGGGATAACTGCTGAGCAAGATTAGAATTAACCACTTCAACGAATTATTAACGATCACAAGAGTCTAATTAAGCCATTAGAAAATAATTTCTTCAAGTCATCTCCTACTGGCTTTGTGTGTTATAAAGGAAAGGCAATTCCTTTCATTGGATAATCACATTCCAATATCAAACGTCATAAATCATATTTAATTAAAAGCACCAGTAAAATATGAGGCGTGATTATGTATAAACGCTACGGCCGGATCGAAATTGATGGTAATTTAGAAACAATTAGCCAACAATTAGGTTATTTATACGTGCTGTACGTCCACTGCTTGTTTTGATAATTTTATGGCAACACAGTTGAATTAGAACGTTGGCAATTTACACTAGTACTAATTGAAATTTGCTATATTATATTTGTTATAATAAATGTAACATAAACAATAACGGATATGTTTTAATTATTTAATATACACCAATAGCAAACTGAACTCCGCGTCTATAATAGATAAATTATTTGTTATTCCATATGTTGAAAATTATTGTACACAAAGGGCGTTTAAAATTAGATACAAGGGTGATGGAATGATGATGATGATGATTATGGTGATGGCACGCGTTTGTAGCAATTGACCTACGTGCAAGTCGGTGTCAAATTGACTAATGTTTTCTGGGCCTGTTCTTTCTGGAGACGTGTGAACCATTAATCATAATTAATTGCACACCGAATGAATGAATGAACCTGGAGTCGTAAAACATGCCAGTCTAGTTAGTAACGTGATCAAATATATGTTTCTCGACTTTCCTCTAACTAATTGAACTCATGTGTGAAGTATCAAAATATCCTGAGAAAACTTCAATAGAAATAAATCGTACGTGAACAAATATTTAAGTCCAAAACACAACAAATAACTTAACTAAAGGTTGCCAACATCATCTTCATTAACAAATAACTTTTTTAGTATCAAAGAGTTATTTGTTTTATTTTGAAGTATCTTAATCTATGAAGAAATGAAAGCCTCCACAATTACGTATTCATATTTTTATAATTATTCGTTTAATTAAATTTCTTATTATTTTGTTTCAGAGTAAATTTTTTGACCAATAAAGAGCATTTTAGCAATTCCTAATATGGATAAGAATGCACAGTTTAATTCAATATAAAGATTACCAGGAGTGAATTACAACATTTTACATTTGGTTTATTTAATACAACACTAAAATAGATGATGACATAAGAAAGATGGTATTTATACAAACTTTTATTAGAATAATATAAAACTGAATAAACCTGAAATAAAATGTAATACATATGATAAATAAAAATACGAAAATCTAAAGCGATTAATTAAGACTACAAAACAAATCACTTATTGAAACAACTATTTCCCTGGCGAAAACCATGATTTATATTAAATATTCAAAAGTATTTTGCGTGTTATAAATAGCAAAACAGTTTAAATTTATTTCTGTCAAATAAACAAGAATTTTAATTTATGTGAAAATTTTTTGACTGAATTTAATTTTCCAAATTGCTCATCATAATCATATTCAGGTAGGCTTTTTCTACTAGAAAAACTTATAAGATTTTTGATACCTCCTTTTAATCATCCATAATTAACCCTTAAAGTTAAGAGAACGTACGACGTAAAGAATACATTTAGTTCCATGTGTGAAAAATTTTCGAATAATTTATTCGTAAATACCTTGCCTATCAGTAAAGTTCATAACATTTTTGGTACCTAACTCAGAACATGCCCGATTCGCCCTCAAAATTTTTAGCACATATAACGTGAAGAATTAATTTAATTAATTAAAAAATATATTACAATTCAGAAACACTTTACTTATTAGTATAGCTCATAAGATTTTTGATACCTTCCTTTAAACAATTCACCCTCATAATTATGAATTCATATAACGTGACGAATTGATTTATTTTAGAACATAAGATGAAAATTTTCAAAAAAAAAATTCATAATCAGAGAGAACTATACGAAATTTACAAACTAGAGACCTTCTAGAACTTAAATTAAAACAACAATTTAAAATATAGACCATACAAAACAAAGTTATATATGAAAACCACCATAAAAACCGCAATTATATAGCTGAAATCTGAAAATCCAATATTTCGTGAATTTAGAAAATTCCTTACATTATTTACCGAAACTCATATGATGTAACGGCAAGAAGAACAATAAGACCAACACATCTCTCTTTCTATTAAGTATTTTAAGAACAAAAGGTGAAGAGTTTTCAGTTGGTAGCCTATGAAAATAATAGACAATTGCATAATTCACACTAGCAAAGAAACATATCTGATGATGTATAGATAAATCTTCAAATATGGAAGAAAATACAGACAGAACTATATTAAAATTAACCAACAACTAGAGACTTTCCAGAACTGAAAGCAGAAAAATGATTTTGTTAACGGGACAGAAAGAAGGTAAGTACGGTAAACATCGCAAGACCAATAGATCGTGAGAATAGATTTTTTTACATAGTCTGTTTCGGTAAACTACGATGAAAAGGTACGAAGGAGATAATCAAGATCAACCCATAATTTGAGTAGGTCTTTAAACAGAAGAAAACGTTAGAGTTAAGGAAGATCCTCTCTTTATCGTAAGTGAAGATTTCTTAGATAGTTTACAAAATAGTCAATTAAAAGAGAAGAACAAAATACAATGAGACAGCTGCAAAATTCACAGTATGCAGAAACATATCCGATTATGCATAAGGAAAACTCAACAATGGAAGAAAATAGAGAGAGAACTATACAAAATTAAACAAATAACTAGGATCTTCCAGAACTGAAAACAGAACAACGATTTTGACAAAAAAAACTCACGGAATGAAATTAAATACGAAATATACTCTGATTATAAAGCTTACATTTCATTAAACCAATGGTTCGTGAAAATAGGAAATTCATTACATAGTTTACTGAAACATATACAATAAAGCGGCAAAAGGAATAACAAAAAGATCAATCCATAATTTGAATTGCTCTTAAAAAAGAAGCAAATGCCAAAGGTAAGGAAGGTCCTCTCTTCGTAACTATCTTAAAAGTAAGTGAAGATTTAAACTGTTAACGGTGGAGGCTTCTACTTCGTTATACATTATTCTTCACAAATAAAAAACTTTTTAACTTTGTATAACACTGACTTTATTTAGTGATTATAGTTTCTTCTAGTTTGATAATGACAAGTTAAAATTGTCAAAACTATAGTTACTAAATAAAGTCAGTGTTATACAAAGTTAAAAAGGTTTTTTTTTATTTGTAAGTGAAGATTTATACAGTGAGATAGTTACGCAATTCACAGAAAAAAACAAACATATCCAATGGTGCTAAGAAAAACACTTAACCAAAACACATACTTTAAAAACCATACAAAATTTAACTAATTACTAGAAACCTTCCACAACTGAAAACAGAACAATGATTTTGAGAACGAGGCAACAGAAATAAGATAAATACGCCGTAATCATAAGGCTTAAATTTCGTTAAACCAATAGTTAACGAAGATGGGAAATTCTTTACATAGTTTACCGAAACATATACATTGGAGAGGCAAAAAGGAAGAACACGTCAATCCATAATTTTAATCTGAAGAAGAAAATGAGAAAGTTCTTCTTTCTGTTGTAAATATTTTAAAAGTTTTCTTGGGTAGCTGATGGAATTGTCAATATATAAAAAGTATTAAATAAGGGAGATATACAACGGTCGTATGAATTGAGTATCTCTAACACTTTATACTTCTTTACTTGATGATGTATAAAGAAATATTCAACGATGGAAGAAAATGCAAAAGGAATTATATAAGAATTTACCAACACCTAGAAAGTTTCCAGAATCGAAAACAAAATTTTAAAAACAGCACACAGAAAGAAAGTAAATAAAGAAAACATCATAATCATGCAGCTTAAATTCCGATGAAATAAAAGTTAGTAAATATATCGAAAATTCCTTACATAGTTTACCAAAATACAAATGATGAAACGGCAAAAAGAAGAACAGCAAGATTAACCCATAATTTGAATCAGTCGTAAAATAAAGCGAATACTTACTACTTCATAGAAAGTATTTTAAGAGTAGAAAGTGAAAATTTCTCGAGTAGTTTATGGAATAGACAATGAGAAGAGACGTAAAAAAATATAGAGTGAGATAGCTGCACAATTCACAGGAGCAAAAAAATATATTAGATGATGCATAGAAGTACTCAGTCATGGCAGAAAAATAAGATGGCTCTTCTGAATGATATTAAAGCTCCTCATCATTCGGTTAGTGTACTGTTTTCCATAATTGATATGTTAAAAATTATCACGAAATGTTAGGTTATTTCTTGTGCTGGAAAGTATGTTAAAATTAATACAATTAAGCAAATCATAGCAATTTATCAAGTTGTTGACAATTTTAAAAATGAAACATAAAACCGCATAAATACGCCTGGCCTCGAGTGTAATTAAATTAGTTATAGTCAAAACCTAGGTGCGAAATGTAATATAAATAATTTCATTGTTTGATCACACATATTATTTGATAATTAAACACTAAACTAAATCCTTACTATGTTTTTACCACTGAGTGTGTGAATTACTACGTAATAACAGTTGCAACTATTCTTATGATCATTTTGATAATTATTTACTTTTTATTTAGACAAAGAGTAGAAAATTTCAATGTGAATAACAAGAGCATAAATATTCAGGACCTGTTCAAAAAATCTAAATAATCTTTCTTTCACTGAGAAGATGTGAATAATACGTAAATATTATAAACATAGTTAAAAATAAACTGAATAAGCGTTTTTGGATCAAACATCAATTTGATACTTTTACTCAATTTTGGACAACTAGAAGAAATTGTAAATAATGTATAAACACTTACGAATTCTGAATTATCACATTAATTAATCTCTGGTTATTGAATTACAAAATAAATGTTTCCATTCTTTCGAATTATTCTAATAGACTATATCAAATGATAACTAACTACAACCTTAAGTCAATTATTAAAGTGGCCAGTTACAAAAACGACCTTTATTTGCATTGAAATAAACTAACAATCGCGTTCTTTATCTTTATAATACATTATAATACATTTCTTTACCCTGGCCTCATCTTCTCTTATTTATTCCACTACCCTTCTACACCCTTCCACCCATCTCACATCCACTCCATTACATTCCTCTGCCAAGTGTACCCACGTAGCCTTCCCTTCCTTGCATAACACACACTCCCTGTATTTTTCACTCATACATCTCTTTCTTCCTCTCTCGTCCAAACCGCATCTTACTTTCTCTTCTGTCTTCACAAAACCGTGGTTTAATAACTCTTCTAATCTTAACCGAACCTCCTTCGACGGATCAGTGAAGAAAGGAATAAACGGATTCGAGTAGAAAATCATAAGGAATAGTGAACTCCGCTCTTCAAAAAATTATTTGTATGTTTTCTGTTTACATTGATAGAAAAAATCTTTTTAAAAACAACTAAATTTCCCCTGATCTTTTCAATTTAAAGATACAACAGATTAGATTGACTCTGTTGAGATAATTTCTATACTTCTAAGTAGTAGATGATTGACCTACAGTAAAACCTTAACAGATTATCTTTTCAAATCCTAAAATCTTCTTTCTGAAAACGCAGTAATGATCCTCATATTTTTAAATGTTCTACTACATAATGTCCCAAAAATTAAAAAGGTATGTTGTTTTACTTGAGTTGCAATATTTAATGAATACTCAAGTAATTAATTCAATAGTTACTTGTACAACAAATGTGGAAATGCTACTCTTTTCCGCACGAAACTCTGATGTTCAAGCTCCTAGTTGTAGAAATGTAGAAATATTAATTAGGTTACCGATAGAACGTGTTTTGTATATTACACGAGGTATGTAACTGGAATTGATTAATAGTAAAAAAAAGTAGTGCGGAAAGGTGTATCTATGCAACAAAATTCCACTTTTCTCAACGGTTTTGAATGCGTAAATATAAGTAAGGTATTTCTATTCAGTATGTGAAAAACGTTATTAGAATATTTGGTTTTACTTCATTCAGCACATACTTCTCACCAAGAATAATCATTTTAATCATTTACCAGTAGTAGTAGTAGTAGTAGTAGTAGTGTTTGGCTACCGACCACTTGGTCCTTCCGCCGTGTTATTTTTGAATTTGTGTGTGTGTAAAAGAGCTTGTTACTTTAAAGGATCGCCCCGTCACTCTAAAGCACCATTAATTGTATCCCAATGGTGAATGGTACCGATCACCCATCCAACTGCTGGTACGAACTAACGTTGCCGCACTCTCATTAACGCTAGTTCGGCCGCAACTGAATGCGCCACTACCAGCGTGTTATAATTGAATTCTTGGAAATTTATTATGGAACCATACAGTAGAAAACAACGCGTTAAAATTATCGAGTTTATCTGTTCTTGTCAACGATCAATTATTCTGACGCAGCGTAAATATCGGGAAT
The DNA here is from genome assembly GCA_963969525.1 of Ontholestes murinus. NCBI lineage: Eukaryota > Metazoa > Arthropoda > Insecta > Coleoptera > Staphylinidae > Ontholestes > Ontholestes murinus. Next base: position 23,535,830 of record OZ018398.1, read on the forward strand.
AGTTTAATTCAAGATCAGCTTCCACAGCCAGGGGTAACACACCAGCATCAGTTGTTTAAATCTACTGTTATGGTCAATAGAATTATCGGCCCATATTTCGAGAGTGAGGATGGAACGGCGGAAACGATTTTCGTAGCTTCTTACAGAACAATGATTGAAAACTTTTTGCAGTCAATTGTGGAGCAGAATCCTAATTTGTGTTTTCAACAAGATGGAGCAACTGCGCACACTGCTGGATAAACTATGGACCTGCTACGTAAAATTTTTGGCGAAAACCTGATTTCTAAAAAATCAGATTTCTCTTGGCCATCTCGTTCACCAGATTTAACTTAACTGCGCCCGACTTTTTTATGGGGATATTTAAAAGACACAGTTTAAGTTAAGTGAAAACCAGAGACTATTAAAGGGCTGAAGTTGAATATTCGAGATGAAATATTAAGCCTTCAACTAGAAACATTACGTGGTGTAATGGAAAACGCGTAGAAAAGCCAATCTCTGTATCGAGAAAAATGGTGGACATTTGTCTGATGTCATATTTTATACATAATTTCCATAAAATATATTTAATGTGTAAAAAAATTAATTAAAATAAATGATTATTACAAGAGTTATCCGTGTTTAACTTTAGTAGGTCTTATTTTGCACACCCGATATAAGGTATGTCTATTCAGTATGTGAAAAAAAGCCTTTTCACTCCATCCTACTCTACTTTTATAAAGTATAAAACTATTGATTTGAAATGAACAACTCTCGGTTTATTTTTGAATGTCGTACACTACGCCGTTGATTCTTTTAACCTTGGGTAGATGCCTCGACGTCATTATGAAATGAACAAGCATATCATAACTGCTATTTTTCACTTTTACGTCATAAATTTCTTCATTCGATCGTTAGCCTATTGAACATTAAAACTTACCTATACCTAGATTAATTTCATCCAATCTGAGATCACTAACATATATTTGCCTGTAGCTTCTTATCCAGTACTTCAACTCATAAGTAACATGAAATTCTCAATCAATGATGATTCTTGCTCATGCTTACCCGATAATTTTATGTTCTGATCGGATGCAAAAATAAATTAAGATTTCTGTTCCAATCACTTTGATGATTAGAATCTACCTTTAATTTTTAACGTTATTGAAACCACTTAAGAGAGAATTATAGAATTCTTATACTTCTCTTACGTCTATTTTATAGTTTACCCAACAAAACTCATTTTATAGTTTTAAATTGATGAGGCTGTTACTTGGCAAAGCAAAACATGGATGTTTTAGAAGTTTTGCTTTATCATGTAAATGATTAATGACCATGGTCATCGTGGTGTCTCACATAGTAAAACAAAACTCTTAAAACATCAATTTTTCAATTTGTTTGTGGTCTCTAATATACCCAAATGTCTACGAGAATATTCTACCTTTGTTTTCTGAATATTCAGATATTCCTTTCAGCTCTCTGTTATCTTAACTCATTATGTTGGTCAAAAAAATCCCATAGAATCCACTGGATTTCAATTATAGTAGTTATTTTGCTATTTCTTCTCATGACGGCCTACAGTTTATCTTCTTTCATTTCACCACAAGTTTCAAGATTTCAATTATAGTGAATATTTCTCTATTTCTGTTAGTCATTCTGGATTTTTAGGATTTCCTGCTTATATCAATCACCACTAAGCATCGCCTCTAAGATGAAGTAAAAGTATTTAGGTAAATCGTTTCAGCGTGATGTTAGTAAAGTATAGATATTTGAGAGCAGCATATGATCTCTTTTCTTCAAAACTTGAAGTATTTTTCTCAATACATAAAATAAAACACTTGGTTTAAAATTTCACAGATTTAATGTCGAAACTGTGATATATGTTTCGCCAGACAATTACTGCATCAGACAGTCCAGATAGTCTTAGACTACGGAATTATGGAGTTTCAGCAAATAACAGCCTCGTCAATTCAATATTTTTCTAAAGTTATTCTATTTAGAGAGAGAGAATCATCTTTATTTAACACTTAAATAAAACACTTGCTATATTTTTTGTCACTAAAATTTATTGTAATGTATATAAATATATTACAAGAACACGACTTAACTTTCGACTTTTGAATATTATCAAGTTATTTATATCAAGATAGTAATTACAGTATATAATTATAACAACAATTATTGTGTATCGTCTTCTTCTTCTTCTTCTTCTTTATGGCTATTGCCTTAGGTCTTTCAGCCTTACCTTTTTTTTTGTTATATTGTCTTAACATTGTAATTTTTACGAAGTCAGTCTGAAGAGACGCAAATGAATGTACTAAATTTATTATAGTTGGCAAGTATTAACGTCTAATATAGTAATAGGTAAAGAATTGATCAGCACTTGGTTTGTTTCACCTATTATTTCATAATGTTTAGAGATAAGTAAGAAAATTATTTAAAAAATGTCTCATATGGGTTTCTTTTTAAGTCTAAGTCAGAACCGAGAGTTGATGATCGGTGGTACACCGAATAAAAACCCGAGGACCGATTGGTCGGGATGGGAGTTATTTTTAATCTTTCTTATCAAATTTGTAATTGAAAATTTTGTGTTTTGGATTTCTTAATTAGCTTAGCTAGCTTCTTCCTCTGGATGGAGGCTTTTCGGTAGTTTATTGCACTTACACGTCCTCTTACTTAATCCTCCAGAAGTTCGTACTCAATTGGGTGCAGATGACAAGTAAGTTGAGAGTGTACCACTTTTATATATGTTAGTATTATTAGTATTATTTATTCCAATATGCTTACATTACATTCAAAAATTCTATATACAATCCATTATTGTCAACAATAATTCACTCACATATGGAAAGGTCAGAGATCACAATAAAGCGTTCTTCCACTCGTACCAACACTTTCTTCCATGAGAGACTTCCTTCTTGAAGCTCATCTTAGAATATTTTCTCTTTGTTTTGGCCAAATGTGGCATATTATATCCTCAAAAGAATTTTACAAAAAATATGTGAATTAAGCCATCTTGACATTTATATTTATTACATAAATCAATACAAGCTAGGGCTATCTCTTACATAGAACCAAAATTTCGCTTCTTCTTTTATCCAAAACTTTCTTGCTGTGTTAATGGCTTTCTTTGCACCGATAGGGTTGGTTTTTGTTTTTAACTGTATATAATTTAGAATTATGTTGAGTCGGAGACATTCTTGGTTGAAACTGATGTTGAGAACCGCTTGGCTAAGTGTAAATCGCAATTTAAAGTATATTTTGGCTTAAACTGCTACATTTGATAAAGTGCCTGATTCTAGATGTATCACAAAGTTATGGATTCAAGCGTCCAACAAATTATACAAAATCGTAGTAGATAAAGCGAAAATATGCTTTAAATTACGACTTAAACATAGCATTTCTTAATTAATTAATTGTGATTTTTGATAAAATATAAACTATTTTTACACTGAATTGAAAAATTCACTATGTAGTAACGGTCGCAACCATTCTCTTTATTAAACTATTTTTAGATAACAACAGCGTGGTAAGGGTGGAATGTGTCGTCTCAGATACAAATTCCAATTTGTCACGCTTAATCCCAAGAAGGAAACTCCCAGTGAGGCCATTCATACCACCCCTGAGGACAGCAGAAGGAACATCCACACGAGACCACTGAAATGGATAGCTCCTAAGCTTAAATTTTCAACTCTAAAAAAAAACAACCCGAAAATAAACAAATCTTTTGAATTCATATAATAATAGTGAAAGATCTAAAAATAATTCAAATAAACTTACAGCATTGCGAGTATATATTCACCCGACAAAATGAAGAGCATACTTATGCCTCAATATTACACAGCAGATCTTAGTAGTCTGTTTCGAAGAAGAAAATTGTGGTAAGGATTTTATAATCTTTGCATATCTACCCTACGACCCACCTTCCACCTCACATGAACTGGAGGTTGTGATCAGATACTGTGAAACCAACATCAGTCTTATTTTAGGTTGTGATGCTAGTGCACGCCACTTAGTGTGGGGACGCACGAGTACCAATGAAAGGAGCAAACTTCTGCTCGAATTCATTTCAAGCAAATATGTACAGAAATATATTAATATTTTGTGAAGAAAGTGTTAATGTTTTCAATACAATTTACTACAAAAATCTACAAATATTCACTAGAGGCTGTAAATCAATATTTGTTACCTCAAGAAGACAAAGGTGATTGATATCATCCTTGCTAGTGAGAGTATAAGCAAGCACATCCAAAACTGGCAGGTGTCGATGGATACTGTACTTGTCAGATCACTGATCAATATGTTATAAATTAAGTCCTAAACTTCTTGAAGAGGAAGCGTTAAAAAGTCCAAGGAAAACCGTTAAAAAAATTTATCGGAACGACTACAAAAGTTGAAAACCGTATGCCAATAACGCTGAAATCAATTATTCTCCCGCTGCTTCTGGAAAAGGCTCTCATCTTCTCATATAAAAAGTCATGCCCACTTAAGTGGAGTAGAGAAAAATCCATAAACCTATGGTGGAATAAGAAACTCAACCAGTTGAGGATACAATACTGCTATAAAGAGCTTCACCTAATATATTTATTTATTATATTTATTATTTGCTTTGTTTTTCTTCTTAAATAAAATTTCAAATACATACTACTATGAGTTCATTTCTTCGAGATGTTCTTCCACTCTGACCCATTCAGCCTATTCTCGTGAAGAATTATTTGTTGGTGTCCTTCCGGCGACCATTATTCAGCTCGTAAGCTCATTTGTATTTTTAATTAAATACTATTTCCATCAAAGTAATTTCAATTTCAATATGTAAAAATAATTTGTACATTCTGTCAACATGACATATTTAATTTAATGTACAAAATAAGGTAAGGCAACGGCAGAGTGAATCTTGGAGAAACTTTTGTGAACAATTTGTGTCCACGACTATAGCCGCAAAGCTGAAAAAGTTCTCTACAAAGACCCAAAGCTACACCCTGGAATAAAAAAAAGGAGGATGGCAGTAATACTCACAACTTCGTGGAGACAATGGATTATCCCTTAAAAACTAACGACGACAAAAACATGGGGAATAGTGATAAAGACCAGCAGAAGATTCATACTTCTTCAAAAAAGATTAGAGCATAGCCTCCAACATAATCCACTCTTTCACGATCCCCTCTGACAGTCCTACCCTCTCATACATTCTTCTTCTTTCCACTCTCCAGTCACCAATGCCTCCCTTCCATATCTCCTTCACCAATCTTCCCTCTTCTAACCCCCACAATTTCATCTCATATCCAGCTATTCTGTGTTGGGTTTCGCACCATATGATCTCCCTATATATTTTCTGAAACAGTATGTATTCGGGCGTCAATTTCTCTACCCTTAATATCTGCTTCAAGAAATAACGCTGCTCTCTCTCAACCCTTTCATATCTCCTAACATCCCATAGTTCCGCTCCATATATCAAGATTGGTCTCGCACATGCATCCCAGAGATCACAAGAAACTCTCACAATTTCTTTCAAGTAAAGGTAGTCATCTCGAGGAGAAGAAGTAGCAAATACTGAGAGCAGTGAGGGCGGGAATGTTATCGTAATGCATGAACCACCGGCTGAAATTTGGCCAACCTTTAATATCTTCAAATAGAACAGTTGTTTTACTCTCTTTGATCGCTTTGATCTCCGGTGAGAAGTCTGGTCGCGATCTTTGCTGCCTCTATTCGCATCCTCAAATCAATGATCAAAATGCGCTTTATTTAATTCCACAACATCCTGGATAAGTACTTTAGTTGATCGATGGTTTTGCATCGACCTTGGTTGATCAAATTACGGATTTTACAGATATTTACTGCTTCGAGCAGTTGAAGGACAGCCAGATCATTCCTGATCCTCAATGGTCTTTTTTTAATATGAGGAAACAATTCGTAAACAGCATATTCTTTGTTACTAGGTAAAAATGAAAATTCACAGTCATCACTGTAAGCATTGTAAGCACACTCACAGAACTGCTAGAACTTGATGCGCAACATTACAATTCCGATTATTTTTAAGTTTCCCTCATACAATATCTTCTGATTCGACATTTATAACCATTGACATCTATATTTTAAACCCTGCAAATATCTCTTGCAATTTACAAATGGCACTGCACTTAGTTCTATAGAGTGAACGTGAAACATATGAAAGATGATTTTTCATTTGTTCTATAATCTATATTTAAATGTCTATATTAATTATAGTTTATGTAATGTACAAAATAAATATAGCTAAAATGATTATTGAATAATGTTACATTCATTTTAATGTATTTTAAGTATATTTATTATATTTTTTATTTTTATTTTTTAGTGCATTAAAATTTTTCGGTATTTTAATGATTTAATTTTTAATTAGTATATTTTAAAAATTTAATTTTCTTAGAAAAAAAAAATATCGAATTCAATTACTTAAAACATTACACCCCGCTATCCGTCTATGAAATTAATTTTACCTTTTATCTTGGTATTTTCCAATTATAATTTCATTAATTGACAGGGAAAAAATTACGTGCATGCACGTGGTGTACGTGTCGGGGTAATAAACACATCGATATAAATGCCGGAAGCTGGGCGAAAAGGGTATACGCGCGGTGTGGCGATGATGTGGTTTTGTACGGTTGGACGCCCTGCTCCGGGCTGGCAATACGTCCGCTATTTTCAATCCAAACAAAGAAACCCATTAATTAAGAGCTCCATCTCGAGGTTTACTCTCTGTCATAACAAACGCCCGCCGAATCCCCAAAGATTCATTTCTACAATCCGACGATTGCCCTCTTTCCGTTCCCCCCGCCCCTCCGCGCGGGCTTCCGACCGCCCCCACGGTTTACTTGGATTATTATATTTTGCGAAATAACCGCCGATGCCAATAATTTTTGGACGTGCCGTCGAGAATTTGCCGCTCCGTTTAACGTTTTCACTAAAATATACAATGTGCGTATAAGAGGAGTTTGATTTATGTAAACCGCGGGGAGCATTGCGTAATCTCATTTACTATAATTGAGTTAGAAATAGAATGAATAATATTTGTTGACCAATTTAGATACTGAATGGCTGCGTATTCCTCTCATTCCTTAGAAAATATAAACTATTTTCTGATTTTCACACATGTTAATTTTACATATATTAAAAAGATTAGTATAAAGTGTCATTTTACCTCGGTCTGTTAACATTATATATGCTACAATTATAATAGATATAAAGAAGTACTTTACCTCCACTACTGTTAACGACATCTACCTCAAAACACTTATCGAGATCAAATTTAATGAACTTAAACTTTTCAATTGGATTTAAAAATTAAGTCTAATGCTATAAATAGTAAAGTCGTTGCTTTCGAAAATGAAAATATTAGCTTACGCAATGACCTTATGAAATTAAAAGATGACAAGCAAATGTCTGAAAATAAAATTGATATTAAGAGAGTAACCCATGAAATTATGGAAAGAGGCAAGAGGGGAAACAACATAATTTTATTTAATGTGCTTGAAGATGATGGTGACATTGAAGTTGTGAAAAATATTCTAGGATCTATATGTAATGAATTTCAACCCCCAAAACAAATAATCCGTCTAGGAACCAAGACGAACAGCAAATGGAAGCCAATAAAAGTTATACTTAACTGCAATAATGACGCGAAAAAGAATCTTCGAGTCTCTGGGTGTTTCAAAGCCATTGAAAAATTCAAGAATATTGCTGTTAAAAGTGACCGAACTCCCCTACAAATTGAAGAGGAAAATGCGATCACAACTAAATTTAAAGAGCGTAGAGAAGGTGAAAATGTGGACATCAAGTTGAAGTCCCGGCAGATTATACAAGAAATTAAAGTTTATTCTCAAAATATTATTCTTACTAAAACTAACATTTTCTATTATAATGTTTTTCCTAGAAGCTTTGATAGTTGTATAACCTTAGAAATAAATTCACATCCAGCACCGACATTTCATCTTTAAAAAAGACCATTTTTGGAATTGAAATAAACTAACAATGACTTTTTTTATCTTTATAATACATTAAAATACATTCCTTTCTCCCTTGCTTCACGCCTCTTCCCTTCTCTTCTCCTTTTCCCACCCCAACCTTCTCAGGATACATACCCTGGCCCCACCTTCTCTCATCCATTCCACTACACTTCTACATCCCATCTTTTATTATTGTTTGTGATTGTTTCCGTAGCCTAATTAAACCTATTACACACATATTTAACCTAATTTTAACGTCAATGAATTTCCACGCATCTGGAAAACTTCGAAAGTATCACCAATACATAAGTCTGGATGTAAAGGAAATATTAAAAACTTTCGTGCTATTTCTATAATTAATAACTGCAAAAGTTTTTGAAATGATGACAGCTGATAGATATATAGGGTGTCCAGGAAGTAAGGATGAATTTTAATTTGTTGTCATTTTGTCATATGAAGTTTGGCAGACGTGCTTGTTTCATGTTTGTTATTTGCTATCTTTCCCATTTGCAGCCTGATAGCTTTTGTGTGGTGAGCATTGTAGTTTGTTGTTTATTATGGAGCAGATTTAAACCGAGCAACTTATCCAAGTGATAAAAAGTTATTACAGAAACAGTAAAAGTCCCATGGCAACCATTCCTGAATTACGTGTGACCTTCGAACAATAACTAAAAATAATAATTTTCTCAAATGAGGCACACCAATCCAGTGGGTATGTTAATAAATAGAGTGATTGGCCTGTATTTTTTTGAAAATCATAAGGAAAATGCCGTTACTGTGAACGGCGACCATTACAGAAACATGCTTTCTAATTGTTTTTTTTTCATTTGTGGGTGAAAATGACGATTGTTGGTTTTTTGATTTGAAGAACATGGTACGATATTCCACATAAACAATTGCTCTACTGAATGAAAATATTCTCCAAAAAATTATCTCTTTGAATGGTCTGCCAGATCATGCGATCTTACGCCTTGTGACCTTTTTTTGTGGGAATTTGTGAAATAAAAAGTGTACGTGAACAAAGAATACACCAATTAAAGGGTGAAATCAAAGGGTTATTAACGGCATCCCACCAGATTTTTGTGAATGCATCATCCAGAACTTCAATTAACGCATTACTTGTTGCAAAGCAGCCTTTGGTGGTCATGTGAAAAATTTTCCATAAATGGGACATGTTACCTAATATGTTTTCAATTAATATATTTGTCCCTACTTGCTGAACACCCTTTATAATCATGTTGGAGTCCAAATAACTACCAACAACCAAACAACATGGTATCGTAAAAAACGATCAACATAGACTAATTTATTTAGTATTACGGAATACATATCCTGTCATCTCGATCAGCGCTCTCAAGTTGATGATATCCACACATATTTCACTAGGGAATTCGATAGTATTAATCACAATATATTGCTACACAAACTACAGAACTGGAGGTTTATCAGTGATATGGTTTCCTTAATGAATTCTTGTTTGTCAAACACCAAGTGGGGTTCCTCAAGTGTCTAAACTTAAACCCCTGTTATTTAGTTTATTTATAAATCAATCTAAAATATTAATCTATGCTAATGACGTATAAAATTTTAGGCGCAGCAATGTAGATCATTGTCTTATACTACAAGATGTTCTAAACTTGATCCTAAGTGGAGTAATAAGAATAAACTTCTACTTTATATAACCAAATGTAAGTATACGTCTTTTTTCAGAACTTTGTCATGTGCTATATTGTTTTGTTGCCTAATTAATATTAGGCTTCAAAAGGTTAACGCAGTAAAAGATCTGAGAGTTTTTATCCTTTGTGTCCCATTTTCAAGCTATACAGAAAGATACCCTAAAATGCTATGATTTATTCGGTGTATTAGTGAATCATTCCGTGATATACACACTAACATAAAATTGTACATGTTACGTTCGCCCTAAATTATAATATTGCGCCGCAGTCTGATCACATAAGTATGCAATAGATATTCGAAGGTGCGTTTTTAAATTTGCGTAACGACGGACATTCAGTGACTAATCATTAGTATAAAGGGTGGGCCAGATACAAGTTTCTTTTTAAATGTGCAATAAAATGAACCAAATTAAATTTGTTTCCATGTATTATGGCTTTATTAGTAAGAGCAAACATTCTCATTAATTATGGAACACAACTTCGTGGCTGCCTCGGCTGATGCGCAGATGCGAATTCTGCCACTCTAATTTTCCAAGACCTTATTGATGATTTCGGGCTGTAGCTCACGGATTGCCTGTAGCGCGTGATTCATTTCTAGATTGTTGGCATAACATCGGTCCTTCACGAGTCCCAACAAAAAAATCCGATGGGGTCAAATCGCAGCTCCGAAATCGCCAGGACGGCTGATAACACGATTTGGGAATTTGGTGCCCAAAAGCTCGATTGGGGCATGGACTCTGTGGCACGGCGCGCCATTCTGCATGAACCAGAGGTCATCCAAATCCATGTCTTTAATTTCTTTAAAAAAAACTCGGATAATATGGTTTTGTAACGCTCACCGTTGACCGAAACGTTGTTTGCCTCATTTTCGAAGAAAAATGGTCCAATGATGCCACCACTCACAATCCGCACCAAACTGTCACTCTCTGTGGATGCATTTACTTCTCGACAATAACGTGCAAGTTTTCCGAGTCCAAATGCAACAAGCCGAACAAAAAAAAGACGACCACTAAAAACCTAACTAAATTAAACACGGTGTCTCTCACAAACAACGTAAACAACGAAAACAATCAATTGCCACCTGGAAATAAAACAATAAATAATGTGACTGGGATAAATTCTAATAATATCAGTCACGGCGTAATAGGCAATAAAAACGACAACGAACACGTAGTGTATACACCAGAAGTAAAAAAATGGTATCACGTCGGTAAGTTCAAACAAGATTATAATGAAGAGAAATTAAGTGCCCTATTAGCAATAAAATTTTCTAATGTTTCATTTAAGATTGAAACATTTGAACGAATAGACCACATAGCACAAGAAAAATACAACTGCTTCAAGATTGGCGTCCCTGAAGGCATTGGCGACATATTATCAAATCCCGAACTATGGCCTGCAGGGATAACTATAAGCGACTTTAAATCTTTTCGTAAACAAACCCACAAAAGAAGTTACAACTCGCACAGTAGCGGCAGAAGATATAAGAGTAGAAAATAGGAATACATATGAAGACTCTATTTCACCATCAAGAATAACCATGATGCAAATCAACTCCAGAAGCATTAGAAACAAGAACCTAAACCTTGAAGTACTACTGAGAGAACACAACTACCCAACTCTTATAAGTATTTGTGAACACTGGTTATCTGATAATGAAATAGTTAATTTTCATGTAAACGGTTATTATAGGGTAAATTTCTTTTGTAGATCACAATCTAAAGGTGGAGGAGTGATGATTCTTGCGAATGAGAGTTTTGCAGCCAGGAGCTACAATATGACAGAACCATCCATCGAATCTATAACCGAATTTACTAGTGCCCAATTTGAAATTAAAGGTAAAAAGAGTATATTTATTTCAATATATCAGCCAGATAATCACTGGGACCCTTTGTCATAAATTAAATAATATTTTAAATTTAGTAACTCTAAAATTTGATAATATATTTATTGGATTGGATTTCAATATTAATTTATTAGATAAAACAAACGATACAAAATCTCTATTATATACAATGCAACAATTTGGATTTAAACAAACAATATTTAAACCTACAAGAACAAATTCTTTATTAGATAACATTTTTACAAATTACATTGAACCGCTAGAATCAATTAATGTTTTCTGTGAGTTCTCGGACCATGATGCGATTTTATTAAGCGTATTAAATATAAAAGAAAAAAATAACCTTAATTCATACAATGCACGCGTGTATTCTGAAGAAAATCAAAAGCAATTTCTTACGTATCTGCTTCATGAAGACTGGTCAAAAATGTATTGTAATAAAGGTATTAACGAAAAATATGATGCTTTTTTTTGATTGCTTCAAATATCACTTTGATATGTCTTTTCCTACAATAAATAAAAAAGTAAAAACTAGACCTGAGAAAAATTGGATCACTAATGAAATTAAAGCATTGTCAAAAAAAATAAAAGAGCTACACTGGTTATGTGTAAATACTGGAGATAATAATTTAAAAAATGAATATAAGAAATTGAAAAAAGAGTATAATACAAAAATTTCAAATGCTAAGAGAAGTGCCACTGATAAAATATTAATTAAATCTAAAAACATAATAAAAACAAGTTGGAATATAATAAACACAAACTTGGGAAAAACAAGAAAAAATAAACATGTAATAAACCTAATCCATGAAGGCAAAAATATATCTAACCCTTGCTCTATAACTAATATAATTAATGATCACTTTATCGAAAGCGCTGACAGGGTGTCATCTAGTCTAAAGCATGATACAGATAATAAATATAGTAGCACACATAATGACCTTAGTTTTTCTATGTTGTTACAAAAAACAAACGAAACTGAAGTAGAGCAAACAATACTATCAATTTCAAATAAAATGTCAGAGGGACCCGATGGTGTTCCAAATTATATCATACATAATGTAGCTAGTATATTGGCAATTCCATTAACACACTTAATAAACGAATCTTTTAAACAAAGAAAATATCCGGATAAATTAAAACTTGCGAGGGTAGTCCCAATACCTAAAAAAGGAGATCCAATGAATGTAAACAACTATAGAGCTGTCTCTAATTTATCAGTTTTTGCTAAAATTTTTGATAAAATAATGTATAAGAGACTTATCAAATTTCTAACTGATTATAAATTATTATCTCCAACGCAACATGGTTTCATCAGTGGAAAAAGTACAATATCTGCATTGCATGATTTGACTACATACACTACAGAAGCACTGGATAAGAGGAATTTTGTAGTAGCTATTTTATTTGATTTGACAAGGGCTTTCGATTAATTGACCACAACATATTGTTAAGAAAGTTAGTAAAATATGGGTTAAATGGCCCTGTCAAAGAATGGATAACATCATACCTAACGGCGCGTAGTCAGTATACCGAAGTTATAGCAAATAATGAACACTTTAAATCAAAATTACGCACAATTACACTCGGCGTACCTCAAGGAGGAATTCTTTCATCACTATTATTTATTATATTCTGTAATGACCTATTTCAAATAATTGAAAATACAAAAAATACAAAATTAATTCAATATGCCGACGACACGAACATCATTTTAAAAAGTTCTACTGCAACTGAAGTAGCCTCTCTATGTAACCAAATAACGCAAAATATGGAAAATTGGTGCAATGAAAATAAACTGGCACTGAACCCCAAAAAACAGTAATCATTCAATTTTCAACTAAAACCAATACTCTCAATGCAAAAAGCATATTAGTAAAGTGTGGAAAAATGTCAATCCCAGTTGTGAACGAATCCAAATTCCTTGGTGTCGTACTGGACAGTAATTTAAGATGGATCGAACATGTAAATTACCTTACAAAAAAACTCAACTCTGCTCACTACTCCATTATACAATTTAAAAAAATTGTAAGTAAAGATTGTCTATTAAAATTCGATAATGCTCATGTAAAGTCGCATCTGGAGTATGCAATTTATTACATGGGGATCATCAAGGTACACGAACGATCTTTTCACAGTACAAAAGAAAATAATTAGACAACTAGCAAATAAACCATGGCCAGAGCACTGCAAACCTCTATTCGAAAATTAAAAAATTATGACAATATACTCTTTGTACCTTTATAATATGGCAATTTTTATGTTTGACAATTTAGATAGCTTCCAAAGAAATAGTGATATAAGCACCGCAATGCAAACTCGTCACTCCTCCAACTTATCACATCCAACCCACAAAACAACAGTGTATGAGAAAAGCACAAACTACATGGGAATACTAATACATAATAAACTTTTTTACTTTTATTCGAAGGCAAAATCTAGAAATAAGTTCAGATCAGAGTTAAAATTATTTTTTATTAAAAATCCATTTTATAGTATTACAGAATTTTTTAGTCTTAATTTTCCCATTTAATAGTTTGCGTTTTTTTATCTCATAATAATATTATTAATATGTCTTAACTCCCACAACACAAACAACATTGTACGAGAAAGACACAAACTACATGGGAATATTAATACATAATAAGCTTTTTTAATTTTATTATAAAGAAAAATAATTAATTTTATTATAAAGAAAAATATAGAAATAAGTTCAAACCAGAATTAAAACTATTTTATTTATTAAAAATACATCTTACAGAATAACAGAATTATTTGGTTTAATTTTTCCATTTAATAGTCTGTGTCTTTCTTCTCATAATAATTATTTTAATATGTCTAAACTGTAATTCAATGTAATATAATTTTAAACAATCTAAACATGTATCTAATTATAAGTTAGTACTAAAACTTTTTACTACATACTGTTTTGACGCCGATATGTAATAATATCGTTTAATTTTATCTTTAAATTCCTTTCGTGAACTATGTAACCTTTTGATTCATGTAATATTCCGTGTGGAATCTCCCTACATATGTATTAAATAAATAATTAAAAATTTTGTTTGTTAACGTAGCCTCAAAGATGAAAATAAATGCGCCTCGTCAGAAAAGATGATTTTTCGCCCAATATCGTTGTCCAATTCAAGCTGCTCTAAGGCCCAAACTGCGAAGCTATAACCAAGCGGGTGGTCGCGTGCCTTCAATTGCTGAGTCAATTGACCTTATATGTGAATAATCCGAGATCATTGTGCAGAATTCTCCTCAGGCTAAACAGCACTCACTTTGGAAATAAGTTTGCAATATACCGCGGAGGTATGATACTTTCTGTCAAGATTTCGAGCGGGAAAAAGCTCTCAGTATCAAAATAACCTATGATTTAAAAAGAAACCACTAGATGACCCACCCTTTATATACCGAGTATTATCATAACGAGGTCAGTAGTCTTTGAACTAACGTCGATCAAACAAGTCAATCCTTAAGAAATTGTGAAGTATGAAGAAAATAGAATTCCGCGCCGTTATAAGAAAGGAAAAAGTGTTCAAACCATATTGAAAGAAGATGTCATCTGTTTATGGGGACACTTGTCTGGGAAAAACCATGGTATACAAATGACACAACCTCTTTAAGCAAGGCAGGAAATTCATTGAAGACGATTCCCAACCTGGGAAGTCTGTTGAAGTCACCACATCACATCTCATCGAAAAATTAATATTGGAGGATTGTTTGAAGAAAAAAACAACTCCAGAAATGGTTGAAGTATCTGAAACAGTCAATCGTCAGTACAAGATGGCCGCCTAGATTGCTCACACCGCCACAAAAACAGCAGCGCGTCAAGTGTTCGAGTGCGTTTTTAAACAAGTGTAATGAAGACAAGGATGTTTTTAGAGCGAATTATTACCGGGAATGAAACTTCGGTTCATTACTTTGAACCCGAGTCTAAGAAATTCGAGGTGTCGCTGAAAGCGCATGAAGATAGTTTTCTGGGATACAGAAATAATTTTATTGATTGATTATAATGAAAAAGGTGTTTCCGGAGAATACTACGCCTTAATTTTTGAGCAATTAAAAGAGGCTACCAGAGAGAAAAGAAGAGGAAAATTAACCAAATGCACCCTGCTCTTGCACGACAATGCTCCTGTTTACAAGAGTCAAGTTTCGTTGGCTGCTTTGCATAAGGTGGGCTTCGATATCATTGATCACCTATCTTATAATTTGGTTCCCAGATTTGGCTCCCAGCGACTATTATATCTTTCCAAATCTGACAATGGAACTTCGAGAGAAATATTCTCCCGATGAAGAAATGAAGAATGCAGTTTCAGCGTATTTTTCAGAGAAGGATAAATCATTTTTTAATAAAGGAATTTATTAGTTAATTCAAAGATATGACAAATGTGTTAGGGTTGAAAAAGAAAAATAATTTTGTAATATTATTGCATCCCCTTCTATTCCATTCCGCGAACTTCCGCGTATACTGATAATACATTAGGTTGTCAATGCTTAACTTTAAGTATTTAGCTTCTAGACGTGATAATCTCGTTGAAATGTCAAAATCATATCATACATAGCGATATTGATTTAGCCAATTAATTGATGCAAATAAATATTTTTGTGCCAAGATTTTCAACGAGAAACTCTGTCACATTTTTGCTTTTTGTTTTTTGCCTATTAAGCGTTTATATAATAATGTTCAATTTTCGGTTGATATCGTTAACTGTAATGTAGTATAATTTGTTAAATCAATTATGCCCTTACTATAAAATAGAGGGCGAGAATGGAAAAACATATTATATAATATAACGTAGATGTTTTTAATACTGCTTTTAATTTTTAAAACATACATTTAAAAATACTTAATTATATGATATAAACATCATCTGTGTTATAATTATTTAAGGATAATATAGTGAACACCTACTAAACAAGAAACTAAAGCTAAAAGTAATGACTTTTATATTCACCACCACTAATACTTTTAAGTTTCTATATGAATTATTAATTAAGTGATTAAGTAAAGGAGTATAAATTTGTCGGAGAAATAATATATTATATTAAGATTTATAAATATTGAATTAATTCTTTATTTGTATTATTTCTCATTTTTGTAGTACAAATTGTTTCCATCAGTTTCTTTGTAGTCAAAATTGCATTTATTTGAGAATAAATTAAATGTACAGATTTATCAAAATATTGTTTATCGTAAGCTATTACTGTTTCTTACATCTTAGGAGATTTCAGAATTACATCTTAAAAACCTATCCCTTCTTTTGTAGCAATTTAGATTAGAAGTCAATATTTTGATTTTTGCAGAAAAAGTGAAATTATGATTTTCCAAATTGTGCTGTATTGTCATGTACAAAAATCAGCAGTAATATATTCCAGTTGAGTCTTTTAGTTGATGTTGAGGTCCATATCAACAATTAACGGCGCATTTTTTAATATTTGTTCCTTGGGTTTAACGTAGAATATAAATTTAGAATTCCCAACAATTTAGCGTTGCCTTATTACTGCTCGCAAATAAAAAAATCCGTTCAGCGTCTTCCGGTTCGGTTTATAGGACACCAAATTTTGTATCACTTTTTAATTTAATCATACATAAATTGTGTGTTGAAGAAATTCCAATGGTTTTATAGGTTTTGTCTAGCGTTTGGGTGGAAAATTTATCAAGTATTTCCTCCAAATCATGTATTTTTTGGCTGTCTTGAGAGAGGCTTATCTTCAATGCTAAAATCTAAAATCACCATTAATTGCCAAAACAATACCCAAGCTTTCGATAAGCTTCAGCTACACCTTTCTTCCAATAAAAGCAAAACACTAAAACTTTTCGCAAATGTTAAATAAGCTGTTTTATGAAACTCACAAATGAATATTATTTGTAGATATCTAACCTTACATTAACAACACCTAGAAATATCTTTTGAAAATGGACCGAACTAATCTGTACTGTTATAATTAGAAAGTATAATAGGATTTAATCATCCTCCCTATACTTAAAATGACTCATTTTTAGAAATAAGTACATTGTATGTGATATTGGATTAAAGAGAAAAAATAATCTAATGAAAGGGTTTTGGAAAATGAAGATCGTGTGTTTGGAAACAATTTGAAGAATTCTGCGCCGATAGAAACTACCAGTTGTTAGCAAAAACTTCAATGGAAATCTTGCCGCGATTCTGAAAGAATGGGCGTATAATATGAATAAGGTAAATGCAAATTATTATAAGGAAGGTGACCATGTCGAATGTTTCGGCCAAAATACTGCAGGAAATGTATCATAAAAATTTTAACATAAATGTTGAACCGCTTACCGATATTCGTTTCAAGTCGTGAAATAGTCTTTCCAAATATCATTCGTGATGGCAATTAACTCTGAATAAACTAACATCACTAATGGTATTACTTGTCAATTTTAAAGTGAATAAACCGAACTAAGAATTTTCAACTGAGAATACCGAACTTAACTATTTCCCGCGAAATAAATTAAATTAGCCATGATAAAAAAGCGAAAAACGTTGTTATACTTATGTCAGTTGTAAGTAAATTATAAAATGGAAAGGTAGCGCTTAAATGAAGAAATAAATTGTATGTATGTTTTTTGTAATTTGTTTTTTGTATTATTATATTTTTTTTAAGAAAGAAAACCAAAGACAAAAATAAATAAATAATTGTGGAGGCTTTCACTGCGTGATACATTTTGAATTAAGTGAAGAAAGTGTTTGAAAATATTATCCAACCAAAATAGCCCAAAATGATAACTTCGTCACAAACTCTCTTTAGTTAGCATTTAAACCACCTAGACACGGTTTGTGGAGAAAATTTTTACTGTTTTGTGTTACAAAATTAATCAGTAAATGGCGAAAGTAATTCGCTGAAGTGTACTTTGTAGAAATGTACGAACATATCCCAAGTATGTTAACATTTTCTTGAAGAATATTCACTGATTAATTAAATCAACCATAATAACCCAGACATCGCATTATAAGGATAGACAAAGGAGATATAAGGCCTTTTAAGGAATTCTTAATGCAAATCTTCATGGAAAATAATTTAAAATATCGAATTCATCAAATTAGTCTCATAATACGACGAAATAGTTACATCTTTAATACACTGCTTTTATTTACTTTGAATTGAAGCCCTTTTTCAATTTATTGAATAATGATTTAGTCATTAAATGGTTAAATAATCCCGATCTCCAACACTTACTCTAAATCCTAGACAATTTCGTTTAAGAAGGAAGTACTATGTAAAGACATACCGATCGGTCTTGGGCACTTAATGTGACTTCTTTATGGTTATAAGCTCTTCACCCCAATTATAGTAGAGTGATGAAGTAAGGAATGGTATATGATTATGACTTGATTAAAAAATTATTTGTAGGAAAATTCAGGGATGACGAACTTTTTTTTTCAATGGGTCAAAATCATTTATTTAATTTGTATTACGTGTTGTAGATAAACAAAAATGAAATCCACTGAAATAATGCAAATATACATATTAAATTGTTTTCTTATTTTTACTATATCTACTACTATTATTTTAAGCAACGAGATATTAATAACTGTGGCTTTATGATTATTTAAGGTACATTTACAAAGAATCAAGAAATTACATTCTACAATAGGTTAGATGATTTCCTTTTGTAACATTTAAAAAAAAGTCGTTGTACAATTCTCTGAGAAATCACGGAACAGAAACTGTGATTATTAAATATATTTAATGCCCAAGATTAAAGCAATATCGCATGTGGCATATTTCTTTATTTGTTGAATAATCCAAAATTACTCTCAAGTCTTTAATTTTAAATACTCTAATCAGATTGTGCTTATTTATTGAGGACGCACCAATCGTATAAATTATATAAAAACAAAAGTATAAAAACAGTTGCCTACAAAATAGAGGAATTTATTAAAAATTAAGTAATCTAAAAAATATAGTAATAATCTAAAATGCTACCTATATTTAGAGATAATCCAATGCAAAGGGATAGTTTGTTAAAACTATATAAACTGATTCAAAATTAAGTAATCTATTTAATTTGTTAAAAATCTAAAATTTTACATGGTAAAATTTTGAGATAATTAAATGCAAAACGAGAGTTTATTAATAATTTCAATTGCGTCCATTTAAGCCGTTTAAAAATAGAAAAAAACAGTTGTCAACTGCTTGAAACAACATGAATTTACTTGAAATTGAACAATCTGCAGAATTTAATCAAAATCCTAAATTTAAAGTAAAGTGAAAGTTTGTTAAAATTACATTTGCGTTCATTTAAGGTTTTAAAAAATTGGAAATCGATTTCTATCTGCTCGAAACTACATGAATTTACTTAAAATTGAGTCATCTACAAAATATAATGAGAATTTAGAATATAGCATCCCTAAATTTACAGATAATTTAAGGTAAGCGAGAGTTTGTGAAAAATTACAATTTCTTATATTTGGAGCGTTTGAAATATAGAAAAACAATTGCCATCTGCTCGAAATTATACAAATTTGTTTAAAATTAAGTAATCTAGTAAATTTAATTAAAATGTAGAATTACAAAATTCTTAAATTTAGGGTTAATCCAATGCAAAACGAGAATTGTTATTTTTTTATGCATTCATTTGAAGCGTTTAAAAAATATAAAAACAATTGCCATCTACCTGAAACTACACAAGTTTATTTAAAATTAAGCAAACTACAACATTTAATCACAATTTAGAATACAGCCTTCCTAAATTTAAAGATAATCGAATGTAAAGTAAAAGTTTGTTGATTATTACAATTGCGTTTTTTTAATCGTTTAAATAGTAGGAAAACAATTGGATTGAACTTAAAAATGCGTTTAAAATTAAGTAAATATATAAAATATAATTAAAACATAAACATATAGCATCCCTAAAAGTAGAGATTATTCAATGCAAAGCGAGTGTTAATTATTAATTATTTCAATCACGTGTGTTTAAATAATTTAAAACAATATAAAAACAATTGCTTATAACTCAAAACTACAGGAATTTATTAAGTAATCTACAAAATTTATTTCAAATCCAAAATATAGCACCTAAATTTAGAAATAATCCAATGCAAGGTGAGAGTTTGTTAATGAATTCAATTGCGTTCATTTAAGATTTTTAAAGAATAGATAAACAATTGCTACTATATAAATCTATATAAATTTATTCAAAGTTAAGTAATCTATTGCATTTGTTAAAAATCTAATATTGTACAGGGTAATTCATTAAGGGTGGCCACTGGCCGTATCTCGGAAACCGTATATCCTAGAATTTGGGGAAAAAAATTCTAATGACATAATCGGCCAAAAGAAGATGCGTTAAAATATTTTTAAATGCGTAGCTTTCCGCTAGGTGGCGCATTTTATCATTTGCATAATTAATTTGCGTTTTTTACAAAATATTACCGCATTAAGGCTATTGAAAATTATCAAAATTAGAAACTACTGTACTTGGTTTACAATTTTTGCTTAAGTCATTTTTTTCTATAACCTACAGTTAAGTGGTGGGGGAAGTATACTTTTGTTTACAGAAAATGGTCTGTAACTTCGGCTCAATGGAAAGAATATTAGAAGTTGATTACAAAAATAAATAACATTAACACATTTAATCTATGCGCTGGCAACTAGAGGGCGTTATATAACACTTAACCCTATTTATGTAATTTCCTCAGAAGTATCAAATGGAATGATATAACTGGAAGCAGCTTACAAAAAAGAAAATGAAATTACATATTGTTTCGTCAAAACCGCAAACTGATATCTCTTGTCATTCCAAAGATATTTAGATTTTGGTGTTGGTTCACCCTGTAAGTTGTAAGTGAAAACATACTGCTACAGTTACATTTCAAAAAAATATCAAGTAAAATCGAATGGCACAATATTTATTAACATAATTAATGGAAAAAAAATACAAAAAACTAAAATTGATAACTGCACCTATTACTTAGTTATTTTGGGTACTCAAAATGTTTCCCATCATTTGCTATGCACAAATTCAGTCTTTCTATAGTGGAATTGAAACTGGCCTCAATTTCAGCACCAGAAATACCTCTTACTGCTTGCCGAATCCTTTCTTTCATATCCTCACGTGTAGTTGGACATGTTTTAAAAACCAAATCTATAATTCTACCCCATAAAAAGAAATCTAAAATCGTAAGATCTGGTGACCTTGCTGGCCATGGAAAAATACTTCCCCTTTCAATCCATTTGTTTAAAAATACAATATCTAAATAATTTCGGACACCTGCGGCTAAATGTGCTGGGCAACCATCTTGTTGATGTCTAATCTGTTACGAATTGGAACGTCTTCTAGGAGGATGGGCAAATCGTTAGTTAAAAAATCTAAGTACCTTTGGCCCGTTAATTTTTCTTCAAAGAAAAAGGGTCCTATTATCTTCCTATTTAAAATACCACACCACACATTTATGCTCCATCGATTTTGGTAATTGACTTCCCTCTGCCAGTGTGGATTTGTTTCTGACCAGTAGTGACTGTTGTGCAAGTTAATTTTACCAGAGCTTGAAAATGTAGCCTCATCCGTCCATAATATTGCAGATAGAAATTGTTGATTATCATTTAACATTCCTTTTAACCAGTTGCAATAATCTAGTCGTCGATCAAAATCTATGTCTTTTAACTTTTGATGTAAAACAACATGGTAAGGATTCATTTTATGTTCTTTTTGTATTCTATTCACCAAAGAATAATTTAATTCTAGATCTCTTGCAATTTCCCTAATACTTGCACGTGGTTCAGCGTTAACGTATGCCAAGACGCTAATAACATTTTCTTCATTTTGTCTTCTACGTACCCTATTTCTTACCGAAACAGGTTGAACATTACCAGTTTTTCGTAATCGTTCTGCCAGTCTTTTAAAAACTTTTCTTGAATGACAAAAACAAATAACAAAATTTAGTTAAAATACCAAATGCTGTATGCCTAATTTAAAAATAATTATATGCAAATCGAGAGCTTGTCAATCAAATCAATTGTGTTCATTTGAGGTGTTTAAAAAATAGAAAAATAATTGCGATCTATATAAAAGTACATAGATTTATTCAATATTAAGAAATCTAGTTAATTTGTTGAAAATCTAAAATTTTACACGCCAAAATTTAGAGATAATTTAATGCAAAGCTAGAGTTTATTAATAATTTGAATTGCGTTAATTTAAGGCGTTTAATAATAGAAAAAAACAATTGCTATCTGTTAGAAACAACATGGATTTACTCAAAATTGAGCAGTCTACAGAATTGAATGAAAATCCAAAATACAGCCTCCTTAAATTAAAAGATAATTCAATGTAAAGCGAAAGTTTATTAAAAATTACATTTGCGTTCATTTAAGCTTTAAAAAAACCATTGCTATCTGCTTAAAAGTACATGCATTAACTTAAAATTGAATTATCTACAAAATTTAATCAGAACTTAAAACATAGCATCACTAATTTTAGAGATAATTTAAAGCAAAGCGGAAGTTTCTTAAAAATTACAATTTCTAAATCACTTAGATACTAGCCAGAGAAGTACTTGTTTCAATAAGTGATTTATTTTGTAATCTTATTAAGACTCATTGTCGTAGATGCGAAATGTTTTCGTATTTTTTAAATATTTTACATTTGTTGTTTTAATAAAGAATTTTCCCTTTCCAGCTCTAGTAATTTCAAGTTTACTGCTTCCTCCGTAACACATCCCATTTACTTGCCCATTACATATCCAATAATCCCATCCATATAAACCTCGTTGAAATTAAAACTACAGACAGTTTTAACTTTAATAACTGGAAGTGTATCCAAATTCCTTTCACTATTTCAAACGAAAATCAACGAGGAGGTTCTATAGCTTCTTTTCACCCATCCTTACCATATCAAAAAGCCAACCCTACCAGCATTAATAACCACCTGAATGAATGTCTCCATTTTACCCTACCAACGACCCATTTTACCCTACATGTCTTTTTAGTTTACATCCATCCACATTCCTCTATTGACGATACAATCTTCACAAAGTCGTCGCTTTACGACCACGTAATTATTATTGGTGACTTTAACGTCAATAGAAGGAAATCCCGTCAAATCCAATTCTTCCTCTCCAACTCAAATTTCACCAATCTTTATCATGAGTGAAAGTCAATCATCAACTCCCGATTTAATCCTATGTACATCCAACATCCGACACTTAATCCATTCCATAAAATTAATCCCAGATCTATGTTCCGACCACCTATCCATACAGTTTGATTTCAATACCCAATCTCAATCCACCCCATCCCCTCCGGAATATATCCATCACTACCAGAGTTGCAATATGAAAAAGGTTATTAACGACATAAAATCGACATTTGATTTTACGCAAGACATTAATCCTAATATTATTTCCCAATATTGTTCATCCCTATCAGAAACTATTTTATTGCAGACCCCAAAACTAAAAAAACAACATTATAAATATCCTTAGACTGCTGAAATACAAGAGACAATTATACAGAGACAGTAAATTCTACGAGGACAGTTCAATCAAAAACAAATTTAACAAATTAAATAAAGAAATTAAATTACTAATTTCAGAATATAAAAAACATACATGAATAAAAAACTTTTTAACTTTGTTTAAAGTTAAAAAGTTTTTTATTTGTGAAGAATTATGTATAACGAAGTAGAAGCCTCCACCGTTAACAGTTTAACACATACATGGCTGGAAGCTTGCCAAAAAATAAATAACAGTTATGGAAAAACATATTGGACAGAAATAAAGAAGCTTTCCAAATATAAAATATTAGACAACATTGCTAATATAAAAGACCCAACTGACGGTTCAATACTGACTGACGATACATTAATAGCGAACACATTTGCAGGACAGATAGAGAGGACGTTTCAAAAATCATACAGCCACGAATATGACAACTTTTATAGTACAGTTACCTGGGACTGGTTCATATGATAAAATACCCCTGCCCCCTCCAATCGACGATTCATTAGACGAGACCGATTACTACATACAACTGCGCTCTGGTAAAAATTCTTCCCCCGGTCACGACAAAATTCCTCGTCTACTCCTAAAAAAACTCTTTCAAACACTTCCAAATCCAAATTATTTATCCCTCACCATAAAATCACACCGAATTCCCCTTCTATTAATATCAACAACTCCAACATCCACCCATCCAACCCATGTAAATACCTAGGCGTCCTTTTCGATTCCAAACTTTCCTTTACGACCCACGCACAATCAATTAAGTCCAAAATTAAGATAAGAGCTCGGCATTTCCGTGCACTCACATATAAGAACAAAGGCATCTCCATTAAAACAGCCGTAAACATTTATACATCGATTTGCCGACCTCTTATTGATTACAGTGCGATCCTATTTAACCAAATCCGTCCTTCCACTCTCCAACACTTAAATGTCGCCGAAAGGTCAGCCCTAAGTTCCCTTACTAATGCGCTCCTATATGAAACCACCCAAGTCACCCCAATATCCCAACGTCTAAATAGCCTAAATACCAAATTTGCCAATAACCCCTTCAATGTAACTCTACTCAATAAATTTTGTATTCCCTGAGACCCGAATATCCCCCCCAAACATAAACATCCATCACTCACACTACATTAATTCATTAGTTCGAATCATCCAGACGGTTAAGCTAGCTAGCAAAGATATTTATTTTTCACACAAAACTTAGAGTCAAGACAGGGCAGAAAGACCGATAGTCGATAGCCCAAACGGACAGTCTAACCATATTGTTTCATTACTTGTATTTCCATAAACTGTGTTTGTAAAAATGTGTTCTAATAAAGATGTTATTCTCTCTCTAAGAAAATCTATTGGAAATCACTTCTGATATTCTGCTTCTGGAGATGAGGATGCCTGGGTTCTTCTTAGTTTTCTGAAATTTTGAAGATATTCTTGAATAGTTCATTGTTTCTTTTGCAAACGAATGTAAGGTTAAAATTTCATTCTGACAGTTAGTTTAGAATTAGTTTAAATAGTAACTTTAACTTCTTTGATTTCATCAAGAGATTGTAGTATTTTCAAGATTAAGATCCATATGTGTCAACGTTACTATTTCGAAATAATTATAATAAAGTATGAAGTCATTTGAAATATAATTAGTAATTGGGTGAGTTTATAGAGAAAATACGGACAGGCGGGCGCGAGTGATTTATCACGTCGGAATCAAACAATTAGTTAATCCGTCGGGCAACGTTGGCGGCGTTAAGATAGGTCGGTATTTTTTCAACTTAAAGAAAATAAACTGTACCTATTTTGATTATCTGGCGCGGGCCGGATATCATAATATTTTCACAGTGGTTCCCGCTGACCGATATATTTTGTTTGCTTTAAAAGAATACGGAAACGCATTTAAAAATTGGGAACGGAAATTGTGTTTTCATATTTTCCAGCGATGAGTGAACCGAAGGACGGCATATGCGGAGAGGGGCTTTATGCAAATTTCGCAAGTTGGACTTCGCGACCAGACGTACGGATAAATAAATACTCGCGGCTGGGAAAACAATCGGCGTAACAATACTTTCCGGCAAATTGTTATTTAAAGGAAAAGAAAATTAGTGTGTGTATGGTAATATGTAGTTAAAATATTCTACTGAAATATTATTCTCTGATATTTTACTTTTTCTTCAGGTAAATGATTTTAGTGCAGCTTCGGTAAATAATGTAAAGAAATCTAGTTAATTTAGGCATTTAATTTATAATAGTTTGGCTAAAAATTTGCTTCATACGGCGGTGATTCCCCGATTTGTGTAAAGCCTGTTTATCATTGGCAGCGTATTGGATTTTACATTTTACGCAATACGTTGGGTTTCTTTTACATAACTGCGGTTTTTGTCCTCTCTCAGATTAAATAAATTTATATTTCTCCTAATATTTTTCTTAATAATGAACAATATGACACTATTTCAAGTGTTGTTGTATTCCAGATGAAAACGCACCAATGCACAATAAAATACTTTTAATAAATCATAACGTTTTCTTCGCTATATTAACGGTTAAATTTATATGGTTCCCAACTGTCGAGGATTTATCGAAAAGGACTCCCAAGTCACAAGTTATGTTGCCAGTTCTATAACTAATATTTATCATACTTCTGTTCTTAGTAAAGCTTATCAGTTTACATTTTTTCTAAATTCAAATCTAATTCATTATTTATACACCAACGAAATATTGAATCAAAGTCTTTTTGTATAAATTGTATATCTTTAATTGTTTTAATCTGCAAAATATTTTAAGATCATCAGCATATAAAATAAATTTAGATTTTATTACAATTGGAAGGTCGTTGATAAATAATAGAAATAGAACTAGCCCCAAATGGGACCCTTAGGGGACCCCTGATGTAACACAAATATATTTAGATATTGCACTACCAATCCTCACTGCATCATTAAAACCTAACAAACGTAGTTTTTCTATCAACATCGTGTGATTTACTCTGTCAAACGCCTTGAACCCCATCTTCCATGGCGTTCAACAGATATGTTTGGTAATTAATTAGTTAGAAGTGGAAGACCTGCCATGAAGGAAGTCATGTTGCTTGTCAATAATTATATTTTTGTGACCCATTTCAACTGTTTAGCTAATATGCTGTCCAATACCTCAAGGGTTGCCGAGTGTATCATGACGAATGCCATTTTTATGGATTGAAGTAATAAAACTAATTTTCAATATTTGTGGATAAGTTTGTTCGCGCAATGATCTATTATAAAGTAAAGCTAGTGGATTTTTTTATAGAGAGGAGGAATGCTTTACGCACGACTCTTCAAAAGAGATGTGTGGAACTTCTCTTATTCCTTCTAAATATGCTCTACCCACTAAACCTCCTCTTTTTTCTCTTGAAGAACTGGTGGAATCGCCAACTAGCATTCTTCGCCCAGTGCAATCTTAATCATCATCATCATCATTCAATTCTTCTCCTGTCATTTCCTTAAGAAATGTTTCTTTATTACATTTTTTTGCTGTATTGGCTATAGCTTCCTATATTCTAATTTCTTCTATCATTGATTCCACTAAATTTTTAGGGGTCAGTCTTCATTCTATTTCATCTTCTAGTTCTTCCCGAATTATGCATTTAAAAAACGCGTGTTCTGGATCGACTACTTCCTTACTACACCACACACATAAATCATTACTTGATTTCTTGTCAGTAGTTGAGTGAGGTAATCTAGTTCACCATGTTTCCTATTGTTCTAAATCTCTATATTAGGGAATCGGTGATAGCCGTATCCCATCTACTTTGCCATGCAATTAACATCTCACGTTCACATGTTTTCCTCGCCTTTGATTTTACTTCTCAGCTCATAATCAGATTATGTAAATTTACTTCTTGATTTTAATTTTAATTTAGGCTCATCTATTGATGCCAGAACTTCAGCAGCTATAGTTGAAACTGTTCTATATGTTCTTGCAACTATTAGGGCTGCTGGTCTTTTCCTAATCTTAGAATGTTCCTATTAGAATCGAATCAGCCTGCCCAGGAAGGAGCTAGATATAGTAATTTAGTTGTTGCCACACTCATCAATAGTCTCCTCTTGCCCACAGAGGGACCATCGATGTTAGATAAAAGACGAGCTTCTGTTTTGCAGGTTTTTGCTGCTCCTTTAGCAGCTTTTATAACTTGTGAACTGCAGTATGGATTGGTTTCCAAAATAATGCTACTACATAGGTATTTCATTGTTTTTTAATTTCGATTTCTGTACCTAATAGATTTATATTTTCACCTTTAGTTCCGCCCTCCCTCCAAAAGTGCAAATGGATAGACCAACTGAAATTAGCCATTCTGCAACCAACGTTACACTCTCCCTTGTCACG
The DNA here is from genome assembly GCA_963969525.1 of Ontholestes murinus. Lineage (NCBI taxonomy): Eukaryota > Metazoa > Arthropoda > Insecta > Coleoptera > Staphylinidae > Ontholestes > Ontholestes murinus. The sequence goes on from OZ018398.1 coordinate 23,564,136, forward strand.
TTTCTAACCTTGGTTATGTCCCTCAGACTTATTATTATAAGAATGTCGTCTGTAAAAACTATAATTTTTGTCCCGTTTGGCAAGTTCAATCTAAAAACGCCGTCATCGGCGATATTTTAAACAAATGGTCCTAGAACAGATCCCGCGGAATTCCACCCGACATTTTTACAGTTATTTCATGACCGCCTTCACTAACGCACACTAATTCTCTGGCTCATGAAGCATACATCCTCATTATGTATGATGGCATTCCTCTCTCGTTTAAAGCTTTAATTGCAACTGGCCAAGGTAGGGAATTTAAAGCATTTTTAATGTTCATAGGACTGCTATTTGCCCTCTTGATTCTCTTACGAACTTCGAAGAATGCGTCGGTTGTTGATCTGCCACTTTTAACACCGTGTTGGTGTGGAAATAGACCCCTAATTCATCTAATACAATTTTTGCTCTGTTTAATAAAAGCCTTTCTAAAATTTTACCCTCGCCATCTAAAAATCTAAAAGGCCAGTCGGTCTGTAAGAACCTGATTCGTTCATTGATTTACCTGGTTTGTGCAAAAGAACTAGCCTGGCCTTTTTATATAATTTTGGAAAAGTTCCTTCAATTAGACATTGGTTTAAAACTGCTGTGAATTCTTGAGGATTATTTTTAATTATTAATTTAAGTGCTTCATTAGGAATGCATCCTGGACTCGTTGCCTTACGATTTGAAAGAGCATAAGCTACACTTTTTCTTTTGTGAACAATTAATTTTCTTTAGAAACCTCCTGACAGTTTACTTGGAATTTTTCAAAATTTATATTGGTAAAAGAGTATTGATAATTTTGTGAATTCCTCCTGGTACCAAAGAGCCCGCTCTTGGAGAAGTTGCTCCTGACTTTTCTGTTACTAATTTATAAGGTTTGTCCCAAATGTCCTCTTCTACTTCTTGGCATAATTCTTTCCATTTTTGGCTTTTGCTTATAAAAATTGTTTTCCTGGGGTTATCTTTGGCTTTGGTATAAGCTTCCCAAACTTCATTAGAATTTCTAGGTGCTCTCCTGTCTATTGATAGTTTACGTCTAGCGTTATTTGTCAAATGCCTGGCTTCGACAATTGTGTCACATCACCAATGCACTGTTTTCTTTTTCTACTATTTAATTTTTTTGGTATTCATTGAGGAGTTTCAAACATTTTTTTTATCCATTTCATCAGCATTATTTATTATCCTATTCTCATTATGCATCATCAATACTAAAAAGAGACAAACTATCAAGAGCCCATTTAATTCCGCAAGACATATCTGAATTTATAATTATATCAGTAATTTTGAAAGAGAATGTTATGTTACGATGGTCGCTAAAACTTTCTTTCTCTATATCATTTTTCAGTTTATAATTTTGTTGAGTTTTTCGGAGTTTACAAGTATCAATTCAATTATTGATTTATTATTTTATCTGAATAACGTTGGAGCGATGCCGATATTTGCAACTTCTAGATTTAAAATAGCAATGGTATCTATTAACATTTCTCCCCTATTATCTAGTCTATTTTCGCCCCATTGCAAAGCTTTCGCATTAAAATCGCCACCAACAATTATTGGATTGTCCAAGTGAGAAACTATACTACTTAAGACATTCAGCCTTTCTTCAAATTCTGTTAAATATGCAAACTAGAACTTCTAGTTTGATAATGACAAGTTAAAATTGTCGAAACTATAGTCACTTAATAAAGTCAAGTCAGTGTTATACAAACATCGGATTGTAATGTCCGATTCAACAGCCTGTTTACGATTGTATAATTCATTTTTTAAGTCTTTTAGCTTCTTTCTTTGACTTGTGGTCATATTAGAACAAATATTAAATTTGCTGTCATTTTTACTGACAACATCAACGGCTTTCTTATTGGAAAGTATTGCCTTGTATCAAAATTGAGAGCATGCTTCGGCGTAGGCATAATCGGGCCTAAACTCAGGGAATCAGTTTCTCTCGGACAAGGCCCAGAAGTCTTACGGACTGACATAATAGCCTTGGACAAATGTGCCTAGGTTTGGATGAAAAATGGCTGCAAAGGGGCACTCATTTGTCTGATCCCGGACAACCAGACTGTCATTTACAACTTCAAAGCATACTTCAATTTTAAAACTACTTATAACTGTAAATAAGTTCGAAATAATTAGCCAAGGGTAACAGGCTAATTCTAATATGGGTACAAGGCCATGCAAATATAATAGGCAAATAACATATCGATGTATGTACTTACCAAGGAAGGAGCTACGACTACCATGATCGGACCAAAGTGGGCTATCAAAAGCGTATAGCAAGAGCGTGAAGAGCGTGATCCAAGAGTGTGGAAAAAAGTGTAAAACTTGGCGCACCAGGTCAAAGATAATCAAATTTTTTTATTGACTTATCGCCAAGCAGAACTAAACAGCTCTTGCGCCTCACTAAAAGCGAGATAAGTCTCGTAATGATTTTCTTTACAATCCTTACCATCTTTGCAAGATAGGTAAAGAAGACAATATCACTTGTAGACTATGTGGATTGGCAGAAGAAATAGCCAAGAACATCCTAGACGTGTGTGTAGTACGGGCTACTACCAGACTAACTCTAATCGGAGAATTGGCGATAACGCCAGAACAAATCAGGGCATGATGTCCTTGAATTAATTGACTTTACCTAGGATATTGAATTCCTGGGAACATATGTAGGATACTAGTACAAAATATCTAACGAGGTCGCAGTGCTGTAAGGCTGTATATAGCCAAACGACCCAGTTTAATCTAATCTAATAAAAATATTTAGACATATTTAACATGCTATATCAATTAGAAATAATTAATATTATGATATTATCGTCTTCTCATTTAGTTTTTTAATAAAAATATGATTTTCCTTCATTGATTCAAAAGGAATTGAGGTCTGCAAGGTTCGATGTAGTTATAGCTTTAGGTAGTTCCGTCTTAAAATATTTGAAAAGTTTTCAGTTGCTATTTGGAATTCTATCGTACATACAGTGTGAGTTTGTTTAGATGTATTCTATGGGGATATCGAAAACTATAAGAGATAGAAAAACGATTGAATGGGGAAAGAAGTTTTACGAGACGAATTAAATTGTACTTTCAAGGTTTTCAAAAAAAGCCTGGGTAACTAGATAGATATTCAAAAAAGTAAATACAGTCAATTTTTTAAATCAATATATCTCGGTTATTATGACAGATAGAACAAACTGTAAAGGACAAAGTTGTAGATAATTTTACGCAGATTAATAAAATATATATTTATCACACATAATACGTAAAGCAATTTACTTGAATACATTTTGTTTTTGCATGAAAGTTTGGTTTGTTGCTCAGCGATTTTAATGAGAGCATCGCAGTTGCTCGAATAAAAATTATTTGGAAATACTATTCCACGAATTGAAACGAATATCGGTGAACGGTTTAATTTATGTAAACATTTTCATGATTTATCTCCTGCAGTATTTTTGCCGAAACATTGTACTTTGATTTAATAATCATTTCCATTTACCTTCTGCATATTATACGACAAGTCTTCTAGAATCGCGGCATGACTATCCATTGAGTTGCTAATAACTGGTAGTTTCTATCTGGGCAGAATTCTCAAATTGCTTTCTTACACATAATCTCGTTTTTATATTTTAAGCTACGGAAATGGTCACTCCCGCATTTATTATGGACGATTAAAGCAATAAGTAAGCTATTGAACTTGAAATGTATACAAGTGAAGTAAAATAAATTGAGTGTCATTTTCATTTTCGAAATGTATATATTTAATGAATGAAAAATATTTTTTGAATGAAAATGTTACCAAGTTTTCATTATGTAGTTTATTAAAAATACAATCTTAAAAGAGAGTTTATATTTCTTTAGCTTCCTTTGTGAACGCAATTAATCCGAAGGTTGCGGTGATATGTTAATATGTAGTCTGACTCTTGGGAATTTAGTTGGTATAGAGCGTTTCTCGGGGCGTTTACGTGCAAGAGTTTTATCGAGGTTTTCGTCACTTAAACGAGATGGAAAGAATACCTCTCATCCGAAGATGAGCGAAGAACTTTGGAGAGACCGGTACAACATTGGAAACATCAAAGACAGAATGTGGATAGTGTCAACCAGTCTGTTCATAATGATCCTAAACTTGGAATTCAAAAACGCGTAAGCACATAAAAGGTGCCTTATGGTTTTTGCAACATATTATGCATAAAGACCTAAAGCTGCACAAAATTCAACTGGTGCAAGAATTAAAGCCCCAGGAAGCCGTTTAAAAGATTGACTTCGTAAACCAGGCAATTAATGGCATTTCAAAGTTTACTCATCTTAATGGGCATGTAAATAAACAGAACTACTAAGACAATTATTTAAGTGTATACTTCAAACGATCTAAGAGTTAGTTAAAGTCTTTTATATGAAAAATTAAATGGATTTTTTAAGTGGCAACAATCTGAAGACATTACTATATCTAAAACTCTATTTTCTTGCAAATTGTTACATTTGTTGTTTATGCGCTTTTTTCACTTTAGAGATCATCCTATGAAACGACAAAAATGTAGTTGTGTATTATGACAGAGTTGTTTACCTTTATTAAACTTTGTTGACATTTCACTTAATCATAATAATTCATTCACAGTGTTGTAATTTGATTTTTAAGCTATTTTGAAGAAATAGATTGTATAGTTTGTCTTTTCTAAACAGACAATTTTTCCATAATTACAAAGGGTTTAATAGGATTATTGAAATACGAAATAAAATGATAAAATAAGGAAAATACTGATATAAAAAATAAAGGTTTTAGTGACCTTTAATATAAGTATTCCAAACTGGACCTCCTATGACAGAACAGTGAGGAAGAGGATCATAGGGTACGAGTGGAAGATCATCCGTAAGAGTGAACCCGCCCTTCTGCATGCAGTCAAAATTAATTGTATATATTTTTCTTACGTTGATAGTACAATTATATATTTATTTATATATACAATAATAATCGATTAGTTAGAGCTTTTGAAGTGTTTATAATATTCTGCAATGATATTTATTAAACTAATGCCTTAATTTTTTTTTCCAGCTGAAGTTTGGTCTTATAAATTCAGTGGTTTTATGTGACTAGACTAACTTCTATGGAATCGTTTTCGAGAGAATGAACAATTTTTAACTGACAAGATAGATAAGGTTGAATATAAAAAAAGACTTTTATTGGCATATCATCCTCTATTACATAAAACATCTTTCCTACACACTATTTACACATGTCAGATCCTTTTTTGCCTGGATGCATTCCTTATCACACCATGTGCTACCATCCCTCCTCTCCCCCTTTCTCTTTCTTCCGCACTCCACTATTATCTCCTCCATTTCTTCCATCGTACTGACCTCATCCCATTCAATCCTATCCAACTTTCTCCTCATCTCCTCCATCGCCTTTACGCCGCACTCCAGCCCCTCGCTTTTCTGCCCCCTTTCACACCCCTGTCCCTTCTCCATTCACATTTCCACCTTTAACGGTAGGTGATCCGACCCCAACCTCTCTTCTACCTCCATATTCCGTATCTCTCCTCTTGCGATTCCCTTCACCACCACATAGTCTATCACCGATGCCCCTCTTACCCCTATGTACGTTTTCTTCCCCTTCCAATCTCCCTCCATACATCCGTTTAATATCTCCCAACCTTCTTCCATCACCCACTCCCCCATCCTCCTTCCTTCCCCGTTCACGCATTTATCCTGTGACCTTCTTTCCCTCATTGAATCGTCCTCCTTAATTCCTCCCCCCGTTTCTCCTATTCTCGCATTAAACTCCCTCCTTCCCCCGTTCTCTCATCAATCTCTTTTCTTATGTCCCCCCAATTTTTGTTTACATATACTACCCCCCACATTCAACTGTCTTCTCCCTAGCTTGTATTTCAATCACACTAGCCCTTCGCACCCCTCCATAAACTCTCCCTTGCCTCCTTTCCTGCCTTCTCTCCATCCCACAATCATTCCCCCCTTCGCCCTTCCTTTCTTCGCACATTTTGTTGCCTCCTTCATTTCCCATCTAAACCCTCCCGGTAGCCATCCTTCTTCCCACTCCTTCTTTACCATCCATGTCTCCACTATCCCCACTATGTCCTTCCCCACCACCCAACCTCTCTTCTACCTCCATATTTCGTATCTCTCCTCTTGCGATTCCCTTCACCACCACATAGTCTATCACCGATGCCCCTCTTACCCCCATGTACGTTTTCTTCCCCTCCCAATCTCCCTCTATACATCCGTTTAATATCTCCCAACCTTCTTCCATCACCCACTCCCCCATCCTCCTTCCTTCCCCGTTCGCGCATTTATTCTGTGACCTTCTTTCCCTCATTGAACCGTCCTCCTTAATTCCTCCCCCCGTTTCTCCTATTCTCGCATTAAACTCCCTCCTTCCCCCGTTCTCTCATCAATCTCTTTTCTTATGTCCCCCCAATTTTTGTTTACATATAGTACCCCCACATTCAACTGTCTTCTCCCTAGCTTGTATTTCAATCACACTAGCCCTTCGCACCCCTCCATAAACTCTCCCTTGCCTCCTTTCCTACCTTCTCTTCATCCCACAATCATTCCCCCCTTCGCCCTTCCTTTCTTCGCACATTTTGTTGCCTCCTTCATTTCCCATCTAAACCCTCCCGGTAGCCATCCTTTCACTTCTTCCCACTCCTTCTTTACCATCCATGTCTCCACTATCCCCACTATGTCCTTCCCCGCCACCCACTCCTCAAAGTCTCTCTTTCACTTGTCCTCCTCTCCCTTCGACTTTATCCCTGCCACATTCCAAAACCCTAAATTTAACCCTTTCATGTCCTTTCCCATGTCCTTGTTCATTTGCTTTTCGTCTTCCGTCTTCTTTCTCGAGAGTTTCTTGTATTTGGACTTTATTCCAGCTATATTCCAAGACCCTAGCGTTTTGCGCCCTTCATTACCCGAACAATTATTGTTTTCCAATTTGCCATTATTCGTCTTGCTTACTGTTGTCATTGTCATTTCATTTGTGCGTATTGTGTCTAAAGTTGTTGATCGTTTTTTGAATCACTTCTTCTTCTCATGCCTTTTTCCTTTTTATCCCAAACAAACACCTCTTCATTTAACACGATTAGTCCATACCTAATTTTTACTTTACTTCCTTTCGCCTTTTCGTCCCTAGCTATGCTTCTTATTTCTCTTTGCATTGCTCTTTCCTCCATAGTTAAGTCATTGTCTATATATATCCCTGTATTTCTCAGAGAACTTTTTTCTTTCATTATCTTTTGCTTTTCACTCCATGACTCTACTTCTGCAAGCACCATTTTCTTCTCCCTATTTAACATGTATGATTTTCCTATTGTTGTTTTTATTTTTAGCTTTTCCTCCAGGAACGTCTCCACATCTTTCTTAAACAGCGTTTCATTCACATTTATTCCAGTTATTATAATGTTATTTTTTCTTTTTTCCTTTTCGTCTTTTTCATCTCGTTCCTCCAATTTCCAACTAGCTCCTTTTTTTCTTGCATCCATACTTCTTCCTTTCTTTTCATTTCTATTTTCATTTCTCTTATCTCTTCTGTTAATACATTTGTATTCCTTTTCATTTCCGCCATTATTTCTTTCATCATATCCTTTAATTCATCCATATCCTTATCTATTCCCTGTTTCTGCTCTACAGTTTGTTTTTGTTTCCCCTTGTTTACTTCCCCTGCTCTTCTCTGTTCTGGTGATCGTAGAATCTTCTTACTTCTACTAAACACGTCGTTGAATATAAAAAACTACTTAAAACTTTTGTTGTTTCATTCCTATCTATACATGGAACATTTCTGCCCAAACAATTTTAAACAGTTTAATTACTTAAATATAATAATATATTAACATTGACACAAAACGTCCCCGTAAGTAATCTCATATAAAATGAGCATAAATAAACCAGCAATGACCAAAATAGTCATAATCTACTACTATACCATCATCTAGTATTATGAGTCTGAATGGAAGAACACTACGTGAACTCCGCCCTTGCTTTCAATTGTTAAGTGTTTACTAATTTATATAAATTATTAGAATAGTTCTTTAAGTTAAGCTCTGTTATTGGCCTGGGCATGACCAATTTTTTCGGTGGCACTGAATTTTGTCAATGTAAAATGCGCAGGCAACAACCTCACGACAGAGTGCGCCATTTCGGACGACACTAAAGCAAAATGCGCTAATTGCTAGGAAGAACACCTGACTAATTACCGCAGTTCCAAAGCGTTTACGCAATTGCAACATAAGAAGCCTGCGACCTTTAGGTAGAACTATAGACAAAAAGGGGTTTCTTTCTTACAAGCGTTCCGTGGACCCATGGCCACTGCCTCCCAATCCTCAAGCGCTCCTCAGTCATCTGACTTCACATTATGTTCATGAAAGAAACTGATTGGGTAATTTTCCCTCCGCCTACAAGCCTGCCTTCGTGGTTAACTTCTTAAGGTGGGAAAATCCTCACTACTTCCATCGAGCTACCGCCACATTAGCTTGCTGAGCATCTTAAGCAAGCTCTCCGAAGACCAGAAAATTATCCCGGACTCTCAGATCGGTTTTCGGGCCATCAGCCTCCGCATTTTTTCTGATATATCGAAAGCGTTCGATAGGGTTTGGCATAATGGACTCAGCGAGCGTAAGATCTATGCAGGCGTACCACAGGTGGAAAAGTGGAATGCCAAAAGGTGCTGGTTTATCTTTTTTGTCGAACTAACGTTTATCATTTTGACGTTTAGTTATAAAACCAAGTAAGAAGTGTAGCATTCGACGCACATTTGAGCGAGGAGAGTATTCCACAAAAAAGTGGAGTAAACATCTACTTCCGGTTTATGAATGTCTACCAAGTTCTAGTTTTTAATGATAAAACCTTAAGTTTAAAGCTTCATCTCAAAAGGATCATTCTCTTTTGAGATATTTATATAATTATAACGAATCCAAAATTGAACAACTTGTTAAGAATAGCCTTTTTGCGTAAATTCCAAAGTTTTCGAGAAAAATATAGGGAAAGTACTATGATGGTCACATAACCATTTTTAATATTGACTTGAAAAAGTATCACATTTTAATTAATAATTTACATTCAAAAACAATTCGTTCGTCACAATTTTGTTCATTTATATAAATATTAATTCATATCTTACATGACTATATAAATATTTATATTAGTATTCTAATGAATTGTGTTAATAATTTAAGTTATAATAACTTTGCTACAATGTTTCTATTCTAATAATTTTAAACCTCTATTCATATAAACACAGAAGTATACCGCGTCTATATATTCTTATTGTTAACATAGCTATATTGGCCGTTTGATGATAAATATAATTCGCTATGTCGGTGCGACGGTGCGGAACATAATTAAAATCGTGTTAATAAAAATAGCTTATGGTCTTGGACATAGCCCGAGATAAATGGTGTGTAAGAGCAGCGAGGTGTAAATTGAGTAGTTGCAGTATTATTAAAGGTATTCTAGTCCCAGGCATTCGGCCAAAATACACAAAACTCAGACGAAATTCAACCTGCTCCCCGATATACACTTCTTTCGCTGCTCCCGAGTCTACCAACAGAAAACGCTTTTAAAATCCATCCCGAACGTCTAAATCTGCATATGTGCCCCACAAAAAAATTATCATTTAAAAATAGAGCGTAGAGTTCTTCAGTCGAATTTCAGAGTGGTCCAACGATAAACGTTTTTTTTACTTAATTAAATAAATATTGTATTATTTTTTCTGATTGAAATAATAATGGGTATAAAATCATATTGATAGACAAAAATTTAAATATTTTGTTTTTTCAAATCGTTCTAGAATATACCCAGGCATTTATTTGTTCTTAGCAATTACTTAAGTAATTGTAATTAACTTAATTATATTTCATGATAATGGTTATGTGCTACCGAACTAAAGTATGGATTGGCTATCTCAGTGAAAAGAGTTTTACCTGAACCCCACCGGACTTCCTGATCTAATAGCACTACTTCCGGCTGGAAGGAAGAGCATTTCTAGTATCTTAGCAAACGTCAACTAACTTGCAATATTTAAATTAAAGTCCGTTTCCGCTTGGTAGGTATGGTATGATACTAAGTTCTATGCAGAAAATACATTATAAGATATCTAAATAGCAGAAATATCATCTAAGATAATTTTTCGAATGCAAAAATGCTGATTTAAAATTGATTTCATGTATTTGTTGATTAATCCATTCATTCTTCATTAATTCATAATTTTTTAAAAATTCGTCCATGTCTGTGTCCTCATAAGTTGATTTGATATTGCGACTTTTTATTAAAGAATCATAGAGTGCATCTATAAATCTATACAAATAAATCCAATCCATAAATTTAAAAGGTATAACCTATATCGATAAATGGTGGAGGCGCCAATCCGTTGCTGAGAAATGTATGCTTAATATACTATTAATCATATTGAGAGAAACCGGCTCTAAACAAACTCAATTAACACTTGTTTCATTTTAGTAGTAGTTTTATTTAAGGAGATAATTATATTTACAATATTCTGGGAAAGCTTTCTTAGATAAATCATATACGTTTCTATGAATTGACTCAGTATCTCGTATTATTTTTTATTTAAGAAGGTGTAACAAGAGAGAAACTTTATTTCTGAATTTATAATAATCAAAGGGATTCCGATACACTCAAATAAGTACTACTAGTGCGTTTAGGATTTAAATTTAAGAGAAAACTTAATAGGATGTAATGCAAAGTGTAAACATTACCTTATCAATGTTAAAGGTTTTCAAGGTACAATTAGAAATCAGAAAGTAAGTGTAATGTATTTTATAATTATGTTTTTATTGGAGGAATTTATCTCATAATAATGGATCTTTATTATAAATTTCAAAAAGTTTTTGATTTGTTGCAATATTATTCTTGTGATCTTTTCAAAGCAATTTTCGATCTATAACGAATGTATCTTTGTTCTAACATCTAACAAAGGTATATTCGTTGTAGATCGGAAATTGCTTTGATAAAATGTACTTGATGATGTAGATACTTTTTTGTAAAGATTAATAATCAAACTTTAGACTTTTATTTGCATTTCTTTGCTGTTGTTGATAGTAGTGGAGAGGTCTTTAGCAGGAAGTCCCCAGTAGGTATCCCTCTACCAGACTTCTTACTTCTTACTGTGCACCACAGTCCAACCACCATAAGATACTCTTAAAGTCCACTTGTTTTTCGGCATCCCACTTGGATTGGATATCACTATATTTGAAGAAACATAATTTGTGTTTTGGATAACTGTATTCGAAGCTATGTCTTGTATTATGGGTAGTATATAAGCGTGAGTGCTGGAACTATTTTTCAACAAGAACTATATACATTCAAGTATAGAGAGGCCATATACTGTGAGTAAATTGGCATTTTGAAGCGACCCTTAAAACTGTGATTATGTAAAGGTGGTACCAAGGGGCAGTATATTAGTATCGCCACTAAAGCTAACGATCTATCAACTGTCGATCACCGTACTTATGTCACTCATTAATATAAAGAAGAGTAGTGGCTTAAGAGTGCTGTCATTCGGAATCCCCTTGGAGACGATGTTTCCTGTTTTATTATCCGATATTTTAACAATTTGTTTAAGATTAAGTATAAAGCTAGCCAGTTGTTGATTAATCCTCGTATACCTTGGCTTAATTTTGTTCAATTGTGTCGAAAGCTCTAGACAAGTCCAGTTATAAAGTTTTGACAGTTGATAACAGCCATATTGTTGAAGCTACACCTGTCGAATTGGCTATCATTTATTCAGTTTATTTTGCCAAATTACAATGGATAGATACAGCGTTCAACAACATGTACAAATGATAAAATTGTTTTATCAAAATGGGTGTTCTATACGGGCAACTTTCAGCACACTTCGCCTATTTTACGGTAGCCATAATCTTCATTAAAAAATCATCTTTAACGATGAGGCCTAATTCTGGATGAGTGGATACGTCAACAAACAAAATTGTCGAATTTGGGACGATACCAATACACATGAGATTCCAGAGCGTCTAATGCATCCGGAAAAAGTCACTCTTTATATTTCTTTGAGAACGACGTTGGACTGGCCATCACCGTTAACAGCGAGTGTTATAGTTTGATGATTACCAATTTCTTTTAGTCTGAATTGGATGATATGGATACCAACGGCATGCGGTTTCAACAGGGCGGTGATACCTGCCACACAGCTCATGTTATAGTGTAGAATATCACGAGCGATTTGAGGGCATAGTCGGCTCACGTGGACTTTTTCTTATGGGGATTTCTTAAGTTCCAAAGGGCCCGCATCATTTCATCGTTAATACTAGTGTAATTTTACAACTAGATTTTGCTCATATTGTAATTTTGTTTTTATTATTTGCATTTTTGCATTTGATTCTCTTATCTTTCCACAATTTCTCTTGTTCAACTTTATTTCAGGGTTATATTGTTTTCGTATATTTCCAATCCTGCTCCTGATCTGGTCAATCTGCTTATATGTTTTCGATTTAAATTAAATTTTCTAGTTGATATGTAATTTTGAAGTTAGCATTTTAATTTCAGGCATCTTTTTTAGGGCCTCTTTAAAGATGTTACCATTACTTATGAACTAAAACATTAGGATTCGTAGATTTATCGTTATTTCTAATGCCTCTTCTCTGATGTACATAACTTAAGGCGGTAGATAAAACAGCGTCAATTGTCCGTTATCATTGGAGTTTCATTGAGTGCAGTCCCTAACCCTTATATGATATATAGGAGTAATTACCAGAACGAGCGATTATTTCAAAGGAAAAGGAGATAGCAAAAAATATTTTCTATGAAAGTTGTAAGGCTTTAAAAAATTTACTTATTTATAATAAATTGGAATATACAGGGTGGCCCACAAAATTGTGGTGAATTAAGGTTACATTTTTTAAATGGAACACCCCTCATTTCTATTTATTTTGATAGTATTGTCAATTTTCAAAATTCCTTTATTAACCATAAGTTATACCTAAATTCATTAGTTTCCTAAATATCGACGTTACAAATAATAACGAAAAACAATGAGATATTCGAACGAAATCATACCGGACCAACACAAATTAAGTATGGCCTTAGAAAGTTAAGTTCTGTCAAAATTAAAGAAACAAGAAAATAATTAAAACACTTTAAACTTTGTTGGTATAACACTATAAAAACAAGTAAATCATCCACCCTGTATATTCCAATTTATTAAAGAAGAGTCGATTTCCAAAGGCCTTACAACTTTTATATAAGAAACTTTTTGCTAACTTTATCGAAATAATCGACTGTTCTGGTAATTTCTCCTAACCCTGTTATATTAGTATTAACCATATTTATGAGACTACTATAGGCGATGAGCCAATAATTTTTGCAATTTGCTATTCTTATCACCTATTATAATTTAGGAAACTTAAGTCATCATTATATGACAGAAACACTAAGACTCTTTAGATATTTAATATTTTTTGAAAATTCAATACTATCATAGATTCTCGTAGATTGGATATTGCTGAGCACTCCAGAAGTATGCGTCAGGCACATTCCTCTTTAGTTTAATATTCTCTGTAGATAAAGTTAGAGTAAAGTACCAATCTTTCGAGTACTGTTTAAAAACAGAAAACATGCATTTGTAACGGCAATAAAGCTAAAAGCCACAAAGTCTTGTAACAGACATAGTTAATCTAATGCTTAATATTGGGCTCTGTTACATATATGTTAAACCTTGAAGAAACCTTTATGATAGTCATAGGCCAACAAACTAGCCACGCATTCATAAGACTACCAAATGCTATATATATTTAACTTAGTTTTGCATTTTTTTTTTCTTTAATGGGGAAATTTGCTAGGTATGGTATTAAACTATTAAATCCACAAAACAAATCCTTAGGCATCGGCCACATCCAATCCATCTAGAAGTATTGACAAAATTTTGAAATTTATTTTTCCAAAATTGTTTCGTATACTTGTATATAATCTTAGAAAGTCGAAGGTATACAAAGAAGATCATTGCATAATGCAAAAACTATTTTGGTATATTTTATAGTAGATTTTAAATATATGATTAAATAAATAATTTACTATGATCATAAACCTAACTGTTAACACTTTGTTGGGGCAGTTTATATTTTAGGATACGTTAGATGCATCTAACTGTAGAATTTTTTTAAATACATCTATAGCCAAAAGTTATGCCAATGTTTTTGTTTTGGTGCGAATTGTTTACCTGTAGTCTCTTAAGGTATTACATATTAGAGTTTGTTACTTGTAATGATAATTCGAATAGATTTTTAAATCCTATTATGGTTTCATTTGGTTATAAAACAATATTAGGATAAATTCGATATCGAAGCGTTCGATGCTGGAATAAAAACGTTGATCCGTCAACACGATATTGTTGAAGGATGTTCAAAATTGTTTACAGAATAACCCTATTTACTTAAGAAGTTTTCACATTATCAAATACACCAGGTGATATAAAACACTTCCTAAAAATGGCTACTCTATTGATACCAAGGCCTTCGGCCGGGTTAATCATAATATTTTATTGGTAAAATTAACCTCCTTTAAGCTTGAAGGTAGGCTAGGTAACTATTTGACTGGTAAATTCCAAAGGTTTTAAATTTTAGATGTATTTATTTCTACTCGAAGCGAACGCAATCCATCCTAAACAAAGGCAGCCAAGCACTACTATAAGCAATTAAGATAGGCCGATATTTTCTAGCCTAATCCGACAAACAACTTCTCACACTTTGCCCCATTCTCTCGAACAAAATTGACTCCACACTTTGGACACATTTTGAATAACTATTCCAATTGCGAATTGAAACCACTAAATCACTGTCCATTGATAAACTAGAACAGAAATACAGAAAACTAGCTAAAACTCAGCACCCTAAAACAGTTTTTAATTTTTCAGATGAACTGCTAGACAAAGCCTCCATCGATTTTCAAAAGACAATAATTTTGCCGTTACTCCACGACGTCCCCCCCCTCCATCTTTATAGAAAATATTATATGCAACATTGAATCCAGTTTCCACAGAACCGACAGTGTCACATCAAAAATTATCCGCAAAAAAGTGGTCCATGTATTTAGATCTTCACGCCCAATTTCCAACGAAAGAATTTGAAGCACTGAAAATATAAAAACATATTGTTCCCAGTAGTCCTGAATAAGGCTGAATACCACCAAAAAAAAGGACGACAGAAATTGATATACATAAACCAAGCTATACATAAACCTGACAGATTACTCCAACGTATCCACAGTTCTTACGATCGCCCGTACAATAATTAGCCAAATTTTTAGAGAGACAGTTTCAATCTAATACCAAACAAGCAAATCCTATGTCAAAAACTCATGATACTTCCTGGACCTCATCAAATCGATAAAATCATTGATATTCTAGTTAGTTGTTAACGAAATAATCGAACTTTTAAAAGCTAAATTTTAACAGTCCATTAAACTTTGTAACTTATTAAACATTGCCTCACGAACACTTACTTAATGTTAAACACTTCAGGAAAAATGTTTATGGGTTATCAAAAGAATCCCATAGTCAAATCGACTATGACCACTTACTGTAGCATTTAGTAATTAGGCATCATGTTTAATAATCAAAGCTTAGAACAAGGTGCCAACAATAAAAAAAACAAGCACGACCTGCACATGCTGATATAATTAATGTCTGAGAAAGTTTAGCTGCGCAGACGTTATTTGATGGACTAAAAGATAAAGAAACATAACAGGTATAAATACTTGCTCAACAAACTGCACTAGATTAAAAAGTCAAGGATGTTAAAATACAAATATATTCGAATTCCAAACAAGAAAAGGGTACGACCGTCGTAGCAACTACTATTTTGGTCGAAACAGGACTATTATTCTTACTTCTGTTTATTTTTCTTTAAATATTAAACTAACGACAGAGATTACTAACTGCAATAACCTGACACTATGCACAGTGAAAATCAGCGATTACCTTTGGTAACAATAATTTATAGTAGCTGGCGTAGAAGGATTAATACTACGGGCTTCCAATTGGACCTCAATAATGGAGTCTTGAAAGTGAACAAGGGAAAAGTCAGAGAAAACAAAAATTTTACTTTTTTGGATAAAGAGAATCATGCCCCCCAAGCAATCTTACATTTTCTAAAACTAATGATTCGCCAGAGAATACTTGCCAAATGATTTATGCTGATAATAAGAAAACGAAAATGTCCAGAGGTTTAGAGATTCGACTTCGTTAATAGTTTGTTCTGGTTATTTATAAGATTATCACTATTTATACTAGTTTGAGGTCATAAAGCAAGTTTAATATTACTGCTTTTGCTTTATAAGATTCTATCTATATTATTAGATTATCTTTCTAAAAACAATTTATAGCAGTTGACGTAGAAAATTCTTGTAAAGCATGCCATGACTACTACAAGCTTTTATTTGGATCCTGAAAATGAAATCTTCAAAGTGAATAAGGAGAATGTCAGAAATGTCGATTTCGGAGGAAACAAAAAGATTATTATTTCGGATAATCTTTCCAACTGTTGTCGACGATAAATAAACATATGCTAATACTAATAAAGTCATATTATATAGAATAGTTAATGGTATCCAGTACTATATACAGAGTCGCTGATATGTAGGGAAACGGTCGAATATCTCCTAAAGTAAGGGAGCTAGCAAAAAATGTTAAGATACAAAAGTTTTAGGATTCTTTAAAAACTACCAGAACAAAGATAAAATAAGTATACAGGATCAGTTGAAAAGTCAGGACTAAACAAACTTGCTTTTTCTTTAATGGAACACCCCGTATATTCTTCCATATTTCAAATCATTTCCAAATTCTACACAAAATTGGTATAGCACATCATAAAGCTAAACTTGACTGTTTTAGAGATATCGAACTTTGAAAATCATATACGTTTTACTTAAACGTATCATTTTCGCGCAAAAATTATCCAATCAGAAGTAGTTTTGTGTGTAATGACGCAGCGTTGTCATGGAGATTTCCATCTCCATAACAACGCTGCGTCATACTTACCTTTGACAAGTAACTTGATGGCTAACTATTTTTGTAGAATTTATAAAAAACGTGATTTTCAAAGTTCGATATAACGGTCAAGTTTAGCCTTATGATGTGTGATACCAATTTTGTGTAGAATTTCGAGATGAATTGAACTATGGTACAATATATGGGGTGTTCCATTAAAGAAAAAGTAAGTTTGTTTCGTCCTGACATTTTAAATGATCCGGTATACTTAATTTATCTTTATTCTGATAGTTTTTTAAAAACCCTAAAACTTTTGTATCTTAACATTTTTCGCTAGCTCTCTTACTTTAGGAGATATTCGACCGTTTCCATACATATCAGCGACCCTGTATAATTAAGAAAGGAAATGCTGCAAAAAACAATTACATTTGTCTCTGTGAAATTTAGCTCTGTAGCTATAGTGTTTTCATAGTTTTTCTTCTTCTAAAGTTATATTGTGTGTAGATTTTCAACTGTTTTCAATGCATCACTAATATAAATTTCAATTGTTACTTGAAAAATAAAAAGATTTAAAAAATTTTCAATTCTATATAGGGAAAGTAAAAGTGGAAACAGAAACGAAAAATAGCTTAGAGTAACAATCATTTCAAGTAAATTATATTTCACCAAAAGCTTTTCAGTTCTTCAGAAATTTAATAAAAACTTAAATTTTAGTTTTGTTTTAATAAAGAAAGCCCTTTTTTATATCACGTATATATTATATTGTTACTATTTTGTTTCAATTACAAGGTAATAGTTTTTAAACTAAGTGAAAAAGGTACCACGAAGGAAACGCCTCCAAAATTTAAGAATAATTTTAGTATTTAGATTTTGTTAAATATGTATACTCAAAATTTTTTAAATAAGGTAATGTTTTTTTTAACTTTTGAGAAATTCAGTAGAAAAATGTAATGATTATTTTCTCCTTATTTTTTACGAAAACGATTTAACTCTTAAATATGTTTTAAAAAATTTATCTGTTTATAATATCTGTTTTTTATATGTAATAAATATGTACATTTAAAATACTTTTGTTCCCACACCCCTGCCTCAAATAGAAGAGCAAATTCCAGACAACAGAAAATACGATTCATCTCAAGAATGTAAATAGCATCGGCACTACCTATTTATATTACGAGATTTTCAAAAATGTGCCAAAATAATTAACTTTCGCAACGACCGCGAATGAGCGGAATAAGCTCCTCTTAAAAATTACGGCTAACGAAATTGTTGAAAATCCGTAACTCAAATGTACATCTTCGGTTGATTAACGCCATCAACAAATCGAGCCAAAAATAACGTCCCAGCGCAATAATAATAATTATTTTGGACGGTTTTATTGTTATTATAATTTATTTATTGTGTACCTAAATATATTTCCACATTATCATTTGCCACACGAGTGCACGGGTGTTAAGTGGACGCGATTAATTATGAAAGCGCGCCCGCGAAAATTTATGACCGCCAGCACGGGTCAAAATACTCTAAAATGCCAAGAAAACAACATAAATTACGAAATTGTAATATTGCACTTCCAACAAAAATATTGGTGTATATACACTGTCCGCGCTGCGTTTCTTACTGTAGGTCAAGTCTTTTCATTAAGATGTCTGTATTCATACTTTATCCGGGAAAGTATTATTATTTAGATTTAATAATGCAGTTAGA
The DNA here is from genome assembly GCA_963969525.1 of Ontholestes murinus. Lineage (NCBI taxonomy): Eukaryota > Metazoa > Arthropoda > Insecta > Coleoptera > Staphylinidae > Ontholestes > Ontholestes murinus. The sequence continues at coordinate 23,582,821 of OZ018398.1, forward strand.
GGAAATAAAGCGTAATTTGGAACATATAATTTTGAAGGTATTTATGATTAGATGTGGAGAATTTAACGTACAATGAAGTTTTATTAAAAGCTAACTTGAAAATTTACGTCAATAATTCTTAGTTATATTTTTTATTTCATTCAGTGTACTTCCAAAATATCTGAGATGATTGAGAGGAATGCATACTATTTTAGAATCGCATTTTAAAAGATTAAGATGCTAAATTCTCATATAGTTTCAGATCTTCTTGCCGAATTTCAAATCATTGAACGTGCTAAAGTAATATTCCAAAGAGTTCAACATCCTTGGCATGAGATATCAAGAGTTCATGCGAAAAAAAAACGAAAAACTAAAATAATTTATCATCGCAAAGTATAATATAGTCTGTTCGTTGGATCTTTCGTCGTACGTCACAAACTATCGCCTCAAAAAACGACGAAAGTTTTACAGTGCGTTCTTTTTCTAACGCATTTGGTTTACTTTATCAGACTGAATGTTTTTGCGTCGTTTCTCGAAGCGATAATTTGTGACGTACGACGAAAGATCCAACGAACAGACTATACGTGTATTTCTTATGACTTTCTCATTTATCACTTAATGAAATATTTAAAACTATTACTGATGAAGGTTTTAATTTAACTACACTTAATTTGTTTCACATTTTTTTTTTCTATTTACTCGACTAGTTTCGCTTTTTAAGGCATTCTCAAGAGTGAGTTACAAAAGAAACTGACAACTTTATATATAATCAGGTAATCCCAAATCTCCTAGTTGTCGTTTGGGAATTCCCGATCTTAAAATCCCTAACAGAGAATGTTCTTTTCTAGAAATAGAACTTGAAAAGTTCTATTATATCTGTACATTTAAATATAAATTTGATTAAAATGATGGTAGCGACCGTTACTACATGGTAGTTCATTTTAAAAAAGGTTAAATGAAAATAATTTTGGTTAATTTGTACAGTTTTTTGTGAAATGGGAAACCATTCTCCCAGTTAATATTATTCAAAATTTAATTGACAAAAAACTGTACAAATCAACCAGGGCTCATATTTATCCTAATATTTTAGACCGAACGAACACAAAATTTACAACATTCACTTATTTTGGGCGCGTAACAAATAAAATATCAAATATTTTCAAAAAACAAAATCATCAAATTGCATTTAGACCAGCGAGCAAACTTTCAAATATACTTTTTAACGCGAAAGACAAAATTCAATCTTTTAAAAAATCGGGAGTATACCAAATTTCATGTTCCGAATGTAATAGCACATATATAGGACAAACAGGTAAAAGTTTTGAAAAGAGATACAATGAACATTATAGAGCATTCAGACTTAGACATACAACAAGTTCTTTTTCAAATCATATCTTAGAATGTAATCATTCATTTCCACCTATGGATAATTTAAAACTTTTACATTTTTGCAATAAAGGCCAAACGCTTAATCTTTTGGAGTCATTAGAGATATACCGCCAAAGCAAGAATATTAATTCTAAACTGCTTAATGAGCAGACGGATTTAATTTCTTCGCTATTATTTAAGCTCTTATAATGACATATACCTCTTCTGAAAACACCGCACCTTAATCCGCTCTGCATATTTAGTTAATCCATTTTAATAAATCTCTCAGTCCTAATTATGTTCATTAAAAATTCATACCTCACCTATAAATTGTTAACACCCTGTATTCTTCTTCATTCAACACTTGATAATGACCTGCAAAGGTCGAAACTACAGTTGTGTCAAAATTGATAATATATTTTAAACTTTGTTTGTGTATATTATACAATAAATAGTGGTATAAGAACTTAAAAATTATTTTCTTTTAACCTTTTTTATAAATTTGATTTCATGATAAAATTATCCATTTCTGAAGGTATTATAGAAAATACATTTTATCTCGTGTTGTAGTTGTTGTGTGATCAGGACTTGACACCAGGAAGTATTTTTGTACGTGGGTACCGCCACGAAGAGATGAGATGTTGTTTAACGTAGTTTATTCAGTATAATAATAATAATAATTAAATTTATTCAGTTCAGTAAACATACATCAAATTAATGTACACTATTCTAAAATGAACACGTCAAAACAAAAGCAGTATTTTATAAAGAAGTAATAATACTTAAAAAATAATAATACCTAAAAAAAAAATAATAACATAAATAAAGAAACTAATAAGTAAAGTAACAGACACTTGAGTTAAATTAATATATAAGTAATTCAAAACTAAACACTCTATAAATATAATTTAAATTAAGGCAAAATTGAAAGGGTAAAAGAAAATTAAAAAGAATACAATTTCAAAAATCTGTTAATTTGTAGATTTCCTTATCTATCAAATATTGGTTTAATTTATTCTTAAATTCTTTAAGCGTTTTTATGCCTATTGAGTTAGTGGGCAGTTTATTAAATATTTTTATAGCACTGTATTTTGGCGATTTTTCATATAAACTAAGTCTATGTGTTGGAAGGTCATAATTTTTTATATACCTTGTGCTATATGAATGTTTTTTTGAATAATCATTACATTTATGTTTATTTTTGAAATTATGAATTAATAATTCATAGACATATAGGCCAAAAATAGTTAAAATTTGAGCTTTTATAAAGTAACCATGACACGACTCTGTGTACTTTAAACTAAAAATTATTCTTACTACTCTTTTTGATTAGTGGCATTACTTGTCCCATAGAACATTATACCATAGCGTAATATGGATTCAAAGTTTGAACATAATTAATGTTTTGATGTCAAAAGTTTTTTCCAAAATTCTTAGAGACAAACAAACTGAATTTAGTTTACTAACTATTTTTGTGCAGTGTTCTTTCCAGTTAAGTTTATTGTCTACATATACTCCCAATACTTTAGCGTACACACTAGATTGAAATGTTGATCCGTTTAAGTTAATCTCTTAGTTCTATATTTTTGTTTTTTTGTTTGAAATAGAATTATTTTCGTTTTTTCTTGATTTAGTATCAATTTATTTTCTAACATCCACGTTTGTATATTAGAAAATAAGAAGTTCGAGTTTTGAATAGGATCTTGTATGTTATTGTTCATTATTAATATACTCGTGTCATCAGCATATGTCACCATTTTTTCATGTTTGAGTTTATAGTCTTTTCTAAATAATTTATATAAATGACGAAAAGTATTGGCCCTAAAATACTTCCCTGAGGTACCCCCAAGTTTGTGTATAGTGGAGTGGAGAAGACGTTATCAATTTTTACTATCTATTTCCTATTTTCTAAATAACTTTTGATTAAGTCATAACATAAGCCTCTGACTCCGTAGTGATCCAATTTACTTAATAACACCTTGTGATTCATAGTATCAAATGCCTTGGAGAGGTCAAGGAATATCCCCATAGGTATCTCCCCTCTCTCCAAGGCATCTGCAACTATGCATATATACTTGAATAGGGCGGTATTCGTTGATCTATTTTTGAGAAAACCATGTTGACAATTGTTGAATAGATTGAAATTATTAAAATAATTTATTAAGCGTTTGGCTATGATATTTTCAAGAATTTTTGAGAACACACTGAGTAGTGCAATAGGTCTATAGTTAGCAAAGTTTTGTGAGTCTCCGTTTTTGTATATAGGTCTTATTAATGAAATTTTAAGGCAGTCAGAAAAGATTCCTAAACCACAGGAAGCTTTATTTTTAACTCATTTATTATGTTGAAAACTTCTACAGAGGTTGTAGGTGTTAGGTACATTGAATTGTTATTTATTTTTATAGAATTTGTGAATGTTAAATGGGGAAGATTATTTATTCATTCTGCTGCATTGGAGAAGAATTTATTTAATTCATTAATATGTTTTATTAACAGGCTTTCTTTTTTAGACAAACATTCGTTTGTTTTCCCTAAATTTGTGTTTATCACCCTTCATGTGCTTTTCATTGTATTATCACTATTAACAATTATAGAGGTAATGTGTTTTTTATGCGTGTCTTCTAATAATAGATTGTATTCTTTAGTAATTTTCTTATAGAGGTTATTTGCATCTACACAGTATGGTTTTATTGTGGTTAAACAGTTTAACATATTTTTGTATCTAATTATTTCTGGAGTATTATATTTTTGCGCTACTCTATTTTGTCTGAGTTTTTTAACACATTTTTTTGAACATGTTTCATCCAATATTGATTGCATAATATACATGAAGGTATTCCAGCTATCATTTCAGTCAAAATTAAATTTATTTCCCCATATGTGGGATTTGCAAGTTTGTCTACAAATTTACTGATGTTATTTTTACTAAATAATCTTTTTTTTTCGAAATGTACATTATTACAATTTGGTTCATCTGTACTCCAGCAAAATTTTTGTGCTAGATGATCAGACATATGTGTTTCAAAAACACTTGTATGATAACCTTCATCGATGTTAGTAATTATGTTATCAATATGAGATTTTCTTGTGTTAGTTAATCTCGTACTTACGTCTATTGTTAACTTTGCATTGAAAGATTTAATTATATTCTTAAATTCACAAGCTTCTGGAGTTTTTAAGCTTGTATCTATATTAAAATCACCTGCAATGATATATTTTGCATGTTCATGTAAAAATATATTGAATAACGTATCGAGTTTCTTAATAAACTGTGCAAAATTGTTTCTGTCTATCACGTGCGTATATCACCGAACCACCGTATGCTGTATCCTTTGATTGTCGTCCAGGCCTGGAGTAAGATGACACCAGAATATAATTTTCTATCGGAAATTTTTTGAGATTGTCTTCTTTTTGCCAGTGTTCGGTCAACATTAAAAACAAACAATCGTTGTGTTGGTCCATCATCGCATTTATTTTATTAGTGTTATTATTTACAGATCGAATGTTTAAATGTATTATTGCTACCTTACTACAAACAAAAATAAACAATAATACATTATGTAAATAAAAACACATTATTAAAAAAAAAATTAAAAATTGAAAACTGATCCAATCCCCACGCAAAACATCTATCAAATCAAATCTCAATGTTACTCCTAACCTATATAATAACTTAAAAAAATAAAATAACAATAGTAATAAATTAATAAAATAATAACATAAATAAAATAAAATAAATAGTCAGATCACAGATAAGTAAATATCACAGTCTGAATATCACATGCTAAATATAGAATAAATAAATTAAAAAATATAGAACAAACAATAATAAAACATGGGATTAAAAAACATTGATAAAAACAGATTAAAATTAAAATAAATTAATGACATTAGATAGATCCACACGTCGTAATCTTCTTTTAAAATATTCTAATGTTGGTACAAACAGCACAAAGTTGGTATTGGTACTAATTTCATTAAAGCAGAGCATAATGCGTCCCATCGGATTAAACATCCCATATCGGGTCGGATAAAAATCCAACTGGAATAAAGGTTTATGCCTAGATTGAGGACAGCGCGGAATGTAAAAGTTTAATTGAGCTAATAGTTCGCTGCAATTAACTAACCCATTTACCAACTTGTATAAGAACGACATATCTAGAAACATTCTCCTTTCTGCCAATGATCTAATGTCTAATAATCCTAGCATACCACACCACTGTGGCTGAAAGTTCCGCCTCTACCCAATCTAAAATACATTAGCTGGTATACGGAGACCATACAAGAGACGCATATTCTAGGTGAGGCCGTACTAATGACAAGTATAATGATATTATTGTACTAGCTTTGAAATTCACTGAGAACCGGTTGATAAACCCCAGAATTATCAGCGATCTGTTACAAGTATCTGAAATGTGTTTCGAAAAATTCAGTCGGCTTGTGAAGGTTAGCCCCAAGTCTTTAATTTCAGATACTTGTACCAATTGGTGGTTATTAATACGGTATTCAAATTTTTTCCAGATGATTACGTTCACACCAAAGGGCTAAACCATTTAAATCATCCTGAAGACATATTTGATCAGATCTGGAACTGATGCTTCTATATATTTTTAGATCATCAGCATACAGGAGAAAGTTGCTGGTTATAAGATAAGATCCAATATCATTTATAAAAAGATTAAATAAAATTGGTCCACAATGAGAGTATATATTTTGAGATGCATTTACCAATACGTACACGCTGTGTTCGGTTACTTAAAAAACTTTTAAGCCAATCAATTACATTACATTATCACCAAATCCTATCAATTCCAACTTATCCAACAATACGCTGTGTTGTACTCTGTCGAACGCTTTAGAGAAATCAGTGTATATTGAATCAACCTGAAGGCCATTTTCTAATGCGTCCGACAAAAACGTTTGATAATGCATTAAGTTAGTTACAGTCGATTTGCCTTTAAGGAAACCATGTTGCTGATTTACAATTAATTGCACAGAAGACCTCATAATTTGTTTAGTGATTAACAAATCTAACTGTTTTGGAATAACCGATTGGACAGATACACCTCTATAGTTCTCTATGTTATTTTTACATCCATGTTTATAAATGGGTACAATAAAGGTGTCTTTCCAACAATTGGGAAAAACACCCGAAGATAATGAATAAGAGAACATAGTATGTATTGGCTTGCTTAATGTATACACGCCCCTTTTTAAAAAAAATATGCAGGAATGCCATCTGGACCAGTGTCACAAGACTCTGAAAGAGACGATAAACAATTGAAAACTTCTGTAAGAGTAACATTGAGATTTGTCAGATCAATAGTTTTATCTCCTAAATAATAAGAAACATCGTTACAGGGATCCTTGTATGCCGCAGCAAAATGGGATGCAAACAAATCAACCTTCACATCCGTCGTATTACCTATCTCATTCCCCAGGTACATAAACAAATAAAGTAAAAATTAAATAAACAAATAAAGCAATTCTTCTTTAAACATTTTTTTATTAATCAATGTTTTACAAAAAGCAATATGCAAGAAACAAAATTCACGTTAAAAACAATTGCATGCAGAGCTCGACTCATCCGTCATTCTATTCGTATATTTATTGCTTATTAAATTTAATTCTGAAAATAGAGATTGACATGCCCACGTCGATGAAAATTGCTTTTGCTAATATTTTTAAACAATTAAACGTGTCAGGAATTGAATTCCATGTAATTAGAATTTCATCTGCAATTTTATTTGTTTTATCCAATAATCGATTACTTTCAATAATTTCTAAATCATTTCTTAAATCAACAAAGTTTTGGTTCCATGTGGTACTTGACTGAAATTCAACTAATTCCATTTCTAATTTATTAAAATTTAACCACTCAAGGAATTTAAATTTAATTTTTCAAATGGTATTGTATCAGGATATAAAATAAATTTTAAAGTTTCTTCAAATTCTTTAAACTCCGTAAAACTTCCTGAATCAGGGATTGAATTACCATTGAAAACTCTTTCGTTGATGACTCTTTATTTGGCTTTTCGTGACATTCACTTTCAGAAGAAAAAAAAAATTGTATTCGGAAAATATTTATATGAATTTGAAAGAATATCACGATTAAAAATCTGTAATTTGACTTCGAACGTCAAACATAATGACTGTTTTATTAACACCTTGTAGTTTTATATTTAATTCATTTAAGTAAGAGCATAAATCAGTGAAAAAATATAACTTTGCTAGCCATTCTACATCCAATAATTGATTGTATTGGCCAATAATGTTCTCATTATTTATAAATAATCTTATTTCCTCCAAACAATCTACAAATCTTTGCAAAACATTTCCGCGGCTTAACCAGCATACATTATTGTATAAAATCAAGCTATTGTACGACGAGTTTACTTCGTTTAATAATTCTTGAAATGTTCTTTTATTTAGTGCTTGTAACTGACACAATTTTAGAAGGACATATTTCTCTTTTTTTCCAATGCATCTATAACTGCATTACAAATGTCTAATCCGTTTGTTGTTGTTGTTAATGTTAATATTAATAAACTTATTAACTCTTCTTTAATATAGTTTTGAATAAAACAACGTACAAAAATTGCTAAGCGAGCAGATGCTGTTACGTCGGTAGACTCGTCAAGGCAAATGGATATAAAATCGCAAGACTTTTTTTTGTTGAAAATTTACATTTTCCGCCATACCCAAAATTCTCTCTTTCGCTGCATTCCTAGCTATCGGCATGTCTTTAATTCTTTGGATTATTTTTTCTTTGTTTTCGAAATCATCGAATAAGCATGGTACACATTGCAGCCAAGTAACCTTTAAAAATTCGCCTTCATTAAAAGGTTTCGTATATTGAGCAATATTTTTTGAAACTTGATAACTAGCAGCAGTGGTGTTTGATTGAGTTCTAATATATTTCATTAAAGTAGTAGTTTGAGCATTTTTATTCTTTAAGGCACCTGATATATACTCCTTTTGCTCTTCTACACTTCGATCGAGTAGAAATTTATGGTTGGTTTCATAATGCCGCTTTACTGAAGATGTTCTACCGACTACAGTTTTAAAACATAAAATACAAATTGCTTTACTGTCCTTTTCAATCATACCGTATCTATAAGTCCACCAAACTTGAAATTCTCTGCTACTAAATGTTTCGGATAATTTCAAGTTTTTCATTGAACTAGTAAAATAATAAGAAATTTTAAAAAATATATATTTTAATAATATTGTTATAAAATAAATCATGTATTCTGCATTCGTTTGCAAGAACATATATCGTCACATATTAAAGTACTAAAAATATCACCAACACAAGAAAATAATAAATAATATATTAATTCAAGGTAATTTTAATAACTATTTTTATAGTAGTAGTAGTAACATATATTTATTGACAAATGTTGTACATATTTACATTGGAATAATTAATAATGAATGAGGTGTTAATGTATTAATTTGTCAAAAGGCTATCGATCAGAGGTCTTTCTGCCTTTATTTTTATATTTTACACTGATTTAATGATAAAATAATTTCTCATAATATTAAAATATTTTATTGTTAAAAAATTAGGAAAATAAATTATAAGTTTAGTAACTTTTAATACCTTAATCTATCTATTTACAATATCCGATTATATTTTTTAACAAGTCACTGAAGTTTCAAAGACGACTGTTTACTAAAAATGACTAATACAGTCTGTCGTCTGATTCGAGCGCTGCGACGGCAACAACATGCAATAACATTAGAAGGCGAAACTGGATACGCAAAAATTATTATCTAATGCGCATCTATATATATTTTTTTTTTATCCTCACAAGGTGGTGTCGCTTAGCGTCCCTGCACTGCGGTGGTCCGTGGTCCTTTTGTGCGCCTCTGGCTGTTTTACTCCTTTTGAACTCCTGTATCTTCTAAGAAGTCCAGGAGTTTCTGCCAGGGGATATTCTTTAGCTGTTCTACAGGAAGCATGGACTTCTCGAGTTTCGCCTTGCGTTCTTGTTTGTATGCTTCGCAAGTGCACAATAGGTGTTCGGGAGTTTCCTCTTCTTCCAGACACCCACGGCATAGGGGGCTTTTCTCAATGCCCATCCTATGTTTGTGCTTGTTCAGGTCACAGTGTCCAGTGACTAGTCCTGTGATTTTTCTTAGTTTCAGTCTGCTCAGTCTAGACAGCTTCAACATGCTGTCAGGTACCGGACCATCTAGGAAGAGTCTTGTATGCCTCATTCCATTTTGGTTTTGCCATGACTTTTTGTGCTCCTCTGCTAACTTGCGTCGGATTATTTCCTTTCCGGTTTCATGGGGTATACCGAAAGCGGGTTCAGGTTCTATGAATTCACCTGTTGCTCCTTGTTTAGCCAGCAAGTCGGCCCCCAAGTGTCCAATAATTTTTTGGTCCTTGGGTACCCATACTAGCTGTGTTTCTCTTGTTGTCGCCAGTGCGTCCAGTCTGTTTATGCAAGTCATGACTAGCCTGGACTGCACTATCGGTGAGGCTAGCGCTTTTATGGCTGCCTGGCTATCTGTCATAATGGTAATTGGTCCTTTTTTAAGTCCCGGTTACATTAAGTGATGAGCACACCAGTCAATGGCGGCTATTTCGGCCTGGAAGATAGAGGCATGCTTCCCCAGAGCAATCGCGAATTGTTTGCTCCGGTTGCAGCCTCCATAGATACCAGCCCCGGTTCCTTTAGTATTTTTGACCCCGTCTGTGTACCAGATGGTTCCTTTACTCGTTCCCGGGTATGTTCCATTTGCCCATTCACTCCGCTGTGGTATGATCGTTTTAAATCTGCGGGATGGGTGTACGATTTTGGTGAAATCGGACCTCATTGTTAGTGTCTCTTCTTCTTGTAGTACTTTAAATGTTGCCGGTCTTGAAGGCCCCATATTTAAAGTATGTCCATTTATGTGCATCCTATAGGCTGCCTGTCTAGCTTCCATCATTACAAATAAATGTAGTGGTGGTAGCGATAATATGTGTTCCATGGCTGCCGTGGGCGTTGTCCTCATTGCCCCAGTGATTAGCAGACACGCCTGTCTTTGCACTCTTTCGAGTTTTACTGCTGCACTTTTGGTTTGGGTCTTTTCTCCCCAAACGAGCGCCGCGTATGTCACTATAGGCCTTATGACCACAGTGTATAGCCATTTGGTCATACTGGGTCTCAGTCCCCATGTGCGTCCTACCATTTTTCGGGTCGCAAAAAGTCCTCTCATGGCCTTTTTGCTGATGCTCTCTAGGTGGAAGTTGAAGTTCAATCTGGTATCAAGTATTACCCCTAAATATTTTACTTCTTTTTTGATTGGAACTTCCATTTCATACATACGTAGTGATTTTATGTCATTGGTTTTTCGTCGCCTAGTAAAAGGGACAATCGCCGTTTTGACCGGGTTTACAGTTAACCCTTCATTCCTGCACCATCTTTCTACGGTATTTAGTGCCTTCTGCATCAAGTTTGATACAGTGGTCCCAAACTTCCCGCTTACTAGAATGGTCAGATCATCTGCATACCCCAGTGCATATATGCCCTGGCTTTCGAGTAGCAGCAGAAGGTCGTCCATGACGAGGCACCATAGGAGCGGCGAGAGAACACCTCCCTGCGGGCACCCGCCAGCGACTAACGCTTCTGCTGTTTTTCCATATAGGGTAGTCGTCACAGTCCGACTTCTGAGCATCTTGTTTACCCATTGTCGGACTTGCGGGTTAATTCCTCTTTTCTCCATTGCTATGGAGTTGAAGGTTGTGTTGTCAAACGCCCCTTCAATATCCAGAAAGGCCCCTAACGCAACGTCTTTGCATTGTAGGGTCCTTTCGCATCTGCTCACTAGCTGGTGGATTGCTAGCTCGCATGACTTTCCCGCTTGGTAGGCATATTGTTGACGGTGTAGTGGCGAGTCCTTTAAAACTCCTTCCCGTATGTGCCTGTCTACTAGTTTTTCTAGTAGTTTTAACATAAATGATGACAAGCTGATCGGTCTGTAAGATTTAGCCTGGGCATATGAATCACGCCCTGGCTTAGGTATGAATACCACCTGTACAGTCCGCCAGCTGCTTGGGATGTATGAAAGGGCAAGGCTTGCTCTGAGGATATCACATAATGGTTTTCTCAGCGTTGCTATCCCCTTTTGTAGCATGATAGGATATATCCTGGCAGGGCCTGGTGATTTGAATGGTTTGAACGTGTTAATTCCCCACTCAACGTCACCTGGTCTAATTATCATTTTCGCTGTTTCCCAGTCCCGTTTTGAAGCCCCTTCGTTGGGCTCGCTTAGGTCCTCAGAAACAGGATTGTCAAGTATTGCAGAACCCGGGAAGTGCGTCTGCAGTAATACCTGCAGGGTCTCTTCTACCGAGTCTGTGTACTTTCCATTTTTGGTCTGCAGTGAGCCGATGTTCCCAGCATGATCTTTGCTGAGCGTCTTGAGTAGACGGGAGCTTGTGTGTTCACTTTCTATGTCCCCACAGAATTTTTGCCAAGATTCCCTCTTGGCTTTTTTAATGGCATTGTTATAGGCCGTGAGGGCCGTTTTGTACTGCGCCCATTCACCGTTTCTCTTGGCTGTATTAAACAATCTTCTGGTGCGTGCCTTAGCCCTATCAAGATCCTTGTTCCACCAGGTGACCCTGGTTGAGGTAGGTTTGGTAGTTCTTGGGCAGCTTGCTTCAAACGCAGTATTGATAGAGTCTGTGATGCTTTGCACCATGAGCTCTAACTCATGCGTTGTTCTCGCTACTGTTGGACAGTCCCCGATTCGGCTGGCTAGTACCTCTTTGTATAGGTCCCAGTCAGTTCTCCTCGGGTTTCTGTTTTGGATTTCAGATGCTTCTTCTGATTCGATATCGAATCGTATATATCGATGATCTGAGAGTGATGGTTCCTCAGATACATGCCAGTGTTTTACCATTTCACTTGCCTTGCGAGAGGCAAGTATTATGTCAATTACTTCGCTTCGCACCGCGTTTACGAACGTGGGTACATTTCCAATATCTATATATACTTCGAGAGAATTCATGCGATATTTTAATAATAAAATTTGACGGTTCTAGTTAACATACTAAGATAGGTATTCAGTACTACAAATTTATATCATAAATTATAAATAAAGTGTAGATTAATAATTTTTAATTCATTTCTATCAAAAAAGATAACTTATAAAAAAAATAATTTTGTTTTTGTGCGTGCCATCAAAATTTTCAAACGTGCCACTTGTGGCACGAGTGCCATTGGTTCGCCATCCCTGCTATAGGGAGATCTTTTCCGATTTCTCACTGAGAAAGAACTGCACCAATAGCATAGTTAGAGGAGTCTGTTGTTAAAATGAATTCCTTATCAAAATCAGGATATTTAAGGATAGGGGATGAAGTGAGAATTGATTTTAAATGATCAAATGCATTTTGTTGCATGAGAATGAAATATTTTAATAATGAAGTTTTTGACAAAAAACAGCTTTGATTTTATGTGGATTTAGGGAAATGCCTTTTTATTATACTTATCTGAAAACACTTTGATTCCATATGCCTCTAGAATACGGGAATCGTCACTTTTTCAGGCGACCGCACAGAAAATGTTTGTTTGTGCGGTCTTTCTGTGCGCTAACCAATGTTTCCATAGTAGCAGATAAGGTTTGAAGTTTATTTTTGTGTCAGTGAAAGCCAATTTAAAAAATGTACTCAGACTTAGATGAAAATCCTGATGTTCCAGACGACATATTAGCTCAAGCGGCTCAAGTAAGTGCAGATTTACTACCGACAAAATCAAAAACAAGATACGAAAAGGAATATGAAATATTTAATGAATGGCGGGCTCAGAAGAATATAAAAAATGTAAGTGACGATGTACTTTTAGTCTTTTTTTCGGAAAAGGCTAAATCTATGAAATCATCAACTTTATGGAGTAGATTCTCCATGGTAAAAAGCTGTTTGGCTATTAAAGAAAATATTGACACGAACATTTTTCGAAAAACTGTAGCATTTTTGAAGCGTCAAGCGGTGGGTTACGTACCAAAAAAATCAAGAGTTCTTACAGCAGAAAAAGTAACTAAATTTTTATGTGAAGCTTCAGATGAGCAATATCTATTAGCAAAAGTAATATTAGTGTTTGGAATATTCGGTGCGTGCCGTCGAGATGATTTAATACGTTTAAGTTTAGACGATATTAAAGATAATGGTAGTTTTCTTGTCGTGTTTTTGCGAGATGGAAAAAATCATAAATCGAGAAGTTTCACGATTTCAAATGAAGGATGTACATTCGAGCCCTGCACACTTTACCGCAAATATGCAGATTTGCGGCCTAAACATATGGAGAGCAGAAGATTATTTGTAGCATACCGAAACCGTAAATGTTACGCTCAACATGTTGGATGCCATACTATCAGTGGTATCCCCAAACTTGTTGCGAAATACCTAAAACTAAATGATCACGAAAAATATACCGGACATGGCCTAAGGCGTTCTTCAGCAACCATGTTGGTCGAAAGCGGTGGTGACTTGCTTACTCTGAAAAGGCACGGAGGATGGCGTTCTTCCAGTGTAGCAGAAGGATATATAGAAGAATCTATACAAAGAAAAATAGAAGTTTCAAGGAAATTGTTTAACCCATCTCATGCGGAAAATACAACATCTGCAATTATAACTCAAGAAAATGAAATACTAAGGGGAATAAACTTTAACAATAATACTAATTGTACGATAAACCTTACTATTAATAATAACAGTTCCAATTAAATATGATTTTCGTTAATATTAACTCTACTTATATTTTCACTATTATAGATATTACAGTTTTGAAAAAAAAAAAAATTATCAAAATATCTCTCTTAATATTGTTGTTTTCAAATAAGTATAATAAAAAATAGCGTTCATTACACGTCCAGAAATGGATTTTTCCGTGCTTGCATGACTTCCCGTGTTCGGCTCCGCCTCACACGGGAACGGTCACGCGCGCACGGAAAAATCCTTTTTTCTGGACTCCTAATGAAATATACTATTATCACTAATAATATGACATAAATAAGCTATTTCACGATACATAAATTCACACTTATCTGGTTGCAACAAAAGGTTATTATTTCTAAGTCTATCAAAAACTGTTTTTAACTCAATTGTATGATCCTCTATTGTTGAAGCATACACAACGATATCGTCTAGATAAACAAAGCATAGCATACCTTGAAGTCCGGTAAGAACAACATTCATTAACCTTTAGAATGTAGCAGGTGAGTTTTTTTTTAACCCCATTAGCATTCTATTAAATTCAAATAAACCTATAGGTGTGGAAAATGCTGTTTTTAACGAGTCTTCTGGATCAATTTTTATTTGATGAAACCCACTAGCAAGATCAAAAGTGCTAAAATATTGTGAATGGCCTAATTGATATTTCTTCAATATTTGGAAGTGGATAATTGTTTATTAATTTACGATAATCTATAACTATACGCCACTTCTGTTTACCAGAGGCATCACTCTTTTTCGGAACAATCCATAAAGGACTTGAATATGGAGAAACGGAAGCTTGTATAATTTCTTGTTTTAACATTTTTTCAATTTGATTCTTTACTTCTTCTTTGTGAATTTCGGGATACCTGTATATTTTTGAATTTATTGGGACATCAGTTGTTAATTTTATTTTATATTGCATTACATTGGGTGTGTTTAAGTTGATCATCAGGTAAATAAAAAATATCATTACATTCTAAGTATAAATTTTCTATAAATTTCTTTTTTTCGAAATTGAGATGTGAAAGTCTAAGATTTTCTTTAAGTGAAGATAACCTATCACATGTATTTAGAGGTGAAGAAAAAGTTGAGAATGTTGTTGAACTATTCTCTTGAAATGACTCAAATGAAACTAAAGTGTATTAACTATGACTTCGGCATTATTTGTATTTAAGATTGTAGCAATGGCTTTACCATCATCATTAACTTTAACAAGTGCACGTGCAAGGAAAACACCGCTATATAATTTAGTTCAGCACTGTACTTCCAATAGATAAAACGGACGAATTTGCACTTAAACCATTAAGAGTAACCTTATTTAAAGAATTATAATGACACTCGCATTGTTTAAGCCTATCTTATTTGATGAGTGATACGCTTGCATCAGTGTCTACTAAAAATTTAAACATTACATTTTGAAATTTTAAACTTATAAATGAAGTATTATTGTTGGTATAATTATTATTATGACATAAAGCCAATTAATTTAACTCATTATTTGACTTTGATTTTAAATTAAGATTTTGGGTTTTAGTTCTATTTTGAGTTGAAGTTTGATATGAATTTGAATTGGGATATCGATTTTGAAAAATGTTTCTTGTGTTTGAATTAAGATTTTGTAATCGATTTAGAGTTTGATTTGAGATTGAATTAGTTTCTTTTTTATTTAGATTTGTTATAATATTAGGATCTTTAAGGGAATAATTTGTAGTTTTAAATTCATTTACACCTGCTTGATATGTGAATCTGCAATATCGGCGTTTATTACAGATTGATTGGAGTTTAAATTAATCGGCTGAGATGTTGAGGACCTATTTTTACTTTCTCTATATACTATATATTTACTTTCCCTATATACTATATATAGTTTACTTTCCCTATATACTATATATAGGGGAAGTATTGTTTTCGTGCGTGAAAATGTCTGTGGGCGCTGTATCTCAAAAACGAATGATCCGATTGAGATGAAACTTTAAACATAAGGTTTCATTTTTAAAAGTTGGAAGCTTTTGGTGAACATTCAAAAACCAGAAGTGGATGTTTACTCGAAGCCGTTTTTGTTTTTTTCCCGATACTTCTCTTAATATGAAAAATATGACAAAACTTTTCAAACAAAAGTTAAAGTAAATTAGAAACTGAACAAATTTTATTTAAACATATTTTTTATAAAATTCTTAACTTTCGAGAAAAAAATTAAAAAATAAAAATTTTGACGTTTTTAGCCAATTACTACTAAACTATATGGGTTACGTGAAACTTATATAGTAAATAATTGTAGAGAATTTAAAAGTGAACAAATTATTAAGAATAGTCTTTTTGCATAAACCTCATAGTTTTCGAGAAAAATGTAAGGAAAGTACTATCACTTAAAAATTTTACCTTTTGAATTTCTTTTTTATTTAAAAAGTTGATATAGAATTTTAAGTATTTTTTACAAATTTCTAGAATAAGAAATTTTATTGAAGGTTTTACAACTTTAATAAAATATTTCTTCTAGATTTCTAATTATAATAATTTACCTCAAGGATTATAAAATTCTCTTTATTTTTTCAACATATTCTCTTCTGGTTTTTAAATATATCTTTCATTCTAAAATTTTTCAGCAATTGGTATTTTTAATATTTAGAGTTACTAGGTTTACTAATTTTCAAGTAATTTTTATCCTTGATTTAAATTGCAGACTTTATCTTTAAAGGTTCTAAAATATTCTAGTGGTAATTTTCTGGGAGTGGATATTTTCTGTCTTATAATTATCTCTATTTAATTTCAAGAATTTTAATTGAGGCTTCAAGATTTTTTTAAATGTCATCTTATCGGAATTTTCAAAAATTTTCTTTTGCGAAATATTTTTCCAAGATTTCTAAAATTTACTAATTCTTCTCTCTCTTTTCCAGCAATTTCTCTTCTATATTTCAAGAAAAAAATATGATGATTATAGAACTTTCAGCAATTTTTCTTACAGTTTTCTAAACTGTTTTTTTTTTCTAATTGCAAGAACTTTCTTTGATTTTTTTATGAAAGTTTTCTCCCAGATTTCTAAAATTTTCTGAAATATTTCTTCGTATTCCATCTTATCGAAAGTTTCAGAAACTTCTCTTATACGTGTTGCAATAATTTTCCTCAAGGGTTCTAAAATTGTTTTTCCAAAATTTTCTTTCCTTTTAATTTTTTTTTCATTCTAGAGTTTTTCACCAAATTTATAGGTTTTCAAATCGTTTATAAATTTTTACTTAACACCAAAATTGGAAAACTTAACCAGCGAGTTATTTTCAGCGTTTTTTCCTTATGTTTTTCTCTATCTAGAGTTTTTATGAAATTGTTATTTTATCGAAATTTTTCAGAAGTATTTCTGACGAAACCTTCCTCCACAGATTCTAAAAACGTTTATAGAATTTTGATCGATTTTCCTTGCAAATTTAAACAATTTTTTCTTTTTTATTGCAAGAATTTTCATTGAAGGTTTCACAATTTTTATAAAAGTTATCTCCCAGATTTCTAAAATTTTACAACAATGATCCTTCTGATTCGATCTTTTTGAAAGTTACAGAAACTTCTTTTCTAAGTTGCAATAATTTGCTTCGAGGGTTCTAACATTTTCCAGTGGTAAGTTTCCCATTGTTTTTCAAACATTTTATCTTCTAGTTTTTTTAAATTATCTTCCATTCTAGAATTTTTCAGCAATTCCAATTTTAGATTTCTGGAATTACTAGGTTCCCAAACTTTAAAGCAATTTTTATCCAAGGTTTAAATTGCAAAAGTTATCTCCGAAAGTTTAAAAACTTTTTAGTTTTGGTCTTCTCTCTGTTTTTTTTCAGCATTTTCTCTTCTATATTTTTCTCTATCTAAATGCAACATTTTTCAATAAAGGTTGTAGTGTTTTTAATAAAAAAAATATTATCGGAAGTTCTTTTGCGACATTCCACGGATTCTAAAAATTCCTTATGGTGGTTTTGTCTTTCTCTTCCAGCAATTACTTCTCTATATTTTACTAAAAATAAAAATTACATGATTATAATTTAGCAATTTTTCTTACAGATTTCTAGAACTTCCTTTCTTTAATTTCTGAAATTGTCATTAAAGGTTTTACAATTTTTATGAAATATTTCTCCAAGATTTCTGTAATTTATCAACAATGCTTCTCTTTATTTTATCTTATCGAAATATTCCAGGAATATAATTTCCTAGTTACAACAATTTTTTCAAACGTTTTAAAACATTCTAGTGCTAGTGTATTCGCCGGTATTTAGCATTTTCTTTTCTAGTTTTATCATTTTCTTCCATTCTAGAATTTTTCAGCAAATTCTATTAAACATTTCAGATTTGTAGGATTTCAAATTTTTAAGCAATGTTTAGCCAAAGATTTAAATTGGAAAAAATCCAGCAATTTCTCTTCTAAATTATACAAAAAATTAGATGATTATATTAGCACAGATTTCTAGATTTTTTTTCTGATTTCTAAAATATTTCAATGCTTCTTATCGTAATTTGGAAGAAATTTTTCTTTCCAGTTGAAATACGTTTTTCCAAGGATTCTAAAATTTTCAGGTGGTAATTTTCTCGCTATTTTTCCAGCATTTTCGTTTCAAGTTTCTAAATGTTCTTCATTTCTAGAATTTTTCAAATTTTGAAGTCATTTTTATCAATAATGCAATAATTTTCGGCAAGGATTCTAAAATTTCTCATAATTTTCTTGCTGTTTTCTAGCCTTGCATACCTTTCTAGAATTTTTATCAATTTCTATTGCAGATTTTCTAGAATTTCTATACTTTCGATATTTTAGTAATTATAGATTGAAATGGCAAAAAATATCTCCGTAGATACAGACATTTTCCATTGGTAGTTTTCTTGCTGTTTTCTTGTCTCTATTCCACCCTCCAATTAGTAAAACATCAAAAATTATTTGAATACATTTTTATAAATAAATCTCTAAAAATTGTAATTATTTTTTGTTTATTTATATTTTACAACTTTTAATTAAAACCCTGGTTTATTATTTACTGATTGGAGGATGGGACAGTGGCCACCCACCCACCCTACATATACATGATAACTTTAATTGCTAATCGTTGATGATTTTGCTGCTAAAAACAGTCAAACCCTTTCTAAATAAAACAAAATTTAAGTTTAAATGTAAATGAATTTCTATACTTAAAACTATCTAATTTAGATTTAAAGTCTGTCCACCCATCGTGCATCAAATTTTTACTAATTCACTCAATCAAAAATTTAACCTTTATAATTGCTTTTTTATTCAAAGAATTTTGTAATTAATTTCATTGGATACAGCGAGACGAAAAGGAGTTAAAGTTTATATGTATATGTAGGGTGGGTGGGTGGCCTCTATCCTACCCTCCAATCAGTAAAACATCATCAAAAATAATAGGGAAAGTATTATGATGGCCACATTTTATTACTGTTATTGTAAGCTCTTTTTCTACATTCCTGTATTTCATGGCCTGATTTTTTACAATAACGACAAAAATTTTCTCTAGACTCACTTGAATTAGTGTTATTAAAGTTAGTATTCGGGTTATAATTAAATTTTGAATTGTGGTTTTTAAAGCAACAATTTTCACTAGTGTGCCCTATTTTTTTGCAAATATGTATAACAAAATATTTTTTGTGAATTTTCAGACTTTTTTAAAGATTTTTTTTCACCTATAGTTTTAATCAATGCTTCATTTAAAGAATCAATGTTTTGACATCTTAAAAAACTTGAAATATCCGGCACAGAATGATGAATAAATCTACTTAGAGACAATTCTTTGATAATAGCAATTTTCCCTTTTTTCTAATCTTCGGTTTTAACTACAATTGAATTTAAAATACTTGATTCTAATTTTGTAATCCTATCATAAAAAAATTGTACTGATTCTCTATTTGATTGTTTTATTGTATTAAGTTCTTCCATTAATTGTATAAAATGTTTTTATCTTGGAAAATGTTAATCAAAATTTCTTTTAATTCGATCCAAGTTGAATAAGATTGACCAGAAAGCTGAGATCTAATATTAGCAGTTAATCGCGAAATTATAAAAACAAATACAGGTTTTTTCTAATCTTCTGAAGCAAATGAATCGGCGTTATCGTAATTTATATAAAATTCATTAAACTCTTCGCGATTTCCGTCAAAAGATTTAGGAATTAAAGAACACAAAAATGCAAGACTTAAACTTTCTGTATCTGTCATTTTAAAATGAAAAAAAAAATGGAAAGGAGTTAGATTTTGGAAATAAGGACGAAAAAAATTTACCGATCGATTTTTATTGTAGAATGGCTGATAGGCTGTCGGCTGCTGGTTCGGGCCCCTTCAAAGGATTAAAATCCACCAGGAGTTGTTCTGACACCAATTTATGTTGTGTGATCAGGACTTTTGACACCAGGAAGTATTTTTGTACGTAGGTACCGCCACGAAGAGACGAGATGTTTCACGTAGTTTATTCAGTATATTAAATGATCTCCTAATTTACAATTCTCAGACATATATATGCAAACTAAGAGTAAATAATGATAAATATGATGGTAGGGATTTGTGTTAGTGGTGAGTCAGAGTAATTAGAAAGAATGGAAATTTACAGATTGATTAGGAAGGGCGGTTCGGATGGAATGTAAAGAGATAGGTGTTAAATGATTGATCAAATAAAGTTAACTCAAAAATAGAAATACAATGAAAGCATAATAATATATAACGATTGATAATATATACATACAAAATAGCAATTATGATTATTGACATATAACTAAGACCCAAAATTTTAATATATATAATAATAACAATAAACAAGCGTAGGGTACATAATCTAGTATTTTACAAATAATTCTTGGCGATAGTTGCCTCTAGCCAAATAAGCCAACATGGCGTGGATCGGCAGTAATTTAAAACGCTAATTATTATATGCATGTATAACTAGAATTACGAGTCGGGCGAGTGAAAAGGGAAACACATGGAAAATTAACAAACACAATTCAGTTGTAATTAATTCTAAAATTTGTTTTGTTATTGTTTCCCCCGCACGGCCATAACCGTAATACAACAAAAAGGGGTAGAATTTTTCGCCTCGCGCACCGTTGCAGGAATCGCCGAAGGTTTTTCAGGTGAAGAAGAGTCCTTTTTCAGCGGGTATAAAATGCGGGGCGCGCGCGCCGTGCTTTACATGGCAGACAATCGAATGTGGTGGCATTATAAACGTTACCGTGGAAACGATAGTGTGTCTGTAAGATCTGGAGGACCATGGGAAACGCCATCTGCGATTTTCCAAGTGAGGGGATGTCCGCGGGGCGCGGTGTCCGGGAGCGGTGGAGGTAATATCGAGCTTTTCAGAGGTTCTATCTAATTCATTTTAGATCTAAAACTAAACGAACGAAAAAATCAACTTCAACGTCATCCTGTGAACTTTCCAGTAACTTTTTTTATTAAAAATTTTTTTTTCTTTATATAACACTAGAATATAAAAAATAACGTTAAAACTTAGGATGTGACAATATAATTATAATCAAGAATATTTTCGATAATAAGTTTGTCCTGGATGCGAATTTCTTTCTTTAAGAAGGAGAGGGCGAAAAGGAAGGAGGAGGAGAATGGAGATGAAAATTGTATGAGCCGCAGATTGCTGGAGGCAGTGACTCTGATGTCTGTTTTATACAGTATGTATACCTTCTGCTCCCTCTTAGTACATATATTTCGTGCCTGGCTGGATCGCCCCGAGCATTAAAGACTAATGTATAAGAATAATATTTCGTCTAAGCTTAAGAAGTTAATGATTTTTGTTTTCATTTAAAACATCCATCTTCCAATTCCAAACAGATTATTTGTTACATTCAAAGAAGAAAAAAATATTACAATAAAAGATATATTACCATAGAAAAACGTACTTATAATACAATTATTTATTCATATGATATATTAATTTAATTACCACATAATTGGCTATTTAGGTTAATAAACTTATTACAATAAATATATTCATAACAGCAAAAGAAAATAATCTTGATATATCTAATAAATGATAAATTCTATCGAATTAGTTGTTTCAACTATTAACCAAAATGCTATGTTAACAAAAATAATAGAAAAAGATAAAACCTATTGTCTTTATCCTAACGAAGATATGAACTTTTTAAATTTCATAGTATTATTAACTTTAAAGCGTTATGCGATTCTAATAGATCAAACTGATCTTAATAATAACTAAAAAAAAACAAATTTGTATCTTTTGTATTTACTCTGTTAGATAATAATTAATAGACACAATTCATATTTTAAAAAACACTTGTTTTAGTTGCTTTTTTAAACATTAATATCTTTTTATCAGCTCCATAAATACATAAAATTACCTACAGTTCAAGACTAATCACCTAAAGCCTAAGAACGGCATATAAACCAGATATACCAATTGAAGTAATTTTTTTATAAAATAAGCAAACCACATAAGATGTTTAAGGTAATGAACCTAATATTGTAATAAACCACGTTGATCGCTAAATGTCTCTGGATTGCTATATAATTGACCAATAACGTAATATCTTATTATAAGCATGATTCGTGGAGCGACCATAAATCCATTTATCGAGAAACGACGCAATAATTTAAGAAACTTCATTTTAAGTTTTCATAGGATTTAAAATGTTTAAGAACCAAAGTTATTGGAGGTTAAAAGAATGAAATAGCAGCTTGTAAATGTTGGGTTTGAGATCAATCTCACTATCTGATTATGGGTGTTAAGCTGCATTATAAATGTAAATGGATATTACAATATACTTTCGATATAAATAAAACGATTATACAGGGTTTCCCAAAAGAAAGTTTTTATTTCATTAGCTTCCTACGTGAATACAAAGAATGTTTTTTATTTACTTTTTTAGTCTTCTAAATATTTTGGTCTTCTTAGCGTAAGCCTAACTCTACCACTATCATCACATTACTTAGACGATTCACTTTTCCGATTCTCACTATCTTCCTCCTTCTCCAGTTGGTTTCCTATGATTTCCTTTTGTGTGTTGTTGAATTGTGGTTGATTCTCAGACTTCCTAAGATGTTGCTGGCTTCTTCGCAGGATTGCTCCCTTTCATTATTGACTATGTATGACCTTGGTGGCTCATGTTTTTCTACTATTATTCCTCTATCCCATTTCTTGTTACTATTGGTATTGTAATTTATAATGACTATCTCCCTCGTCCAACTCAACCTGTTTATGAACTGTTTGATCATAATAGGCTTTATATCTTTCTAGCTTGTCCTTTATTTTTTTTAATTTCGTCGGTTCTTTGAATTTCAATTGTTTATTCGTCGTTGGAAGCTTTGTTTTTAAACGTCTGCCAAACAATAGTTGAGATGAAGACAGATCAATCCCCTGTATTGTTGTTTTTCTGTGCTCTAACAGAGCACTATCAATTTCATTGCACTTTCTTAAAAGATTTTTACCATTTGTACGGCTTCTGCAATTCTATTTTCATGTCGATCTCTGCTACCTTTTTGTTTCTGCATGCCACTGCAAAGTAGTTTCCCACATTTTCTACATATTTCACCAAACACCGGGCAATTTCTTGCGTTGTGTTTATTTTTACATTTATGACAGTAGAATTATTTTTAATTAGTTGCTTCGTATTTCTATTTACTGTATTCTTTTTTTAAATTTAAGTTGTCAACTTTTCTTCATTTCTTAGAACCTTGATTTGATTTTTTGTGATTTCTCTTGTTCTGTATGTACTAATTGTTTTAGGTAAGTATAATTCGTTAATGTTTAAGATTTTACGATTTTATCCCTCGCCATTTCATCATCTTCTGTGAATGCACATGTTTTCACAAGTTTCTTTAGATCTTGCACGAAGTTATCAATCGTCTCATTTACCTTCTGCACTCTGTTGTAGAATACAAAATGTTCATATATGACATTCTTCTTCGTATTCATATATGTTTCAAATTCTTCGATCACCTTTTCATATTTTTGTTTATTCTCTGTACTTAATTTGAAGTTGTTGTAGATCTCGACGACCTTTACACCCATCACGTTTAAAAGAATTGCCACCTTCACTTGACTTGTCTTCTCTTGAAGCCCGCTTGCAACCAAGTAAATTTCAAAGGACATCGGTCGCGGAATTCTGGTCGATTCCATTTTATTTATTTTTCAATCTTCTCGTGTTTTTTCCTTTTTCTGACATCACTTTTCTTTTTCTCCCTCTAATGCGACCTCAATTTGTGCATTTTAGTACAGTAATAATTATATTTAGGTAATAATAAGAGTTTAAGAACAAAAAACATAACTTTGTCAATCTTAACTGGAATTTCTTACAATAAATAACAATTTATTGAAAAATATCTTTTTGACAATAATAATAATAAACACGGCATGTATAAAGCGACTTTCACCTCTAAACGGCATCAAAATTTATCAAACATGTATCTCTTTTATTTATATTTTTCTACTATGTGGTAGTTTTTGAAGCAAACTCCTAGATGAAGGCCAGGTTTCCTGGAACATGTTTCACGTCTACATCATGGAATTTTTCTAATGCTGCAGCCTGCACAATCCTTCGAAGTACCTTCCAATTTAGTTATAAAATGTGGTTTTCTATCAAACCTTTCTTTTTATCTAGGAACTGGCTCTTTTCCTTGATAGTCTTCCGTCTCTAGTATCTCCAACTAATTCTAAAATTAGCTGTTTTCTAAACTTCTGGTGTTTCACTTTGGTTTTATTGTTTTGTTCAAGGCGTTGGTTGTAAATTATGAAACTGTTGATAACACTAATTTCTAACAACAAAAAAATGTTTTCTCCACTAGTGGAAGGACCCTCTGAAAAGAGTAACTAGTACAATAATGGTCCGCTCTATCCACAGCTCCCATTTTAGCAGTGTAGTCAATTATTACTACTGGTTTTGAAATTTTTCCTATTGCTCCTCATACACCAGTTTTATATCTATCTACAGTTTCCACATCCGCATTATGGAAAGAAGACAATATATGGACCATTCTCTTATCCTTCCATGATAAAGGCTTTGATTTGGTGAGTTTTCAACTTTAGAGTATTTTTTTAGTTGAACAGGCATATTCTTTCGACTAGGCATTACACTTCCTGTCAAATGAACCTTCAGCGTTTACAATTCTTGAGCTAGTTGGACACTTGTAAAGAATATGTCGGTATATAAATCAAAATCAACAGTTTGTGAAAATAAGTAGTTTATTCACAAGGTGGACTACAATTTTGGACGTAAACGGTAAATCACTTCGGTCCATTTTTTCCGTTGGTTCTTTGCCAAAATACGGCTCAAATGTAGAGTTGAATCCAGTCGCATTATCCGCCAAAGCATACACTCTTATCCTAAATTTCTGCGGCTTATAAACTTTGAATCCAACAGTGGATTCGTCAACCGCAATTTCTCGGGATGGTGAAAATACAGCTCTGCATTTGGAATCCAGAGATTTTCAGTTTAATGACCTATAGTTCTTGAAGTATTTCTCTTCGCCGGCGGATTGATATGTAAACTCCAAAATATTCGGAAAAAAATCGTTCTTGTCATAAAATCCGTAAAAAAAACTGCTCGAGTCAATCCACTCTTTGGAGAAAAACTTTTGTGCTGTTTTTTTATATGCATAGCCATGTTGAAAATAATGCCAAGAAAATATTTGAATTCGTGAACTGTCACTAAGTGTTTGTTTCGTTGACGATTTCTGTTATCAGCTCGTCTGTGAAAAATAATTGAAAAAATCCAAAAACAGATGTTGAACGCTGCGCCATAGTTATTCGGATACCTTTCGATTCAAGGTTGTATACATTTTGGGTTTTTCAAATGATGCGTCAATTTCCCTCCAATTTCTCTTCACTAACTGTCAATTCAAGTCCTCAATTTCATCAAGAAAACTCATTGTCACTAAAGTCCTCACATTGTAACGAATTATGAAATGACGACTCTCTGGATCGCGATGTACCATTTTTTGCGAAGTATTTTTAATTTTTAATGTTTAAAAACAAAATTTAATGTTTAAAATTTAGCTATATAATAGTTTGTCAAAAAAAAGTCTACGGCTGTAGGGGGACTCGTGTTACAGCGCTAGTAAATTAATATTAGAACTCCTCGCACAATATTGAATCAATAAATCGTTTTAATGTAAGCTTGACATAAATCGATTAGTCATCAAATTCTTTTGGAGGTATTAAAGCCAAATTTGGCAAACTAAATGTATTAAATTATGTTTTGTTTAAGAAAAATTAGGGATTGGATAAATAAATACTACTTTTATCTTTTATTCTTGAATGAATTACTTCAACTTTTGATTGCGAGAACTAAATCTGTTCTAGCAATCACGTCAAGGTCGTCCAACATTTAAAGAAGATTATCTTGGAAGTTGAGAAAAACTCTTGCACTTCTACAAGGAACATTGCTAATATAATGCAGTCAGACGTAAGATTTTGTAAATAGAACAGCATTATCCATCCACTATATCTAGTTTAGAAGATGATTTCAATAGCCGCCTTCAATTCTTTGAAACGATATAATTAATGAATTAACAAAAGTCATTATAATTACACAAGTATACACGATTTTGGACCTGAGCAACCAAAAGCTGTTTATAAGGTATATTGGGGGGCTGAATCCAAATCAGCTCCCCGTATTTTAAAATTAGTTCTAGTTTTCTAAAAATACATTATTTTTTAACCATTAACGGCCATTTATTGAATTAAAAAGTATAAATCAGAAATGAACAGAGGTTGAACTAAGTCTTTTATACTGCTTGGGATCTGTTTTACTCATTAGAGGTCCAACAGAAGTCACTCATCATGCCTTCGTTTCAAAATCCTTGGTATAGCCTTGCGATTTTCGCTATATCTTGGTGTAGCCGTTCTTGCTCATCGCTCGTGTCGCCCAAGTTTTGTGTGTATTCATCACATCAAATATATTTAAATCGCTTTCATTGCTCGTCAGTGATAAAGACGAAGTTCTTAGGGCACTTTTTGCCCTTATTCCTGGACAAATTGGCAATGGATCACTGTCCCTACGTGGAAATAGCTTTGGCAATGATTGGTCAGAATATTTGTACTGTGCTAGCTTGTTTTTGCATTTATACCAACGACATTCATCGAGCAAAAGTAGCAATATCTATGATTTTTCTGTTCTCTCCATAAAGTTGGCACAGAAAATGAAAAGTATACATTTTTCACCAAATCACCACTTATACAGCTTTGTTCTGTACGCGTTACAAAACAATTTCGAAACCCATGGCTTGTCAGTGTTTACTACAGCAAAACCAAAGTACTGCAACTACGCATATTTGAGTGCATTTGTTATGATTTTTCACCTTTTTCCGAGCATATAACATCCACAAACGTAACATAAATACTTCCAACACACTGCAACATTATCTCTGTATTTTCATACGTTCCGAAGCCCAGCTCCGACACTTCATAGGGGATTCAAGGTACTGATCGAATAGTTGATTGATTTCGCAATCATTTTCGCACTATTAGTTGATCCACCAACGAATCACATGTTGATTTGTCGTATTCCATATTATCTAACCTCTGTAATTATTCTTTTGTAGTGTGGCTCTTCAGTTCTGAGTTAATTTTCAACATATAACAGCCTCATCAGTTAAATTATTCTAAAAAACTTAAGAATATTAATTAACTCATCCACAATGAGTTTGTTTGGAACGGCTTTTACGCGTCTGACTGAAGTGACTGCTTGCTGATGGTTTCTTGTTGTTTTGTCAGCGTGTTTAGTTTATCCTCTCTGTTCAAAGGTGGCATTTGTTACTAGTTATTAAGTTATCGAAGGACCGTTGATTAAATTGAAGAATACGTTTAAATTGTATATTGGAGTTAAAAATATACAAATATTTACAACAATTAATATGTCGTCGCGTGGGTATATTCTTGTTTGTTTTTACATGAACTGTTTTTCCTAGCACCCTTGATCTTCTTCTTTTGGTTGTAGGATGAGCCTAAATATTAGTGCAGGTGTGCTAATCTCAGCCTCCTTGTTTTGGTCACCGATGGTCAGAGTGCCAAATGTTGTATTTCGGGGATACTTGTTTGAAGGTCTTAAAATGTAACAGCACTATTTTTCATTAAATGTTAGTTGGTCCTCGTTGCAACAAAGTCGTGTACAGAACTCTAAGTAAAGATGTACAGGTGCTTTCATTGGCGGGCGATTCGGTAGGTTGCAGTATTTATTTCTTGTGCGGAAGTGCTAATATAACTAGTGGTGTAAATCTAAATCGTATGTCGTCGGACAAGGTGGATCTCGTCTTCGACGTGTTGTGGTACTTGGCTGTGGTCAAAGCTTCTCGTGCAAGAGCTTATGTTTGACTCGGTTCTAAAATCCAAACCAAAAGTTACCTCTTGTATGGAGGTAGTTTGGTGAAGAATGTCCAAAGCTCTTTTCACGCAATGTTAAAGCGTTTCGTAGACCACGGAGACCAACTAAATGAACAACGTACATAGGTTCTGGACTAAATCCCCAGCGAAAAGTCGCCAGTGACGGTGGTTAAATATTTCTTCGTATGGCTTCCACTCTGGCACCAAGTGAAGTAAGTACATGCTGCGGTACGGTGGTACGATGAGCTTGTCTGCTCAGTATGGGCTTTAGTACGTAATTGGAAAGAGAGTAGTCTTAGTTAAAGCTGGGTGTACGTTATCAGAGAATCAATACAAGTTGGGGAGGCTACTTTTCTCTGAGGGTTTTAAGCTCTTGGTTGAGAAACCAGTAACTTCGCTCGAGACTGGTTCGATTCTGATTTATTTCAAAATTTCTTGGCTATTTCTATACAACTCATGTTAACATAATATATACGTCATGATTCTAATACTAATGTATATTTTTTTATTAACAGCTTACAAGATAGAGATAGTTATATTTGTAATATTTTTGTCGAGTGATGGAGACATGGCGGCGCGCTTTTCTATTCTTTCGTGGTGCCTGTTGACTTCTTGAATTGAAGAATTAACATTGTTTTATTGTTGAATAAAGTATACAGGGTTATTCACGCTATACGGCACGGAATATTGTAGCCAAAATACGTGACTTTCAAAAAGTTTCACTTTGGGGATATATGGGGGTCTATTAGGGCTACTTTTTAAAATTACTTTCATAATATACAGGGTGCCCCAAAAACCCTAAAAGTATCAAAGTTGTGTTTTTTTTAATGAAACACCCTGTATTTTATTGCATTTTTGGATCCGTCTATAAAAATAAGTATGTGTTTTAATAAGGTTTTTATTACATAAACCTTAAGGTTTTTGAATTAATTTAAATTTTGTAAAAATGTAACCTAATTTTCATGTTTCAAATACTTAAAAAGTAATTAAGTTTAGCATACCAAATTTACACTGAAATGTAACAATAGATCATATTTTATTTTCCAAGTATAATAAATTTTGACATCTTATACCGGGTGTAAAAAAATTGGAATTAAACAAATGAGAACTTTAAATGGCTATAACTTCATTTATTTAAATGGAACGCTATATTTATTATTTTATCAGCAAATGCACGTTTTAATTACCTTTCGAATGGTATTTAAATCCTAATTGTTAAGTCTTCTCGTTTTTGCAGAAATCGCCAAAATATTGTTTATTGCACCGTTTTAGTACTTTTTAGGTAAAAAATTTTATATATCTAGTTTTCTGTGGTATTTAAAAACGTCAGATAATTAATTTAGTCTGTTACTTTAGTTTAAAAAGGATGTCTTTTGTTATAGATGTGTTATTTTGCGTTTTTGTGTTAGATCGTTAGTAATCGTTATTGTTTAAATTAATAAATATAGCGTTCCATTTAAATAAATGAAGTTATAGCCATTTAAAGTTCTCATTTGTTTAATTCCAATTTTTTTACACCCGGCATAAGATGTCAAGTTTATTATACTTGGAAAATAAAATATGATCTATTGTTACATTTCAGTGTAAATTTGGTATGCTAAACTTAATTACTTTTTAAGTATTTGAAACATGAAAATTAGGTTACATTTTTACAAAATTTAAATTAATTCAAAAACCTTAAGGTTTATGTAATAAAAACCTTATTAAAACACATACTTATTTTTATAGACGGATCCAAAAATGCAATAAAATACAGGGTGTTTCATTAAAAAAAACACAACTTTGATACTTTTAGGGTTTTTGGGGCACCCTGTATATTATGAAAATAATTTTAAAAAGTAGCCCTAATAGACCCCCATATCTCCCCAAAGTGAAACTTTTTGAAAGTCACGTATTTTGGCTACAATATTCCGTGCCGTATAGCGTGAATAACCCTGTATATGTATTGTGGATTAAACAACCAGTTTGATATTAAGATTTTAATTAAAAATATTTCAGTTATTTGGACATTAGTAATCCGACATTTGAAAGACAATTAAATCCAGGCTGAAAGGCTGTACGGCCGCTAGACTTTGATCAGAAGTAAAATGATATTTTAAGCATTCCAATTTATACTTACAAGAATTATACATAAACTTCTATTAATAAAGATGTTTGTTGTTGTTGTTTCAATAGATCCCATTAACAAGTAAGCTAAACATAGAGTTATACTAGATCTGTTTGTCTAGTTCTGCGATTTATTCTAACTACATACTTTAGTTTAATTTAATTTAAAATAAAATTAGTTCAGTAACTTTAAATATCCATCGGGTAACTTTTTTCTTTTTTTGGCAAGACGATCTTACTCTAAGCTTACTTTAGCACACGAGTGCTAAAATATAATAGGGATTTTCACAAACATAATTTCAGCATACTTGTCTAGTCTATGATGAAAATAATTGATTGATTCAATTAGAAGAATCAGTAAACGGCGACCCTAAGGGCTGTGAAAATATTATTTTAAAAATGCAGCTATAAACGGTGCGGCCGGCGAGAGGTGGTGGTGATGATGGTGAATTTCATTTAAATAAGTGCTCAAGGGGCGGAGGGAGTGAATTCGACGGTACATTATTAAATTGCTTTTTGCTGTCGTCCCTCAACCCCAGAGGCGGAGTGCTTGTTATTCTGTTGACACTGGGCCTAACTAAAGAGCTGTGCAAATATGCGTTCCGTATTAACTTTCCCTCCGAGCCGCGCCTCTGTCATTATATTGGTTATTTTACTCTCTGACAATTCGCATTTTCACACCCCAAACCAAACACACCATTAAATTCCACAAATAACTCCGCCAACCATCAAGGTAATTCGTTTTATCTAACGTTTACGGGGGCGGGCGGGGCCGGCGGGGCGTCCCCCGAGGAATCTAATGTGTTGTCACTAAAAACAAGCCGGCGCGCTCTATATTTTTCATAACGCCGGCAATAAATAATAAAATACTGATTTTTGCACTTCACTTCGGAAACGTGAAAATCACGCTTTCAAAAATAATATTTGAAATATAAATTCGGACCTCGGTTAAAATTACACCTATTTTTTTTTATTTCCGTTCTGCGATTTACCGCAATTCATATGTAACTGTTGTAAATAATTTTGCTTAATAAACAGGCAAGCACCATTCAACTGTATATAGTTGTATGGATTTATTAACCTTTATAAAGCATCTACGGTTACTATAGTTGTTAATTCTTGTAATATTAATAACAACCTTGCTTACGTTGTTTGCTCAACTTAAATCAAAGAAAATAATAAGCACAACTAAATAAATAAAAAACAAAGCAATAAAAAAATCAAGTATAAATCTACATTACACATCAGGAACAAATTTGATATAAATTTTAAAATCCTCTTTGATATCTGCCATTTGATGGATATTTTTCTTTCAAATGCGACAGATAAATTGTTCTATTGGCGTACCATATACTTTAGATTTGAGATAACCCCCCAGGGGGTACATAGGGGTTAAATCAAGTCTACGTAGAGTTCATTATGACACCTCTTCTGGTGATCAATTTGCAAGAGAAAAATTGACAAACTCGTATTAAAAACCTATTTAACGTATGTGACGTTGCTCCATCCTGCTGGAATAATGTTCTTCAATTATAACCATAAATCACAATTTTTGTAAAACTCTCACACGCACAACACGCGGTCAAAATTCCAGATCTACGACAGATTTACAAAATGTTTTCGTGTTTTTCTAATTATTAGTTAATTTTCTTCCGAAGTTCTATCAAGTTTCTTTTGTTGGATGGTCGTAATTAATATGATTCTTAATTTCCTAAGAAGCTGCTGTAAAGATTGTGTAATCTTTTTAACTTCATATAAAAAACAACCTAAGTGTGGGGTATTAAAAATATACTCAAAATTGAGGTAAACGATATGTGTTTATGGATTTGAAAGTGGCTGATTTAAAAGTTCAGTTGGATACCAGTGGCAAAAAGAGCGCATTATAGCAAATACTCAAGACAATTCTGCAAGAGGAAAGCCATGAACCAGACATAGTTTCGTTTTGTATAAATAGTGTTAGTCATTCTGACAAATTCTCAAAAAAAGTGGAAGAAGGATTATATAAATCTAAAAGAAAAAAATCTGGAAAATTATAAAACCTTTTAAGAAAATTCTTGCTTTTCAGAGGTTATATTCAAGTATAATTGATATAAGATAAATTAAGAAATAGTAAAGAATTTAAAAAAAAAACAGGATAAAATTTATATTACTAGAAATTAAGAAGCTAGTGATTTAAAAATAAATTTAATAGAAGAAGCAAAACAATAGAAAATTGTAAAATTCTAGAAAGAATATTGCTGAAAAATTTTAAAATTTCTTTGTTTTCTTTTAGAAACAAATTACAAAGAAAAACAGAAGTTCAAAAATATTGTGTTGGAAAATAATAAAGGAAGAAATTTCGGCAATATAAGGTACTAAAGATGATAGTAAACTTCGAGGATATAGTTTCAATAAATTACGAGAAAATAAAGCAGAAAGTATATGGGATGAACCGAAAGATAACAGAATAATTTGGAAGAATTAAATTTAAAAGTAACACTATGACCCTTAAACCTATAGCAATAGGTAAAACTGTTATTTATACAGATAAAATTGTACTCTTCAGAATAGGGAGTACTAACTATTATTCTGTATGTTTGAGGAAGAGTAGCATTTTTATAGAGAGAGGACATGCTTGATGCACCATCTCTACAAACAATAGTATGTGTTATTTCTGAATGAGTTTTAACCACTAAATCTCATCTCTTTCTTCTAGAGGTACCGTTGCTACTGCTTGAGCATTCTCCGCCCAGCAATCCCTTCCTTGCGTTAATCATATCCGCCTCTGCCATTTCCGCTAGGAGTTGCTCCTTCTGCCTTCTGCCTTCTTCTTAGTAGTACTTGCTGCCGCCTCCCGGATCTGCGTGTCCTCCAGGATTGTTGGCACCAGCGTGACTACTCTAAGAATTATGTCTGTCTCATTCTTTTCTCATATCGGATTCCACTGTGAATATACGAAAAAGTAATGATCGGCATCGTTCAATGCGTTCGCACACCATACAAACGAAGGACTTGCAGATACGCTGGAGATATGCCCTGAAGCAGCTGTGTCTTGTCAGAAGCTGGGTAAGATGGTATTCCAGCTCCTCGTACCTTCTGTCGATGCGGTGGGAACGGTCCTATACCTCCTTATTATAACGCATGTCTTCTCTTCAGCAGTGAAGTTGTGCAGTTGGTTGCCGAAAGTTTTGAATTTATAAACCTTTAACAAAGAAACAATTCTCCAAATTCAAGAGGAACATTTCTTGACTTAGTTTTTGCTTCGGATGTGGATGTGTGTCGTGCTGGCCATCATTCTGATTATGTAATAACCATAAATGCAATACAAAAACTAATTGTACGATCAGGCAGTTTGTCTTTCTATAATATTAATACGTCTATTAGTTAGAATTTATTGTTTTGTAATTTAAAAAATTGATATTTTTTATGACATTTTGTATAATTGTATTAGTAGATTTATTCCAAAGTAAACTGTGAAAATAAGGAGTAACAAATTTCCAGTTTGATTTAATTTTGAGTTAACAAAAAGGGAAATTGACTCAATATATACATATTTTTCAAAGGCATTCGACAAGATAAATCATTCTATTTTAATTGCCAAATTATCAGCTTACGAGTGTAATGTAAAAGTAGTGGAATGGCTTGCTTCATGTTTAAGTAACAGGTTTTAGTTATTTAGAGTAAGAAACTTTGTATCTTATGAATTGTCTTGGTTGGAAGTTTTGCAGTCAATGGTAAAGAAATTGCTGGTACCAAAGAATTAACAACTCTGGACATGTGTTGATTTATGTATTTACTATAGGTTTTTTCATAACCCTAAGCTGTTAATTTGTCACACCAAAATAGATAAAAGGTTTCAAAGAGACAAAGAATGCAGGAGGCATACTAAAACCTGAATTATGCACCGCACAGGTATTAAGTTTTCCATCACTAGTTGGAAAATTAGTTTTAGATACTGATGAAAGAAAGTAATCAGTCAAAATTAATCGTAATTGCTGTGTAATATCTATTTGAAACTCAAAAACGTTATGTGCAGTTTAAACATAGAATTGCACCTGAGAATCATACAATGCTATATCTTTCCGGTTACTATACGGGCCATAGGCCTGGACGCTAACGGAAGCCTTAATCAAAAAGTTAAACGTGTTCAAAATGTGGATGTGTAGACGAGTTCTGAGGATCAGCTGGTTACAAAGAGTTACGAGTGAAGCCGTCCTCCAGAAAATTAGCAAAAATCTCGAGGTTTCAAAATTCATAAAACAACGTAAACTAGAGTATTTTGGACATGTTAAGCAGTCCCTTGTCTAGTACAATAGAATCCCACTGAGCCCAGTATAACTTTAATTCGAGCGAATATTTTGAGACTTCATCCCATGTTGGTCTGGTTCCACTTTCCTTCCATGTCATCAGGGGCTTTAGAACAAGGCCGTCGTCTTGGTACTGCCGGATTTCTTTTAAATTCCAGTCATCGATTTCTACAGCTGTTCGGAGTACTTGACTTTTCTTTGATTATGCGTTGTTACAGTGCGTGCAATTTTCTGGGCATGGCCTTCGCGACAAAGCATCTGCATTCCTGTGGATCGCTCCAGCTCTGTGTTCAGTGTCAAAGTCAAACTCCTGAAGTCTTTCCAACCATCTTGCGACTTGTCCTTCCGGATTCTTGAACTGAAGAAGCCATTTAAGAGCAGCATGGTCGGTTCTCAATAAGAATTTCTTTCCATATAAATATTTATAAAAGTGTTCTACTGGTTTGACTACTGCAAGCAACTCTTTCCTCGTTACGCAATAGTTCCGCTCCGGCTTAGATAAAGTCTTGCTAAAATAGCTGATCACTTTTTCCTGTCCATCCTGTATTTGTGATAAAACAACTCCAATTCCTACATTACTTGCATCGGTATACACCAAGAACCTTCCCTCTGGCAACGGATAACTTAAAACTGATGCGCTGGTAAGTGCATTTTTCAGTTTTTGGAACGCCTCCTGACATTCCCCGTTCCAGAAGAACCGTTGTTTTCCTTCAGTGAGGCGGGTTAATGGTTTAGCGATGTTTGAAAATCGCGCAACGTAACGACGGTAATACGTGCATAATCCAAGAAAACTCCGGAGTTGGTGTAAATCCTTTGGAACTGGCCCTTCCCTCACCGTTGAGATCTTTTGGCCGTCGACTGCAATACCTTGGCTTGAAACAATGTGTCCTAGGTACTGCACCTCTTTCTTGAAAAGGTGACACTTCTTCGGGCTGAGTTTCAGTCCAGAATCCCTTAATCGTCGGAACACCTCTTCTAAGTTCTTCATGTAAACCAAACATATTTTCCAAGATAGTCCTGTTAGTACCGTCTCCGTCTCTCGAACGTCGCGGGTGCATTACATAGTCCAAATGGCATAACATTGAATTCCAATAATCCATTGCCTACTGTAAATGCTGTTTTTTCTCTGTCCTCGGGAGCTATTTCAACTTGCCAATATCCGCTTTTAAGATCCAGTGTGGAGAAAATAGTAGATCCAGCCAAGGTATCCAATGTGTCGTCACATTATTTAGTTGACGATAGTCAACACAGAAGCGAGTTGATCCGTCCTTATTCTTTACCAATACCACTGGCGAGGCCCACGGACTACTAGAGGGTTCTATAATGCCCTCGCTCCCCATGTCCTATCAGCTTCCTCCCGCTTCGCCAGTGGCAATCTTCTGGCTGTCTGCCTAATCGAGAATTTTTGGTATTAATTTTATGTTGAACAATATTGGTTCTTCCTCTTTGTTAAATATCAAATACGTCCTAGTATTCCATGATCAACTTTTTTACTTTTTCTCTTTTAGTTCGATTACAATCTTGGTTCGAAAAGGAAATCAATTTTTGTAGTTCCGGGACACCCAGAAAATTAGAGACTGATTCATCTAATAATCAAGGGAAAAATAATGGGAAAAAAAAAAGCGTTGGATGTACAACATCATGGCTAAAGAATCTTCGCCAATGGTTTAGAAAAACATCAGCCCAGCTTTACCGTGCGACGGTAAACAAAACGATCATAGTCAATATGACAGCCAAACTGAGAATCAACGATCGAGGTCGATCATGACATTTGAAAAAAAATATTATGAAGAAGTTTCTTAAATGGCTACTATAGTTCCAGAAAGACACTATCATTGGGGAGGCTTTATGAGCTTGACTTTAATACTAAAGACCGAGCTTAGACAATTCACAAAAATAACACGAAATAAATAATACTACTTTCCCTGTAGATTTTATTATTTATTAAAATTATTATTGCATAAATGTAATATAAAGGCCAAGAGGAAATAGAAAATTCAAATCAACTACATGTCACTACATTGAAAAATCGTATTTTGCTTTAAAGATAAGTCCTAAAGGATTAAAAATGCATACTATAATAATAATAAGAGGGGGAGGGGGATTTCTTACCTATCTTCAGAACCTATAATGTTCATATCTATCGCTGTACCATTGTCGAAAATGTTTTGACCAATTTGAAAAATTGAAAATTAACGGTAATTAATTTCGTTAACAACTGATCACTGTATACATTACCTTAACTGTACTTATTTTAGAAATTCTGAAGAATTTCAGCTCTTGCTACAAAGAATAAAAATGTAAGTTAAAGTGGAATACAAAGAAAGAAGATTGAGAATTGAGATTGAGAATTGGGTTAGGAATGTGGTTCCATTTAGAGCTCCTCATGTTATAGAGGAAGAAGCATTCCAGGCAAAATGAGAAGAAATTGCAAGATAATCGCAATAAGTCAGAATCGTACTGGAATTAGCATGAGATACACTGCATAAACATCTAGAACAACTGGTAGAACAAAAGTAGGATACATGAGGTGTATACAATGTATCCTTTGGTGATTATAAGGTGATACTGAAGTCTAAACAAACTTCACGTTAGCTTCTAACTGTAAAATAAAGGAAAAGAAGTTATGCAAGAAATGTATTAGTGCAGTTCGCAATTGTTAGTGCTTGCCTATTCTCTAGTTCTCATCAAGGAAATAAATATATCGTCAAATTTATTGATTATTTCAGTAAATGTGTCAAACGTATACTCGTGTTACCAAACCAAAAAATCCTGTAATTTTTAATGAATGATGTCGTGTTCTCTAGAAACTATAATTGGATTATATAAGAAACCAATAGCTTTCAAGTGTTTTGTAGTATACTTAACCCTTTCGTCTCTGAATTTAAGAAATTCATTTTGAAACAAAAATTATAAATATTTGGGACAATTAAGTAACTTATATTATTTAGATGAAAAAATTTAATATTGTTGGGGGGTTGGGCGGGGCGTTATGGTACAACTGTTTACCAACAGGGTTTTTGTGTAGTACAAAGATGAACCAGCAGGATTCAAATGGCGCAGTTACAAACTCAGACATATTTTTAGTATGATTTGTTTATTCAAATTTATATAAATGCTAAACTATTTTGTATGATACAACATAAAACAATCTTTGCACAAAGGCAAATTACATTCCTTGCAAATTGTTTTTGTTCTTTTTTGTCGTTTTTCTCCCGCGCATCTTGCACATCTCCTTTGTTTGTCCTTCTACAGGAAGGTGCAAAGGTGGTGCCCCGTAAAGTTTTCTTTTCTTAGAAGGATGACCCCTGTTTGGTGGAGGCATGGAGGTAATTGTCATGCCTTGAGTGA
The DNA here is from genome assembly GCA_963969525.1 of Ontholestes murinus. NCBI lineage: Eukaryota > Metazoa > Arthropoda > Insecta > Coleoptera > Staphylinidae > Ontholestes > Ontholestes murinus. The sequence goes on from OZ018398.1 coordinate 23,620,937, forward strand.
TTAGTTCTTCGGCAAGAGTTACTATGAAACAAAGATAAGCAATTTGTTCATTCTTACGTCTCAAATTATTATAAATAATCCATGCAGATCTACTGAGACACGTATAAAACACTTTTTTCCACCATTTAGCAGATTTCCTGTAGTGATCGTACATGCCTATGAATTGATCAGCTCGATTAACTCCTCCCATTTTCTTGCGATAGAATGCAATTGCTTCTGGACATTCAATTGTCTCCTGATCACCAGTTTTGGTCCTTTTTGTAACTGTGGTCAAATTAGGCTGGTGGCAATTACTTAGTAGCAATACTTCTTTAGTATCTTGCCATTTCACACATAGCAATCCTGTAGAAGTACATCTAAATGCAGACTGTCCACGTTGAAGTTTACCTTCAATAGCGGGTACATTTTTCCGGTTTGCCATGCAGGTACCTAACGCAGCATAATTCAGCATCTCTAATAAATTTACGCTTGTAAAAAATCTGTCGAAGCACAAAACAACATTTTTGGATTTGATTGTTGAAGCAAGAGATTTGACGACTCGTTCATCAAGAGTCACCGATCCATCCTTACTAGAAGTACTCGTAGAAGATTCTTTCCCGGAGTACACTTCGATATCGTAAGTATAACCGGAATCTGCGTCGCAACGAAGCCACAGTTTTATTCCTCGTTTAGTTGGATTTAGGGGCATGTACTGCTTCAGCGATGTGCGGCCTTTGAATTTTGTCATGGACTCGTCCATACTTTGATAGTGACTATCTTGATGGTATCTAGAGTATGTATATTTCAAACATGATGATGAATTCGTCAATGTAATAGGTTTTTGACACATTCGGTGGTTTCTCTGGCGGAGAAAAGTAAATTTTAAAGCTGAGAGCATGAATCGATCTCGAGAAATCGCCTTTTCGATTGTTCGATTTCCCATGGACTCTTTTTGACTCCAATAATGTTTCAGGCCAGGTAGGTGATTTTACGTCATAATAAAGATGCATCCTAATAATTTTTGAATTTCTCCTATATCTGTCATCTTTTCTTTACGCTTTTTATCTTTATTCAACATATCAAGTCTCTGATTATGGACTATTTGTATGTAGAGCGAATGAGGAAAAACTTTATGAAACAGTTGCATTCGACTTAACTTCTTGGTAATATCTTCAGCAAGCTCACAAGCTCTCTCAGGTTGAAGTTTTTTGATGGATTCAAACTGATCGTCGGGGATCGTCCAATCGAGAATACGATTTATTTTATTGTGACTAAGATTTCCCTTTTCTACTTCAGAATCACTTGATAAACTTGATTCAGATTCAGAACTCTCTGTTTCTTTTTCAGTTATGATAGTTTTTGTACTCCTGAAGTGGTAGCTTCCGATAAATCTGCTTCGTCATCGTCATCATCACTTGGTTCATAATTATCGCTTGATCCAGACGAAAACGGATCTTCATCATCCTTAAGCTCATCGATGATAGTTTGCAACTCCTTTTCAGACAAAGGACGTCGATTCATCTTAGGACTAAAATTTAAAAAAAATAGAATTACATACCTGATGGTCCATATGTGTACCAAAATACCGGCTGGTAAATAGATGTACCTCTCCGAAACATGATAAAGAATTTACAAAATAGAAACAAATGATACATACCTGAGTGTTGGCAACGTTTATAGAAGTATTACACACAAAACACAGAAAAGTTAACAGTAAAATAAAGACTATAATTGTACTAGAATGTTTTTCTTCCACAAAAAATACTTTCTTGGGCAGTCAAACATCTCTGACCTCACATTTTAACACATAAGGCGCATGCCTGAAACCAAAAACTACGGTCTGGTACAATTCTCGCTGCTATTAAACGATAAGTTGAACATTTAGGTATTTTAAAAAGATGTTGGTACATGGTTCGGGACTAAAGGTTTAAGATATAAAAAATTTAAAGATAATAAAATAATCGATCATATTGGATTAAAACCAAAAATTCATAAACTTCTAGATCTTCAAGAAGAGAAAATTCAATTAAAACTTTTAAGGTTAATAAAATAAATAATTGTAGCCTTTACAAACAAGAATAATAATTTTAGTTTTTAATCTTTTTCTCTAACTGATAAAGTTTTGGCATTTTGGTTATTATTTTTAAATAATTCTTGTTTTTGAAATGTTTACTTTTGATAATCATTGAAAATGTTTTAATCATTGAATTAAATTAGGTTTAAATATATAAAAGTAATGTAATAATAAAATGTATTAAAATCCTTTTGTTCGTTTTAGAAAACTAAATAATAATTTAAAAATACGAAAACATTTCGTGAATCTACAACAATGAGTCTTACTAAGACTTCAAAACAAATTAATTTTGAAACAACTACTTATCTGGCTAATGCCTCGACAGATATTTAATGATACAAAATTAATTTGCGTGTTACAAATAGTACAACTATCAAAGCAACACTAATTTGAATGAAATTATTTCTATTGAATAAACTAATAAATAATAAAATGTACTTTAGATTGTTTAAATGTGACTATAACATGAAAAATTATGAACAAAAATTGAATTTAAACTGATTTCATTAAATTAAATTAGCAAAAGTAATTTAAAAATCTAGCATTCAAGTTTATAATCATCTGCAGACACGTGTTTCGATCTTTCGATCTCTTCAGTACAGCTTTATTATAAAATTGATTTTAAATACAAATAAAAAGATTTATAAAAATAAATATAATGAAATATTATAATTTTTAATTGCTTTTGCTAATTTAATTTAATTAAATTAGTTTAAATTCAATTGGATAAATTAAAATATTGGTCAATTTGATTATTAGTATCAGTTTACTGTAGATAGAGCAAACTCATTAGGTGCATTTTTTTGGCCTATAGCAGATATTTGCAATTATTGCAAGAGATTTTAGAATCAAGCAATTATAATAAATATTTTGTGTATATCCAATATATTTGTTCGTTTCTAAAATACGCATTCATCATGACGAATGATGATGTTTCGAAACGTTGAAAATATAAATGCGGGTTTCCCTTTTAAAAAAGTGTAATTTGTTATTAAAATGAGTTAAATTTAGACCAAAGCGGCCGTTTTTCTCTGAATCGTTCTCTATGAACTGGGTGCGAAGAGATGTGACCGCGGTCTGTGTAAACAAGTGATGCTCTGGTTTCTATCTTCCTCGACTTTAAACACATACGCGTACGAACCGCATCCAGCTAATAAAAATACGCGTACGCGAAAAATCTAAATTGCATGCATGCACTTTTGAGCCGTAAACAATATCAAGAAGGCCGTAAATGACCAGTGGATTGAGTTGAATTTGCGTTTTAGTATCCGTCCGTCTTATCGTGTCGCTGATAAGTTGCGCGCACGTGCAAACTTATATAGCGCTTATAATACTATAGTCTTGTTATCATAATTATAAATCGTATTACAATTAAACCTACCAAAAATATTTGTTTCTTAAAAAGTAAATTATCTATTACGTTTAGTAATGACGCTAGACAAGAAACTAGATCATACATCCAAATTGGTAATCGCATTTTTTAATGTAAAACTAACCTTTAAAGATTGTTATCTGTTTTAATTTAGTGTTTATTAAATAAACATTTTTTACAAAATAAATACATATCCATATGAGGACCACATCAACAATTTTTACTTTTTCATGTGTAATATCTTAAAACTACTTACAATAAAACGAATTTTTCGGATTTAATTATTTTTCAGTTCATAGGCGTTACCTCTTTTTATGTAAAAAAAATGATACATTAGTATATGTTCTGTGTACATTTTCTGTATCTAATTAATGTAAAAATAAAGAAGACAAGATTCATTTATTTAAAAACTTAACATATTTTGTTTAAAGTGTATTAAAGTCCTTTACGTCCTTGTAGAAAATTAACTAATAATTTAAAAGTACGAATACATTTCGTAAATCTACAATAATAAGTATACATATCTTTCTAATTAAAACGGGTACTTGATGAAATACCATATTCACATATGTATTTAAAATAAAACACTACTACTCAATTAGACCCTCAAAGTCTAATTCACTCGGTCACTCTGCTTCTTTCAGAAGAGCGCAACTTAACTAAACAAGCAACGGCACAAGAGAAACTTCAAACCCTTCTAAGAATGGCCTGTCTTGGTATCACGGGAGCTATGCACACCACCCCATCTGTAGCATTTGAAGCTCTACTCTATTAACTACACACGTATGATCAAATCAGAAAAGAAGATCTATTGAGTCTAGGCTGGACTTGCATGGCTTAGAACATAGATTTGGACCAATTTTGATTTTATATCACGCTTTGAAGTGATTATTGACAGTCACCAAAATAGCCTGAATCGAATCATACAACTAAAACATATCTCTGTAATCTGGTATACAGATACATCAGAAGAGGACGCGGGTTTCGGCATAGACATATCCTAATATAGGGAGCCTGTTTCTCTATAACCAGTCTTACAGGTTAAAATAATAGTTTTTGAAATATGTGCTCAGGTTTGTACGAAAAAGGGGCACATATCTGTCTGATTTCAGAGCATACAGCTTCAATTCCAAAACTACTTGGAACTGTAAACAAGCTCTAAACCAAATGGTCAAGAGCAACAAGTTCACTCTAATGTATCTGTAGGTCATGCAAGTATAATAGGCAACGGCATTACGATGTAAAATGAAACGAATCAAAGTGAATTTTTAATCAATTTCCTATTATTAACATAATGTTTCACCAAGTGATAAATGAGTAACAAATACAAGATATATTACGATGTACTTGCCAAGGAAGAATAATATGACAATAGCCTACATGTGGGGTATCAAAGGAACATAAGAAAGGGGGGTAAAAGAGTGAGAAATAAAGTGAACATTGGCTACCACCAGATTAGCAATAACCGGAGAAATAGCGATAACGCCAGAACGGAAGTTAATTGACCTTTCCAAGGAAACATATCAGTAGTAGGATTAATACAAAATATCTATCACAGTGCTTTAAGACTGTCTATAGCCAAAAGACCCCGTCTAATTTTATCTAATCTAGGACCACCAATTTTCGAAAAACTCTTGTCCTAAGTTTAGAAATGTTATTTAAGGAAATTGAGTACCTGTGAACATAACAGTAGTAGGGTATTAATACAAAAAATCTAACCAGATCGCATTGCTTTAAGAATGTCTATAGAAAAACGACCCCGTCTAATTTGATCTAATCTATCACCACCAAATTTTCGAAAAACTCTTGTCCTATGTTTGAAAATGTTATAAAAAAATAATATTCTTACATCACTATTCCAATATAAATATTGACCACATTTTTAAGGTAAAGCTTATCGTTTTCTGGAACTTTTTTATACAGGGTCTTGCAGAGACGTTTTCGAAAAATCCATAACTCAGAGAATATTCAGTTAAATCAAAATTTTATTTGTTTAATAGGTAGGTGTGGATTTGCCATTTCGTATTATTATCAAAGAACAGGTTAAAAACCATTCATGTACGAAAAATATTGTCATCTATGTGATGTCCGTTTTTTTTCCACACACTCCTTTGTCCATGCTTCATTCCAACATGTTGGAAAGAATCACTTGAATTTCTTGGATGATAGTACTGGACAGCTGATCAAGGATCCGTGGTTTCTCAATAAATACGTAGGTCTTTATTGACCCTAACAGAAAAAAAATGCAGGGCGTAAAATCGTGCGATTGACGTGGACTTGCTTCCATAGCTGCACTAACTCGAGCCACATTTTCAGGGGTTCTGACACTTCATTTTCCACGTCGAGGTATTGCAGGCTTCAACGATCCTCTAGTACGTAGGTTCTGCACAAACTTCAGGATGGTATTTCGCGTAAGAACAAGATCGTGCCTTCCAGCATTGAATTGTGTTCGAAGTCTGCGTTGTGTAGTAACTACAGAATGTCCAGTTTCAATGAAAGTGTCGTAAATACGCGTTACTCCATAAGGACTAAAATAGGTCCGTTCACTCATACGGAGTGGTTTATAACAAGACTTTAGTTGGCGAAGTGGCTAGAAGATGGCGTTACTTTCCCAAGCTTTCCCACATTATCCATTGTTCTTGTAGAGTTATGCTTACGTTTTGTAGGTTATAATTGTTAAAACAGCATTGTTTTACGATTATTAACCTAATATTCGCTATAAAATATTTTAAAACGTGTATTGGGTGTTCTGATTGCGATTTTCGTCGATATTGGCTGTTATCTGGCTGTAGAAAAATAAGTAATTTTATTTTCTTTGATTTTCTTTGTTAGTCAGACACATGTTTATTTGCAAGCGTATATTATCAAAATGGTAAGATGTCGTACGTGTATGGTTAAGAACTGTGAAGATAAAATTTCAAGTAGTCATAGTTTCTCTAAATAAAATGAGGATATGGAAAGATTTAAGTTATAGATAGAAGCATGTGATAATTCAAAATTAACAACCATCACACCCGAAGAAATGTAGCGTCATATTCATTTTTCTAATAAACAGCGTGGACCTAATAATACCATATTACCTTCAGCTGTGCCCACATTGTTTTTACACATGAAACAATTGGCTTTAATGAAATACCAGGTTCACGTCACGATAATGTATCATTATACAGGGTGGACCAAAAGTCAGTTTAAATTTGAATCGGTAGCTACGACAAGCAGTGACGGCGGGGTGGGGCGGAGGGTTTATGAAGCGCAAGAGCACCCAATGGGAATTCAGTACCATGGCATCGTTCAACAATAAACAACGTGCGTTCTGTGTACGCGAGTATTACCGCAACAACGAAAATTTTGCGCTCATTACAACATACGCCGTAAAAATTAAGCTCCATCGATTCAATTGATTCGAAAATTTGTACAGAAGTTCGAGGAGGCAGGTTCAACAATGAATCAACCATGATCCGGCCAACCTAGAACATCAAGAGATCTCGAAAACGTCGAGCGTGTAAGAGCGTCTATTCTTGAAAATCATGGACTCTCTACACGGAAGCGGTCTAACGCGTTACGTGTGCCCAGAACATCTTTGATTCGTATTCTTCACAAAGATTTACATTTACATCCGTGCAAAATCCAATCCAAATACAGGAATTAAAGCCTCAAGAATACGCTCACAGGCTCCAATTTGCAAACGAAATGTTAGAGAGGTTCACCAGCTTTACCAACATTTTTTCTCAGACGAGGCACACTTCCATCTAAATGGGCATGTGAATAGGCAAAATTGCAGATATTGGAGTGACACTAATCCTAAATTTAAGCATCAAAAACCTCTGAATTCACCCAAGGTTACTGTATGGGCAGTTTTGTCAGCAAGAGGCATTATTGGTCCATACTTTTTTGAAGATCGCCGAAGAAATGCTGTTACAGTGAATACAGAGCGGTATATTGCCACGCTACAGAACTTTTTTACACCAGCGCTACATGGTTTTAATCAACGATCGTAGTTTCAGCAAAATGGGGCAATATGCCATACTTCCAACGACTCATTAAGTGCTGTTCGCGAAATTTTTGGAAAAAAAGTGATATCCTAGAGGTGCCATTAACTGGCCACCTCGTAGACCGGACTTATCCCCACTGGACTTCTTTCTTTGGGGATACTTTAAAAATAATGTTTTCAACAACAACCCAGTGTTCCTAGAGGAATTAAAGGATAATATTAGAGAGGAAATGCAAAACATTTTACGAAACACTTGTGAGGACATCATTGAAAATTTCCGCTCCGGGTTGCAGCAGTGTCAAAATAGTCAAGGATCACATATGGATGATGTAATTAAAAAAGAATAAAATCCCCATTTAATAATAAATAGAAAGTTTTTATCTCACATTACTAGTTTCTTTTAAATCATCATTTGAAATGTAAACAACTTTTGGTCCACCCTGTATAATGAACAACTTGATATAAATCTTAGTATTAACGAACGTGATTTACAATCAACACCGCCTTTATTAAAGGGAATGGGAACAGCTATTAATCTAACACCAACGGCTAGGAAAATTTATTAAAGAGGTGCACATATAAAAAGAAAGATTGTAATACTTAAAAGAAAAGAGCGTATTCTCAGAAAACGTCTTGATTCTTATGAAAATATGCCAAGGAGTCAGATTATGAATATGGCTACATTAGACATAAATCCGATCATTAAGCATTTCATAATGAGTCAGTTAAATATGGGGGGACAAAAACCCAAGTCAAGACGTTTTACTCTTAAGATTTTTGGGTGTAACTTTTTATAAACAAAGAACAAAAACGTATAGGTTGCTTTCAAAAATATTTAATATGCCATCAAAAACCACTTGAATTAGGATGCTAAGAAAATTACTTGTAAAACCAGGATATAATGACATAATATTTGATCATTTAAAAAGCAAAGTAAAACATTTAGAAGAACAAAAGAAAAAATGTTTGTTGGTGTTGTGTATATTTTTTATAAAAATCTAAATATCGCCTTAAGATCGGATTTTTCTTGCAATTCAATGAGTTCCAATTGCAATGAAAATGGAGCTTCTTCTATTTCCACATTAAATGGCGAGGAAAAAATTTTCAGACTTGCTTCTTGGCAGCGATATTCTTTAAATATGGTGTTAAAATTGTAACTCGTTTGCAAACGTTTCGAAGTTAGCATGATCTTTAAGATTTGCAAGAGTAGGAAAATGGTAGGTATTCCCTGTTCGGAGCTGATTTACCCAAAGTCTTAATTTATTTTGAAGTGACGTGACGTGACCATACAATCCATGAACAAGTTGTTCTTGGATTTGCATCTTTGTATTTAATTCATTCCTATGACTTGTTACATCAACGAGAAATGCAAGATCGCAGACCCAGTTTGTGTTCTTTAGTTCTTGTACAGGTTTTTCTTTCATATCCATAAAAACAATTACTCATCTTTGTTCGTTTTAACATTTTTGCTTTACTTCTAAATTAGAACCAACCATAGCTAGAAATCACCATCATAAGAAATTCCACTTAGATTCTCCCATTTAAGCTCAAATTGATCAAAAACTGCATTTACTTCTTCGAAAATGTTGTCGAATAAAGCAAAAGAAGGTTATGCTCTTGATTTGGTGGGAAAAAGTGTCGCGTATTTTGAACTGCCTCCACAGTACCAAACCATCAATTCGGTTGTGTACTGTCGCCATTTGGACGAATTGAATGAAGCCATCATCAAATAGCGGCCAGAACTGGCAAATTGTAAGTGTTTTGTTCCACCACGACAACGCGAGACCACACATAAGTTCAGTGATTCAGTGGCTTGGATGGTATTTGAAAGACCATCCACCATAACTCTTTGAATGATAAATAGTTCAATTCAGACAATGGTGTCAAACAGTTTCATTTCTTGCTGAGAAAGGCCACAATGGTGTAAAACAGTTTAATTTCTTTGAGCGTGGCATCACGATGTTACCCAAACGATACCAAAAGATCATTAAAAAATTGTCAATACATAACTTAATAAAATTGTTTCTGTCTATAAAAAATCACCTTTATTTATTATAGTAAACAACCGAAAATAACATATGGTGAACTATGCAACAGTAATCAAAAATATTTGCGAATATAGTGAAATAAAATTCATAAGTGACAACCAATCAACGCCCAATAGTAGTGTACATATAATAAATATGTGTTATGATACATGTCTATATTTTCCTAGAAATTAAAATAACTTTAAATCCATGTGCTCGTGTATATGTCTATAAATTATACATCAAAGAATTCGTGTGCAAAATTGTATTTCGAAAAGATTAAACCTTTTGTTTAATCTGATTTATATTAATCTAGCCTAAAGTGTATCGAACTCACAGATAATAAATAAAATACTGGATATGAAGGCGAAAAGACATTAATAGTAAACTACAAAAAGGCGGGATTCCGTCATATGGAAATAAAAATGTATTATTAACGAGATTGAAATTACAGCTGAATTCAAGTGTTTGAATGAAGAAATACAAAGCAGAAGAAGCAGAATACACTGCAATTACTTAGTAAAATTAATATCAAGCATCATAAATGCACGACATCAAATCAAAACAACGACAAAAAGTCACCCCAATCTATCGCACCGGAATATAATAAAGAAAATTATAATATAATATCAATTCCAAAAAGGAATGCCTTGTTGCTGCCGATGAATTTGGAAGAGGACTCTCATCAATATTGAATCATGCCCTTCCGCAGGAATACAAGTGTCAAGTTATCTTCAAGCCAAACGCTACGTTTGAAGGAGTGGTTGAAAATATTACACAATTGGTTTTGTCTTATACATCTGAAGACTTGGTAATTATTGGTTTTCGAACGCGGTACGCGGTAAAAATATATCCAATCTAGTTATGAATAACTTACTTATGTCTACGAAACATATGAATTTAACATTATATAAACCTAACAGACCTATTTTGAAATATTTCATTTATAAATTTTTTAAAAAATAGAAATTTACATCAACGAATAACTCACCAAATTAACAAATACACTATTCTACAAAGTAAGAGAATTAACAAAATAAAAACAATTACAAATATCTGTGGACTAGAGATGGAAATGTATACATAAGAAAAACCCACAAAAGTGACAAAATAAAACTCTAATGTAGACAAAATAAATTAAAATAATAAACAAGTAAATAGAAAACACCACACAGACACAAAAATGTTCAACATATTGCTGCGCAGTGTTGAAATAAATGTTCCAAAAACATATTAACAGAAAACAATTACAAAATTCTAAACAAAATAACAAAAAGGGCATATACAATACTAAATACAAACGATAATAATTCAATACTAGAGCATGTTATTACAAATAATACAGAAATCGTAGAAGACATTAAAATAAAACCATCAAGTATATCAGACTATAGCGCTGTGGTCATAAAAGTAACAGAAACAAGAAAGCCGAAGCCAATATACCAAATATTTAAAACAAATAAAATGGGCTATACACAAATAACAAAGGAAACACAAAAAATAAATATAAATAAAATAAATAATTTTGATTAACTATCAAAAAAAAAACAACATATAATAGACACCAATCAAAAAAACATCAGAATCAAAAGAACCAAGGATTAACAACCAAATATTAGAACAAATAAAACAAAAAAATAAACTGTAAAAAATACTTAAACGAAATCCAAAAAATGGGATATAAAAGAAGAATACTGCATACAAGGACGGAAAAAACAAAATTAATAAAACACACCAAAAACACAATACTACAAAAATATATTCCAAAAAAATACCAATAACCAATATAAATTAGGGAAAGTTATAAACAAAGAAATAAATAAACAGAATGAAACGAAAATGACATCGAATCAATACACAAAGAAAATGGGGACATCAAAAAAAAAACTAGAAATAACCAAAGAAATAAACTTATATTTCGCAAATGTCGGAATAAAACTAGCGGAAAAACAGATAATCACAGGAAAAACTACACCAAAATCAACAACAACAAAAAGACAAATCAAAGATATAAAACTCGAACATACAAGGTACAAACAATTAAACAAAATAATAATGGAAATAAAAGATAACAAAGCACCAGGTTTTGTCAAAATAACAAAACAAAAATACATTAATACCAATCCTTATAAAAAAAATCAATGTAAGAATCGACAAAGGAGAATACCCAAGATATATACAAAAATCTACCAGCATACCAATTCATAAAAAAGGAGACAAAACAAACCCAGAAAATTACAGACCCATAACACTGCTATCGACACTAAACAAAATATTCGAAAAAGTAATACAAATTCAAATGAGTGCCAACCAACTAAAAAACAAAATTATATACAAAAACCAATATGCCTTTCAACAAAACTTAGAAACAGTATTAGCAATAAATGACATGAAAACAGAACTAGATGAAACAAAAACAGATACAGCATTATACATAGACATGAAGAAGGACTTCGATACTATCTCAAAACCAAAACTACTGGAAAAACTGAAGGCAATAGAAATAAGAGGTAAAGAAAAAAACCTAATAAAAACATACCTAACAAACAGACCACAAATAACGAAGGTAAACGGTGCAGAAAGTCAACGAGAAGAAGCAGAATATGTAATACCCCAAGGAGAAAACCTACTACCTATACTATATCTAATATATAATGGAACTAGAACTAAAAGGAAAACCTTACATATACGCGGATGACATCTTCATAGTATACACAGGAAATACACAGAAAGACGTAGAGACAAATACTAATACAGACATAAAAAAAAAGAAACCTGGTATTATAATAACCTACTAACAATAAATGAAAAGAAAACAGAATTCTTAATTTTAACGACAAAAAAACAATCAACCAAACTAACAATCAACATCAAAGGAACAACTATAAAACAAATAAGGAAGTCAACTACTTGGGATTAACAATGCAACATAACCACAAATGGGACGAACACATAAACCAACTAAGGCAAAAGAACGCTAAAACGATAGCAGCCCTAACAAAAATAAAAAAAACTACATTCCTAACGCATAAAGAAAACAAATATTTAACACACTCTACATATCACAAAACAATTATTTAATAAATGTCTGGGGTAACACAAACAAACAAAAACATAACTGAACTCCAAATACAGCAAAACAGAGTTTTAAAAATATTATATAAATTGGACAAAAAAACTAGAACAACAGATCTATACAATCAAACACGAGAACTAAATATCGAGAACATGATAAAACTGATTAACTTACTACTAATACAAAATGAAAAACAATCTAATAAAAACCAATATTCCACTATAGATTAACAAACAAGTCCATGAATACGAAACAAGAAGAAAATCTGACCTACCATCAGACAAATTCCAGACATCTAAATCTTTACAAACTTTAACAACAGAATCCATAAAACAGTACAAGAGCTTAGAGCGGTGTTTCCCAATGTTTGGTAAGGGGAAGAACGTGCGATGCTCAATGTTGAAACGGCATTCAGCAGAAACGCGCATCGCTAACAAATCATAACAAATCACAAATCGCATCGGAATTTTCTGCTGAGTGCAGCCTATGTCACATTAAATTAATTTTAACACATACTTTAGTTTTAGTAAAATAAGTGGTGCAAGCAAGAAATAATTTGTCAATATTCGGAAGAATATTTAAAATTTCCTTTTTGTCTTTTATGCGGACAATGCTTGGCCAACAAATCAATGAAACGAGGTCGTCTTGAAGCGCATTTGAAGGTGATCAAAGTGCTCATATTAATTAGATTTAAATTATTTTCAAACAAACAAAAATTTTGAAAAGAGAACAACAATAAAATCTCTATTTCTCATACTTCAACTGAGGCTAGTTATCAAATTTCTTTATTCATCGCCAAATCTGGAAAAAATCATATTAGAGGAGAGAATTTAACAAAATCGTCAATATCAGCATTTCTTAAAACAGTTCTTGAAAAAAATGTAAAAGCTATGCAACTCAGTAACAATACTGTTAGCAGAAGAATAGACGAACGTTGTGAAGGTATTAGAAAACAACTTGTTGAAAAGCTGAAAACAAGAAAATTCTCAGTGCAAATGGATGAATCAACTTTGAGAGGAGACAGTGAGGCAGTATTGATAACTTTTGTAAGATATATTGATGAAGAAATGTTGTTCTGTAAAAGGTTATAAAACACCACTACCTCCAAAGATATATATAATAAGTTAGAAAAACTACTTAGATGTCAATAATATACCAATGAAAAATATGACACCTTATGTTGCAGATGGTGCTTCTAATATGATGGGCAATTAAAATGACTGCTTAAAATTGATTAAAGATGAGAATCCAGAAATGATTCTTGTGCATTGTATTATTCATAGGGAAAACTTGGTAGCTAAACAAATCTCACCTCTTCTAAGTACTACATTCAGTAATAGAGTGTATCCATGCTATTAACGCTAAGCCAAATGTGAGCGCCTCTTCAAGCTATTTTATAATTAACAAAATGCAGACCATGTGAGACTTTAACTTCACATAAGTAAGGAGGGAACTGCTTGAAAAGATTTATGGAACTGTTCTATTCTATACCTGAAATAAAGTATCTGTTAACAGTCGATTGTAAAGCATTTGTGAGTTATTTAGCCGATATCTTTAAAAAACTAAATATATTAAAAAAGCAACTCCAAGGAACAAATAAAACTCTTGTCGATGCAAAAGCGAACATATTTGGTTTCATTACCCTTATTGAGTTATGCCAGAAATATATTAAAAACAAAAACTTTGAACAGTTTCATTGGCTCCAAATTTGTTATTGTCGATCAACTGAAAATTCTATCGGCTGATTTAAAAGAAAAATTTTGAAAATATATTAATTCTCCAACATAGATGATGCAGCCAATATTAGTGGATTTGTGTGATATATTAAATATGCAGTATCAAGAAGAACTCGTAGAAATGCAAAATGATGAGTCAGTTAAAACTTTATTTTATACTAAAGGAGTGATTGCATGGCTTTGTGAGTTAATATTATACTTACTCTAAACTTGTAATTTTTCTATGTTCATCCTGTGTGGAAATAAATGATTATTATTATTATTATTATTATTTTAAAAAATACCCAAATTCAACCAAATGTACAAGAAAACTATTGTTACCGTTTCCACCTTGATATTTAACTGAATGTGGATTTAGTGCTGTAAATGATTTACTGGTAAAAAAAGAAATCGTCTGGATATAACACAACGGGGATTGAGATTGATGCTAACCAACTTGGAACCTAACATAAAATCTCATCAAGCGCAAGGATCACACTAAATTAAAACAATAAATGAATATAGAAAAATCTTTATTAAAATTATTTCGAATTTGAATTTCAGTTTTTCATTATATGTTCTGAAAATTTACTTACTGTGTTTGTTTCGTTTACAATTTCCTAGTGATTTCTTCCTAAAACTTATCTATAAGTTTCTTAAGTGAACAATTCAATTTTTCAATATTAAAACTTATGTATATGTTACATAGGGGGCATAAGATTTTAGAAAGGCTTAGGTGGGGCATGGCACAAAAAAAGGTTGGAAAACACTGGCTTAGAGGAATAATATTGATTGATGAGTTACGTGGAGATATTAGAGAAATATAAAAACACTCAATTACACTACTTTCAAACTAAAATTTAAAAATATAATTCTAAGCAAAAATCAAATACTACTGTAACCAATAATACATGGTAGAGTTAACCTTTCAATTCTGATGCTCTTGTACATACTGAAACTCATTTTTTAGGCTTAAGGACAACCAGCTAGCTATTATGAATCTAAGTATATATAGTATTTTTAATAAAGTAGATTATCTAGAGTTATTATTAAGTAAATATGCAGCTATAAACGTTGTGTGCATTTAGAAACACTGGCGGTCGAAAACAGTTAAATAATTTATATATATACGTGATTTTCAAGTTGCCACATTCTTCGCGAGACGTGATAATACGTACATGGATCTTTTATACTTATTAGGAATAACATTGTTTTTAAGGAAATAAAATGCGATTCTTTCGAAAAGAATATTGGGATGTGCGCAATCCGCATCGTAGGCGATAATCAAATAATATCACCCCTTTAAGTGATTTAAACTTGTTCATTGATAATCTCGATGATTTTGTATGTAAATTCTAAAAATTTAAAGTTGATAAAGAAGATATTAAACAAATTATATCTCAATTAAAACATTTTTCTGCTACTGGAACAGATAAAATTCCAATAAAAGTGGTAAAGTTGGGCATAGACTACTTATCTGAAACCCTAGAAATAATTATTAATCATTATTACAGCAACGGAAGTTTTCCAAATTGTTCGAAGATTATATCAAAAATGATAATTTTACATTACTTTGTTACTTTTATTTTATTTATTTGCGAACTTTTTCCACTATATTTTTTTCTTCGCCAATTCCTTTGCTTGTTTCACTGTCTTTCCTCTATTGTTTATTATTTATTCTATTTTATTGTCCCAGTTTTCTCTTGGTCTTTCTCTTCCTCTTTTGTTTCCTGTTCTTGCGTCCCAAATTTGATTTGTTTGATTTGTGCTTTCATTTTCTGTTATAACTACTATATCGTCCGCGTATGCTCCTTCTGATATTTTAACCACTTGCATATTCTTGTATCCTACATTTAATTTTATGATTTCTGCTTTCATACTCTTCATTATTTCATCCATATATATGTTGAATAGTGTTGGGCTTAGTCCTCCTCCTTGTCTTAGTCTTAGTGAATGTTCTTGATATTTGCCCCTTGTATATTACTGCATTACTGTTTTTGTATATGGTCTGTATTAATTTCACTGTCTTGTTTTCTAAACCTCTTTTGTCAAGTATTCTCCACAGTTTCTTTCTTGGTATCCTATCAAATGCTTTTTGTAGGTCTATAAATCCTAGATATGTGTTTTAATTATTTGCGATTCTTTTTTCTATGATTTGTTTTATTGTAATTGTCTTGGATCTTCCTTTTCTAAAATCGCATTGTGGTTCTTCTAGCTTGTGTTCTATTTTTGCTATTATCCTCTTGTTGATTGTTTTTTCTAATATTTTCATTCCTATGCTTATTAGTGTTATACCTCTATAGTTGGTACATTTCGTCATGTCGCCTTTCTTGTATATTGGGACAGTTAGAGCTGTTTGCCAATCTTTTGGTATGTTATTGGTCTCCCATGTTTTGTTCTGTAATGTTAGTAGTTTATCTTTACCCCATAGGTCCCAATTGCTTAATCATTTCTGCTGTTATCTGGTGGTGTCCAGGTGCTTTTCCTGTTTTCAGTTCTCTTATTATTTCCAGTATTTAATTCTCGTTGATACTCCCCGTTACTGTTTCTGTGTTGCTCTTATCGCTCTTTCGTGTCTCTTGCTCATTGTCGTTATTTGTATCTAGTAAGTCTTCAAAATATTCTTTCCATCTTTCTATTATTTCTTCCGTTTCCTTCAGCATTCTTCCGTGCTTATCTTGTATGTACCTCGCCTCTTACCCTTTTTCTTTCCTGCATCCTTTTATGATTTTGTAGAATAACTTTTGGTTTTCCTTTGCGTTCTTCTCTCTTATCTCACCGAACTTTTCCCAATCCCTTTTATTTTCTTTTATCTTTTCATGTACGTACTCTGACTACGAAGCTGTCTGTTGTTTCTTGTTTGTACACTTCTTAACCCCCCAAGTCTCTTGTGCCGCCTTAATCATACTTCTTTTTAAATTATTCCACATTTCCTCCACTTTTCCTTTTTCGCTTCCTTTTACCACTGCTAGTTTGTCCTCTACTATCTCCTTATATCGTATTGCTGTTTCTTGGTACCTTAGTTTGTATGATCCTATGTTGTTGTAGTTTATTGCTGTAGTTGGTAGCGGTGTTTCTTTTTCTTTGTCTTGACAGTCTTCCTTAAGTGTAGTTACTACTAGGTAGTGATCACTTCCTATTTTGAAGCTTCTTTTTTATCTATTATTTTGCTCTTTCTTTTTTGTTCTGTCACTACATAATCTATTATAGATTTTTCGTTCCTACTTACTTCTTCTCTGGTGTATTTGTGAATCTCCTTGTGTTTTCATAATGTATTCGCTATTACTAAATTGTCATCGTATCGGTGTCTTTACGACTTTGTCTATTCTGCTGTTGAAGTCTCCTGCTACATACACTTCTCCGGTGGCCACTTCGGTTGTTTCGTTGAGTTGTTCCCAGAAAGCTACTTTGTTGCTCGCTAAATCGTCTTCATTTGGTTCATATACTATAATTATTGTTCTGACTCGAATGTTTCCTTTTAATGTTACTGTTAATATTCTTGTCGATATTTCTTGCCATGTTTCTATTTGGTGTTCTATGTCTCTGTGTATAAAGCAACCTACTCCTTTAGCTGCCCTTTTAATATTTTCTATACAAATATATATTATTTTGTGTTTGTTATTGGTTGTGTACATTTCTTTTCCTTTTCTTTTTGTCTCTTTTATTAAAGTGTATTTTGAGAGTGTTAACGTATTAGATAATTGACATAAAGTCATCAAACAACAGCTGTTTTTATGGATTACTATTGTGGCGATAGTGTTGTGGACAAATAGTGGTGCAGAACTTATAATTATCACTTTCAGAGATAGGTGACTTTTATTAACCTCAAATATATCTTGGACCGACATATAAACACTTAGCCCGTGGACTGCATTAATTTTGCGTTGATCTTCTCGCTCACCTTTCTCGGGCGAGGCGGAATCGGGCAGTTGTTTTCATCGAGGTAATTACGCCCAAAAAGTGCGAGTTCGATACCCGACGCCGGTTCATAAACTTTCATACAGTCCATCCGTCGGATCTTCCGTTGTACGTCACAAAATATCGCTTCGAGAAACGACACAAAAACATTCAGTCTGATAAAGTAAACCAAATGCGTTAGAAAAGAACGCACTGTAAAACTTTCGTCGTTTTTTGAAGCGATAGTTTGTGACGTACGACTGAAGATCCAACGGACAGACTATATACTCAGCTACTGCATTTAAATGCTGCAAAAACGTTACCTTTAAAAATTATATATGTATAAACTGTCACAGTATTTATCATCCAGCATGCGCGAACAAAAATAAAAAGATTAAGCAACTTTAAATGACTTTAAATAATTCATCACTAAATAATAGTTTTGAATCGCTAAAACAGGAAATGGTCGATAAACTAAAATTGGAACTTGATAATAAAACAAAATATATTGAAAAACTTATTTCACGAATTAAATTTATTGAAAACGAAGCCCTTGAAAGCGAATTCCTAACAAACGCAATCAGTGGATTACAAAGCGACCTGAAAAATTTAAACTACGAACTAGTGAAAGTTAACAGAGTTAATATGGATCTACACGATGAACTAAATATTTATAAGGACAAGTAACTGCAACCTACCCGTACCAAAACTGATTAAATTTCATCGCCCTCGCCAACTCCTAATAAGTGCATAAATTGCGTCACATTACAGTGCAAGATACAAAAACGATCACATGAAAAAAATAGTGTAATCAAACAAAACAACGAACTCCAAGATAAATTATCTGAATTAACGCAAAGTTTAGACGAATTTAAGAACGAACAAATATATCAACCGGAAATCTTCAGGACGAACTCCCGAATCCTCATCTCTAACGATAAACATGGAAGAAATATGGGACATCTTGCTAAGAGAGGTATCAAGAATTTCTCTAAACAGCCGACCATTATTTCATTCTACAAACCGAATGCTACTTTTAGTGGAGTTATAGACAATATTAAAGAACTCACGAATGATTTTTCACACGATGATCATGTACTTATTATTGCTGGCACGGTTGATGCTATTAAAGGATGTCAAATAGATATTACTAAATTTAATCCATAATTGGCAGTCGTATCTCAGAGGACAAATATTCATAATCCTCTTTTGAGAAGAAGACCTATTCTAAATAAGTTTATAATTTCGGTAAATAACAGTTTAGCTAATTTGGCTTATGATCTCAAATGTTTGTTTATAAAAAATAATACAATCTCAAATAATACATTCTACATATCCAATCGATCAAAATATTTAATTTTAATTTTCAATCATCTGCAAAAAAACTCGTGACATCACTTCAATATTAATCATTTAGTTACATCATCCCCAAAAAACTAAATTCAAGCGCCGTTATGGAAAATTTCAATTGTCTCTTTATAAATATTCAAGCTATTCGTTCCAAATTATATGAAATAGACATTATCCTAAATGATAAGTTGTATAATATTTCTGTACTATGTGTATGCGAACATTGGTTGCTCGAAGAAGAAGCTAAGACAATTGTTTTTTCAAATGTCTATGCGGCTGTGCAGTTCTCGAGGAAATTGTCACCTGGTGGGGGAGTTTTAATTATGATCAACAATAATATCGAGTTCACTCCTTTAGCGGTTGACAATTTTGCCTCTGAGAAGAATTGTGAGATTGTTGGCATTCAATTTAAAAATACTATCATACTTGCTGCTTATCGATCTCCTAGTGGAGACTTCAATTCATTTTTACAGACTCTCTTCCAGGTACTAGATAGTGTTAGTTTTAATAAAAAAACATGTGTATTTAGCTGCTGATTTTAATGTTAGGTTCAACGATAATGACATCAATAAAGTCATCCTCCAAGATTTTGTTGAGGGTTATGGTTTCAAGTTTTTGGTTAATTTCCCTACGCGCATGAATAATTGTACTGACAACATTTGCACTAACTGTCCCACCTCAATTGCTAAATCTGTCGAAACTGGGTTATCTGATCATAGGGGCTTTTTATTTAATATTCCTTCCAACCAGTTAAAAATTAAACCACAACTTAAAATATCGCGGCCAATTACAGCTACAGGCCAATTTACGTTCTTCCAACTACTGGGAAAGGAATCATGGAATTTTATTAATGATTCTTCAGACGCAAACGAATCTTCCGATATGTTTCTATCTATTGTGCTCAGTCATTTTGACCAATCATTTCCTACCAAACATATAAAACTGAACACGTAAAGTGGTTTAATAATACTCTAAGTAACATGAGAAATACATTAAATTTATTAAGTGAATTATACAATAAAAACCAGACTCCCGAATTACTAGAGTTAAGAAATAGATATAGAACTACGTATAGACATGCTATTGAGTTGTGTAAAATTACAGCTAATAATGCCTATATTAAAGACCATAACTTCAAGCCAAAAGCTATGTGGAATATTATTAATGCCAGTAGGATACCAAAGTCTAATAAAAAATTCCCAATTTAAACATTCAAATATGGATTACCACCTAGTAACGGTCACAGCCATCATGAATTTAAAAATTCCCAAATTTAATTGAAAATGAATTTAATGATTTTTTTGCCCAAGTTTCCAGTAAAATTCTGATCTCACTACCCGACACGACCGTTGACCCTATACTTTTAATGTGTTCTAATCCTCCCAGCTGTAACAAGTATTTTAAATTTACTGAGATTATTAATAGTACGGTATGTCAAGCCATATATAACTTAAAACCCAGCCAAAGCATGGACATATATGGACTTCGATGTGATATTGTAAAAGCAATATTAAAAACTATTCTGTCGTCTTTAACAAAACTTTTTAACATATGTATACGAAATAATATTTTCCCCGATACTCTTAAAAAACCAATAATTATTCCCATTCACAAAAAAGATGATATTGATGATCCGGACAACTATCGCCCTATATCACTTCTTCCAATATTCCGTAAAATTTTTGAAAAAATTCTACAACTGCAATTAGTGCAATACTTTGAAGACATGAATCTTTTACGAAAAGAGCAATTCGGCTTTAGAAAAGGAAGATCAACAACGGATGCAATTTTAAAATTTATGAAAATTACTATAGATTGCTTTGAAAGGGGCTCACAATCTAAAACCAGTTTTCTGGATCTATCGAAAGCTTTCGACTGTGTTTCCCACCAAATTCTATTGAGGAAATTATATTTCTATAATATACACCCTGAAAGCTGTAAACTATTAATGTCTTATCTTTCAGGAAGAACGCAATGTATTCACCTAAACGGGAAAATATCAGATGCTTTGCCAATAAAACATGGGGTCCCGCAGGGTTCCATTCTAGGACCACTACTGTTCTTAGTTTATATTAACGACTTGCCGGACTCCATCGCAAATGGGGAAATTATATTATATGCCGATGACACCACACTAACAAACCAATCAAAACAATAAGACAAAGTCAATAAATTACACACCGAAACAAATAAAATGGCATCATGCTGGTTTTTAAGTAATAGGCTCAAATTAAATGACAACAAAACAACATCCTTTATTTTCTCACTCTCGAAGGGAATGATCCAAAATGAATCAATCAAGTTTTTAGGAGTTCGCATTGACTCTCAATTAACATGGGCTTTACATGGCGATGATATTGCAAGTAAATTATGTAGAAATATTTTCCTAATTCGTAACCTATCAAAGCAGGTTTCAAAAGATACACTTTGCGTAGCATATTTCTCCCTATGCCAGAGCCATATCAAATATGGTCTTATTGTTTGGGGACACTCTGCAATCAGACATCGCATCTTCGTTTTGCAGCGTAAAGTCATTCGTATTTTGGCCGAATACGGATTTTTACAAGATTGTCGCCCGGCATTTAAAGATTTGCGAATACTTACTTCACCATGCCTTTATATTCTGGAATGTTTGACGTATATTATTATTTTCGGGGTGGATCGTCTTTAAACACTTTGTTTTTCTTTTCTATAACCTCTTTATTCACACACCACACTTGCTTACAATACGGGCTTCTTACTTCAACTGACAGGTTAGAACAAAAACGGATATGGCGCACTACGCAGTTTCACATATCGGAGGTAGATGGCGCAGTACACCGCGGGATATTTGAATGCAAACCTCAACACGCTCCTTTTGCATTCAAACTCATAATGAAATATCAAAAATTAAAAAAAAATTATCCTAAAGTTAAACATACAATTCTAACTATCTAAACCTATGCCTAAAAATAATCATAACAATATATCTTATTGCAATTTTAGAAGTTCCCTAAATCTAGTAAATTTTTCCTTGCCTAGCGCTTTAGTAAATATGTCGGCAATGTTTAAGTCTGTATTTATTTTGACAATCTCGACCATCTTGTCCCTACAATTTTGATGTACATAGTGATACTGAACTTCTATGTGTTTAGATCTTCTGGTCATGTTGCCGTTATTGGCTATTATAAATGCGCCCAAATTGTCTTCATATATCTTAATAGGGTTAATTATTAGTACGTTAAAAACAGTTTCTAACATCCCTTTTACAAAAACAATCTCGGTTACCGCATCAGATAACGCTATGTACTCAGCAGCAGTTGAGGATTTTGTCACTGACTTTTGTTTACATGATTTCCATACTATGGTGTTACCATAAAGTCTTATTATGTAACCTGATGTCGATTTTCTGTCTACAATGTCACCTGCCCAGTCCGCATCAACAAAACAATCAACAATTTCACTTGTATTAAACCGAGTGAATGTTAATTTCAAACTTTTTGTTAAATATAGGTATTTTAATACTCTCAAAGCATAGTTGAAATGCGTTTTGTTATAACCGTTCTGAAGACGACTAAGGTAGTTTACGCTGAAGGCAATATCAGGTCTTGTTCCTGAACTAATATATAATAGTTCTCCTATAATGTTTTTATATTTTATGTATGAATCTACATTTTCAGTAGGTTCAAGTTTAAGGTTTATTTCCATTGGAGTTGATTATAGCTTAGCGTTTACTATTGAATATTTCATTGCAAGGGACTCTATGTATTTTTCTTGGCTTAAAGTAGTTGTATTGTTATTTATATTATGATTAATTTCAATGCCTATATAATTACTTATAGATCCTAGATCTTTCATTTTAAATCTGTTGGTCAAATAGTTTTTTATTTCTATGATTTTTGGTCGATCATTACAACAAATAAGTAAATCGTCGACAAAAATGAGAATATAGATTTGAGTAGTTTCTTCTATTTTTACATAAAGGCAATAATCGTAACTGCATCTTTCAAATTTTAAATCTGTGACAAAATTATGAAAACAATCATACCAACACTTTGGACTTTCCTTAAGACCATATAACGATTTGTTTAATTTATAAACTTTATCAGATCCATCTTCAAAACCTGGTGGTTGATTAACATAGACTTCCGAGTTAATCTTACCATTCAAAAAGGCTGTTTCGACATCCATTTGGTCGATATATAGTTTGTTTTGACATGCATATGACAATAATATTTTTAGAGTTTCTGTTTTTGCAACAGGAGAATATGGATCTCCTATATAATCGGTTTGTTGGAAACCTCTTACTACCAATCTAGCTTTAAATATGTTATTTGATTTTATTTTATAGACCCATTTTACATCAATAGATTTTTTGTTTTCTGGTTTTCTTACTAAAGTCCAAGTTTCGTTTTCCTTTATACATTCTAATTCTTTGTTCATAGCTTTTGACCATTCTTCTGCCTCTTTACTATTCATTGCTTCATAAAAACTTTCTGGAGTTTCTACATTACAGTAATTTACACTTACATTATAGTTTATAAAATTGTTATTATGATATCTTGGGTTTGGGTTTCTATTTCTTACTGGTCTTTGATTTTCTCTATAGTCTTGAATTATCGGTTCGGTTTTATTAATTGTGTTATCATTATTTATTTCATCGTGTGTTTCATTTACACTATTTTCGTTTGTACTATTTTCATTTTCACCATTTTCATTTTCTAAACCAATGTATTTTATATTTTCATCTATAACATCGACATGCCTAGCGTGAATTATTTTATTATCTATCAATACTTTATATCCTACATCTGTATACCCCAACAATGTACCGAGCTTAGCTTTATCATCCCACTTAGAATGTCTTAATGTGTCTGGTGTTCTTACAAAAATTTTGGACCCATATAATTTTAAGTATTTTACGTTAGGTTTGACCTTAAAAAATATTTCATAAGGTGTTTTGAGTTCTTCGGTATTAGCCAAAGATCTGTTTTTTAAGTAAGTAGCCGCTGTGATAATTTCAGGCCAGTATTTCCTATCTACAGCTGCTTCATTTAATAAACATCGAGCAGTGTCCATTATAGTTCTATTGAATCTTTCTGCCACTCCGTTTAATTCGTGAACATACGGAGGACAGGGTGCAATTATTATACCTTTTTCTTTAGCAAAATCATTTACTTGTTTATTTGTGTATTCTTTTCCATTATCGCAACGAATTGTTTTTACTCTTTTACCAGTTATGTTTTCTACTAAATTTACATATTCTTTCAAACAATCAAAAACTTCTGATTTACATTTAATTGTGTATACTTTAGCTAGTTTACTGAAGTCATCTATAAATGATACAAAATATTTTTCGCCCCTGTATCCTACAGTGTTGTGGGGACCATGAACGTCCGTGTGTATAATTTGCAATATTTCGTTTGCTTTTGATCTATTATTATTAAATGGCAAATTGCTTAACTTGGATTTAATGCATATAGCACATTTTAATTCTTCTTTTTCAATTGCTGAAGGCAAACCCACAAGTAGTTTATTGCTGATTAATTTTTCTAAGTAATTGAAATTTACATGCCCTAGTTTTCGGTGCCAAATTTCTCTTTCCGACATTTTGTTGTCATTTGTTACTATGTAGCTGTTGTTTGTATAAGTGTCATTGTTTAAATAACTATATAATTTATATAAACCGTTTTCCTTGTTGGCTATTGCAATTAATGTATTATTTTTATTATAAATTTTTGCTATATTATCGTGTGAGTGAATGAAATTATTGTCGGTTACTTTTGCATAACTTATCAAGTTACTTTTCATTTCCTTAATATAAAATACGTTTTTTATAGTTACATTGTGGTAATCGTCTCCTACTTTAAATTTTAAATTTACAGTAGCTATTTTAGTAGCGTTTAATATTTTCCCGTCACCCAATCTTACTTTGATGGGGTTTTCAAAAATCTCATAACTACTAAATAATTTTTCGTCGTTTATTATGTGGTCTGTGCACCCGCTATCCAAAATAAATGCAATTTGATCGGACTTTCTGACATTGAAGACATTTGAATCGACATCGACTACAAAAACATTACTACACTCCTCAACCACATACCTTTCCATGATGTTTGCGTTATTGCGACTTGGAGGACCTCCTTGAAAGCCTCTTCTTTGGAATCGCCCTCTGGTTCGGTTGGCCCGTCGATAAGATTGGTTTGCCCCTCTGTACGACTGGTTGGACCCTCTGGACTGGTTGGCCCCTCTGAACTGGTTGGCCCCTCTGAACTGGTTGGCCCCTCTGGAGTGGTTGGACCCTCTGGACTGGTTGAACCCTCTGGACTGGTTGGACCCTCTGTAGTTTTCTGGTTCCTGTGGCAACAGTCTCGTGCAAAATGTCCTCGTTTTTTGCATATGTAACACTCCAGACCTTGGGTATTGAAGGCACTGGCATACTCTGTTATACCTTCGTTTGTAATCGAAACTGCCAACAGCTTTGCTTTTAGGTAGGCAGTATTTCTTTCGTTTTCGGGCAGCACATCTTGCAGGCAACGCTTTTAACATGTAATTTAGTAGCTCCTGTTCGGATACTGTTGCCCCTGCTTCTTTTAGTTCGTTGGTCTTCTTTTCAAAACAGTTTATGAACTCCTGGGCGTTGCTATATTGTTCTAGTTTTATACTATCCAGCTCGCTTCTCTTCAGTATTTGAAGCGATGTGGATTTCCCGGAGTACATCTTGTCTAGTTTTTTTATAATGTCGTACGCACTGTCAAAGTTTTTGATATGCTCCAGTTGGCGATTGCTTAACGTCGCATATATATAGTTAATGGCTTGTATATTTTTCTCCGCCCATTCTTCAGCGTTGTCTGAGGCAATCATTTTTCTTTCTGTAGTCATCTCTACCTTTTTTAATTTTAGAAACATTATCATACGTGCTCGATAGCTGGCATAATCGGCGCCATCAAATGTGGGGACAAATGTCGAAGTACATGCCATGATGTTAATCTTCTTTTTTCTTGCCTTTAATAATCAATCTATTATTTTCACTTGTATGGTGCTCTTCTTCTTCTTCAACCACGCTCTGCTACCATATTATTTTCGGGGTGGATCGTCTTTAAACACTTTGTTTTTCTTTTCTATAACCTCTTTATTCACACACCACACTTGCTTACAATACGGGCTTCTTACTTCAACTGACAGGTTAGAGCAAAAACGGATATGGCGCACTACGCAGTTTCACATATCGGAGGTAGATGGCGCAGTACACCGCGGGATATTTGAATGCAAACCTCAACATATATAAAAAAGCATTTATGGCTTTATACGAGTTGCTCTGATATACATAATTACCATCCTAGGCAGGTGACCCATATCTACCCTAAATTCAATTCCGGCTAAGCAAACCGCAAATAGCAATAAGGTTTCATGCAATTAATTTTTATAATGTACTTCCTAATCGCGTCAAAGATCTACCTTATACAAAAATTCAGAAGCTTATCAAAGCATTCTTGATTAAAAATGCATTTTACAGCTGGAAGGAATATCTTAACTTCGATTTTAGCTTAGAGATGTGGTTTGCTTTTGTGCGAAGTATTTTTATTTATTTATGTATGTGTTCGATTATTTTAAAATGTATTAATTAGTTAAGTTATTAATGTTATTAAATAGCTTTTATTAGTGTTTTAAATATTTTACGACTTGACGTACTATTTATTATCGATTTTAACTTATTTCAACTTATTTTACCTATTTGAACTGATGTATTTTATCTTATTTTATTTGACATTTATCTTTTTACTTTAGTACCTCGCCGCTCTATTGCTAACAGTCTCATATACTCGCCAGTAAAATTATTTAGTTATTTATTGATTTGTAATATGCTTGACTTGTGTAAAACATTATATGTTAATGCTACAATAAAATATTTATTTATTTATTTATTTATTTACCTTTGTCTTTTTCCTCTCTAGCTATACTTCTAATTTGTTTTTGTACGTCTCTCTCTCTCTCTGTTGCGGTCATATCGTGTTCTATATATATTTTTGTGTTCTTCAATTTATTGCTCTTGGCTTTCATTATTTCTAGATCCAATTTCCGCTACTATTATCTCTACTCCTTTTCCTTTTTCCAATTTATTGGCCTTGACTACTTTGGCTTCTACTTGTAGTGTTTCCTTGCAGAACTTCTCTATTCCAGCCTTTATGTTCTCTTGCCTTATATCATGTCCTTTCATCACGATGTTGTTTCTTCTTTTATCTTTCTCCATATTTTCTATTCTATTCTCTAATTTTTCGTATCTCTTTTCTATGTCTTTTTTATCTTGCTCTCATTTATACTCTTCATCTCCCGAATTATTTCATTTATTTCTTCTCTTAATTCTTTTGCAATTCTTCAATAGTAATTGAAGATAAATATATAGAATTAAGTACAAGTTGCAAGTTGTCGGGGACAGAACATTACACTTATATAAAACGCAACCTTAACTCTGCGACTTATATAATTTAGCAAATTTGAGATTCTTTCAAACTATCAACCCCCAGAGACGTAGAATTTGCGTATTTTTATTCTACAAATTGATTTTACTTCAAAAGAAAATATTCTGTGCCAATAAGCAAGAATCATGTCGACAACATTTGAAAAGGTTAATACTTACAGTTATTAATTTGTACATTATACAGGCAAGTGTGTTTGTCCACTCTAATCAAAATCAACATAATTTAGGATCCAATGTGCATCACCATCAAAATTTATTCGCCCTAAACGCGTTTTCTTTTCCACCCCTTTTATTCAAATGGTGATATGTTACAATTAAAAAAAAAAAACTCGCAAATAATAAAACCCATACACGGAAATTTGATTTATTTACACGCGCTTGTATTTTTTTCTAGAATTTTTTTTGCGTGCGTGAAAATTTTGGGAATTTTCAGCGGCGAATAAAAATATGATTTCGCCGGTTATTCTCCGCCTCCCCCTTCTATATGAAAATAAAACCGCGAGCGCCTTTCACTCTGTGTGTACACGATCCGAAACTGGTACACGCAGAATGTTTATATAATTTTATGATTTGTTTTAAAAAGAGTAAGTGTGTAAAACCTCACACGATGCAGCAGCATTCAGTGGCATTAAAAGTAAATTATATCCACTAATATTTACACTGGGCCAGTTACAATAAAACCCCACTGAAAAACGCCGACCGAAACCGTTCAATTTTATTATAGCTTATGGCCGTTCTCTTTTACCTTCCTACGTTCAAATGAAAATAATATTATAAGTAAACTTTTACTAATAAAATCGTCTATAAATTTTTCGTAATGTAAAAATTGTACTTAAAATTAGACAAAAATATAATTTTTCATTTATATCACATATCTGTTGCAATAATTTTTATAATTTAATTGAAATTGTAATAATTATAAATGATTTATCTGTTTAAATTAGTTTTTCATATAATTGCAAAATCAAAAATAAAAATCGGCACAATTTCCTCTCTCATTTTATTTTTTTTCGTCGCAGAGGCAGGGACCCGAATTATGCGAATCGTTGTTGAAACTCTCTCCCTCTTTTCCCTGTCGTAACGATGGGAAAATTTAAAATTGTAATTAGATGGAAGCTCCGCGGAAATCCGGTCTGGGAAATGCTAAGAGGGAATCGCTGATAAAACAGTGATCTTTCCAGCGCCGACACTGTAATATTCAGATAATACAATGCATATTATACGAAACATAATATTATTGTTTCTTAAAACCTTAAACTGCGCCCCATAATATATTTTCTCTGATTTTAAACTTTTTAACCGCGGCACAAGCGATACTAATGCCCCCGCCCCCAAGTCCTCCTCCTCATTCACCACGACCCACGGGTATTTTATCATTTTATTCAAATTTAAACCTTCTCATAAATATACATTGTTGTTATCCATATTTATATTTTCCTTTTGAAGGCCACGGAAATCAAGACGATATTGGTTCAATAATTTATCGCTCCGTAATTGTTTCCAGAGATGCTTTATAATAAGAAAAAAATATGTTCTACATATGCTAAAGGGTTAAGTAAAGTGCAATCACATATCTTCTATGATTAATTTAAAATCGTAAACGCTCTAAATTTATTATAATATAAATTATGTAATTGTACACATTTATTACCTATTTATTAGCAATCATAACGTGTACGTTATGGCATACATTTAAAATTAAGTGATAATTTTTAAAGTAATTTTGTGTATGTATTTATTTTGAAAAACAATTTTTAAAATCAATTAGGCCAAACCGACAAGTTTTATTAATATATGACGGTCATTGTAACCATATAATTATAGTATTCGACTAATAGAAAAAGCTTATAAAGCTAATGTTATAGTTTTAAAACTACGTGCGTTAACATCTTTAAATCATTAAAGATACATGCACTGGCGTATTCAGGGGGGGGGGTAATTGGGTAATTACCCCCCCTAAGAATTATTTATTCGCTTATTTTGTTTATTCTTAAAAATTACTAATATTTCAAAGAAACAAGTTAAATGTTGGTAATTCTAGTCAGCGATCTATGACAGTGCATTTTTCCATGTACACAAATTAAAATTATCTGCGCAAGCACCGTTAGAAAAGTGATGACTTCCTTTGCACGGGGGGTTCCCCTTTCTAATAATACCCGACATATATTGATACTATTCGCCTCTTTGGTATCGTAAATCGTTACATTGTTTTACATTAAAAGAGCGCGATTCACATTTCTTAGTTTAATTTATAATATTTCTTGTCTTACTTGGTTTAAATATAAAAGATAGAAACCGAAACTGTTTACACGTCGCATGTAAATCCTAAATTTTTAGTGATTGCTGATAAATTACCAATTTATTATAATTCGATCAATTATACATAAGGTATTTTTTTGATTTTAGGAATAATATATGCATTCTTTTAAATTAATTTATTCCTGATTTTTGTTGTAATTAAATTAGTAAATGAAAATTGATAATCTACGTTGAATTCATTTGTTCAGAAAATTTAAAAAACACGATTATTCAACAAATAAAGATCGATCTATGTCAACAGTCAATTTAAATCATCCATCTACATCTTCATTGACATTTAGCAGTAGAAATCTTCACTAGGTTGTTCCCATCATGAGAAAAAGAAGCATACAACATGTACATATAGTAATTTTGAAATTTACATTCATATTGTAGTTAAATTTAGTAATGTTAATGAAATTGAGAAATTTCGAATTTTAAATTGTAAAAGATACTTTTGTTTTACCCTATTCTGTACATAAAAAGGAGGAAGGATATTAAATATTACTTGTCTGAAAAACATTTTAGACAATTTAATTGGTTAATCTTTTCTAATCATTTAAACAGATTCTTTTGCAAAAATTGCTTCTTTTTTACAAAATTTGGTGGGTTGCACCAACAAGTGCCATTGCAAAAATAAGTATCTCAGACAGTATCTCAATATTCTAAATTATCAGGTAAAAATGTTGTGTTATAAAAATATTACCATAAAAATTCAATTGTTTATGCGAAATTGTTTTATAAAATCACGAGATATAAGAAATAAATTAAATATGGAAAGACTTCGAAAAATTGAAGAAAATAGACATAGATTAAAACCAATAATCAAAAGTATCATACATATTTAGGGGAAACAAAATATTCCCTTACGAGATCATCGTGCTGCTGGTTCTCTCTTAAATACAAAATCTATTACAAACGAGGGCAATTTTTGTGAAATTCTACATTTCGAATTGCATCTGGTGACAACTTTAAAAAATCATTTGGAAAACCATTAAACATATTTCACAAATGTCTCTTGAAATACAGTGACTTTGAGTAAATAGAATAAATAAAATTAATCTTGCTCTAATAACTTTATAAATAACACTATTGATGTTTTATCCAACAAGGGGAAAAATACTGCCACATCTTTTAAACGATTTATAATGATGCAGTCAATATTTTAAACGAATTACAAATTTAAATGACAAAACCGCGAATTACCAAATGCCAGAGGAATAGACCAAACCTGGATAAACCTATTATAGCAGATTATTTTTATTTATCTTTTTCCCTTTTATCCATTATGGGTGTCAGACTTATTTTCTACAATATGTCTCAGTTAATTTCTTTTACACTTCTTTACCACTGTTGCGTAGCTTGTGCTATTTTCTTATTTCTTTCCATTCTATTCCTTTTCTTTCCGCTGCTTGATGCTTGATGTACTTGCTCGTTCCAACCCTTGGTCTTCCTAATTCCCTCTATCTTTCTTAGGTATCTCATTTCCATTGCATTGGTTTTTTTGTTATTACTCTCTGTGGTTGCTCACGATTCACTACTATAGTCCATCCGTTGGATCTTCCGTCCTACGTCACAAACTATCGCTTCAAAAAACGAAAGTTTTACAGTGCGTTCTTTTTCTAAAGCATTTGGTTTACTTTATCAGACTGAATGTTTTTGTGTCGTTTCTCGAAGCGATATTTTGTGACGTAGGACGGAACATCCAATGGATGGACTATATATAGCAGTTAATGTCTTTTATATACTTCTGTTTTTATTGTTTTTGCAATCTCTTTTTTCTCTAAGAATGTTTTCTTTATTTTGTTGTAGATCATTCCTGCTTTGCCTAGTTTTTCATCTTTTTCTGATTCCCTGTTTCCTCTATTGTTGATCCCAGGTATTTAACCCTATTTTGTGATTGCTCTCTTTTGATGATATTATATTTATCTTTTCCAGCTCTTTTTTGAATATTTCCAGGTTTTCTTCTGAATCTGCTATTAATGCTATGTCGTCGGCAAACATTAATACATATTTGCATTTTTAATAGTTTTTAATATTTCTATACCCTATCTTTGTGCTTTCGGCTCTTTCTTTGCTATTTCTTATTTTCTTATTGCTTCGTCATTAAGTGATGCAAATAGTAACGGGGTTAATATACATCCTTGTCTCAGTCCTGTTTTAGTCTTGAACTCCTCTGATTATTTATTTCCTATTCTTACTTTATTTTTGTTATTTCTTTATTATATTTATAATGCTTTTTTAGGTTGATGAAGCATATGTGTAAATCTTTTCCCTTTTTAATCATCTTTTCTGTTAATTGTCTCATTATGTATATTAAATCTTGTTTGCTTCTATTTTTCTGAATCCGTGTTGTTCTTCTCCCAGCTGTTGATCTAATTTTCCTCTTATTCTTGCTTCTATTAACCTAATAAAAAATTTCCCTGGTTTGATTGTAAGTGTAATACCTCTGTAGTTATCATATATTTTTGTGTTCCTTTTTGTGTATGGATATTATAATTCCCTTGTTCCATTCCTCGGGTATCTTGTGATTTTTGATGATGTCATTTACTATTTCCAAGAATTCTTCCTTCCCCTTTCCCCATATATTTCATTATTTCGGCTGTGATGTTATCTATACTTGGAGATTTTCGTAGTTTTATTTTTTTGATTGCTGCCTCCAGTTCTTCGATTCTTATTTCGTTGATTCCTCCATTTGTTTCACCTTCTATATCTCCGTGCTGGTCTGTTTTGGTTATTTCATTAAAGAATTCTTTCCATCTTTCTAATATCTTCTTTTCTTCTGTTATTATATTTACGTTTTTATCTTTTATACTTGGCTGGGTTGATGTATTTTAATTGCTCATTTGTTTAATAGTGCTATTAAACATCTTTTTGTTTTCTGTGAACGTTTCTTTCAGTTTCTTAACGAACTGCTCCCAGGATTGCTTTTTTGCTATCTTGAATTTTTGTTCCACATTTTTATTTGCTATTATATATCTTCTATAATCTTATTCTTTCCTTGTTTCCTTGTTTAAGTTTTCCAACTCTCTTCTTTTGTTTTTACAAATTGTTTTACCTCTTCTGACTATCACCTGTTTATCTTCCTCTGTTTGTTTGATATAGTGATTGTTTCACATCTTTCTTGGGCTGCTTTACTTATGATTTCTTTGATCTTTTTCTTTTCTCCTTCTATTTTATCTTTTTCTCTATTTTTGATTGGTATTCATTCCTAGTTTCTTTCTTTTTAATTTTTGGCTTTATGTGTTTTTTTATTATTGTTTTCGACTTCGTATACTTCAAGTTTTCGCTCCCTATTTCAGCTCCCTATTTCAGCTTGTCTTATTACTTTAACATCTTTCACCTTTCCCATTCTTCTGCGTCTATTAAGGAGTAGTCTTTTATTTCTCTTTTCTTGGTCTAACTTCTCTAGTGTGTTTATGTATGTATTTGAATTTTGTGTTTGTCACAATGAGCTTGTTTGCTATACATAATTCTATAATTGTTTTTCCATTTTCGTTTCTGTTCTCATCTCCATACTTTCCCCTGTATATTTTTTGCTCTCTCTCTTCTTTTAGTTCTTTGTTATTTCTCTCATGGAGTCTTTAAACATGCTCTTTAATTCCTCCATTAAAATATATTTAGATTTTCCTTCTCCGTGAGTTTTTTTTTTCTGTTTTCATCTTCCTTTGTTTAATTTTTGTATCCTGTTGTTTTGACAACGTTTTGTTTCACTGCTTCGTTTTTCTATCTTTTTCTATTTTCCATTGCTCATTTGGAATCCTTGGAATCCATAATTAGGGCTGTCGATATCTCTTTCTCTTTTTGTACTCATTTGTTTCTTTATTTCCCACTTCCTTTTAGTTTTATATATTTTAACACTACTTATTTACTTTTTTTATGGACTTTTGCATGTACGTGGTTCGCTGTTTTAAGTTCCTCTGAACTGAACAGAGGATTATTATCGAATTAATATATATTTACCTCTCCTGAATAATATTATTACAGATCTGCAATACAGATTTAATAAAGACACGATGAATTTGTTCAAATTTAACACAACAATACCTAGTGTTTTATTGATAACAAACTGGCGAAGATTTAGATGTCACTTCAAAATCTGTTGCAACATATTTAAATAAAATTTTACCTGAAAACGTAACATGTGCAATAGCAATTAAGTCTGAATTGGCATTTTGGAAATTACAATGGCAAAAGAAAAAGAAAATCAAAGAACAATTACCAGAAAATGCTTTAGATGTATACAGAAAATATGACCCGAATATTTACTGAACATAAAAATAATTTTACAAATATTATGTACTCTTCCTGTTAGCGTTGCTTCTGCAGAAAGAAGTTTTTCTGCACTGAAAAGATTCAAATGGTGGCTGCGAGCCACTATGTCTCAAAAAAGTCTAACCGAGTTAGCTGTATTACATATTCATTGATATATGGATATTAATATTGACAATATTATTAAAAAGCAAAGAAAATCGTTTTTTTAATAAATTTAGTTACAAAAATCTGTTTCAAATTTTACAAAATATATTATTATGATTTTATATGTGCTATATTTATTTCGGGTGTAATATTATTTTGTTTATATTTAAAAATAATAGAATTATATTTTATTTTTTATGGAATAAAAAAATATTTTCATTTTTTCAAATTACCCCCCCTAAGCCAGTTGACTGGAAACGCCCTTGGATACATGGGAACAAACGTTAGTGACATAGCACGCATGTTTAATAGCTCGCATTGTCCTGATGAAGATGCACAGAATCAATATTTTCTAGAACAGCAACCAATTTTGGACGACCTTCACAAAATTCATCACTAAGCCATGATTGAATTCCGTGTGTTATCAATACGTAATAATTTTGATGGAGTTTCTTTGCCAAATGTCTAATTAAGTTCATCGATGCACTGTTGTTAAGATAATCGACTTAGAAAGCACGGAAATATTCACAACTTAATTCCATTTCTTGCTCAAGATCAATTTTTCTTATAACTGTAAACAATACAAATGATGCATGAACATAGAAACGTTCTGAGTAACTGTACTGACAAAATGTGAAATTTCATTTTAATTATTAATTTTATAGCTAGAACTTATTTTACTCAATCGTTAAAACATGGATTTTTTTCATGGTAAAAGTTATATGAAAATTTCAAGGTCAATTATATTTGCTATTTTGAAAGCCTAAGAATATTATGCAAAAAACGAGTTATTTAATTGAACTTAAATATTAAAGAATAATCTTATGTTCTTGTTAATAGAAACCTCTGGTAATTAGCATCCATTCATTTGATCTTTTTTCAGAGAGTGCAATAACATCAAATAACTTACATATCTCAGGAGGACAAAGGCTTCTTCTAAATCAAGATTTGATCTTATGTGTGGTAATGATAGTTTAGTTTATTCACTTTACAAGATCTATTTAATGTTTTAGTGTTCTTTCACTCGACCCATTACACATATTAGGTGCTGATGATGCCTATGTAGCCACTAAGGCAATATTTTGGCCATTTCTGGCACATATAGTTCTAATTTTTGAAGACCTCTATAATTTCATGGACTTGTGTCAGTGTGGCATTTCAAACTTGAATTTCAATATTAGGATACGATCAATGAAGAGGCAGCGTCCATAAGGAGCTAATTGTGGAGGTATTATACCATTCGGGGATTTATTTTTATTTAAAAATATGATACCATTCACTTTTAACACGAAATCTAACAATTTACTTCTGGAATAACATTAAAACTATCCAATACTTCCACAATTGAGTCCACATTTAAGAAGAACTTCCAAGCAAATTCACATCTTTATTCAAATTACTTTTTTGGTTAACATCCCAATTCTTAGTGACACTTAGTGACTTACTACTAGAGCTGCTAATTCTTCAGTGTCAAAATGATATGGCACCACAACCAAATTTTGTACCATATCTCAGCCTTAAAATCATCTGGCCCTGACGCTTTTCCTCTTTTTAACTCCTCGAAAGTTCTATCCACTTTCTCCTCTGTGAAGTCTACCACCTTTTCCCTTCCACCTCCTCTCCCTGCCCTTCCCGGATTCCCACTCTTTTTCTTACATTTCTCATCCCACTTCTCCAACTCCACCTCTGCATGCCTCTTCCAATCGCCGCTCTTTTGAATTATTCACATTTTCGCCTCGTTTTTACACTTTCTTAATTCTTAACACAGTCTATCGTACCTTTTTCTTCGCTTCCCATATCCTTCTCTCATCCCTTTTTAGCCTCTGTACTTATTCCTCCTCACCTCCGTATTCGCCCTCCTGCAGGATCATCAAACCACTCACTTTTTCCTCTTCCCTGCACCCTCCTGCTCTTAACACAACTCCAACTCTTCCATTGATTCCAGTTTCTCCCACCTAACTGCTTCAGTTTCTCTCTCGTCTCCTTCAACGTATTTTCCCCGCTCTTCAGCCTCTCCTATTCATGCGCTTATCCCTCCAATCTCCTTGTCCCAATCCTTATTTCTACCTTCAGTGGTCAATGGCCCGAACCCTCCGCATACTTCACATCCATCCTCTTCACCCCTATCCTCCTATCCTCTAACATGTTTTTTCTTTTTAACTTTTTTTTGCTTTCTACTTTTTCCCCTAAAGAAAGTGATAAAATCGCTAGACCAGATATCATTAGATATTAGTGACCAAGTTGGGGAGAAAGATATTACACAGTGAGGGAAGTAATTTAAATTTAAAAAGTCTAATTTGAAAAATAACGCCAGCAAACGCAATTTTCTAGAAATGTCCGTAGCTTTGAAGGAACCTATCTTCTGACTAGTGATTTAACCTCTAGCAAAATATTAACTTCTTAAATTTTAGAAGCCCATGTAAGAATTTTTGGATTTTTAGTTTTTGGAGAAAATATTATTCTGCATTCATAATCAAATAAACAGCAGATGTTATCAATAACAACTTCTCTGCATAAGGTAATTATAATTGTAACATTTTTTCGTGTGTTCGCTTGAGGGTGAAATTATTTTGATCATATAGTGATGATTTTAAATAACAGAAAAACCTTTAACTTTTTCCTACTACTTTTTATTTTTATACAACACTTTGTGACTAGTTTCGAATTAAACAGTAATCATTAGTATTAGTAGTACTTAGTTTGATAATGATTACTGTGTAATTCGAAACTAGTCACAAAGTGTTGTATAAAAATAAAAAATAGTAGAAAAAAGTTAAACGTTTTTCTGTTATTCATTAAAAATGTACTACTAAGTGAACGCCTCCAAAATTCAAGATATAATTTTAAATGTTTATTTATACACATAATTCCTATAAGAGGGCATTAAGTAAATAACTCTTTTAACCTTCAAAACTTCTTTCTAAAGACAGAAGACGGCAGCATTTTCCCCATGATATTTTTTAATCTTCTATTATTGTGTCAGGCAATAATCGGAAGATATTTAAAACAGGCCCTATTATTCTTCCTTAGTTCCTTCATATAAAATTTTGTATTCATAGGTGCTGATTAAATTATTAAAATACTTCTTCATCAATATGTTTCAACATAGCACGAACTGCTGTATCGTTTTCTTCTTCAGCATATACGATTAATCGCTAACCTATTGAATGTTCTAATATTAAAAAACTTAACAGACTCCAGCAAGCACCTTCATAAGATGAGAGCTATGACTTTCTTGTCATGAGAATTTGGCATGCCCAGCTGAAGAAAATTATCTAGAAATTAATCACATAATCTTCCCCTATCACTTCTTCTTCAGATGGGCAGAGTAAATTCTTCTAATCACAAGAATGACATAGTTGTCCCATGATGGTGTTTGCTGGAGTCTGTACATTATGTCGGTTGGTAAGCAAAAATAGATAAAAATGGTAATCTCAATCTCTTTGATGAATAGAGATTAAATATGTTCATACGTCTGATTATGGGTGTAACCTACTCGATATTTAAGATTCGGGATACCTTTCGGAAACGATTAAGTTAGAAATGTCATCATTGATCAGAACATACATTCAAAAGAACATCACAACTAAAAATTCACTCTTTTGAAAATATTAATACCGCAATTGTTGATGCATCTTGGCTTTGTAACAGATATGTGACAATCTAATTACTAAGTGGATATATTTATTTCCTATTAGAAGAATAGTTCAACTACATCGGTTACATGGGTCGAATAAACTATTAACGTTGTACCGACATATACGTGTTTTCCTAAAGTTATAGTTATAGTTAATCGTAGTATATTTAAGA
Organism: Ontholestes murinus; assembly: GCA_963969525.1. NCBI lineage: Eukaryota > Metazoa > Arthropoda > Insecta > Coleoptera > Staphylinidae > Ontholestes > Ontholestes murinus. The sequence goes on from OZ018398.1 coordinate 23,659,403, forward strand.
TCTTCGACGCAACGAAATCTCCTTCGGAAGATCCAATGTGTATCTCTTTCACACACAATATTCTTAAAAACCTACAATTTTTTAATAGTCCATTCTGCTTTAAATTCTTGAAAATATTTTAAAATTTTGTATTTGTGTTTGTATTTAATACTTTGATCCTCTTACAATGAATATTTTTTTTTAAAATTAGATATAATTTTGACGTAAGAGATCCGGGGTGGTTTCAGCCTAATGCTGGATTTTAACTACATTTTTTTCTTAGAATTTTTCTACTAACATTCAATAAAGGATTTTAAAGTCTAATCACATATCTTCTTTGAAATATTTTGTAATTGTTTTTTTCTTCTTTTATTTTAGCAGTACTCTTCTGATTATTCTGTTTCCACTTTAATTTCCTTTCAATTTCTACAAGTATTCGTTGTACTTGACTTTCTTCAGTTTTTGTGCTTTAATAGTGTTTATAATGTTATGGCATTGTCTACTCTCCAAAGCTAGGAATCACCCTAGCTCGGTGATTCTGGTTACTTAAACTCTAGGAGTCATCAAGGATCATAATACATATTTTTTGATAAGAACTCTTCCTCGCAAATATTTACAGAAATGCTTCATATACTACTAATCCTTTATCGTTTACTACGTCGTGCAGTAGTTTCACTCTGGTTTTGGCAGGGAAAGTTTAAGTAGCAAGTTATTCTTCTCTATCCAGGATATCTGTTAAGAACGCTCACATTCCTGGAACCTGGAACGGGTACTTATAAATTAATACTTTTGTAAATGCATTCTTAAGTTTATTTCTGGAATGCCTTTTTCCATTGAAACCTTTGATTCTCTTTTATAAGGCGAAATGTAATTAGTTCATATAAAACAATTTCTTTAAAAGAAATATTAATATAAAATCTTCTGACGTAGGAACACCTATTCCTTTATGCTATCCTCAAAGGATTTTCCCATCCTGATTTAATCGTCACTTTAAACCAAACAAGTCTTCTGAGATAGGTCTTTTGGTATTATCTTCATTAGTCGTATGTGCATTGCGTAAATCAAATGGTATGACGTTCAATTACAATTTTATATTCTTGATTCAATAATAAAAGGTATATTTTTTCATTATCAGAAAGTACTTTGCCTTTTGAATATTTACTTTGAAAATAAAAAGGATCATAAATTTCTAACCCCAGGTAACTATTCCTTCAACCATATTAAAGTGGACAGTAATTAAGATATGCATGTCGTTTTGTCTGTTTTTTAACTGACATATCTGATGATGCCCATAAACTACTGAATATCTCTATACCCACGCTATTTATATCATTATATCTTTTAGTCTTTGTCAGACTTCACACTAAGTGTCTGATTTGTCGAGCAATATCTGTATAAATTTTGTCTTGAATAATTGTTGTTATTTATTGTTTATTATACTTTAACTTTCTTCCTAACAAAATACACATGAATATACAAAACTGTAATACAAAACATAAAAAACATTTTGGGTAGAAGAAGCTGCGCGGAGTTCATGCGGCTGCGATGATCTTCCACTCTAACCCATATTTTTGACAGGCATCGAAAGTCCAAGAATTCCCTTTGTTTTCTTTACTTTCTTTACCATTACTATTTGCCCTATTTAAGGCTTCATCTTTTAGAAATTGATTGATTTTGTGTTAATTATAGTTTAGTACCAAATTATCAAGCCCAAAACTATGAAACCAGGAAATCGCTGACTTATTTGCACGTCCATTAGTAGAAAGAGTTCAGGATAAAATCTTTCTATTGTCGTATGCTTGCATTGTCCATTTAATGGCATTGTTTTAGTTTTCAGATTATCTGTTGGTGCAACCAATAAAACTTCTAAAGTTGAATATGTACAAATTTTCAGCAATCTTCTATTTATTATTTTCTAAAGGTCCCTTCATGTTTTGTATTTATTGTATATTATCCTCATTTTTTTTACTACATACATCGATTCCTATTTGTAACTTCGATTTAGAGCACACGAACTATACATCTAAAAATTTAGTTGGCTAATAAGTATTAATAATGAATATGTTTTCTTCTTTTTTAGTCCATCTATGAACGCGTGTACATCTATTTTTTTCGTAGATGGGTTAACCCGGAGGGTTAAATACCTTCTAAGTGAATCTCGATTCCCTGTCTCTACCTGTCTCTAACTGCGCCACGCTGATGAAATACATAAAGGTCGAAACCAGTCCGTGGCTGTGGTTGACGGGGAACAATATTTGATCTCATTTATATCAAGAAATGCAAGTCATGCTAAACAATCCATATCTGCATCAAATTCCTGTAAGATATCATTAAATTTTGTAGCTGTGAATGTTAAACATTTTCGACGTGTTATTGCCTTTACCATATTTCTAGTTGCTTGATTAAGTGCTAGTTAGTTTTTCTTTGCAGCTTTTTCATCAAAATATTTATTTCTCTGCTACTTTTCAAAATTACTTTCTTTTACTGGTAAAGTTTGACTATACAAGTGAACGGATGCACTTTCATTTCATGAAAAAGTATAAGCATCTATTTTTTACATCAATTCTTCTAAACTTTCTTTGATTTACTATGGTATTTTTATTTGACGATATATTTTTCGTCTACTCTGTCATTATTTTTATTCTGAATCGCGAGAAGAATTATTTATTTTAAAAAAATACGTCATCTTTAAGAGAGAATCTTTATTTATAAAAGTTTGTTGACAATTTTCAAATGGGGCTTAATGTTAGACGGCATCATTTTTTCTTCTGATCAACTCGCACTCTTTCAGCTAGCCATCTTCAATTTTTCCAGAATTTTACATGTTTATTTACCTCATTTGAATTTTGTCCATTTTTCGAGAATTCTGGAAGAATTATATTTACAAATTTGGTTAGTTTTCAAATGGCATTGCTTGTTATATTCTATTAGATTTTTAGCAGTATCTCTGGAATAATACACAATTTTTCTTCTAAATTTCGAGAATTGTAGAATTTTCTACCAATTTTTCATCAATTTTATTTCTTTCGGATTTTTAGAATATTTTACAATTTCTTGCTTTGCATTATAAAAACTTTTCATAAATTTTTCTTCCAGATTGCTGGAGGTTTCAGTAAGGGTTCTACAATTTTCCAGCATATTTTCTTTCATTTTTCGATAATTTCCAATTGCTAATAACAAATTGAAATAAAATAAGGAAGAAATAGCAGAGGCCCTAGGTTTGAACCCTGAGGGACCTCACTGGTTGCCGTATACTTTTTGGTCGAAAACCGTTCATTTCAACAAATAACTGTGGATTAGTTATATATGAAATAACAATTAAAATTATATTATGATTAATTCCATAATCATAAAGCCGACTAATTAGCAAACAATGATTAACTCTGTCAAAGGCTTTAGTTAAGTCGGTATATATAACATCAACTTGTTTACGTGTGACCGTAGCTTCTGAAACTAGCTGAGTTAAATTGCACAATTGGTAGTTGTTTTAAAAAAGCCTTGTCGTTGAATAGTCAGTTTTTCACAGACATTGTAGTATATATAGTCACTTAAAACAGATTCAAACCCTTTTGAGAAACAACACAGGATGGATATAGGACTACAGTTCTCTATATTCGTCGGTATTCATAACGGGAGAAATACAAACCTCCTTCCATATTTGCGCCAATACACCAGTACGGAGAATAAGGTAAAGTAATTAAGTTAGTGGGTCACAAAGCACTTCTGAAAACTCACGTACAATAATTTCTGGAATCATATCTAAAATCACATCGGTTGAATCACTTGTCAAATTTCCAAGTTGGCACTGGTTTTCAAGAACATTCGGATTAACTACTTGGAGAAGAGAATGTCTTATTGAAGTAATCTACAATGTTGACTGTTTTACTCAAATTAACATCCCCTTGTTTTTGTGGAATTATTTTTATTGTTAATATAATTTAATAAAAGGTTGGGATCTGGTCTAATTCATTCTTCTGTATTTTTGATGTAATCTGAATGTACAGTAGATATTTTGATTTTGCATGACCTTCTTAATACAATGAGGAACTACTCATTGTTTATGTTGGGGAAATTGTTATTTAGAGTACAATTTTCTAAATTTTGTTTTAAAGTTAGTTGTTATACTGGTGACGAAGGTTTTTTTGATAAATGTTTCTAAAGGTGATCAAGCAGAAGATGCGTATGGTGATATAAAACACCGCAAGCTTGGTTGGCATCAGTACTTTGGTACAAACTAGACCAGTCAATCAACATAAAATAGTCTCATGTAAAATGAGAAAAAATAAGCTAGTAATTGTGAAAATTATGCCCAAAAGGCTAAAATATGTTGCTGATGAGGATACCATCATCCAGTAATAGGAGTAAGAGTGGAAGAACACTACGTGAATCCTCCCGCATGTTCCTTGCTCTAAATTGTGAAGTATATTGTAAATTTATACTAAGTGTTAAAAAAAATAATAAAGTGAACATGTTAAGTTAAATCAATAAATCAATCAATCCACCATATATCTCTATAGAGACCTAAAAAAAATGCTTTGCGAAAGTCATAACTCGTACGATTATTTAAAAACATAAATAGTTCAGGTTTTGTATATGTAGAAATGTTAAATATTAGAGTAGGGTTGTGGATATCTTCTTTAACTAGGGGAAAATTACATACAATATTCTTTCATTTCAGTTAAATATTCCATTATATTGTGTTAAATTTTAAATTTCTAAATAAGTATTTAATGCATCCAATTGATCAGACGTCGCGTTCCAAGGATAGCGTGGTATGTTAAAATCACCCGCTATAATTATATTTTGATTAACATTGTTAATAATAAATGTTCTTCAATTTATTCAAAAAGAAACAGTAAGTTTCATATGGTGTCGTAGGTTTTACATAAACATATTGCTTCAATTATGCCAAATTGAGTCAGATTAAGTTTTACTTGTTCTGGGAATAAAATATTATTTATTGCCAATAGTACACCACCACCCTTACCAGAATGTCTGTCCTTTCTCTAAACATTGATGAGACGATTATTAACTCACAAAGGAGTATCCAGGTCTGGGTGATTATATAAATATCATAATCAAATGACAATACATTGTTATAAAAATATCCTAACTTGCTATTTAATCCACGCATATTTTAATAAATTAAATTAATACTTTCTTCTTTTGCAGTGTTGGGTAAGATTTAGTTTTTTTTTTCTACTAAATTTAATAATAATAATAAATGACTTTATTTGCATAATAAACAAAGAAAATAGTAAACAAAGACTAAAGAATAATAATTAAGTAACTTAAATTAGTAAATCCTAAAATAAATAATATAATGCCAAAAAGTGAATATTATGCAAATCCTAAGGTCGGATTCAGCTTTGAGTAAATCCTCAATGCTGCTCTACCCATCAAAACCTTCCGAGATGGGAATATAACAAAAAGATTATACATCCAATTATATTATTATTATTATACATAATTATGCAAACATTTAAATTTTACCTCAAATTTATTAAAACAATAGAAAAGCTATCTACTTATTTATTTCTCTAATTCTATTATGCATTAAAATTTATATGAAATTTTGTATGAAATTAAAATTAAGTTAATTTTATTCAAATTTAATTTAATTTATTTCGAGTAATATAAAATGATAAAACAATTGCCATTGACTTACAATTGCCTGAATTTACAATAATAAATAAGTTTATACATTTGTAAGATTTTGTAAAAAAAATACAATAAATTTCAGGCAAACATACAAATTTTATGATTGATTGTTGAAGCCGTTACTTTGTGATACATCTTGATTACGAAGTAGGTTAAGAAATAATAACACTTACTAGCAAAGTTTTATTATTTCTTAAACTACTTCGTATACTCATTTTAATTTTACTTTTAATTTATAAAAATAGGAAAACAGTTACTATCTATCTATACTTACTTAATTCTCTAAATCAACTCTTGATAAAAACTTTCTATGAAATTTTAGAATAATGAAAATAACAGGTATATTAAAATTTTAATTAATTTCGTTCAAATCAATTTTTTTTTTTGAGTTGAAAAAGAAAATGGCAAATCAATTGTCATCGACCTAAACTTTTTTAAATTTACCTTAAATACATATATATCTATATAATGTAATAAAAGATTCAAACGTAACTTAACTTAAATTTAAAAATTCAATCTTATTTTAAATTTATCAGAAATAAAAAAGAAAAGCAACAATAAAGATACTGGCTTATTTATTTCTCTAAGTCGAACGGTGTGTGAATAAAATTTTATAAGAACTAAAAATATGTTACATAAACTTCAGTCAATTTTGTCCAAATCAAATTAAATTTTAATCTTTTTTGAGTTGAGAAAGAAATGATAAAACAATTGCCATCAACCTAAATTTCTCTGAATGTAATACATATATCTATGAAATTTTTTAAATAAATCAGATGGAACCTAGCCTGAAATTACAGTAAATTCGATGCAAACATATAAATTTTAAATTTACTTTTAATTTATTTAAAAAAATAGGAAACCAGTTGATATCGGCTTATTTAATCCTGTAAATTAACGCTTATTGAATATTTCTATAAAGTTTTGAATGAATTTTTAATGAACAGTTACATTAAAACTTTAGTTAATCTTGTCCAAATTAAATTAAATTAATTTTTTTTTTTTTGATGATAAAACAATTGCCATCTAGTTAAAATTCTCGGAATTACTTTAAATACACATCTCTATGAAATTTCATAAAACTTTAACCTAACTTAACTCGAAATTTATATAAATTTCATGAAAACATTTAAACTTCAATTTTACCTTAAAGTTATTTAAGAAATATAAAAAAACAGTTGCTATCGGCTTATTTATTTCCCAAGGTCGACTCTGCATAATTATTTCTATAAAATTTTACAAGAATTAAAAATTAGTTACATTAAGACTTCGGACAATTTCATCCAAACTAAATTTAACTATAATTTATTTTTTCAAGTTCATACAAAGATGATAAAACAATTGCCACCAACTTAAAATTTTCAGAATTTACCTTTAACCCACAAACATCTATTAAATTGTATGAAACATTCAAACGTAATATAAACTGAAATTACAATTAATTTTGTATGAAAATTTAAATTTTAATTCTACTTTAAATTTATTAAAAGAAAAAAAAAACAGTTACAATCGACTTGATAATTTTCAAAGTCTGCGTAAATATTTATAAAAAATTTACAAGAATTACAAATTAGTTACACTAAAACTATAATTGATTTCGTTTAAATTAATTGTAATTGAAATATTTTTCTAGTTGATAAAATAATGATAAAAAATGGCAATCAACTTAAAAATCTCTAAATTTACCTCAAATACAAAAAATACTACTATCAAATAAAACGTACCTTAACATGTAATTTCAATAAATTATATGCAAACGTTTGAATTTCAACTTTATTTAAAAATTAATTAAAAAAATTAAATCTAATTTATTCTTTTCGAGTTGATAAAAAATAATAAAACAATTGCTGGCGTCTTAAAACTCTATGAATTTACCTTAAATGTATACAAACGTAACTTAAAATGAAATTTCAATAAATTTAAACATTTGAATTTCAATTTTACTTTAAATTTAATTTTTTAAAAGTAGAAAAACAGTTGATATTTTTCAATGTCGACTCTGCACGAATCATTCTATAAAATATTACAATAAATAAAAATTAGTTACTTAAGTTGATTTCGTTCAAAAATAATTTTAATGTTTGTTCTCATTTAAATGAAATTAATTATAAAATATATTAATACTAAGAGAGGAAACAATCAAATAAAGCGAATCACAAGGTGGTATTCAGTATGGAGTGAAACACTCACTAGTCTAGCACCCAAATCTACACAATATTAAAACAAAAATTGAATTTAATTATTTTTTCCCATTGATAAAAAAATTTCCATCGACTTGTACTGTTATGAATTTACATTAAATACAACATAATGTAAACATTTTATTAAAATATGTATGAAATTAAGATCCAATCCAGTTGAAATTGCAGTAAATTTTACATCAAGATCCTGATTTTTTTCTAGGTGTGATTAAAAAAAATAGAAAAACAATTGCCATAGTGTTGAAATTTTCGAATTTTTTTTTAAACGCAAACATCTCTAATATTTTAAAAGAAATTGAATATTAACATTAACCTTCTTGAAATTCAATATTAATTAGAGCTTTAAATGTAATTTATATTTTTCTGAATGTTCATTGGAAAAAAAATGAAAAAACAAATGCTATCTATTTAAATTTCAGTAAATATATTAAATTTGCATGCAATTTTAACATTTTGTTAAGAACTTAAAAGCATCATTACTAAAATTTCAGTAAATATTATGCGTAACAAATATCCATTTTTTGTCAAAACAAAAAAAAATGAATAGACCTAAAATTCTCATATTCTTTTATAAAACTTTTTTTAAGGTAAATGTTTATAAAATTTTTATAGGTTAGAGTTTTATAAGAAACTAAAAATTAACCCATTTGAAATTTCAATAAATTTCTCGTAGTTTTAAAAGACTATTTTAAATCAAGTCTTTAATAAATTTGAAAAAATGATAAAACTGTGGCAAAATGGTACAATTTTTCAAGCATTATTAGGAGGCAAAAACGGTTTTATATGGACTAATTTTTGAATTGTACTTTTGTGCCTATAAACAGTTATTTTAGTTTTGATGTTGTAAAAGTATTTTTTTTTTCATTCTTCTTATAAATAAATGATGGCTATTACAACTAAAATGATGTCCTATATTATGATAAACAATAATACATTTCATTCGAATTAAATATGGCGTTTAATTGTTATAAATAAAATTAATAATTTTTGATATATTGAAGATTGATTCCAACTTAACCGTAAACTTTTTGATACGGAAAAGTTGTGTTAAATCACCATATTTTGATACCAAAAATATATTAATAAGTCATTTTCACACATTCAAGTGCAACCCTGTATATCAGGATTTAAATAAAAGTGCAAAAAAGTTAAGTTTTTTTCCTAAAAATTGGATTATTTTTTTACCAATTTACTTAAATATTACGGGCTATTCTCAAAAAAAGTTCTCAATAAATAAATAAAGATTTCGATAAAATTAATTTAATGCTAGAGTAATTGTAAAAAAAATGTGGGTATTGAAAGTTTATTACAATAAAAAACTGAAGACCACCGGTCGATAGCCGTTAAGCAGAAAACCAATTATATCACAATCTATTTTATTTTATCCATTACATATATTATATTTTCTTTCTGTGAATAAAGATGTTTAGTAGTAGTAAAAAACTGAATTTAAACTATACTTACTAGTAATTTTTTTTCTTGGTTAGAAAACGCAAATATATATATGCGAACGCAATGGGTGTGCTTTGAAAAAATAAATAAAAGTCTGGAAACAAGTGAATATCTTATCGACAGATTTATTAACTCCGTACTTTTAATAAATAATATTGTACAACATGCGTGCGCTTTTAATCCAAATACATACAGTTAGGACACATCTACATGTTTTACGTTTAATTCTTTACAAATAATAACTATTCTCTTATACAACTATATAAATATGTACACAGCACACTCACATCATCATCATCATCATCGAAACGAAATAACGAAATTGCAACTTACAGAGATCTTTTCTTGATTTCTTTATACATCTATAACCGAATATTTATTTTTATATATATTTATATAAATGCGATTTCGGGGTTTCGCCCAATAGGAACATAAGATTTTAAGAAATGATTATCACATAATGAAAAATTAAGCACAGTCTTTTTTTGTATTTACATTACTTGCTGAGTAGGTTTCAGTATTTCTGGCCTATGCAGTCCTGTTGGTGGTAGTAGGAGGCGGCTGGGGGGCGGTAATTCGGTGGGCTTGCGGTGTGCCTGAAACCGGAGAGCTGGCAACTTGGGGGGGCGTCGAAGATGATATCCCGGTAGCCGGATGCGGTCGTCGCGGAATCTGGAGAGGTTTCTGGACTGTACCAAGGGCTATAACGTGGAGTAGCTTCATCTGCGATGTATTGCTGCGGGGTAGCGCTTGGACAGTACGAGTACATACCACCTGAAGAGTGTAATCTTGGGGAATAGTTATGTGTTTGTTCGCGTGTGGTCATCAAGCTGTCCACGCTGAATGCGGCCGCTGTGTCCATAGCTTGCAAGGATGCGGTAACATCGGAAATGACGTGATCCTGATGGACGATCACGGACTTAGTGTCTTGATACTTATTCATGCACTGGCTCAACTCGGTCGGTTCGCGTTTGGGTTTCAACTCGAGTTTGGTTTTAGTATCGTCCAAAATTTTATCATCACGCTTTATCATGGAATCCCCCTGCACTTGACGTTTTAAAGCCTCCTCTTTCTCCCTAAGAGCGTCCTTCTTCTTGAACCGCCGGCGGCGGCGTAAATACGAACCATTGTCGAACATGTTGTAACTATCCGGATCCAAGGTCCAGTAGCTACCTTTGCCAGGTTTTTTATCGTCGCGCGGCACCTTCACGAAGCACTCATTCAGGCTAAGGTTGTGCCTGATGGAATTCTGCCAGCCCTGCTTGTTCTCGCGATAATACGGGAAACGCTCCATGATGAACTGATAGATTCCGTTGAGGGTGATCTTCTTATCCTGCGCATTTTGTATCGCCATAGCTATCAATGCAATGTACGAATAAGGCGGTTTGACCATATCCTTAGCGGCAGTCAGCTGGTGTTGCTGATGAGGCCACGCAGCATACCCATACCTTGAGTACTGTTCGTAAGTGTAAGGATTAGCGGTCGCGGTGACCGCGGCGGTGTACCCTCCTCCTGCTGCATGCCGGTAATAAGCGTTCTGGTGTTCCCCGAAGATGGTGTGCATGGTTCGGCCACTTGTTCGGTAAACAGAGTCCCGTGCACGCAAAACGATAACAAACAAACTCGGAAATTGGAAGGCGCCTCGAATTTTATAAACGCAAACAAGAATGTTAGTTCAGTAGTCTATGCGTTTTATGTTTTCATTCCAATCAATCTTCCGAAAACAAGTTTAGCTCACTTAATATTATGATACACAACATGGGCCAGTTTACACAGAGATTAAGTAAAAACAGAGTATGTTGCTTCTTGCCGGGACACAATGTTACTAGTGAAAACAGATGGAACCATGAGCCTGCCGAATTAAAGGGGGCTCCGGTGCGCACACTTGCGGCACACCGGTCACGCCCACCCACCAATCCCCGTACGTCTGGGCGTTGCGGAAACGCGATCAATTTCCCGACCATCGCGGAAACCTCTTTGTTTGAGGACCGCACAATTCGCGCCTCCCATCACCTTGGCTCGTGGCATTTTTGAGCCCTCGAACCGATGATGATGATAAGAGATAATCGTGAAGGAGTGCAACGTCCTCTGCTTCGGCGGCGGTTTATTTTTGCGCGGAATGAAATGAACACAAACACACATAATGTGTATGTTGTGTGTACCTTGGCAGCCAACGGCGCCTGGTGCCGGTGCCGAGGCCAGAGATAACAATTCATCACATAAACCACGGCGATGCCACACTAGTTCAGTTCGCGAGCCGGAAGCGACCCATTACCATGCACCTCTTCCAACGTCTTCATTTGTTCCTTTGTCCACACGAATCACGACCGTCCGTTCAATCGCGCCCGCCGCACCGACCAAACGATCCGCAACCCCATCGATCCGGGTCCGTCGCAATCGCGCCAATGACGTCACGAAGCACAGTGTCCGCACGTGGGAAATTACATAATTCGCATTCATTATTCCAACCGAAAACAGTGCAAACCAATGCCGAAACAGTGCTTCATTCAATGTAAATCCGCGGAGTACAGTTGAGTACAGGTACTACCAACGCTGGGAGAACGTTTAATCGTTTATATGAGTGAGTCTTTATAAATAAAATAAAAAATACGATCGCAATAAAAAAAAAATAATATGTTTCAAGTAACGATGATTAAGTAAGAGATTACAGATTTTTTTAAATGTACACAAAACCGTCGGAAGAAATATTACAAAAGATTAAAAATATTACAATAGGTGTTAAGATTTTTTTAAATGCTACTCACTATTTCTAATCGTATGTAATAATTATACTGCTACATAATGTTCTAATTAATAATAAATAGAAATGATAAAAATTTATAAATCATAAAAATTCTGTAGTTTTCCAATAATATTAATTTTTACTTTATGCATATTTATTTATTTATTCATATGTAGTAATGTGTTAGTGTTTAAAAGAAATTATAAGCTTAATTTTAAATCACAATTAATTTTAAGGTCATTTACGAATACATTTTTTTATAAAAGTGTAAAATAGTTTCCCAGTCTTTAACTACGCTACACTAATGAGATCCTAAATAGATCGAAACCGGTCCAAAAGGGGAAACTATAATTTATTGTTATAGTAAATCAAAATGTTTGTATTAAAGATAAAGTATTTAATAAGAATATCTGAAATATCCAGTAAAATTGAAAGCATATTAAGTAGACAAAAACAAATTAGATTGGTCAATAAATGTAAGCAGAAGCTACTGGTGGGCGTGTGAAGTTAGACCCTCACTTCAGCCTTAGTAAAAGTTAAACACCCAAATCTGTAATTAAATTGCTTACTCATACTATTCCACATTAGGATATACAGGGTGCGTTTTTTTTAGATGTTCACTACGGGAATCTTAGAAACTATAAGAGAAAAAAACTGTAAAATAGGAAATGAAGTTTAGTTTTACAAGACGAATAAAAACCATTTTCGAAGTTTATAAAAAAATCAAGAGTAACAAGATATTTTGAAAAAAGTGTCAATTGTTTTCAATCAATATTTGCATCTCATTATGTTGAGAAAGAATATCAATACCATATTTTTCTATAACATCTTAGGCAATTGCATTTTTTTTCATTCATTAATATAAAATGAAAGCCCAATTGCAAAGAGACATAATGTTGTATTAAGGCTAAGGCCATTTAGATGGCGAAATAAAAACATTTAATTTTTAGAATTTTTGGTATTGAAAATATATATAGTTTTTTTATGTCTCTTCAACTTCAATTAGCAATAGAACAAATTTTCTTTACATTAAATATTTTAAGTGGTAATTCATATACGTTTTCTTCTCATTCTATTATTGCGAAAATTGCATTTGAATGTTTTTAAAGTGCAATCTAAGCCAGAAAAAATATATATCCTGTTGTATCATTATTTTTATACTTTAGTTCAATTATCTTTTTAATTCCTATTCTCTTTTCTGCTTGCATTTTGAATCATATAAGTATACAAAGCACCATTGTTGGTTGTTCTTGGTTAAAAAGTGTTAACTACTGTTTTTCTGAAATTTTAAGGGATTCAATTGATAAAGATAAAGGTCATTAAACCATAGAAAAGTAAGATTTGATTGAAAATTTGTTGTCTTTGTGTCACATATTTCTATATTTATTTGATGTAAATGTATCATTAATTTATGTATTAATTTGTAATTATGTTATATGAAAGAAAAACAAACTAGGAAAGAATAAAAACTGTCCATTGGTTGTTTGAGTTACTTGAAGATAATAATAACTTTGATTAAAACACTTAGAACCTAAAATATTGAAGAAAGGTTCTAAGTGTTTTAATCAATGTCAATTATATTGATGCTTTGTAACTTTGGCTATTTAACAAATCTTCTCATTTTTGATATATTTAGTGGTGGTTTATTTTTATCGCCATTATTTTCCGAGATACGACTCTTTTTAACTTCTCTTTAAACCGATATCAGCTAAAACATAGTAATTTCTATATATATGTGAGTCATTTTTAAGTTTTAGTTTTCGAATTCGAATTTTTAACGAAAATATATTTTTTGAAGCTACCTGAGATCAATTACATCTGCATAACAAATTTTAGTACTTATTTGTTTACAAACTCAGATGCTCAACTTTGGTTCGAATTTCAAAACAAAACAAAAAATATAAGATAAAATCGGAAACCATTAGAAACATTAAAAATTTATTTAAGATAAGTTTTTAAATGAAAAATATATAATAATCAAATCAGTAACATTTTAAATATTTTCTGTATCGTTTAAAAATCAGTAAATGAAAAAATAGGAGTTAAAAAATTGGTAAAAAATCGTGAAAATCTAATTTGAGAAGTAATAGAAAGGAGAAGAGAATTTTTAACGGAAATATACTTTTTGAAGCCACCCGAGATGATTATCAATTACATCCGAATGGCAAATAGTTTCAGTATTCATTTGATTACAAACTCATATGCTCAACTTTGGTTCAAATTTTAAAACAAAACAAAAAATAAAAAGATTAAATCGAACACCATTAGAAACATTAAAAAATATTATAAAATAAGTCTTTAAATGAAAAATATGTAATAATCAAATCAGTAACATTTTAAATATTCTCTGTATTATTTAATAATCAGTAAATGAAAAAATAGGACTTAAAAATGGTAAAAATTTGTGAAATAAAATTTGAGAAGTAATAGAAAGGAGAAGATAATTAATATTCACAATTAATCATTGTTATAATAAGCTCTTGCTGTTGAAGAATCTAAAATACATTTTTAACTCATTTAGTACATTTGTTTCTTTAACACGTTGAACGACCAACGTGAATCGGTGAAATTTCTCTCGGGGCCCAAATCTGCGATATCGTGTTTGAGCAACGCGTTCCTTAAACTCCACCGAGTCACGCTGAGCGTTCAACGTGTTAAGTTTTTGCTAAAATGTTTTTACCGAAATTTACGCAGTTATGCGTATGAGAAGAGAAGAGAATTTTTGGGAACCCCAAAAATTATTGAGTAAATTGAGTTTGTTGACCAAAACTTGATTTTGTTCATAGAACAATAAGTTTTTTCTTTTAGTTGAAATTGGTTAGATGAAGTATACAATGCGCCTCATAAAGGGCGAAGTAGGAAATGCGATAAGTGTTATTACAAATAATTTTACTATAAGCTACCAGCAAAACATTGTTTTAATTACACGAAGAAAAGTGTCACCCACTTGTGGATGATGGATCGCCAGCGGAAACATAACCGTCACCCATTCTCCTATTCATCAAATTGTATTATAACTAATAGTACTATAAACTAGTACCAAAATCTTTTTTTAATTACACGAACAAAAGTGTCAGTCGTTTATGGGTGACGGGGGGCCAGCAGGAACACAGCCGTCAGACGTTTATGGGTGACGCGGCGTTCAACGTGTTAAAGTTAATTTTTTGATAAATCTGTTTTGTTTTAATATTTACTGGTTTCAAATACACAACGATCTTATAAAAATTTTGTATCAGTTTACAGCAGAACTTAGTGGTTTCTGATAAAACAACAAACAAATAATAATTCCAGAAAAGCTATTTTCTTGCAATTTACGAAAAGCGAAAAAATGTGTTTAAAACAGTTAAAAAACGCCAGTAGTTAGTTGGGGTCAGCAATTGGATGGGCGACCGTTACCATTCGCGATTAGGATACAATTGCACTTTAGGGTGACGGTCGAAGCAACAAGCTTATTTACACAAATGCACCAATAGCATGGCGAAAAGACCGCATGGTCAATAGCTAAACAGTACTAAGACTAATAGTTGAAAATTATCACAAGTAATAGCATAGTGATGGCAATTTACTCGAATAAATTTTGTTTTTGCATGAAAGTTTGTTGCTTAGCGATTTTAATGAGAGCAACTGTCACGAAAAAATCACGAGCCGCCAGGCGAGTGATTTTTTCTATCAGTTGCTCGAATAAAAATCGCGATTAAGCAGCAAACTTGAATGCGCTAAAAACAAAATTTATTCCGATTTAATTGTCATCACGAATGGTATTTGGAAAGACTATTCCACGACTTGAACCGAATATCGGTGAATGGTTCAATGTTTACATTAAAATTTTTATGATATATCTCCTGCAGTATTTTGGTCGAAAAATTCGACATTGATTAAATAACACCTCCCTTATAATCATTTGCATTTACCTTCTTTATATTATACGCCCAGTCATCATAATCGCGGCAAGAGTTTCCATTAAAGTTTTGCTAACAACATGTTTAAGTTTGATTTTTTGGTGCAGAACTTGTCACCGTCGCATTTATTATGGATGATGAAGTGTTACCAAACCTTTTGATTTTATAACCTACTTGCAACTGACATACGTAGAAACAACGTTTTTCGCTTTTTTATCAAGGCTAATTCAATTCATTTGTCGGGAAATAGCTAACTTCAGGTTATTCAGGTGAATAAATAGCAACTTGGTGTTTATTCACTTATAAATTGACGTGATTGGCTAAAAAATATCACATGCCTCATTTTCATTGGCTACATGCAATAGGAGTGGAATAGTCTGAATTAAAATAATTATTAAAGTACTATGAAACACATTCGAAATACTATAAAAAATAAATAACAAAAACATTCGAGAATATATTTTTGGAAAATCATTTTAAGAAAAGGAAAATAAATTAAATGGAGAATATAAAATTGCCTTTAGTAAATAAAAATAAAATAGTAGTGGAGTGTACACCTCAACTTATGCAAATCATCTACTACCCGAGAATCACACCTTCAATTAAAAAAATTAAATCTACTCGAAAACTTGGAAATCAACAGATTCGAAAAAACGGGGCTCCTGCTAAACGAACAAATTGAACATTCAAACTCCCCACTACTTAAAATATTTACCCCTCCATAGTGCCAATAGTGTTAATGTATATATATAGATCTAAGTTTTTTTCTAATTTTATTGAAAACTTTCATTCACCTGAAGAAGCAAAAAATTTGCGTAACAATTGTAGTGAAAATAAACACACACTTTTTGAAAATCTCAGTTATTTGCGTATATACAAATAAAATAACCACAAAATAGTTGACATGTTTAATTAGGAGCAATCGTACTTTCCCTGTATTACTTATTTTATTATTATTAGAAAACGAAACAGTAAATATTACTAAGAAAACAGAAATGAAACAGCTAAATATTAACAAATGAAAAAGTAAAAAATAAAATTGAATATAATTGAAAATAAAATCAAGAAAACATTAATTTAGGAAAATTTGGGAAATCAACCCAAACAAGTTGAATATTAAAAAACACAGTTAAAATTGAAGAAACCAAAACAATTTAAACAGTCGATATTGACGAGAAACAAAAAAAACAGTTCAACAATTCTAAAAAATAATTAGCTTAAGAAAATATACAGGGTGAGTTTTTTTTCGATGTTCTCTATGGGGATCTCGGAAACTATAAGAGATAGAGATACGGTTAAATGGGGAAAGAAGTGTAGATTTACGAGACGAATAACATTCCATTTTCAAAGTTTTCAAAAAAGTCAAGGATAACTAGATATTTTGAAAAAAGTAAAAAGTGTCAATTTTTTCAAATCAATATATCTCGGTTATTAATAGATAGAAAAAAACTGTAAAGGACAAAGTTTTAGATAATTTTATGTAGATTAATAAAAAATAATCAGAATTTTATCGCCATTATTTTCCGAGATATGACGCAAACTTACATTTTTTTAAATGGAAAGCATAGTTGGCTATGGTCTCATTCAAAAGGTAATTTTTTTCTCTTTAATCCAATATGACATACGACATAGTTATTTCTAAAAATAAGTGAGTTATAGTCATTTTAAATTTTATTATAAATAAAAAATGGGTAGCCATGAAAAAGATGAAATTAAAACAATTGCTGTTGTTTATAATAATAGCAATATTGTAATTATTACTTCTACAAAGTTAAACAAAAATGAAAAACCAGCATAAAAATAATGATTTTGTAATTATCAAATGGCCTTCCTTGTGTGGTATAAACCCATTTGTCAAGAGGATATTACGTTTTTTTTACAAAAATATTATGAACAGATGAATCGCGATTCACTAATTGTGGTATTTTTAATCGCCACAATGAACATAGATGAACTTAAGAGAATCCACGAGAAGTTTCACAGAGAAAACTACAAATTAAATTTGTAAGTTTGGATTAATAATTCTCGGTCCATATATTTTTGAAAGCTCACTAAGTGAAACTGATTACTTTCATTTTCTTCAAAAAACATTTGAAGATACGCTCAATTGTTTAAATTTATCATTACAAGCAAGATTAAAATGGTTCCAATATGACGGTGCTCTACCTAATAACATGTTGGCTTTACAAATTATTTAAATGATGCTTTTCCTAACTCATAGGTGGGAAGAAATAAACCAATCCTAGGGCCACCTAGATCTCCCGATCTGCGCGTTTTAGAATTTTTTCTGTGGGGTTATGTAAAAAACAAAGTATATGAAAAATCATATGAATCTGTGGAGGATCATAAACTAGTTGTTATTGAAACATTTAATTCAATTTACATGAGAATAGTCAAAAAGCGATAAATTCAATTTTAAAAAGATATAATTTATGTCATAATAGTATTAGTAGTGGACTCTTTGGCCATATTTTTTCAATATTAAAATTTCTCTCCCATTGATATATTGATAATTACAGAATTACTTTATGCAGTTGTTTCATTTTGATTTATCTCTGTAAAACTAATAATTACAATATTGCTAATATTATAAACAACTGCAATTGTTTTACTTTCATCTTTTTCATGGCTACCCATTTTTTATTTATAATAAAATTTAAAATGACTATAACTCACTCATTTTTAGAAATAACTATGTCGTATGCCATATTGGATTAAAGAGAAAAAAATTACCTTTTGAATGAGGTCATAGCCAACTATGGTTTCCATTTAAAAAAAATGTAACTCTGCGTCATATCTCGGAAAATAATGGCGATAAAAATTTTCTGATTATGTTTTATTAATCTGCATAAAATTATCTAAAACTTTGTCCTTTACAGTTTTTTTCTATCTGTTATAATAACCGAGATATATTGATTTGAAAAAATTGACACTTTTTACTTTTTTCAAGATATCTAGTTACCCTTAGGTTTCTTAAAAACTTTGAAAGTGGAATTTTATTCGTCTCGTAAAACTACACTTCTTTCTCCATTTAACCGTTTCTCTATCTCGTATAGTTTCCGAGATCCCCATAGAGAACATCGAAAAAACTCACCCTGTATATATATATTTATATGTCTCTTCAACTTAGCAATACAAAAAATCAAATTTTCTTATATTAAATAATTTAAGTGGTAATTCATATATGTTTTCTTGACACTCTATTATTTCTGAAACGGAAATTGCATTTGAATATTTTGCAAGTGCTATTCTAGACAGAAAAAAAACACCTCCTGTTGTATCATTATACTTTGAATCATATCATATGGATTGTAGGTTAAGGTGTTAACTACTGTTTCTCTGAAATTTTATGGGATTCAATTGATAAAAATCATTAAACCACAGAAAAATAAGATTTGCTTGAAAATTTGTTGTCTTTTTGTCACATATTTCTATATTTATTTGATGTAAATGTATCATTAATGTATGTATATCTTTTGTAAATATGTTATATGAAACCAACACAAAGTTATAAAGAATAAACTGTCAATTATGTGGATGCTTTGGAACTTTGGCTATTTAACAAATTTTCTTATTTTTGAAATATTGAGTAGTTGTTTATTTTTATCGCCTATGGCCTCATTTGATAGATTACTTTTTTCTCCTTAATCCGATATTAGCTATGACATAGGTATTTCTAAAAATAAGTGAGTTAGAATCATTTTTAAGTTTGAGTTTTCGAATTCGATTTTTTAACGGAAATAGTGTGATTACAAACTCGGATGAAGTTGAGCCCATTTTCTAAAAAAAAATTTAAAAAAGATTAAATCGAAAATCACTAGAAACATTAAAAAAATATTACAAAATAAGTCTTGGCTGAATAACCTAGTAGATTAAGCCAATTTTCCTATATAATTCACAACCCCAACCCGTAATTCCATCCAACACCCTATACAAAGACCTTATAAAATTTTTGTATCAGTTTATGCCAGAACTTAGTGGTTTCTGATAAAACAATAAACAAATAATAATTTCAGAAAAGCTATTTTCTTGCAATACACGAAAAACAAACTCCAGTGGTTAGTTGGGTTCAGCAATTGGATGGGTGACCGTTACCATTCGCCATTAGTATACAATTAATAATACTTTAGGGTGACAAGGAAATCCTTTAAAGTAACAGGCTTATTTACAAACACAAATACACAAATAACACCGCCGAACGTCCGGGTGGTTGATAGATAAACAGTACTAATACTAATTGTTGATAATTATCTGAATTAAAATAATTATTAAAGAACTACGAAACACATCCGAAAAAGTATAAATTCAAGAATTATTTTTAGGAAAATGATATTAAATTAAATGTAGAACATACATTTTTTTGCCTTTAGTAGATAAAAGAAATAGTCGACAAGTTTAATTGGGAGCAATTATAGTACTTTCAATTAATAATTGAAAAAGTAAAAATAATTGAAAATAAAATTACAAGAAAATTATCAAAAAACATTACTTGTCGATATTTAGGAAATCAACACAAAAAATAGTAAATGAAATGAATATTAACAAAACCAAAACAACTAAAACAGTCATCAATGAGAAACAAATAAAAAACAGTTCAACCATACTAAAACGGAATTAGCTTGAGAAAATACATAAAAATATATGAAGTTTACTAAAAAAACAGTTGCTATTGAAGAAACTAAAATATAAAAGCCATGTTTTTTTAGAGTTTCAATATTTTTACTAAATTTTCAATTTCTTTTAAGTTTAAAATACAATTTATTTATTTAGACCCAACAAACTGCAAGTCCTCTTACAGGGCCAGTACATAAGAAAAATTACAGAGAATATCACCAAAAAAATATCAAGACCTAGCTATAAATAAAACATATCATGAACAATAATAATAATTAGAGAGCGGATTTCTAGCATTATGCTTATCCATAATATTAATAGCATCGAAAAAATTTCTAAATATCTATACGAATCTTGAAGGATGTGATTACTTAGTGCTAAGTTTTTTTTGCTTTTTTGCTTATTATGACTGTTTGTGCTTATTTTGACTTTGTGTGCTTATTTTCGTGCTTTTTTTAGATTCTGATGCTTATTTAGAACATTTTCTTTAAATTTAAAAAACATTTAATAAAAAAATTCACACTGATATTAAATGAATGTGCTAATATAGAGAATTTTCGTAAAAATGTGTATCCCATCATTTACAGATTATATTTCTATTACATATTTTCTTCGTGTCTTTTGACAACATAATTGTTTAAAATGTTCATAATATGAAACAATAATTATAATGAATTTTATTATTAATAAATATTAGTACAAATTACCAATTTACAATGGATTCGTTTATAATTAAGTAGATATAATAGACCGTCTCATTATTCAGATAATACAGACGAACGCTTCGTAGGAATCACACCTATGATATTCCGGATGTAAACGTCGTTAAACTAGGCACAAACAGGGGCCCCAATAAATATTAAATGTAAACAAATTTAAGTGATAGCTAATAATGAGGTGTTCTACAACCGTATCAATTTTCTACTCTCGGCAAAAATACGGATGAGACGACTGGCGCATATTTATCGTTTTCGTTAATTTTCATATTCAAACTCGCATTCATAAACTATTGAATTGACATTCCAAAAACTTTGCTTATTTATCAAAAATTACTATATGCGTGAATCGTATTAACCTGGGGAATCACAAATAAATTATATTATACAATTCACATGTATATTTAACCCATAATGCAAAAGGTGAAAACCACAATACAAGAATTAATTAGAGACTATCCAGAATTAACAAGTGAAAATAATACATTATTTTGTAAGGCATGTTTAAAAATAGTAAGTTTTATTATAGTTCCCAACTGCATCCTAACTAGTCAAGACTTGTATGTAAAACATTTTATAACAACACTACATCAAGAACGTTTGAAAAAGTTCAAAGCTGAACTGAAAAAAACAGCACAATTTCACAATCTCTAGCATCATCTCCAACAAACGATGGATAATTTAAATTAAATTCACATTTGTGCAAAATACTTTTACATTCGAATATCCCTTTAAAAAAAATAACAAAATTCCTGAGAAAAAATTATGTAGCTCTTGCGTACTATGACACCATACAAAAAATTAAATATATTATTAACAATAATTATATGTGGTTTGGTGTGGATGAAACCACAGACGCTTGTTTAATTTAATAATAGAAGTTTAACATGAAGACATCCGACCAATAGTATTTTGATATATACAAAAGAATTGAAGAAAACTGATGATAATAACATTATAGCAAAATTCATAAATGATGGACTGACAAGCTTATTTTTGCCGTAGACAATACCAAGTTATAAAATTTTACTAATAATGCATTTTGTGCATTGTACAAGTTTAGCACATATATAGAAACAAATTTCTGAAACTATAAGAATGAAATTTCCATTTGTAGATTTAATTAAATATGGAAAAATAGTTCTTATATTCTTCTGTGAGTGCAATTATTCAAAGAGTCATTACCTGATATCTCACTGCTCCATAAACCAGTGCTAACAAAATGGGGAACTTGGCTACTATGCGAACAATTTTGAAGAATTTAATAAGGTTATATACAACTTTCCCGAAACGACAAGCAAATCAATTAATGGCTGTCAAACAGTTCTTAAGAAACAAGAGCTTCCTTCAAAACAATTTAGTTACACAAAATCGCGTTTAAATTTTATGAGCAACACAATCAAATCTTTATAAAAGCAGATTCAATTTAGAAAATACCTGGACGCATTGGCCAAGAAATCAAAATAATATCGAAAAAGGTATTCGGTGAAAACGAAGGTTTTTTAATATTAAATAAATTAAACTTGATTTTGAATAGCAATTTTCAAATGGATCCAGCTACTTTCAAAAAATTATTGGCCGTCAGAAGTAATAATTTTACAATTAAACCTCTAGAACAACCTTTAATGATCTACTGTTTTCATGAATAGATTTTAGTTATTTTGAAATGTATACAAAATTACAATTTAATTTTGAAATACGTACATAATATTATATATTGCGTAAAGAAAGAATGTTTATTTTAGTTTTAAACAGAATTTCAATGTAAAACATGTTGATAAACGTGTAACATATTAAGAAAATATAGTTTTCTTTGGTGCTTTTTTTCGTGTTTTTATGCCTTTTTCCTGTTTTTATGCTTTTTTAATGCTTTTTTTCTCTAAATTTTGTGCCTTTTTAAGTGCTTTTTTCCACATTTTTAAGCTTTTTTATCCGCTCTCTAGTAATAATTATACTGCTACATAATGTTCTAATTAATAATAAATAGAAATGATAAAAATTAATAAATCATCAAAAGTCTGTAGTTTTCCAATAATATTAATTGTTAATTTATGCGTATTTATTTATTTATTCATATGTAGTAATGTGTTAGTGTTTAAAAGAAATTATAAGCTTAATTTTAAATCACAATTAATTTTAAGGTCATTTACGAATACATTTTTTATAAAAGTATAAAATAGTTTCCCACGCCCAACAATCCCTTCAATGTTCCTTCGACTCCATCCAAGCATGGTGCTCCAAATGGCGAATCAAAATTAATCCTTCAAAATCCCAACTATTCATCCCCTACCACAAAATCACATCACTATCCCCTACGATCCTAATCAATAATACCATCATCTATCCTTCTTACACCTGTAAATACCTTGGTATCCTATTTGACTCAAAACTTTCCTTTAAACTCCATGCACAAACAATAAAAAACAAAATCAAAACAAGGGCTCGGCATTTTAGATCACTAACCTATAAACAGCAAGGAATATCTATTAAAACTGCAACACACATATATAAATCAATATTCCGGCCCTTGTTAGATTATGGTGCAATCCTTTTTACCCAAATCCGTCCATCAATCTTTCACCACTTCCAAGTCACCGAAAGATCCGCCCTACGAACCCTAACTAAACTCCGACACCCTACCAACCCACTCCATAATCCCTCGAATGAGCTTTTATACCAAACCACCCAAAACCCACCCTTTTCCCAACGTATATTAAGCCTAAGCATTTAATTTGCTAATAATTCCCACAATTAACCCCTATTAACCAAATTCTGTATTCCTCGAAACCCCAATATCCCTTCTAGATATCAACATCCTCCCCTCACAATTCATCAATTCATTTGTGCGAATCATCAGGACAGTTCAGCTAGCAAAGATACTTTTTTTTCTCACCTTAAATTCAAGACAGGGCTGAAAGACCGCAGGTCAATAGACCAGACGGACTACAACCATATATCTGTTTCATATTAATTGTTATTATTGTATGTATTATGTTTGTCCAAATAAAGATGTATGTATATATAGTTTCCCAGTCTTCAACTACGCTACACTAATGAGATCCTAAATAGATCGAAACCGGTCCAAAAGGGGAAACTATAAGTTATTGTTATAGTAAATCAAAATGTTTGTATTAAAGATAAAGTATTTAATAAGAATATCTGAAATATCCAGTAAAATTGAAAGCATATTAAGTAGACAAAAACAAATTAGATTGGTCAATAAATGTAAGCAGAAGCTACTGGTGGGCGTGTGAAGTTAGACCCTCACTTCAGCCTTAGTAAAAGTTAAACACCCAAATCTGTAATTAAATTGCTTACTCGTACTATTCCACATTAGGATATACAGGGTGCGTTTTTTTTAGATGTTCACTACGGGAATCTTAGAAACTATAAGAGAAAAAAACTGTAAAATAGGAAATGAAGTTTAGTTTTACAAGACGAATAAAAACCATTTTCGAAGTTTATAAAAAAATCAAGAGTAACAAGTATTTTGAAAAAAGTGTCAATTATTTTCAATCAATATTTGCATCTCATTATGTTGAGAAAGAATATCAATACCATATTTTTCTATAACATCTTAGGCAATTGCAAATTTTTTCATTCATTAATATAAAATGAAAACCCAATTGCAAAAAGACATAATGTTGTGTTAAGGCAATTTAGATGGCGAAATAAAAACATTTAATTTTTAGAATTTTTGGTATTGAAAATATATATAGTTTTTTTATGTCTCTTCAACTTCAATTAGCAATAGAACAAATTTTCTTTATATTAAATATTTTAAGTGGTAATTCATATACGTTTTCTTGGCATTCTATTATTGCAGAAATTGCATTTGAATGTTTTTAAAGTGCAATCTAAGCCAGAAAAAATATATATCCTGTTGTATCATTATTTTTATACTTTAGTTCAATTATCTTTTTAATTCCTATTCTCTTTTCTGCTTGCATTTTGAATCATATAAGTATACAAAGCACCATTGTTGGTTGTTCTTGGTTAAAAAGTGTTAACTACTGTTTTTCTGAAATTTTAAGGGATTCAATTGATAAAGATAAAGGTCATTAAACCATAGAAAAGTAAGATTTGATTGAAAATTTGTTGTCTTTGTGTCACATATTTCTATATTTATTTGATGTAAATGTATCATTAATTTATGTATTCATTTGTAAATATGTTATATGAATGAAAAACAAAGTTATAAAGAATAAAGTATATAAACTCTCCATTATATGGATGCTTTGTAACTTTAGCTATTTAACAAATTTTCTCATTTTTGATATATTTAGTGTTGGTTTATTATTTTCCGAGATAAGACTCTTTTTAACTTCTCTTTAATCCGATATCAGCTAAGACATAGTTATTTCTAAAAATAAGTGAGTCATTTTTAAGTTTTAGTTTTTGAATTCGATTTTTTAACGAAAATATACTTTTTGAAGCTACCTGAAATGATTATCAATTACATCTGCATAGCAGATGCTGTGTCAGTACTTATTTGTTTACAAACTCAAATGCTCAACTTTGGTTCGAATTTCAGAACAAAACAAAAAATTAAAGATAAAATCAAAAACCATTAGAAACATTAAAAATTTATTTAAGATAAGTTTTTAAATGAAAAATATATAATAATCAAATCAGTAACATTTTAAATATTTTCTGTATCGTTTAAAAATCAGTAAATGAAAAAATAGGAGTTAAAAAATTGGTAAAAAATCGTGAAAATCTAGTTTGAGAAGTAATAGAAAGGAGAAGAGAATTTTTAAAGGAAATATACTTTTTGAAGCCACCCGAGATGATTATCAATTACATCCGAATGGCAAATAGTTTCAGTATTCATTTGATTACAAACTCATATGCTCAACTTTGGTTCAAATTTCAAAACAAAACAAAAAATAAAAAGATTAAATCGAACACTATTAGAAACATTAAAAAATATTATAAAATAAGTCTTTAAATGAAAAATATGTAATAATCAAATCAGTAACATTTTAAATATTCTCTGTATTATTTAATAATCAGTAAATGAAAAAATAGGACTTAAAAATGGTAAAAATTTGTGAAATAAAATTTGAGAAGTAATAGAAAGGAGAAGATAATTAATATTCACAATTAATCATTATTATAATAAGCTCTTGCTGTTGAAGAATCTAAAATACATTTTTAACTCATTTAGTACATTTGTTTCTTTAACACGTTGAACGACCATCGGTGAAATTTCTCTCGGGGCCCAAATCTGCGATATCGTGTTTGAGCAACGCGTTCCTTAAACTCCACCGAGTCACGCTGGGCGTTCAACGTGTTAAGTTTTTGCTAAAATGTTTTTACCGAAATTAATTAAAAAATAATTCTAGTATTTGTTGTATACTTTATTTTATAAAACGACTTATACGCAGTTATGCGTATGAGAAGAGAAGAGAATTTTTGGGAACCCCAAAAATTATTGAGTAAATTGAGTTTGTTGACCAAAAGTTGATTTTGTTCATAGAACAATAAGTTTTTTATTTTAGTTGAAATTGGTTAGATGAAGTATACAATGCGCCTCATAAAGGGCGAAGTAGGAAATGCGATAAGTGTTATTACAAATAATTTTACTATAAGCTACCAGCAAAACATTGTTTTAATTACACGAAGAAAAGTGTCATCCACTTGTGGATGATGGGTCGCCAGCGGAAACATAACCGTCACCCATTCTCCTATTCATCAAATTGTATTATAACTAATAGTACTATAAACTAGTACCAAAATCTTCTTTTAATTACACGAACAAAAGTGTCAGTCGTTTATGGGTGACGGGGAGGGGGGGGCAGCAGAAACATAGCCATCAGACGTTTATGGGTGACGGGGCGTTCAACGTGTTAAAGTTAATTTTTTGATAAATCTGTTTTTTTAATATTTACTGGTTTCAAATACACAACGATCTTATAAAAATTTTGTATCAGTTTACAGCAGAACTTAGTGGTTTCTGATAAAACAGCTATTTTCTTGCAATATACGAAAAGCGAAAAAAATGTGTTTAAAACAGTTAAAAAACGCCAGTAGTTAGTTGGGGTCAGCAATTGGATGGGCGACCGTTACCATTCGCGATTAGGATACAATTGCACTTTAGGGTGACGGTCGAAGCAACAAGCTTATTTACAAACACAAATGCACTAATAGCATGGCGAAAAGACCGCATGGTCAATAGCTAAACAGTACTAAGACTAATAGTTGAAAATTATCTGAATTAAAATAATTATTAAAGTACTATGAAACACATTCGAAATACTATAAAAAATAAATAGCAAAAACTTTCGAGAATATATTTTTAGAAAATCATTTTAAGAAAAGGAAAATAAATTAAATGGAGAATATAAAATTGCCTTTAGTAAATAAAAATAAAATAGTAGTGGAGTGTACACCTCAACTTATACAAATCATCTACTACCCGAGAATCACACCTTCAATTAAAAAAATTAAATCTACTCGAAAACTTGGAAATCAACAGATTCGAAAAAACGGGCTCCTGCCAAACGAACAAATTGAACTTTCCAACTCCCCACTACTTAAAATATTTACCCCTCCATAGTGCCAATAGTGTTAATGTATATATATAGATCTAAGTTTTTTTCTAATTTTATTGAAAACTTTCATTCACCTGAAGAAGCAAAAAATTTGCGAAACAATTGTAGTGAAAATAAACACACACTTTTTGAAAATCTCAGTTATTTGCATATATACAAATAAAATAACCACAAAATAGTTGACATGTTTAATTAGGAGCAATCGTAGTACTTTCCCTGTATTACTTATTTTATTATTATTAGAAAACGAAACAGTAAATATTACTAAGAAAACAGAAATGAAACATCTAAATATTAACAAATGAAAAAGTAAAAAATAAAGTTGAATATAATTGAAAATAAAAGCAAGAAAACATTAATTTAGGAAAATTTGGGAAATCAACCCAAACAAGTTGAATATTAAAAAACACAGTTAAAATTGAAGAAACCAAAACAATTTAAACAGTCGATATTGACGAGAAACAAAAAAAAAACAGTTCAACAATTCTAAAAAATAATTAGCTTAAGAAAATATACAGGGTGAGTTTTTTTTTCGATGTTCTCTATGGGGATCTCGGAAACTATAAGAGATAGAGAAACGGTTAAATGGGGAAAGAAGTGTAGATTTACGAGACGAATAACATTCCATTTTCAAAGTTTTCAAAAAAGTCAAGGGTAACTAGATATTTTGAAAAAAGTAAAAAGTGTCCAATTTTTTCAAATCAATATATCTCGGTTATTAATAGATAGAAAAAAACTGTAAAGGACAAAGTTTTAGATAATTTTATGTAGATTAATAAAAAATAATCAGAATTTTATCGCCATTATTTTCCGAGATATGACGCAAACTTACATTTTTTTAAATGGAAACCATAGTTGGCTATGGTCTCATTCAAAAGGTAATTTTTTTCTCTTTAATCCAATATGACATACGACATAGTTATTTCTAAAAATAAGTGAGTTATAGTCATTTTAAATTTTATTATAAATAAAAAATGGGTAGCCATGAAAAAGATGAAATTAAAACAATTGCTGTTGTTTATAATAATAGCAATATTGTAATTATTACTTCTACAAAGTTAAACAAAAATGAAAAACCAGCATAAGAATAATGATTTTCTAATTATCAAATGGCCTTCTGTGTGTGGTATAAACCCATTTGTCAAGGGGATATTACGTTTTTTTACAAAAATATTATGAACAGATGAATCGCGATTCACTAATTGTGGTATTTTTAATCGCCACAATGAACATAGATGAACTTAAGAGAATCGACGAGAAGTTTCACAGAGAAAACTACAAATTAAATTTGTAAGTTTGGATTAATAATTCTCGGTCCATATATTTTTGAAAGCTCACTAAGTGAAACTGATTACTTTCATTTTCTTCAAAAAACATTTGAAAATACGCTCGATTGTTTAAATTTATCATTACAAGCAAGATTTAAATGGTTCCAATATGACGGTGCTCTACCTAATAACATGTTGGCTTTACAAATTATTTAAATGATGCTTTTCCTAACTCATAGGTGGGAAGAAATAAATCAATCCCAGGGCCACCTAGATCTCCCGATCTGCGCGTTTTAGAATTTTTTCTGTGGGGTTATGTAAAAAACAAAGTATATGAAAAATCATATCAATCTGTGGAGGATCATAAACTAGTTGTTATTGAAACATTTAATTCAATTTACATGAGAATAGTCAAAAAGCGATAAATTCAATTTTAAAAAGATATAATTTATGTCATAATAGTATTAATAGTGGACTCTTTGGCCATATTTTTTCAATATTAAAATTTCTCTCCCATTGATATATTGATAATTACAGAATTACTTTATGCAGTTGTTTCATTTTGATTTATCTCTGTAAAACTAATAATTACAATATTGCTAATATTATAAACAACTGCAATTGTTTTACTTTCATCTTTTTCATGGCTACCCATTTTTTATTTATAATAAAATTTAAAATGACTATAACTCACTCATTTTTAGAAATAACTATGTCGTATGCCATATTGGATTAAAGAGAAAAAAATTACCTTTTGAATGAGGTCATAGCCAACTATGGTTTCCATTTAAAAAAACGTAAGTCTGCGTCATATCTCGGAAAATAATGG
Source organism: Ontholestes murinus (assembly GCA_963969525.1). Taxonomy (NCBI): domain Eukaryota; kingdom Metazoa; phylum Arthropoda; class Insecta; order Coleoptera; family Staphylinidae; genus Ontholestes; species Ontholestes murinus. Next base: position 23,689,322 of record OZ018398.1, read on the forward strand.
CAATAAAAATTCTGATTATTTTTTATTAATCTGCATAAAATTATCTAAAACTTTGTTCTTTACAGTTTTTTTCTATCTGTTATAATAACCGAGATATATTGATTTGAAAAAATTGACACTTTTTACATTTTTCAAAATATCTAGTTACCCTTGACTTTTTTAAAAACTTTGAAATTGGAATTTTATTCGTCTCGTAAATCTACACTTCTTTCCCCATTTAACCGTTTCTCTATCTCTTATAGTTTCCGAGATCCCCATAGAGAACATCGAAAAAAACTCACCCTGTATATATATATTTATATGTCTCTTCAACTTAACAATACAAAAAATCAAATTTTCTTATATTAAATAATTTAAGTGGTAATTCATATACGTTTTCTTGACACTCTATTATTTCTGAAACGGAAATTGCATTTGAATATTTTACAAGTGCTATTCTAGACAGAAAAAAAAACCTCCTGTTGTATCATTATAATCATATCATATGGATTGTAGGTTAAAAGGTGTTAACTACTGTTTCTCTGAAATTTTATGGGATTCAATTGATAAAAATCATTAAACCACAGAAAAATAAGATTTGATTGAAAATTTGTTGTCTTTTTGTCACATATTTCTATATTTATTTGATGTAAATGTATCATTCATTTATGTATATCTTTTGTAAATATGTTATATGAAACCAACACAAAGTTATAAAGAATAAACTGTCAATTATGTGGATGCTTTGGAAATTTGGCTATTTAACAAATTTTCTTATTTTTGAAATGTTGAGTAGTTGTTTATTTTTATCGCCTATGGCCTCATTTGATAGATTACTTTTTTCTCCTTAATCGAATATTAGCTATGACATAGGTATTTTTAAAAATAAGTGAGTTAGAATCATTTTTAGGTTTCAGTTTTCGAATTCGTTTTTTTAACGGAAATAGTGTGATTACAAACTCGGATGAAGTTGAGTCCATTTTCTAAAAAAAAAAATCACTAGAAACATTTAAAAAAAATTACAAAGTAAGTCTTGACTGATTAACCTAGTAGATTAAGCCAATTTTCCTATATCATTCACAACCCCAACCCGTAATTCCATCCAACACCCTATACAACAATCTTGTAAAAAATTTGTATCAGTTTATACCAGAACTTAGTGGTTTCTGATAAAACAATAAACAAATAATAATTCCAGAAAAGCTATTTTCTTGCAATACACGAAAAACAAACTCCAGTGGTTAGTTGGGTTCAGCAATTGGATGGGTGACCGTTACCATTCGCCATTAGTATACAATTAATAATACTTTAGGGTGACAAGGCAATCCTTTAAAGTAACAAGCTTATTTACAAACACAAATACACAAATAACACCGCCGAAAATCCGGGTGGTTGATAGATAAACAGTACTAATACTAATAGTTGATAATTAAAATAATTGTTAAAGTACTACGAAACACACCCGAAAAAGTATAAATTCAAGAATTTTTTTTTAGGAAATAATTTTAGGAAAATGATATTAAATTAAATGTAGAACATAATTTTTTTTTGCCTTTAGTAGATAAAAAAAATAGTCGACAAGTTTAATTGGGAGCAATCATAGTACTTTCAATTAATAACTGAAAAAGTAAAAATAATTGAAAATAAAATTACAAGAAAATTGTCAAGGAAATCAACACAAAAAATAGTTGAATATTAACAAAACCAAAACAACTAAAACAGTCATCAATGAGAAACAAATAAAAAACAGTTCAACAATACTAAAACAGAATTAGCTTGAGCAAAACATACATAAAAATAAATAAAGTTTACTAAAAAAAAAAACAGTTGCTATTGAAGAAACTAAAATATAAACGCCATGTTTTTTTAGAGTTTCAATATTTTTAGTAAATTTTCAATTTCTTTTAAGTTTAAAATACAATTTATTTATTTATTTAGACCCAACAGACTGCAAGTCCTTTTACAGGGCCAGTACATAAGAAAAATTAAGAGAATATCAAAAAATATCAAGACCTAGCTATAAAACATACCATGAGCAATAATAATAATAATAATAACAAAACAAATTTATTTTAAAACAAGTAATAATTCTTTACTGAAACATTCAAACGAGGATTGAAATAAATCAGCTGCATTCTGATACTCATTGTATAACCGTTATAAGCGATAAACGGGAGAATTTAAACAATAATTATTATTTGGAATGGGGTAAGTAAAAGTTCTGCTGTTTCGTGATGTCAATCTGGGGACTTTAAAGTTAAACTGGTTTAAAATCTATCTGTTATCTATAGAGTAATGAACAAGCTTATAAAGATGACAGAGAGAAATGTATATATGTCTGTCTTGTACAGATAGAATGTTAAATTCAATTAACAAATCACTATAAGATATATATATATATATATATATATATATATATATATATATATATAGTATCGAAGGAATCGTTTCTGAATACTTTCAAGCAAACTTATATATTTGGCATACATATGAGACCATACAACTGAACAATAAGTTATATATATATATATATATATATATATATATATATATTTTCAAATAAACACTATGTACCAATAAGTTAATTTACTTAAAATGTATGTTTTGGTACATGTCGTTCAAATAAGAAATGCATGTGTCGATAGAGCACATTGTAGACATAGGGTGGTGATTATCTTCTCTGACCAAAGAAAACAGACATCTTTCAACATTTAAGATTTCTGACCAAATAATAAGATCCAATATTCTTCCATTCGAATTTAATATGTTATTATATTGTATTAAATTGTTAATAACTAAATATGTTTTTAATGCATCTAAACATTTGGATTGCATGTTGATTCTATAATGTTTTTAACGGAATTTTAATGTTTCCTAATAAAATAAAATGAATATTTTGAGAACATTTTTAAATTGCATTCATAGAAAGTTTTTAACTATATATTTAATTAACAAATTGTCAATTGTTTTTCTTTGAAAAATTAATTATTATAAAATCACTGCTAACAAAGGGGTCGAATAAGGTTCTAAAATTTGCGGTTATCAATTGCAAAAAATGTACTTGTAAATTGTATATAAAAATGTCGAAAATAGTGAAAATTAAAAATATATATATATATATTCAAAACAGTGAATAACCATCAATAAAATGTTAACAGTTTAAACTGTTTTGATTAAAAATTATTAAAAGGTGAAGTTAAGTTGAGTATTATATTTAGCCAACTAAAAGAGAAAATAATTTCAGAAATGCTAAAAACTCATTTCATAAAATTTTAAATGGCAAAAATATGAAAGAACCGTAAGCAAATATTACTATCAAATAAAATATATAATAAAATTATAATAGTATATATAATATATAAAACCTTTTAAAATAAAGCAAAACTGTCAACAATAAAAAAATATTAGAAAATCATTTTAAGAAGTGGAAAACAAATAAAATGGGTAATATGTAATTTGTTATGTTTTGTTTTTTTTATTAATTAAACAGATAGGAGCATTTGTTATTAATAACATTTCATATTTAAAATAGTATTAAAAATTAGATTATAAGAAGCAATTTAGAGTCAATAAAATGGCAAAGAAAAACGATTGATAAAATATGAAATAAAACAATTAGCACATTCAAAAATTAATATGTCTGACCAAATAGCTGGAAAGGTACTATGATAGCCAGCTGTTTACCCAGAAAGATTAAGTTTAAAATTTAAATGTAATTTTTTTTTAAGAATGCAATTTTGACTAAAAGCAAACTTTGTTGAAAAGCAGTTGGATTTTATATTAAAAAAATAATTTTCTTATGCAAAATATATATACATATTTATGTTAATACATTATAAATCCTTAACATATTTTGGGAAATGTAGTTTTGAAATTATGAATATTCTAAAACAACATAATATTAATGTTGCATTTAGATCTAGTTTAAAAATTAGAAATATATTATTTTCAATCCGAAAATCAGGCGGGTTAAAATGTATAAATCGGGGATTTATAAGTTAAGTTGTGACAATGTGATCGCAATTTTAAGTTAGATTTAAAGAACATTTACGCTATTTTCAGCTAAGGCTAACTGATAAATCAACATTTTATAAACACCTTATCCACGAGTCATATTTTTTTGGTGAAGATTTACTCTCGGTAATGCACTTCGCTGAAAAGCGACAAAAAATGGATCTGTTGGAATTACTAGAAATTCACAGCCCATGCTAATCCAGAACTTCCCCAAATTAACGACCAGATTAACCTTATGTACACTCTTCTATTCTCAGCTATTCGTTAATATTACATGGCTACATACTGTATTTTTAAAATCACTTATGTTTAAATTCAATTTTTGTTCACAATTTTTCATGTTATAGTCACATTTAAACAATCTAAAATACACTTTATTCATTAATTAGTTTATTCAACAGAAATAATTTCATTCAAATTAGTGTTGCTTTGATAGTTGTACTATTCGTAACACGCAAATTAATTTTGTTTTATTCAATGTCTGTCGAGGTTTTAGCCAGAGAAGTAGTTGTTTCAAAATTAATTTGTTTTGTGGTCTTAGTAAGACTCATTGTTGTAGATTCACGAAATGTTTTCGTATTTTTAAATTATCACTTATGTTTTTTGATAATGATCAGTGCTTTGCCTAAACTATAGTCAACGTAAAACGAAAATTAAATTCATTTATACAAATAAGTTATAAAGTTTTTTAATTGTAAACTAAATTACTAACAAGTTAATATTAAAATCAAAAGGTAGATATAAGTTGAAAAATAGTTTATAGATACTGGCTTAAACAAGCTAAAATTACGTTAAAACAATAAAAATCGGTGTATAAATGTATTTAAGGAAAGTAAGTGTTAACTAGTAAAATTGCGAAAGTTATTGTAAAACGACATATATTGAAGATACACTTTGGGTGTACTAAGTTGGCGGTGCCCAAATAAAGATTATTGTATATTAAAGTACAAATACAATAATTTAAAAAGATTTTATTATATGATGAACAAATTTCTTGTGGTGAAATAGGTTTTTGATTAAACATTTGTTATCGATTTACTTGTTTTTATACAGTGAATTTGTTTTATAATATTACCTAATTTTCTAATCGAAAATATATTATAAACATCTAAATTAAAAACATTTGAATAACCTGTGTCTAAATTCACAACATAAATATATATCCTTGAATGAGCAACAGTTATTATACAATAAACATTAAACTAATTAATTAATTACTTTCAATGCATATTTCCATTTAAAAAATTGTTACAAAAATGTTTCAACTGACGTGCTCAAAGGCAAAAAATATATGATGATCAAATAATGTTTAATCTAGTGTACCTATATATGTCACTAAACGCTAAGATGTTTGAAATAAATTTGAAACTATTTTTTTTTAGCAAATTTTTAATTTGGTGTTTAGTAATATACTGTTAAAAAATTAAAGTCAATTGGTTTAGAATGTTTTCAACTGGGGTTTAGTAACATTTTTAATTATTTTTATTGGTACAATTTGTTTAATATGCATTTTTTTTTAATTTTAAGTGTATTGTATTTTCTATTGTTTTTTCTTCTTCAATTTTTGTTAAACTGTTTCTTCTAAACAACTTATTTACTGTTAAATAATTTTTCAACTATTGGTTTTGGTTAATTTTAATATTTTTTTTAAACAATGCGTTTTTCTTAAGAAAATTTCAATTCGATTTCAATTGTTTTAGCCAAAAATATTATTTAGAAATTTTCTAACACCTTTTTATGGGATATATTTTATAAGTAAATTTTAAACTTTTGAATTTTAAAACAATTTTTAGTATATACTAAAATTTTGCCGAATGACGAAAATGCTCTGTAGATAGAGAATTTCATCACATGAAGCAGAAAAAGGGTTTCAGTGGAAACACATAGTAAACTCCACCTGTAAGTCCTGTTAGCGAAATCTTTGTAATATTTTTATGTATATTTCTCATACCCAATATTAGCACGACATTATAAAGTAAAAATAAATAAATAAATTACTTTTTGTAACTATTAGATATAAAAAGATGATTGAAATATATAAAAAATAGTTTCAAATATTAAAAACAAGTTTAAAATTCGCTAAAATTATAGAGAGTAAAAACCATTTTTGAGGGAAACAGTTGAAACACAATTGAAACTTTGCTAATAAAACGCATTCTTTAAAATCTATTGAATTTAACCATTATTATAAATAAATTGTTTTATTTTTATTTTCTGCTTTTATTTGGGACTTGCTTATTTGTAACATTCTAACTTTAAAACAAAATTTAAACTTTTTGGTTTTGTATACTTTTCAATTGATTTAGGCAAAATTACAAATTACAGTTGGTTTCTTTGTTTACCATGAATGTGGATTAGGGATTGGGAATTAGTTGAAGTAACTTTTAATAATAGAAACCCAAGTTTGTGTAATTTGAAGAATTTGTTGAAATAATACAAGTTTTTTGACAGATATGAGAAGTTTAAAATTATGACAGTTTATCAGGGAATATAATAAGTAATATTAAGGGGTACAGTATACAGACTGGTGTGGCATTTATCAAAATAAATTTGAGAGTAGTATTATAATAGGAGACGTTAGGGAAACTTTTGTTGAAAATTGATACCGGGCGTTTCTAAATGAATATCGGGCTTTTAACGCTTTGTAATATTTATTACCTAAAACCTAAAATCATAATTAATACATAATATGAAATAGCAAATTAGAAGATTAATTAAAACACTTGGCTTTTTTCACTACTTTAAAATACTGAAACAAAAAAGTGTTTTATTTTAATTAATCTTGATTAATATAAAAATGTTCCACCGCTGCTTAAGTGAGAGATTTGCAAATTACTGCAAAGCGATAAAACCCCGATATTCATTTAGAAACACCCGCTATATTGGGACAAGGGCTGACGTATTTTAACTCGATGCCAGAGTCGAATACTTAAAGCCAAGAAATACTACAGCAGATTTTGGTTCTCGAGGACCAATTATAAAAAAATGAAAGAAGAATCCAAAGCAGAATATAATTTATTATTGCACATAATTTTATTGTTTAATTTTTTTACCAAAAATTCATTCATAAATAATAAATGCTTTAATTAATTTCAAACACACAATAAATACATATTTGTACAAACAAATAACCAAATAAAATAATATGCTAAGTTTACAGAAAAATATTTATTAAAGGTAGTAATTATATTAAGGGTAAAATATTTTCGTTTAAGGTTTCTGAAGAAAATCAATTTGATATGAAATTAGCAGTCTGTAGGATCAAAAGAACTCAATGTTTTCCAAGGAGGAACAAAAGAGTCTCTAATCTAATAATAATTTTGGTACACCTATAAAATTTCTATTATGGTCGAAAATACGTAGAGGAATAATTACACTTAAATATTTTTAAGATGTTAAAATTGAATTAGTATTCATCTGCAGGTTCCGTTGTGCCCGGTAGAGATATTTTATTTTGTAATTCCTTTGATAATGATCGTCGCTAATCGAAACATATGTCAAGAAAATACATACCACAATATGAAACATAACAAATGTTAACAATCTAAAACTACCTAATGTTATTTTTTTCCTTTCATTGGAATTTTGAAATAGTTCATAGTTTTATTTATAGAATCGTTTAGGAGTGGAGGGATAAAAGTAAAGCAAATTTTATAGTGTTATGTTCAAGGTCCTATTAATAATAAAGTAGCCGTCATTTAAAAATCTAATTTTCTAATTATGAATGGAACAATAATAAATGGATTTTTCAATCGATTATAAAAATGTAATTAAGGCGAAATAAAATTAATGGTAGTGCAAATACAATTAATTATTTGTCATCAAAATTTTATTTTTATTTAATCAATATTATCTAGTTTTTGATAACGTAAAAAAACCTGCATATCAAAGACGCAACATGCATGATTTGCGAACTGATTAATTAATGCCTAATCAACGAAATCATAGGATACATTGAAATTATTTACTACCTCATATTTGTGCATACACAATAATATTTACCTAAAATTTACAGAAATCAATTATTATTTAATAGAATTATCAGACCGATAAATTTATTTTAAAGCGGTGCAATTAATTACTCGTCGCGCTTCATAAATGGAAACAAGTCCGTAGCCCCATCTCCTATTATTATTATTAAGTGAGGAAATACCAAATGACAGATGACGGGGACAATGCGAAATTTCGGACTTTCCGGCCTTAACACCTCTTTGGTTCCCCACGTGTTTCATTGTTAAGTGGCTTAGCGAGTTAAAGACATGCCAAGATTCCAAACATTCCCACGGGCCGAGGACTGAGTTTCCTCAAAAGTATTAAAGGATTAGGAAGTTACGGGATTTGGCGGGACGGAATCAGTAAGTCACTTTTTCGAAAAATATTTAATCCACCCGGCACGCTTACCACCACGTAATTGATTTATCTATTGGTGATTTCAAAAACTTTAAGATGCGGATGAGTGCATATACATTGTTATTAAATCTCAACTTTAATGCAGTAAAATAAAATTTAATAAAACACATTAAACTGATTGTATTTATAATGGTTAAGCAAAGCAGCAAGTTTTATTTTATTTCGACTTAAATTATGTAAAGTATGTACACACTATTTATATTTACGATGTTTATTGCAATAATAATATTTATTATTATTTATTTCTCAACAGATTGTACATCCAATAAAAGAGAAATGTAAATAAAGTTAATTTAGTAGATCATATACTTGTTTCTTATTAATCACTTGGTGAAACATTATGTTAATATATAGGTAATTTAGTAGGTCTAATAAATAGAAATAATAATTAATAACATAATAAAACAAATTTAAATAAGTTGTACGCAACCTTATACATAATGTAAATCGATTAATTGCTATTTAGTTCAACTAAATACTAACTTGTTAATTACTGAATTAGTGTTAATTATGTCAATATCTGAAAATTGGTTCTAGAGTCGAATCATCCGAGCTAAAGGAGAATAATAAAAAATATTTATTTTAGCATTCGAATAAACACAGCTGGTGCATCTTGAATTCAATCTTGGAACGTAAAAATTTATCAGTGAAAGTCAATTGCTATCATCTTCTATTGTTATGTAAACGTATGTGGAGTCTTGTAATAAAAACTAACATATTATAAATGGAATCACACATTTCGTTTATATTTGCTTGACAAGTAAATCTGCTAACAAACAAAATGTCTAGATCTTTGATAACATTACAATTATCAAAATTAATGAATGCCGATAAAATCGTTGTACTTAATTGAATTGTTTTTTATTTCTAATGAATCTAGTAAAATTACACTTGTTTAAATTTAAATCTAAATCATTATTTATACACTATTCTTCAATTATACCTAGTTTTGCATTAAACCTATATAGTCTTCATATGAATTAATCTCGCGATACAATTTTATATCATCTGAATTAAGTAAAATATTAGAAGTTATATTACAAACGATTATAAAACAGATGAAAATTAAAGGTTCAAGATTATGTCTTTCTGGTACACCGTTGGTAGCGATAAATTTTGGAGATTTGAAGCCATTACATTTAAAATAGTGTACCTGTTCAAAACATTAATTTGATTAGCGATATAAATTTGGTATAAAAATCAAGAGCGAACATCAAGAGTAAGCTCCTTTGAACTGAAGAAATGTTATAAATCTGTTATTACATAAAATGTATCCAAAACATTTATGACGTTGTAACCTATCTGGAGGATGTATTTATGCTTAAAGAGCATTAAATATAAAATTTAGACTATTTTTGTATGTATAACCAGGTCCAAAAGTCTATTCTTTGAATTAAATATATTATTTACTTGGAGCAATTTATTGCAAGTAATTAATTAGGGAATCAGTCTAAGGTGTCGAATTTGAGCCAAGCATAATACAGTGTGATTAAAAATAAAGTCACCAATTAAAGTAGACGTTCCAAAATCAAAGTGCTGTTAAATTAAATCAAATATATATTCATAAGTTTGTAAGTTGGAATTCGGTGGTAATAAACGCAGTAACTATTGAGAACAATTGAATTAATGTGAAATTTTACGTCAATAATTGCTTACTGAAGATCCAATTCAATCAATTCGTTGTGGTAAATATTTAATTTAATAACTACAGGAAAACATCTTCCTCTTTTTTCCCAACTCCGTTGACTCGAAAAACAGAAAAGTTAATAGGAAACAGTTCAGTATCAAAAATACCATCATTTAGACAATTTTACGTTTTTGTAGCTAAACCTCAAACGTTTTGGAAAAAATTTGAGGAGAATTTTATAAGTTATTGGATGTATTTCAGCTTTAACCATTTTTGGGCGATCATTTAATTCCACCTACAATAATTATAAATGGTTCCTCTTGTATGACGTAAGTAAGTAAGTCTCTTTTAAATTTTATGTTAATTTTTTCTACACGAAATAATTATTTCTGGACAGGAAAATTATCAAGAGGTTGGAAGCTGACAGCAATTTCTTCCAGAACGTGTTTTGTCCTATTATTGCTTTCAAATTCAACTGCTATTCTTATCGGTGACTTCTACGATGACTTCACTTGCAGCGGAATCAGAGATTGCTAATATTGTTTGATCATCGACTCCTTGATTGGAAAGTTGTGATAATTGAATTTCCATTATGTAAACTTCGTCATATAGTTTCTGTACCTTTTCTTAAAGTGAAGAAAATTTTCTCTCAAGAGTTATTACAATTGTTTGAATTTCAGTCTTAAAAGGTTCAAAATGTTTTTGAAGAAGCTTGTCAAACATTTTTTTCCATTTGTGCAATTTGTTTCTAATTAACTACATCCAATACGAGTTCGTCACCCATAGAAAATCGTGAAGAAGATCTTCCTAAAAAGTGGATACAAAACGAAATTAAGGACCAAATAAAATCCTCCAAATGTGGACGAGAATCGCTGACTTTCCAACATCATGGAGCCAATGGGGTTTGAGTGGAAGAACATAATTTATTATGAACTCCGCCCGTGCTTCTTTCGAACAAAATTTTATGTATGTTTTTGTAATTATTTTATATGTTTATGTTTTAAGAAAACCAAAGATGTAAATAACTAACTAAATAACTATGTTTTCATTAAAAAAAGATATGATTATAATGGACTTAGAGTTGGTGCTCTGTCATCCCACGAGGACCGAAACGTATATAAGAGGTGACAAATCATAGTGAATTTTTCAATTTAGTGTAAGTACGGATTACCACGTAGTAACGGTCGCAACCATTCTCTTTACTTTTATTTTGAATTTATTTAATGAAAGCTACCTTTTAGAATAAACAATTTTAGTTAATGTGATGATCATTATAATACCTAAATTATTAGTAAATATAAATATACATATATTAAAAAAATCTATTATCAATTGATTTATCTAAAATTATATTATTATTTTTAATAACTTCCTTACCCGGAAATAATTTTGAAACGCTTATTATGAAATCATTTACGCTGCTCTGTTAGATTAAATATTCACAAATTTTATTCACCTCACTATATAAATTGAAAATATGTGATTTGTTCATATTATTTGTTGTAAAATCATATCGTTTCATTAGGATTTTAATGGTTAATTAGATCTAATTAACAAAATTTAATTTACATCATGTTATTAACATTAAATATACACATTAATATATAACGAATTAATTCAACAATGTAACTATCGGTGTAGTTCTAGATTAGCAACAATGATCTATATCAATTAGTGGTGTGAGGTTATGTGCGTTAGGGAAGCGGGCTTTTGTCGGCGGCCGATGGGATTAGGAGGGATTTATACCTTAAGTGACATGTTATTACAGTTTGCGGAAGACGTCGGTGTCTGGGCTAAATGGGGAGTAGTTCATCATTGTGTCAACGTTATTTATAACATAACCGCTTCTTGTACGTCCTTTAGAATACCGTACGTGTCGTCGATAATCAATTAAGACGGGCATAATCACGCTTTAACCTTTCTTTGGAACGCTTTCAACAATGAATAAAATACAGCTATATGAATTGAAAAATGTTTATAAATTCTTTTAAAAAAATGATTTAGTTTATTTGTATTAAGTGTAAATATTGTAAACTCTAATAGATGACATTTTTTCACATCAGTAATTTTATTATTAGTACTAAAAATAAAAATTAAACATAAATTAAATTTAAATTAAAAAAAAAATTATGATTGTAAGTTAACAAGAAAATTTTAAATCTTGATGATCTGCATATGCAACTTGAACCTTGGTGTACACCATAAGTAAAAATAAATTTATTAGACTTGTAATCATTTCAACATTAACGTAATGTATTCAACAGCAAAACTGTGATTTTAAAAATTTTACAGTAAGATAACTAATCCCTAAAGATGAATGTTTTTTTGACATAATGGAATGATTAATAGAATCAATTGCACTTGAGAAAATCGTATAGATTTTATTTAATTATATTAGGTTTTCTATATATATATATATATATATATATATATATATATATATATATATATATATATATATAACCTTTATTGGTACAATATTACAAGCTCTAAACTTATACAATACTATAAATTAAAACAATGAAATAATAGTAAAACTAAAAAGAAATGCGACCAGTAACAGATAAAACAATTAATCATTCTTAAGCACTTTCGTTTAGCTTCTTCTAGCTACACCTCACTGCCCTCATTCTCATCAAGTCTCTACATTCTTCAATTCCCTTTCCACTCTCACACAACACCACATTTACACTCTTAGTCTTAAAACACGTTGCAACCTTTCGATCTTTACCTCTGCACTTATATCCCATACTTCTGCTCCATTTGGTAGCATTATTAGATTACTTCCTAACACATCTTCCCACGTTCTTCTCAACCGATCCATCGCCACTCTCGCTTTCATACAAACATACTCAATATGCCTAGCTTTACTACTTGTTTCCGAGATTATTAAGCCTAGGTATTTGAACTCTTTCACTCTTTTCACATGCTCACCCTTCCATAACAATTCTTCTACTTTCATCATTCATTTCGTTTTCTTCACATTCAAAACTAGTTTTCTCCTGTGTCAAAGTACCTTTCAAGCCTGTTACTCATTTCTTGCAGCTCACTGAACTATTTAGCCAACACTACCACGTCATCTGCGTAGGCTAAGCTCCAAATTTTGGATGTTCCTATTATGATACGACTCCCTCTGACTGTCCTAATTCTAACACTCTCTCCATATCTGCCACATATAGATTGAATAATAAGGGACTGAGGGGGCAGCCGTGCCTTCTCCCTTCCATATTTTGTTTATAATTTGTTTTTTGTTGTCCTTCATTGCCACAACACTGCCACGCCTCCACTTTAATCCCGTCCGGACCGTCTGCTTTACCTTTCTTTATGCACAGTAATGCCCTCTCCAGCTCCCACATGGAAAACATTTCCTCTTCGCAGCTTGTACTTCTTGCGCTCATACCGCCTCTTCACCACTTGTGGAACCCAGAAGCCCTTCGAAATACTCTTTACACTTGGCCATCTCAATCCCCTCACCTGTTTTTTCGTGTGTGTAGACCTTTGTTTTATATATTCCCAGAGCTCCTTTTCCCTTTGTTGTTTCTTCATTTTACTCATCTCTTCTTTTGTCCACAACTCCTTCTTAACCTTGCACACCCTTTGGTACTCAGTTTCTGCTTTTTTCTAATCTTATTCTTTGACCCTCTTTCCATTCTCCATTCACGTACTGCCCCCCTCACGTTACTCTTTATTCTCCCACACTCTTCGTGGAACCAATTGGCCGCCGCATATTTAGTTAGAAAGGGTTCCGTTTCTTCGAAATGGCGCTTGTGACTACTTTTATCAGTTGGCCTATTGTTTCCACCCCCTTGAAATTGACTGTGGATATCTTCCGTTTGTAAGACTCTAGTACCCTTTTTGACCAGCACCATCCTGTCTTTCCTAATCTGCCCTTTAGTTCGCTGTCATAGTACGCCCCCACCTTTACTGTTACCGGCATATGATCAGATCCCATTCTGTTTTCGTCACTTACTAGTATGTAGTCGATGACTGAGCTGCCCCTTGGTCCCATATAAGTAAACTTGCCGTCCCAATCCCCATCCGCACAACCATTTAACAAATACAGCCCTTGTTCTTTTGCCCAATCCATAAACGATATTCCCTTTTTGTTTATAATTTTGTCCTTGGAAGATCTAGCCCTTCTATACCCACCATTTTCTCCTACGCCGTTAATATCCAATTTACCAGTTCTCACGTTCAAATCTCCCCCTACAATCAAATATCTGAGATATTCCATATCGGCCAACTCTTTACTAATTGCTGCCATGGTTTCTGCCTCTCTTTTCTGTGAGTATATTGTAACAGATTTCCACCGTTGTCTCCCTTTACAGAATGTTCTCCACATAACCCCTTCTACTTCTCCCCTCGTAATATCTTCTTCCGCTTCTTCAAGATTTTCCCTTATTCGCGTTATTATCCCACCTTTTGCTCTGCCCGTCGTGCTCACCCTTGTAGTCCCTACACACTTTCACCTGAATCCATTTGGTAATCTATCTTTAATCTGCTCCCATTCTGTCTTTTCTACCCAAGTTTCCACCCAAAGTTTTAATTCATCAAATCCTCCCGCCTCATCCAATTTCTTTTTAATACCCGCAATATTCCAGAAAGGTGCATTGACTCCACAATCCCCATTTTCCCCGTCTGGCCTCTTGTTAAGTGTGATGTTTAAGACATTTCCTTTTTTCTTCGCCGTATTCGTTGCCGTAATATTTTTGCCCATTTTCTCTTCTAGTTTTTTATCATAAAAGTGTTCTCAATTGCTTCCCAATCGTATACTTTTTTATTAATTATAATTTTCTTATAGCCTACTTTTACGATGTTTCCTTATTCCCTTTCATTTTTTGCTATTTGGCGTATGTACTTCTGCATTTCTCGTTCTTGCTTGGTCATGTCATCATCAATATATATATATAATTGTTCCTGCTAATCTTTTCTTATTTTCTAAAATTTTCTTTTTATCTTTCCATAATAGCAATTTCACCACTATTATACCGTTATTTATTTCATATGCGCCTTCTAAATTACATTGAATATTTAGCTCTTTTTCGAGGAAACTTTTTTTCTATAGATTAACTTATAACAGCACTTTGGTTAAGCCAGTTATGCCTTACTGCATTCCAAAATTATTGTACCCATAAATTGCACATTAACTAATGTAACAACAAAACAGAGATTCCAACAATCTGTTCTAAAAATATGGTCGTCGAAAAAATCATGGAAATCATCGAGTCGAGTGGCATGTGAGCACTTATTTTATTGCCCAAGAATTGAAGATTAGCCAAAAAACATATGAAACCATTTACATGAGGCTGGTCTTGAAGCTCGATGTATAGATGCCACATGAATTAACACATATTATAGTGCTTGGGATTATTTGGTGAAAGGTAACGAAATCTATCTATTTTTGAAGCGGATGATGACTAGTGATGAAAGTCAAAAACCATTATGAGCTACTCCCATCGATACAAACACTTAATTTGGACTTCTCATGTTAACTATTGACCAGATTGAAGCAGTTGATCGACCAATAGTGGCCTGAATTAGTTAATAAGAAGGGTGTTGTGTTGGATCCAGACAATTCAAGGCCTCAAACATAATTAAGGCTGTTCAGAGAGCATACATGGGGGATTTTATCGTACCGTATAGTCCAGACCTGGTACCAAATGATCATCACTTATTAAATCATTTGCAAAATATTCTTCATGATACAAAACTGGTTTTAAGGTTACAGAGCACTGGGTACAGGTTTTTCCTAAAATCAAATAAAAGTCTGAAATTATATTTGGTGGTGACTTTAACATAGACATACAAACAAAAAGTCTCAGAAAATAAAACTACAAATTTCGTTAACTGCATTAAAAACTTAATTACTAATACAAACTATATTGATGCACGTGTGATTGATACTGATATCTCTGACTATACAGGGCAATTACTGGCTGCATGTTGGAGAAAAATATGAATATAATCAGAAATAGACAAATAAACGTAGCTAACTTGAACAAACTAAATAAAATACCGGATTGATGAGGCTGATACTTGGCGAAATTCCATTATGCAGTTATTAAATAAAAACACGACTGTTTAGAGTTTTGCTTATTCATTATCCATCTGCCTGATAAAACCACAGTATGGTAAAATAATTGCAGCAGCTTGTATCTACAAAATAAAGCAAAACCCTAAATAGTCGTGTTTTTATTTAATATATAAATTAAATACTTTTTCATTTAATATTTAATTCGTTAACTTGGGATAGAACTCATGGGATAACGGATGCAGAAACATATTTTAATGAAGTTTACACAAAACATTTATATGCATTTAATGAATGCTGACCATTTAGGACAGCAATACAAAACAATTAAACCTAGTATTCAAACCATTTAAAGTAAAACAACTAATATTTCTACTACGAATTACATAAACTTAGCGTATTAGGCCTTTTATTCTTCCTCTTGTTCGTTAACGACAACCACTTAATATCAATGCGCACATTACAAAGTTTGCGGACCCTAAAAAACTTTAATATAGCAACGAACAACATGCTTCTAGAACAGTACACTTGGCTGACCATCAACAACTTAACAGCGAACGCATCTAAAACTCACATCGTCCACTACAGAGCACCACTGGAACTAACAAACTTCCATATGAAATGTAAACGTATACAGGAATGCAGCCAAGTAAAATTCCTCGGAATCACCACATACAAAATGACTTAAGGTAGTACATATATGTTCAAAAATAGCCAAATACTCTTACTTAATCTATGTAACGCGGGAGGACATATATGCAGAAGCAGGAAGAATTTTTTACATATCATATTGCCAGCCACAAATGTCATATGGCATAGTTTTCTGGGGATGCACAACTTCTAATAATTTCCAAAAATTATTTGTAGTCCAAAAAAGATTCATAAGAGCCATTGGAAATGTTAATTTTAATACCAGTTGCCGAAATCTATTCAAATCTATTCAATAATATACAAATAATGCCTTTGACCAGTCTATACATACGAGACAATCAAATTTGTTAAAAACAACCTAACACTCTTTGAAGGTAACCAAGTGCAGCATGATCACAATAAACATTCAGGGACTGTAAGATTCCCGAAACATAGTCACAGTTTTTATCACAAATCTTGTGTAGTACAATCTGTAAAACGGTAGAGAAACAATTTATTTAAAAAAACTAAACAGCTCCTTCTACACCACAGTATCTATACTATCGATGAATATATCAAATTATATAATTCAATATAAAGATTCAATTTCTTAGTCTTAGTTTGTACCATTTCTTTAATTAATGTTTGTTTATTTTTATTTAATTGTAAGGAATTTTAAAGAATTTAGATTGTAAGTATTAAAGTTTGTATTCAAATATCTTTTATACTAAATTAACAAGCCTGATTTGGTTGTTAGTATGTACTAAATTCAAAAAACTGTTTGCATTTGACTCATCCACTGGAAATAAACATATTATTATTATTATTATTAAGAAAGGCTTGTGAAAATGGCCTGGTCAAATATTTTACCAATAGAGACAAATACTTCTGCAACCGCAGAATTATGAACTTGTCTTAAAATTTGACAATGGTTATTGAACAAAACGGGGTATGTTAATTTCATCGTCAAAATAAGGCAAAAAAACGCTCAGAACTATTTACTTCAAATAGTATGTTGTGTGACAATTGAAAGATTAATAATTGATGATCAACTCACTATAAAACCATGTTAAAGTATGTTCTTAACTGTTAATATGAGTATTTCCGATAAAAAAAATCAAAGTTTGTAAAATTATGATAGTTACCAATTTAAGATTTTAAACAAAAGTATATGATCTGATTTATTGAAACTATTTAATTAAAAACAACTAAGTTAAAACTTTCGGTTAAAGAACGATAACATTACAAAAATGTTACCTTGTGCTGAATATGATTTCAGACATGTAACGACAGCTAACAGTTATGCCTGGCGGTGCTTTAGTACGAAGAGTAGTTGTTTTAACTGGTAACTGGTAGTTTTTACATTATTTATAGTGTAAAACATTAGTGCAGAATGCTCATTTTTCTTATTTATAATTTTATCATTAATGCTTTACTAGAAATTTAATATCATTAATCATTTTAAGAGTAAGTATTGAAATTAATTTCAATACTTACTCTTAAAATGATTAAAAACATTACAGTACACATTTGGTTTTACCCCAGATAAATTAAAAACTTAATTTTGACTCTTTCCATGTAATCATTAAGTTAAAACTGTTTACTATAATAGACACCAATATATCCTACAACAGAAATATACGTACGATGTTTAGTTAAGTGAGGATTTTGAAATTGTGGGCAATAAACATTTTAGTATCCCGTTTCGGGATTTATGTGAGCGTGCGTAAAGTTTAATTGAGCTGTCTAATGAGTTGATTAGATCGGACGTTCTAAGTATGAAATATATTAAGAGAGAACATGTGACACGGTTCGAAATTTGTCTCGGGAATTACACGTGTGATCCATCATGCCCGTCAGCGGGCAGGCAGGGAACTGCAGCGGGTATAAAAGAAGATCCCGAAGTATTTATGGCGACACGTGTACTCATTTAGAGACTACAAATCAACCAGACCCTAATCTCTGTTTACCTTTCTTATTAGCCGCAAATTATAACGCCCGCGCGGCCCGAGATTAAAAAACTCGCGTCTTTATTAATTTATTTTTTATTTCGTACTTTGTTATTCTAACGTTTTATTTATAATTAATAAATTCTTTAAATAGACATCGTCTAATTATTATTATAAGAATCTATAATTATATATTCAACATGAACTTAAAAAAATAAAGTATATCGGATATCCTCATATCGACTATACATGGCTCTACATGCTTTAAATATAAAAACAATAATATGTGGCGTTTTGACAAATAAGAAATGTTTTGTCAAATACTCTACGATTATTTCGCTTATATTCCCTAACAAACAATTTTTGGGATGGAAATTTAGAAAGTAAGATTTTAAAATTGTGATAAATGTTTTGTACGAAAGGTATCAAGAATTTATACATCGCAAATTATGTAGAATTCGAGAGAATACTTCAATCAGTTGGTCTTTTCTAAACATATACATATATTGATAATAAAAATGTATTAAAGTCCTTAACCTTGTAGAAATTTAAATAATAATAAGAAAAACACGAAAACATTTCGTGAATCTACAACAATGAGTCTTACTAAGACTACAAAACAAATTACTTGTTGAAAAAACTACTTCTCTGGCTAAGAACTCGACAGACATTGAATAAAACAAAATTAATTTGCCTGTTACAAATAGTACAACTATCACAGCAACACTAATTTGAATCCTTAATCCCGAACGTAATTATTTCTTTAGAATTCACTAAACCATATCAGGTATCTAGTCTGGAACTTCTTTTTTCTCGAAGTAGAAGTAAAAGATGTAAACGTATAAGTTTACAAAAACTTCTAATGCTCTTTAAAGAGAAGAATCAACGTTAAATTATAATATCTTTTGTAGACAAAATGATGAAAAGTGTCAGAGACTTGATAAAGCCTTTAGAAAGAGAGACGGGATGATTCCAGTTTTTCTTAACAGAAGAAAGAACGAAAGGTTATTAAATAGAGAAGAACTATTTTCTAGATAACACGAAAAAAGGTGGCGAAGGACTAAAACAGACACTAGAAAAATGTTGGAATAATTAGGGCTTCGAAACATAAAAAAAGGAGAGGTTATTAAGTAAGATATCCATCTTAGACAACATGAAAAAAATGTGGCGAAGAGCTAAAAAATAAAAATAATTAGGTCACCTAAAACAGAAGAAATAACGAAAAGTTAGTAAAAAAGAAACATTTCATTCTTAAACAAGACGAAGAAGAGTGTGAGTGAGATAAAAAATGGGATTATTAGGGCTTTCTAAAACAGGAAAGAACGAATGATTATTACATAATAAAGTTTTTTATTACCAGAATTTCTAAAAGAGATGGAAGAAAGAAAAGTTTGTTGCTTAATGAAGAATTATTTTCTAAGTACCAGAAAGAAAGAAATAGAAGAGCATATGAAGCCTCTAGTAAAATCTGGGATAATAAGAGCTTTCTAAAACATATTATAGAAGCCATAGTAAAGGTGCTCAAGAGTTAATACAGCTTTTAGAAAAAAAAATAGGATGATTACGATTTTCCAAATTAGATGAAAGAAGAAAATATTAATAAGTAAGTAAAAACTATATTCTAGATAACAGGGGGTTGTAGAAGAGCTAATAAGGCCTTTAGAAACAACTTGAAATGATTTTGAGCTTTTTGAAATAGAAGAAAGTGACGAAAGGTTTCAAGGAAGAAAAGTTTCTTTCCCAGAAAGAAAGAAAGAAAACTACGAATATTAGATAATTAGGACTTTCTAAATTAGATGAAAGAAGAAAATATTATTATTAAATAAATAAAATTTTCTTTAAATTTAATTTAGATAAAAATAACGCATGGTATGCAGTTAATAATTTAGTAAGTCCGACTCTTTTTGACATTACTCGTAAATAAAATAAATATGTTGAAAGGGTTTTTGCTAACGTGTCGTCGTGTTTATTCCATTTTAAGCTGCAATCAAGATAAAATCCAAGAAAGTTTGCACTATTGTTGCCTTCTGCCTCATCAGCTCTCAGTATGAAATCTATCTTTTTTATCTTTGATCTATTAAGCACTAGTCTATTTTTCTTACATCATAATGACGCGTACTTCAAAGAGTGCCTGTTTTGGTTTAGCGATATCTACAGCTTCACTATTTAAAAAGTAGTATCGTCATCGAACAGAAGTGTTTTTGTAGACTGAACATATTTTGGTAAATCACGACAGGCCGAGGTGCGAAGTGTGTATCCCTTGTTATTTTCCCTACTGTTAGATTTATTTAATTTATATTATTTTTATTTATTATTATTATCATGGTTAATAAATGCGGTATTTGGTTCCAAGGAATCACTCCTAATTCACCATATATTCAATGCAACGGTGCATGTAAAAATTCGATTCACATTCGCTGTTCCGGCTTTAAAGAAATTGAGTTTAACTACATCAACAAGCTGGATGTGTCAGACATGTGTTAATTTTGACTCCGTTCCCAATAATAATATGGCTAGTCTCGAAACACTTAATAAGTTCTTGGTGATCAATTCAATGCTTTCAAAGAAGAAATCAGAAATACAATTGCGTCACGTCTTGGCAGTTTGGAATCTCGCATTGAACGCCTTGAGGATTCTGCCTGGAGCTTCTGAAGGAGTTAATATAAATTTGCTTGATAGTAATAATGCTTTCCTAGAAAATATTATTACGGAAATTGACGATAGACAAAAAATATTATACAATGTTCTCCTTTTTAATGTACTGGAATCAACAGCGAGTGAAGTTGAAAATAAAATCCAGAATGACTGTAAATATATACAAGATAAAATGTATCACGGAGTAAGTGCCTACATCCTCAATCATATACAAGATATTTTGGTATCTCGTGGCTTAGTTATTAAACCCCAAAAGGTTATGAGGTTGGGTAAATATAAATTGAATACCAAACCCCGTCCAATTAAATTAATTTTTCGAAATATTGCTGAAGCAAGAGATGTTTTGAAAAGTAATACTCGATTTTGAAAACATCAATTTCGAGCCGATCGCACCTTGAAACAAATCAATTATTTTAAACAAATTAAACGTGAGCTTGAGAACAGAAAATTAAAGGGAGGACAAAACTTAATTATTAAATTTAATAATGACGTTCCGTTCATAACTACAGCTAATATTGTGTCACAAAGTACAAAAAACTAACAGTATATTATCAGAATGTGGGTGGGGCACGTACAAAAATTAAAGATTTAATGTTACAAGTCAACAGCAACAGTCTAGACATAATAATTATTACTGAAACCTGGTTTTATGAGGACATTTCAAATAGTCAATTACAATTTAATAATTATAATATATATCGAACAAATCGTACAATCCATGACGAAATTAGAGGTGGTGGGATACTGATCGCAGTTAAGAGATGTTTTAGGTCTTCTTTAATTTTATCTGATAAGAGTATTGAACATTTATTTGTATCAATAACATTAAAAAAAATATATAATCGGCGGAATATATATCCCTCCAGATTCCCCTTCTGCTTTGTATGAGGAACACGGTAAAGTTATAGAATCTTTATATGATGCTCATTATTTATCTAAGATCTTAATTTGTGGTGACTATAATCTTCCATTACTGAAATGGAATTGCAATGGATTAGTATATGCATATATTAATGATCATAAAGCTGAGTCAATAATCAATTCACATTCAGTAATTAATTGTAATCAAATTAATCTCCTACCCAATTCGAGAGGAATATTCTAAGATTTATTTTTCACTTAACTTAAATATTAATGTTGACCTATCTGACCATAATTTACTAAATACAAGTTCTCACCACCATGCTTATTGTTTAAATTTTCCTATTGAATTACCTGGAGATAAATTAGAATTCACTGAAAAAATTTATTTATATAGACTATTATGCTCTAAATGATTTTTTTGCTGCAGTAAATTGGATCGATATTTTGGAAAATGAGAATATTGATAAAATTTTCGAAATTTTCTGTGAAATAATTCAAGTAGGTATCGATTCGTTCATTCCATTTAAATGTATTCGAAATCACAAATCAAATTATCCTAAATGTGCAACAACAGAATTACGTGAACTCATTACGAAAAAAAAAACTTGCACACAAGAAATTCAAACAAAGTGGGTTTTTTTCTGACTATGACTTATTCAAAAATTTACGTTCAGCTTGTTCTACACTATCCACAAATCTCTATAATCGTTATATTAATGAAGTTCAATCTAGTATTAAAGGTAATCCACGCTATTTCTTTAAGTTTATAAGAGAATTGAAAAATGAAGACGGAATCCCTAAAGAGATATTTTTCATAAATAAAATTTTATCCGATGGTTATGGTATTGTGAATTCTTTTTCGGACTTTTTCTCTTCAGTTTTTTTAAGAACAGTCATCCCACTATAGCACTTAATTTCGACAAGAACATACAAATAAATGATTCAATTTTAAAAGTCAGCTTGGAGCAAGTATTTAACGGCATAATGAATTTAAAAGACAGCTTTTCATCAGGTCCTGATGGACTTCCTAGTGCTCTTATTAAAAATGTGTATGTACATGAAGTATCCCAATACACGGAATATTTTCAAAATCAGTATCTTCAGGTAAATTTCCTATAAAATGGAGTAATAGTTTTCTCAAATCGATTTTTAAATCTGGCGAACGTAACTTGTTGGAAAATTATTGTGGGGTATGTATACAGTCTGTAATTCCCAAATTACTCGACAAACTTATTGCTGATATCTCGCCAAGTGATATCTTCTAACCAACATGGATTTATTTCAGGCCGATCTACTGTTACGAATTTGAAATTTATAAACAATTCTTGCAAATGCTTTGGAAAAGAATTGTCAAGTAGATTCAATATATAAAGACTTTTCCAAAGCTTTTGACCGTGTTAACCATAACATTTTGTTATTTAAATTAATTCTTTAGACTTTAATGACGTTACTATGTCCGGGATAGAATAATTCTTAATTGGTCGTCGACTTAGCCTACAAATAAATAATTATGAATCTAAATTTTTTTGATGTTAGTTCAGGGGTTCCGCAAGGCTCTCATTGTGGTCCTCTACTATGACATTTAAAATATAATAAAAATTCCAACTTTCTCCTTTATGCGGATAATCTTAAATTATTTTAAACTATTGCTTCACTCGATGATTGCATACAATTAGAAGAGGACTTAACCCGTATTAATTCTTGGTATGTATTATGAAAACCTATTATTTTTAAACATTAATAAGTGCAATTCTATTTCGTTTAATCGAGGTAGAAGATTTACTGAATTTACATATATGATAAATAGCTTAAATTTAGAAAACTTAATATTATTAAGGATTTGGGTGTGTTAATTAAATAAAACACTAGTTTGCATTTTTTTGACTTGTTTTATTAATCGTTAGCTGTACATTTTGGTCACTAAGTGACCATTATCAATAGAAAACTAAGTGAAAAAAGTGCCAAACTAGTGTTTTATTTAATTATAAATATTACTCTTAAAATTCAACAAGTATTTGGGTGTATAATTTGATGATAGGTTAAGTTTTAAATAGCATATTTCGTTTACCTGTGATAAAGCAAGAAGAATGTTGGGCTTCGTTTTACATACATCGAAAGAATTAAGCAGTGATTGTTTAAAAATCCTCTCCTGTCTGGTCTCTTCAATTTCAGGTTGATATAAATAGAATTGAATTTATTCAAAATAAATTCTTTCGAACTATGGAATGGATGCTAGGACAACGACATGTTATCGGATCATACTCTGATATAAAAAATGAATTACGGATGCACTTTCTTAAAGACCGTAGAATATTTACTGACTTATGCACTCTGTTCAAGATAGTTAACGGCATTAGTGACTGCCCAGATTTACCAGGCCAACTTGATTTTCGTATTTCTAACTCCACACGTACCCTTAGAAACAACCCTCTATTTAGAATAGGAGTCAGCATCACCAACTTTGCCCAAAACAATAGTATATCTAGGATGATGAGATGTGACTTTGCTCAATATCCCTGGTTCGATCTATTTTCTGGATCCTTCAATTCATTTAAACGGAAACTTCAACGTTACTGCGTCTGGTTGAAGTTTTGTGTTTTTTAATGTGTACTTGATTAAAGAAGGGATTCTTCTTGTTATGTTTGCAGGATTTTCCCTTTATAAAAGCCGATGTTGCGTATGGTGATCGGTGTTGGTCAGAGTGATTAAAAAATAAACAGTCTGATCAAAATGTTTATTTTCTATTAGTTTTCTCGCCACTGTTGTGTACCCACTATTAATCTTAGTTATTTATGTACACTTTTCATCAATCACACTTTAATATTTGCCTTAAATCCAAACAATCTTTATCTCCAATTCCAGAAACCACTTATATACTCCATAATTATAAATTTAACAAAAGTGTCTAACACCCTCGCATTATACAAGAGATTATTTTTCACATTTTTAAATTAGTATTAAACCAGAAAAAAATTAGTCGTGTGTCAATATACAGTTAGTGTTAAATAAATCTTCAACCTCCAAAAACATTCGTGTTATTATCGCGGCTACACAAGTACTATTTAAAAGTAACAAAATTTATCAAAAATGATGGAAGACAGAACGATGAATTTGTTTCCGAAGTTTTTAATGATATTTATCAGATGTTGAAGTTGCTGATGTCTACAGTGACAGTAACGAGGGTAGTGAAATTGGTTTTATCTTACCTAGAAGAAGAAAAATGGTATTATCAACACCGGAATCAGCATCATCATCTGATGAGTTACTTGTTCCAGACATGTTGATGATGAATTCTATAATATATGTAATTGTTACTGAAACCAATAGATACCACGCCCAAAACTTCCATAAATATAAACAACATAAACACCTAGATGTGGAGTGATCTGAGTGTCCAAGAAATAAAGCATTTTTGGACTGAATATACTTGGTACAAGTAAAAAAATAAAATAACTGATTATTGGAGCACATGTCCAGTTAATGAAACACTCATTTTTAGAAAAACTGTGCCTAGATTTTACAATATTTACATTTTTCAAACAATGAAGAAAATGGAAATAATGAAAGTAGGTTGAATAAAGTAAAACCTATCTTGGATTACTTCAAAAATAAATTTCAGCACCTTTACACACCAAAGCATCAACTATCTTTAGATTAGTCTGTGTTACCTCATAGGGGAAGCATATCATTTAAGGTTAATAAACCAGCTAAAGTAAATAAATATGGTCTTTTGGTGTGAATGGTTTATGAAGCAAATTCAGGATATATTTGTAATTTCCAAATATATACTGGCACCGGCCAAAAATTGAATGATATTGTGACGAATTTTCTGACTGAAAATTTTTGGCATCACATTTACCTAGACAACTATAATAGCGTGAATTTAGCGGAAATGTTGCATGAAAAAAAATCGTATATGTGGAACTGTAAGAGTAAATCGAGGCTTACCTTCGCAACTTAAAGGTCTCCGTTTAAAGAAGGAGAGAAAGAAGGACAGTTTCTTAGAAGAAATGACGTGCTGTTGCAAATATGAAAAGACAAGAGAGAAGTGTGTATGATTTCAACAATTCACAACTCGACCAATATCAATACTAGATACATAGGTGTTATATGGGTGGCACCAGCCCCTGTTCCGCCGGGACCTTTTCAGATCTATTGTGGATCCCTACTTATCTCAGATGACCAGCTCTAGCTTTGCCTCTTTTATTAGTTCTATTGGCCCTGCCAGAGGGGCTTGGGTATAGGTCTCCTCGCTTGGGTTTGTAGTACCCAGCTTTTGATATCTAATCCTTGCTAGGTCCTCGCAATGGTATAAGACGTGGATCGAGTTCTCTTTTTGCTTCTTCCACTAGACCTATTTTGCTCATATGTTTGTTGACCTTGCAGTGTTCTGTCATCAGACTTACTATTATTTTGACCATTTTCCTGTCTTGGTTCAGAAGTAGCAATTGACCTTCTTTGGTGTCTGGTCTTGCTATTTCTCTTGTGCAGTGGAGAAGAGTTATCGCCTCTGCTTGGACACCACCGTATTCCTTGGTGAGACTGACATAAATCTTTGTCAAGGGTTTTGTACCGTATATACCTGCTCCTACCCCTTTATCGGTCTTTAAGCCGTCCATGAATCAATTTGATTCGGCTTTGGTGGGTTAGCCTTCAATACTAATAAATTTGAAAAAAAAAAACAAGGCTACCTATTGTACAATTCTTTTCGTATTTCTAACATGTTAAGCCATAAATAAATTACTTTTGAACTATATTTGATAAATGCAGCTAAAGGATTAATTGGAAGAAATAAAGTGGAAACTGTGAAAAGTCAACTTGGAAGAACAAATTCTGGCGATTCGCCATTGCGATTATCTATGAAAATTAAATCGCATTGTTTAATTACAATTTTAAGTACAGGCAAAAAGAAGGGACCTTAGAAAGCGTGCAAAGTATGCAAATCTAAGGAAAAACTAAAATACTAGTTATATGTGCAAATTTTATAACGTTCCTGTTTTTAACGTTACCACATTTAAAAAAAAACTATGTATTAAATTTATTTACTATTTATTTTACTCTTGTTCATGTATTACTTTAATTTTATTCAATGGTTTATTACCTACAAAAATGGGTTGGGGGTTTTAATAATTTTTTGTATTTATTATTTATGTTATTAATTAATTTAATTTTAATGTTTAATGTTTATTACCTTTATTCAATGTGCTAACATAAATTGTGAAAATATATACATGCATAAATACAAATAATTAATAACTGCACATGAAATGGACCTATGATGATCTTCCACTTCCGCCCAGATTCTTTTATATTTATCTATGATAAATGCTGTTTCGAATTATATTTGCCATATATTTCGGCATTTTTATTTCAATTGATAAAATATGGTTTTTGTCTTACTGACTGATGTTTTTAGTTTTTTTTTTAATTAATAAAAAGTGATTTGAAGTTTTTATAAGTTTTCTAGGCAAAAGCAATATCAGAAACAACACATAATCATCGTGGGATAAATTATTCGCTTCAATGTTTCACAAAAATGTGCGGTCCTGGACAAAATGAAACAATGAATTTTAGCGGCGTCAGGCTTTTGCATTACCGATATATACAGCGGTCGCGAAAGTGTTAACATGGAAAAAGATAAAATGGAACAGAAGGCAATAAATAGAATATTATCACTTCAGAACTCTCACCTATCATAATAGAGGAATTTCCATTAAAACAGCTACACGCATATATAAAATGATTTGTCGGCCCTTACTTGATTATGCAGCTATTCTATTCCTTAATCCTCGCCCCCCTATTTTAAAAAATCTCCAAGTGAGTGAACGATCAGCCCTTAGAATACTAACAAAAATTAGACATCCTAATAATCCCCTCTACAACCCCTCTAACACCCTACTATACGAAAAAACACAGGTAATCCCAATAGAACAACGACTCGTACACCTAGCCGCCAAATTTGCCACTAATCCCCACATTCGTGACGTACTAAATCATCTATGTATTCCTCGTAATCCTAATATACCTCCTAAATCCAAACACCCCAGCACCACCATTTATCAATTCATTTCATCATTTCATCTTGATTCATATGACTGACAAGGACATCCACTGACGAACGAGATCGGGCTGAAAGACCACCGGTTGATAGCCATGACACGGAAGAAGACAACAACAGAATTTATTTTATTTTATTTTATTTTATTGTATTCATTACATGTATTATTTCCTTCTGTGAATAAAGATGTTTAGTAATAGTAGAATATTATTCACACCATCTAAATTATAGTTTTTTTAGAATGTTAATTTTAGGACTGCATTATTATAATAGGTAATTAATTAAATTTTCACCACGAGGTAAATGAGAAAGTCATTCCTGCATTATTATGTTTGTCATAATTTTTCTTTTAGGTTTATTTAATTTCTAATAATTTTATTCTTATGTTCCATCTCCTCAATAATGACGTTTGATAAATTATTTTCTTTCGTTAGTGTTGACGCTATTGTGAGAAACTATTTTGGCTAATCTTCAGGTTTATAATCTCTGGATTCTTAAAATTTACTGCAAAGAATTAATAATTCAAATAATCTTAATAGTAATATTTAGCAGGAACTTTATCAAATGATAAATATACTGTATTTTGTTAATATCACACATGGGATTTATTCAGCGACTTTAGTTTCATCTTTTTAATGAAAAGAACATATGAGCGCCTTTTATAATTATAAAACAAATTGTTAATATCACAAGTACAGTTTTGTTTATCATTTCATAACGTTTCTATTTAAGGTATATCGCAAAATTATAGCTTCAAGCATCCAATACATCAATATTTAACTTCATGTATGTTTAAAATTTAAAAATACGAAACGTTTCGCAAATCTATATGTTTTGCTAAGACTACAAAACAAATAAAGTAGTGGTTTTAATCTACTTCCCTAGTTAATATCACATCCGATTTTAAATTATACAAAACGTATTTATTTCTTACAGATAATCTCAAGAATTTTAATTTAGGATGAAAGTTTTTTAGTGAATTTTTTGGAAAAAAAATCATAATTTTTGCTATTAAAACACGCCAGAAAAGATGTTGCAGGCGAAATGCAAAAGTTTTAACAATATTAACTAGTAAGTTTTCTTGGATAAAGCACCTGCTTTCAAAGGTATGTTGCGGGATTTTCTATGTATCGTTAAACCGTATCACCGAAGGAAAATAAAGGTTTCAATAAGAAGAAATGTCAGTAGGCACTAAATAATACATTACACTAGTTTTATCTTTGGATATCGACGCAGAACTTTTTTTCAAAAATGGACAGGGGAAGGTAATCAGCTAAGTTAGTAAGATCTTGCAGAAAAATAGTTGCAGTAGTAAATTCGGTTAAACATATTTAATATCTTATTAGAAATCGGCCATGCTGCGCTTAAATAGTATCAAAAATTCAAGAATCCAGAAAGAAATGTTGTCAGATGGCTGAAATATCTTTAGGAGTTGTCATTTTGATTCTGTACATCGAACTGAGGCAATACGCAGGAACGCAAATGCTTTATCTTGTAAGGTCTGTAATAATGCAAAACGATAATAATAAGTTTGCAAACAACATTAGAAAGTGGCTGTAATAAAAAGAAAAATAGTAGAGGATAGTTCATCCTAAAACTTTTTAAAATATTATTTATAAAACATCATAACTCGAAATAATAGTGCTATATATTTTGTATCTCCTTTTTTCACCAGTCTTCTTTCCTTTTCACAATATATGTATCTAATTTATAATTAGAACATTAATTAAAACACTATAAAATAGTGAAACAAAACCAAGTGTTTTAATTATTTAACATAAATGTTACGATAATGGCGGCGCCGATCGGTCGCTCGCTGTCCGAAAGCGAAGTAAATCCCGCTGTATTCGAGTATAATTTCGTAAAAACCTGTGCAAGTTGTAAAATCCATGTCAGTGATCACGGTGAGCAATGTTTCATATGTGAAATGTACTATCATCCTGAGTGTTTTAAGTCTGAAAATAAGTTCGGGGCACCGGCGTGTTCAGCATGTGAGAAAAATGGCATACAGAAAAGCAGCCTACAATTATGCTGGCAAATGAAGCAAGACATTTCATCAATTAAAATATCATTAGAAAATCAAGAGAAAATCATACATCACAAAGACAAGGTAATACTTAAACTAGAAGCAGAAATTTGTAACCTCACAAAATTATTGAATAACAAAAACCAAAAAATTGAAAAAAATGTGGTGCAGAGACAACAGAAAACTACAATAAGTATTGAAAATGAATCACATTCGAAAAGAGATGGCATGGAATTGCTAATTTCAAATAAAATCGATGGGAATTCTACAGACAACGATTCACACGGTATCGATAAACAACAAAAAATCAACAGGAATTTCTCACACAAAAAGCAAAATGAAACATCTCCCGAAGTGGGAAAAACAGTAAACATAAACAATGAACCCACAGATAATACAATAAGGAACTACAGAAATGCATTAAAACAATCTAGCGGGCGAAATAAGGAAATAAAGGAAAACGAAAACACAAGCATATCTCAAGACGAAACCGAAAATCCAAGTATTTTGTCGGGTCAAAACAAACACAATTTTAATGAATGGAAAGAAGTTAGAAGTAAGAGAAATAATTCAAAATTCCGCTTTAGTGGCACAGCTGATGATAGAGAACTACCTACAAGTAACAAGAAAAAATGGATCTTTGTATCGCGTCTACATCAAGATGTTACAATTGAACAATTAAAAAATTATATTTACACTCGGACTGAGGCAACATGCATCATTGAAAAACTCAAACCGAAATTTCAGGACGCAGATTACACTTCCTTTAAAGTAGGCGTACCAATAAATGCCACGGAAGTAATCATCAGTCCAAGCTTCTGGCCGAAAGGTACGTTTATAAACAATTTTTATCACAAAAGGAAAGATAATGCAAACACTGCTAACGTATCCGGAGGTTCTGCTGATACTGTAATACCCTTTTTTCACTAATAAGTCAAATGATAAACCAAATCATAGTAATTCCGAAACCTCTATAATTACCAATCAGAATAAATCTGCAAAACAGAAGCCAAAAAATAACTTTACCGTTAAAATTATACATCAGAACATACAGTCATTAAACAATAAAATCAATCAAATTTACAAATGTGCTTACAATGAAGGCAACGTAGAAATACTATGTATATCGGAACACTGGTTACAGAATGAAACAATAAAATCGACCAATATTACAGGTTACAATCTATGTGCCTACTACTGCAGAAAAACAAAGCAACATGGAGGTGTAGCCATTTACTCGACAAACCGGATACAGACAAAGTGCGTAAAGGAATTGAATAATATTTCGGAAGAGGAAGTGCTCGAATGTGCAAAAAAAAAACTACCATTTATAATTATCGGGGACTTTAATATTAACGTACTAGAACAAAGTAATGACAAGGAGACTTTCAATAATATACTCTCTTCGTTTGGTCTAAAACCGTCAATAAATGAACCAACTAGGGGAAAAAGTTGTTTAGACAATGTTATTACAAACTACAATAGTTGTAGTGTTAAAGTTGTAAATGCAGGTTTATCTGATCATGCGGCGCAAGTTGTAAGTATTAAAAATGTCACTCATCTAAACAAAAGTCAGGAAAAATATTACCTAATAAATGAAGAGAAAATTAATTTGTTCTGCAACAAATTAAAAATGGAAAACTGGGAAATCCTAGAGTCCGATCATGATATTGACCGCCAATTTGTTAATTTCCTAACCACCTTTTTACACTATTTTTATGCATCTTTTCCACTAATATCTAGAAATACTCCAAAGAAAACATTGACATTCAACACAAAAGAAATTTCCGACTTAAAAAATAAAATATCAATTCTTAGCACTATAATAATAATAATAATAATAATAATAAATCAAATTTATTTCTTAAAGATATACATAAAACTACAAAAAAAGTATTTAAGGATATAAATAAGAATAATAATTGATATTATTAATTTTACGATAACACATGGGGAGTCTATTATATAGTCGCATCATCATATAGTGTGGTGCTTTCTCCAAAAGTGTTAATGAATGCTTTGGGTAAATATAAGTACTGTTTGTTTGCCTTGTATTATAAGAATTGGTATTCAAATGTTTACTAAAAAGTGTTTTATGTTTATAAATAAAAATCAGGCAATCGTAAATATACATTGCTGAAACAGTAAGGAGACCATTTACTTTAAACACTCCTCTACATGAATCTCTGTAATTCATATTGTAGAGTAGTCTTATGGCACATTTTTGTGTTATAAAAATATTGTTCAGCCCCGTAGCTGCGCCCCAGCATATAATTCCATACCTCATTATTGAACAGAAATATGCATGATATACGGATAATAACGTGTGTTGGTTCACATAATGTTTAATAGTTCGCATGCAATATATAGTGGTATTCAACTTGTTATTTAGTCCTGCAATATGATTTGACCAATCTAAATTTTTGTCAATACCAATCCCTAAGAATTTACAGAAAATAGAGGTTGGTATATTGGTGGAACCCATAGTTAAGAACTCAGGAAATTCATTTGAAGTCTGTTTGGTACTAAAGATTATGCAGTTTGTCTTCTCTTTGTTAAGGAATAATTTATTTGCATTCATCCAAGTTTGTGCATTTGAAAAAACAGCGTTGGCATCCCTTAAGAGATTCAAAAAATTTGAATTCTTCACTATAATGTTATTGTCATCAACGTAGCTTATCAAAGCCTCGTTTTGACTTTTTATTATAGTAGATATATCATTAATGTATATAATAAATAGTATCGGACCCAGAATACTCCCTTGGGGAATTCCTCTGGTAACTTCTAAAATATCTGATTCAGTTATACCATTGTTATTTGAAATATGTAATTTGTTGCTAAAATAATCTTTCTTGGATTGAATTAAAGCTTGATTGTAATCTTTTTTTGTCAGTTTATAAGTGTTATCGTAGGAGTTGTCAAATTGTTTTAAAATATTAAGTATATCCAATCTTTGTTTTAAAGTTATTATTTGTGCTGTATTGTAATTATGATTTTTTGTACATTTTTTAACTTTGCATTTTATTCGTGGAAATGATTCGTTATACATAAGCAGGAATTTGTATCACCAGACGCACCATACGCACCCGAAGTAAACACTACCTTAAGAAATTACAAAAAACAATATTACATACTACTAAGAGCTGAAAGAATGCGTTACAATGGACAGCAAATAATGTTTGCCGAAAACAAAACAAAGGCATCATGGAGAATAGTAAAATCAATAGCGGGAAAGGCCTCAGAAAAAACATTTAATCACGATGCAATTAATATACAAAATAAAGCAAATGAATTTAATACCTACTTCGCAGAAAAAAAGCAGGAAACTAGTTGAAAATTTACCATCACTACCCTTGGAACATAACATTACCATGAATAATAAAAGCTTTTTTCTGCTTCCAATTACACCACAAGAATTAAAAAATTACGCGTTACGTATGAACAACAAAAAAAGTGCAGGTATAGATAATATTTCAAATAACCTATTAAAGAAATGCATTCATTTAATATCAGAGCCGTTAACAGTTTTAATTAATAGATCATTCGAGACGGGTACTTTTCCTCGAGTCCTCAAATATGGCTTAATAAGACCACTGCACAAAAAAGGCGATACGGACAATGTACGAAATTTTAGACCCATTGCAATGCTCTCATCTTTCTCAAAACTAATGGAATCTATAATATCAGAAAAACTTACAAATTTTCTTTTGCAAAACAAGTTATTAAATGAAAGACAATATGCATATATTCCCAAAAAGAACATTGATTTGTCATTATACAATTTTTTTAAACACATTTCTGAAAGCCTGGAATCAGGCTCTCTAGTCTGTGGTGTATTCTTAGATATGACGTGTGCTTTTGATTGTGTAAACCATAAAATATTACTAACAAAACTTTATCAATACGGTATAAGGGGCGTACCACATAAGTGGATACAATCATATCTGAGTGATAGGAATCAAATTGTGGAACTAAAAACTAATGGACAAAAGGTTAGGTCTGACACGCTTACGGTCAATACAGGGGTCATCCAAGGGAGCGTTCTAGGTCCAATATTATTCATCATTTATACAAACGACCTCCTCTCATTGGATATATGCAGAAAGCATTATTCAAGTGGTTTCGCAGATGACTTCAATGCAGTAATAACAGGAAAAAATATGTCAACTTTGAAAATTGAAATAAATAATTTTTTACAAAAAACGGAGAATTGGTTCCTTCAAAACAAACTAATACTAAATTCAGAAAAAACCGCCTACGTCTATTTTAAAACGAACAGAGGCCCAATGCATGACGAAGTCACACTGGAAAATGGGAGACACTTAACCTTCAGTAAAAATGTCAAATTCTTAGGATTGTCCATTAACAATCAGATAAATTGGTCTGAACATATAAAAATTCTCTGCAGGAAATTAAGTACACAGTGTTACAATTTAAGAACCTTAAAAGGGAATGTATCACAGAATATACTAGTAAATGTATACCACGCTAATTTCTTATCTATACTTCCAATCAAATAATTTTCTTACAGTTACAGGAATTTATGTATATGAATGTATTATGTTCTGTTTCAAAAATAAACACTTATTTGTAAACAATGATAACAGGGAGAACGCAAGGCGTTTCGACCTACTCTATCCAAAACACAGACTCGCACAAAGTGAAAAATGTGCATACTATGCATGCATAAAATTTTACAACTTGCTGCCGCATGACATAAAAACTATAAGTAATCTAAAAACCTTCAAAAAGAATGTATATGAATTTATCAAATGTATCGAACCTTACTCTGTAAATGAATTTATGTTAAAAGCGAGCGCTTAATTTAGGATTATTTTCACTATG
This sequence comes from Ontholestes murinus, assembly GCA_963969525.1. Taxonomy (NCBI): domain Eukaryota; kingdom Metazoa; phylum Arthropoda; class Insecta; order Coleoptera; family Staphylinidae; genus Ontholestes; species Ontholestes murinus. The sequence goes on from OZ018398.1 coordinate 23,724,410, forward strand.
TTATTTTTCTTTATGTTAATTTATGTATCCCAAATTGACGTATTCCAGGATCATACTTCATTGTTATTTTGATTTCCTGAATAAATATTATTATTATTATTATTATTATTATTAAAAATGTTTCACCACGGGTTAAGTGAGAATTTAATTCATTTCATTTCTAATTCTTTCTTTATTCTAGTATTAAGTTCTTTTGATAATAACCCTTATATTTAAAATTCCGCAACATTTTTACTCCTGAAATCTAAGTTATTTCTTGCTTTCTTCACTTCACTACACTGGGAGATTTTTCGTTAAGTTTTTTTTATATTGTTATAATTTTTGCTCCCGTCTTATACTTAAATTTAAATTTTGTCTGTAAATCATCTCTTCTTTTTCTAAATCGGCAAAATCTATTTTCGCATTATTCTCTTAGTTTGCACCTTAATAGATAGTAATACTTTCTTATATTGGTTTACTATCTATATCTAAGTCGTCTTCTGGTAAATGGCAATATTTTTCACTTGTTGTTTTGGGAGCTTGTTACCTTATTTATTATTTAATTAACGTATAAAGTGTAGATGTTTTTAATACATTCTTTACCCCTCATGAAAGATTTGGAGCAGATTTAAATCTAACTAATCCCTTGCAAAGAAAATCCTTTATCCGAAACTTAAAGCAAGGCTGCAGATAATACAAATTAGCAATTAATATATTTGTACGAAACCGAACCACCACGGAAATTCGCAGAGTTTATAAAAACAAGATTAACGCAATCCAATTATTGCGGAGACGCGTATTAGAAGGGTGAACAGAATATGGAATGCGGGTATTTATAGTAATCCTTTCGGAACCGTATTGGCACAGCCCGGAGCGGGTTTCGGGGCCTCTTGGCACAATGGAAACGCAACTTTCCGCCGCATTGATTTTAATAAATCTGCCGGATGTTGGATGTGTAACAAAGTTACGACCGCCACTGCATACATTAATATTACGTATTCGAGGCGTAGTTTTGGGAAAATGGAAATGGAATTTGTGCAAATTCCACCACCGCGGCGGGGTTGGCCGCGGGAAGGAGGAGGACGGGGCACGGAGGAATGGGCGAGCAAACGAGCGAGTGGCGGCTTCTGCTAATTGTAATTTCTGTGGAAGCTTCGGCTGCATTGCAAATAGAGAGAGAGTGGCATTAGCGCTCTGTGTTTATCTAAGAGGGGGATGGAGATGGATGTGTTTATTTAGAGCCCCGGGAATTAACCATCCAACCGCTATTCGATCTCCCTGATAAAACCTCTTAATTCTGCCACAGACGGCACTCTTCACCTCCTCCCCTATCCACCACCGTTTTTTTTGCTTAATAATACTTCGATTATTATAATTTACCCCAGTATCGTATCCTCTTCATATACTCCTTACTGCGTGCATTATTAAATCTTTTATTTATAATCCAGGTGTTAAAGGTTACTGATTTCTCTTCTATACAGATATGCTATTGTCTATTTAATATGTAAATAATAGTCTATGTAAATATGGAATATAAGCCTCTCATAAAGGCTTTTATATTACTATAAAGTAAATTAAATTCAACTTTCAAGCATCTGATGAATTCCATTTTGGAAATATGTTACGTCTTTAAACCCGATAAAGTAGTCAAGCCATTTTTGGATCTGATTTAGTGATTAAAAAGGTATAACGGACAAGGCGTGTTGCATTGACCGGAATAAGTGGTACTAGACATTGCGTCTGGTGAATATGCTAGGTGCTGAAAGATGTCCTAGCCAAGACTCGTTATGATGTCTTTTGTATTGGAAGTAATGTGGATTGGTGTTGTCATGCTACAATGTCACTGTTCTCCTTTGTCACTATACGGCGGTTTTCGTTCCAATTAATGACTCAAGCGGATTAATTGACATTGTTATCAGTATACAGTAACTGTTTAATCGACTTGCAACCACTCATAATAAAACACGCCCTTCATCACCCACCAATTGCAGAGAAGAACCTTCTTTCCGAAAAGATTGGGTTTTGCGACCGGTTGTGATAATATTTCCCCGGAATTTACCCATGCCTTTCTGCATTTCGGATTGTCATAGAGCATCCATTTCTCATTGCACCTAATGATTTTCCACAAGAACACAAAAAAAATTGTCAAACACCTTACAAGAACTAACATCGAATTACGAAGTAAAATAGAGTTGCTACAAGTTAATATTGATGAGGATAGGGAAGAAATGTTTGCCGCCAAACCCCAAATCCATAGAGTAGTACGTAGTAGTAGAACGAAGTAGCATTGTCCAGCAACCGAGTAACATATGCAACTCAATTCGCAGCGACGTGAAAGAGATAATACATACGCAAGAGAATGGTAATGATTTTAATCTATCAGTTAATAAAACTATTCCTCTTGTAGAATCGTAATCAAACATAAATAGGAACGACTGGTCAGTAGTTCAGCGCAAAAATAACACGAAGAAGAAAGAACATTGTCGATGAATCTGAATCACAATCGGGCGTAAAGGGAATTTAAAAAAAGTGAAATTTGTTTATTTATCGTCCTCATCCTGATAGAACATCCGAGGACATTCAGTCTCATCTGGGAAAAATAATAATAATAATAATCATTTTATTGCCCAGCAGATTAAAAATAATCTTATTACAGGGAAAATTTACAGTATGTAATATAAAATGAATGTAATTAAGTACAGGCAGGTGCTTAAAAACTAAATGGGAAATATATATATATATATATATATATATATATACATACATACATACATACATACATACACATAAAATCAAGATTTTACAATATTATTTGACTTACAGCTAAATGATAAAAGCAATGTATTATGACCAACGAGATATGAGAAAGGTTCATAATAGACGATCAAGTAATCTTTGGAATATTTTTAAACTATCGCTAAAAATATCAACACAATAATGCAGTGGATTATACAGTGTTATACACCTATTCACTGGGGAATGTGAATGTTGAACCGTATGAAATTGTTTGCGTTTAAATATAATGGCGTTACGAGATGTGATTCTTGGGACATGTATATTTATCATTGCTAATATTTGTGGGGCATCAATTATGTAATTAATGATTTTATATAGACATACGACCATCGATATATTTCGCCTCGTTACTAACGATTGGAAATCAAAAAATGTTAATAAATCTGTATATCTAATGTTGAAATCCGGATAAATATACATAGCTCTGTGATACAGGAGTCCCAAGAATTTCTTTCTTTTCTCAATAGATTGAATATGGATCTGGGATGTGGGGGACCAAATCACATTTCCATATTCTAACTTTGAACGAATGTAAGAAAAGTATATAGCTTTAATTGCATTGATGTTGGTAAATTCTTTGCATGTTCGCTGTAAAAAAAACCAGCATCTATAAACTTTCAGTACAAATATTTTTAACATGAGGGGTGAATTGAAGCTGTCTATCATAGATTATTCCAAGATCTTTAATAGTCGTACACCGTTCGAGAGACACACCATTCAGATAATAATTTATAATTAAAGTTGTTTGTTTGCGAGTAAAACTTAAACATTTGCATTTGGATATGTTTAATTCGAGTTTATTATATTTACACCAGCTCTCTATAGAGTGTAGATCATTTTGAAGACATATAGCATCAAGAGGTGAGTTTATAGTTTTAAATATTTTCATATCGTCTGCATACAGGAGAACTTCCGATGATAAATTGTCAACTATGTCATTAATGAAAATTATAAAAAGTAGAGGGCCTAGATTTGAACCTTGCGGTACACCGCTAGAAGGTATATATTGCAAGGAACAGAAACCGTCATACTGCACATAATTGCCCCGATTGTCTAAATATGAGTAGATTAAAACTAAAATTGGGCCAAATACACCAAAATTTCGTAGTTTTGTGATAATTAAATTGTGGTCAATAGTATCGAATGCCTTTCGAAAATCGGTGTAAATGACATCAACTTGTGATTTATTGTCTGAAACAAATTCAGTGAAATTCAGTAGGTTTGTTTGAATGTAATACAGCTTTGTACATGAGAATAAATCTTTGTTGCAATTATTGTCTAAAAAGTTTTGCAAAATTACTAATTATCGAAATAGGCCGGTAATTTTTAATATCATCTTTACTTCCTGATTTAAAGACAGGCGTGACTCTGCAGGTCTTCCATATTAGAGGAAATACTGATAAACTAACTGACATATTGAAGATGTATACAAGTGGTATAATCAAGCATGACAGACAATCTTTTATTAAAAATGCTGGAATATTATCCGGACCTGAAGTAAAATTTCCTTTAAATTTTTTAGCAACATATACAATATCTGTTTCAGAAATATCTCCAAAACTGAAAGAGTTAACATTTTGAGCAAGGTTGGTAATATCCTGAGGTGTGTGTTCTATATATACGCTAGAAAAATAGTTGGCAAATCCATTTACTACATCTAACGGCTTATCATATGTAATATCATTACAATGAACAATACCCGGGATACGTGAACTATTTTTCTTTTTATTAAGAAAGGTCCATAATCTTTGCGGATCATGAATAATTGAATCCTATGCAGATTTTATAAATAGACTGTAGTCTGTGTCTAAAGCTTTCCGATTTTTTTTTACGCAGGCAATTTATTTTTCTACTGTAGTAATTTAATTTATGCTTACTAAACAATTTGCGGTAATGTTTTTTGTACGTATTAATTTAATAAGAGCAACACTGAACCATGAAAGATATTTTACATTTTTGTGAACTATTTTCTTTGGTACGCAGTTATCAATAACTTTGTATAAAACACTATAAAACTCACTGCAAGCATCCTCAATATCCGTACATTGTAAGACTTTAGACCAATCAGTTAGCAACATTTTATGATATAATTTACCAAGATCAGCTTTGCGGTAGTTATAACTGTAACTAGTTGATTCTGTGTCCGTTATGAACCTTTTAGTAGGATTGGAACCAATCTCAATTGATACATTTAATGCAGGGTGGTGAGCATCTTCTGCTACCAATCCAATGATATTTGACACACTACAGTTAAGATTGTCCCCAGTCAATACTAAGTCTAATATGCGGTTATTTATATTTACTATATTATTGTATTGTCTGAAATTAATGAAATTTAGGAAATTATAAAACTCTGTTAAAGTTTGGTTTCCACCAATACCATTAATAGAATGTTGATGGAAGTTGGGCAAATTAAAATCACCACATATTACTACTGGAATATCATTATTACAAACGGATTCAATTAATTCATAAGCATAAGCATAAATATCGTTATTACATGATGGAGGAATGTAAATACATAATAAAATAATTTCCTTGTGATTAACAATAATAGTTACAGAAACAATTTCAAATTCAGATCCCATATCAACAGGTACATTAAATTCATATCTTTTACACTCAACATTGACATCTACAGCAATTAATGCGCCACCTCCTCTTTTATGAAGCCGGTCATCTCTCTAAATATTCAAATGGTCAGGGAACAATTCTGAATCCTTAACATCCTCCTTAAGCCATGTTTCAGTTAACATAATTACAGTGTACTCACTTGCTGCAACGTTATTATAAAATCATTATAATGGCTACAAAATGTGATAAACTCAACTCTCGCCGCCCGGAAGAATTATGCGTCTTTCGAGCAACTGAAACAACTGAGGATCCAGCAATGTGTCCGAAAGGTGTTGCCGTCAAGCGTTTTTAATTCAAGAAGAAGAAGAAGTACACAAAGAAAACTCCAGAAGAATCTGTAAACCAGTGAGGGGAATCCAACGTCAATCATTATTATTTTATATTAACATCCAGTGACTACGAAAAAAAAATAGATGAACTAGAAGCATTTACAATTGATAAGAACACTAACCAACACTAATAGTGCTGAATTAGTAAATATATGTGTATTGAACCACTTAGGAATCTGTATTGTAATTGAGCATTACCTGAGTATCAAAAAGAGATTCGCGCGTTCTATCACACAATCCGGTAAAATTGATTTTTTTTAATATTCTAGATAGCTACGAATGGGCGGACATAATGAATAGTTCTATAGATCTAAACTCAGCATGGATTTTGTTATTAGATAAAAATATCAGTGCTTTAGATATTGCGTTACCAGTAAAAATTAAAAATATTAATATATATTTATATAAGTCTAATATTAATTGATTTGGACCTGAACTAAAAAATATAAGAGACAAATTATACTTGCTTAAAGATGTTAACAACAGATATAACAACCAAATCTCAATACAGTAATTGTAATTTAAAGATTGTAAAAAAACGTATAATAGAAAAAGCAAACTAGAAGCTACATAACCTCATTATCTAATCCCTCGAGTGCGTTTGGAATATAGTAAAATCAAGAATACATCACAATGTGATTGAAACTGACAACACATATATAACAAGCCAATGATTTTAACGATTTTTTTTCAAATGGGGCTCAAAATGTTGTGTTGTCAATACCTGTCTGTCATCATGATCCTATACATGTGATGATTATGTTGAAACTAATCACTACTTTGTTTTTCAAGAAGTATCATGCGTGAAGGATCAGGAAACAATTTTGAAACTAAAAAAAATTCAAGCAAAGATATATATGATTTAAAAATCGAAATTATTGTAACAGCAATTAATATCCTACTTAGCCCAATTACATGTTTAATAAATCTATGAATACAACTGTGTATCATTCCAATTGCACTAAAAAAGGGAAGTGTATGCCTATTTTCAAAAAGGGCGATAAAAATGAAGAGAATTATCGACCCGTAGTCATACTTCCGATGATTGTGTCAAAAATCGCTAAATCTTCTTCTTAGAAACAATTTTTATACTCAACGACTCTCTATTTGGCTTCAGGCAAGGTCGGTCCAGAACTAAGGAAATTGATAAAATCATCAACTACATTATAGATGGTTTTGAAAACCACGATATTGTAATCGATAATTTAATAGACCTAAGGAAAGCATTCTACTGCGTTAATCATGGCATACTGCTCAAAAAATTAAACTGCTATAATTTTAGCCCTACTAGCTGTAGACTATTACTCTCATACTTAGCCAACAGCAGAGCGTTCTTTTTAACGGAGAATTCTCTAGCGAGAGGGACAGTGTGCATGACGTGGCTCAAGGGTCAATCCTAGGGTCAATGTTGTTTTGATTGTACATAAATGACCTCCCTCCACAGTTCCCATCGCCTCAATGTTTATCTATGCAGATGTTAGCAGCATATCCTTAAAATGAAATTATCCAGAATACGGTTCTGGTTCAACTGTAATCAATTGAAATTAAATAATCAGAAAACAGTGGAAATGACTTTTCGCTAAAGCAGATGCAGTTTCACGAAGATTATCCACTAAATTCCTAGGACTCACAACAGATTCACATTTAAACTTGTCCAGATCCATCCGTTCACAAATGTTAAGAAACGTCTACTATTCGTACGTCAATACTCGTATACTGTATGGCAGGCACGTGCAACGTACGGCCCGCGGGCCGGATTCGGCCCCTGACTTCATTTTATCCGACCCGCAGCACAATTTTCAAATTTCACTAAACCTGGCCTTGATAGTAAAAAATATATATGTATTCTTAATAATTTTCATATAATCTAAGGATCATAAAGTTTTATAGGTATCATAAAGTTTTGTACTGTATTTAGTCAACTCAGCATTCAGTGTATGCAATAAACAGGAAAAGCCCGTCTTATTTGAACTGGCTTTAAGTATGTTGATTAGTGAAGGAAGAATCAGCAGAGCAAAAGCAGGTAGTTATTTGTAGTGAGGCACATCAGATTCTAAATTTCGTGTTTTTCAAGATCTGGACTAAAGATTACTTTACATCAAAACATTGTAGTTATAGTAATCTCAATGGGCAACAAAGAAAAGATAAAATAATGAATTTGAAAAAATGTTTATCTGCGCAACAGACTCTTTTCCACAAACAATTTATAAGTAATTTATGCAATAATATTGTACAAGCAAGTTTTATAATTAGTGAAAAAATTGCAAAGCATTCTAAACCTTATTCTGAAGGTGATTTTGTTAAAGAGTGTCTTAGTGCTGTCGTTATAGAACTGTGTCCTGAAAAGAGGGACGATATAAAAAAAATAAGTCTTTCTCGCTCGACTATAATAAGACGTTTCGATGATATGACCAACGATATCAAATCAAACCTTAAGTTACGTGCGTCGCAGAAGTTTGAGGCATTTTCAATTACTCTCGATGAGAACATAGATACTAGCGATTCCGCACAATTAGCTATTCTTATTCGGGGAGTTGATATCAAACATGGAAGAATTGCTGGCTCTTCAACATATGAAGGATACCACACGAGAAGAAAACATTTTCGAAGAAGTAAAAGCAGTTTTTGATCAAATTGAGCTTAAATGGGAGAATCTAAGTGGAAATATCTACTGATGGTGCTCTGGCTATGGTTGGTTCTAATTTAGGAGTAGTCAATAAAATTAAATTGAAACTATGTAGTAGGAATATTGACACTGAAGATTTGAGTGTATTTCACTGCATTTTACATCAACAAAATTTGTGTGCAAAATCGATCAAATTTACACATGTAATGAAAACAGTACTTTCTTGCATAAATTTCATTAAATCAAGAGCACTTCACCATTGTCAGTTCCAAACATTTTTGAAAGAAATGCAGTCTGAATTTGAAGATCAGACATTTTATTGTTAAGTGCGCTGGTTAAGTAATGCAAAAATGTTAAAACGTTCAATCATTTTATGATTTGAAAGATATTTGTTTTTATGGATATGAAAGAAAAACTTGTTCAAGAGCTCTTTAGCTTTGCGTTCTTTAACGCAACTTCATGTATGGTCACGTCAAGTTATTCCAAAATAAATAAATATTTTGGGAAAATCAGCTCCGAACAGGGAATACCTACCATTTTCCCACTCTTGCAAATCATAAAGATCATGCTAACTTCGAAACGTTTGCAATCGAGTTACAATTTTTAAGAGATGAATTAAATACCAGATTTAAATATTTTCGCTGCCAAGAAGCAAGTCTGAAAATTTTTTCCTCCCTATTTGATGTGAAAATAGAAGGAGCTCCGTCTTCATTGCAACTCATTGAATTGCAAGAAAAATCCGATCTTAAGGCGATATTTATAAAAAAATATTTACCAACCGATAAATTTCCAAATCTCGCATCTTTGGCTCAGAAAATGTCATTATTTGGAAGTACATACAAATGGGAGCAGCTATTTTCGAGAATGAAGTTTGTCAAATCAAAAACACGTACAAGATTAACAGACTCACATTTGGAAAGCACTCTGCATGTTGCGACATCCGATATTTCACCAAATATTGATTATTTGGTGAAAAAAAAAGGCACAGTCCCATTAAATATGTTTGTACTTGTTCATTTTAATCTATTTACTGAAAGCCAGTTCTAATAGATGACTACATACATGTATATATATGTTGTTATTTTTTACATTTTTTTAATGTTAAAACGTAATAAATATATCATTTCCTTAAATCAAACTAGTGTTGCTTTGATAGCCTTGCTATTTTGTAGCACGCAAATTACTTTTGTGTCATTCAATGTCTGCCGAAGTATTAGCTAGGGAAATAGTTGTTTCAAAAGTGGTTTGTTCTTGTAGTCTTAATAAGACTCATTGGTTGTAGATTTTACGAAATATTTTCGTGTTTTTTCTAATTATTAGTTAATTTTCTACAACGTAAAGGACTTATATATTTTATTACAACTGATATTTACCAAAACCAAATAAAAATTTGAAGGTTTAATATGTTTTTTTTTAATAAACAATCTATTTTTAAGGATTTTCTAACAAAATAAATATTTAGAGACATGACTTTCTTGGCAAAAAACAGTTATAAACTTTCTACAGAAATATTTTCTAAAAATTCATTTTAAAAACCGCTTTAACAGATTATTTTTTTCATTAATATCAAATTTCAACAATATACATTTAAAAACTTTATAAAAAATGCTTTTATTTTAAACTTTCTTAAATAATTTTCTCAAAAGTTTAGTGAAATAGGACAATTGAAAAATATCTAAATACAAATTTAAATTTGCTTTAAATTTAATTAAACTTCCTTAAACAGTTAAAATTTTCAAACAACAATTAAAGCTTAAATGAAATAAAGCAATTGATTCTAAATAAATATTTTAAATTTGCTTCAAAAAATAGTTACAAGAAAACAAATAAAATTACTAAGATATAATATAAAAATTTAAAAAAAAAACAAATGAAAACCTGTTAAAAATGGAGATATTATCTGAATAATTAATAACTAACAATTGAAATTTACTAAGAAAAAACTGTTATAATGATCCAAATTACTTAAAACAGTTTAAATTTTATTAAATGTCGTTTAAAATCAAGAAAAACAAAGCCCATGCACAAGCCATAAAGGTCAAGATCAAAACCAGAGCTCGACATTTTCGAGCACTTACCTACAAAGACAAAGGTATTTCTACTAAAACTGCAGTTAGGATATACAAATCCATATGTCGACCTCTGATAGACTACGGTGCAATCCTCTTCAACCAAATCCCTCCCTACACTCTCCATCACTTTAATGTCGCCGAAAGATCAGCCCTAAGAACCCTCACCAAACTTAGACATCCCATTAACCCCCTCCACAATCCCTCAAATGAGCTCCTTTATGAACACACCCAGATTATTCCTATCTCCCAACGTATATATAGCCTCAGTTGTAAATTTGCTAACAATCCTTTCAATGTAACCCTTCTTAATAAATTTTGCATTCCACGAAATCCCCTTATCCCACCCAAATTTAAACACCCTTCAGTCACCCTACGTCAATTCATTAGTTCGAATCACCCAGACAGTTAAGCTAGCTAGCAAAGATATTTATTTTTCACACATAACTTAGAGTCAAGACAGGGCAGAAAGACCGATGGTCGATAGCCCAAACGGACAGACTAACACATTATATATCATTTGTAAATGTTTTAATTTTGTAAATATCTATGTTCGAATAAAGATGTTATTCTCTCTCTCTCTTCTCAAGAAAAACAATAAAATTTAAGTAAACACAAAATATGTGTAAATTTCATAAAAACATAATATATGTATTTTAAGAAGAGCGGTAAAATTAATAAAAAAACACAATTGGGAATTTACAAAATAAATTTTAATTTTAATTTAAAAAAAAAAAGTTGGAAAATATCTTAAAAGACGCAATTAATTAAAAAATACAATTATAAACTTATCAAATAGAATTGATCATTTGTAGAAAAACTGTAAGTACGTTGTCTAAAAGGAGTTTGGTTTTAAAGAAAATAATGTGAAATAAAAAAATATCTTTGTTAAGACAATTCGAATTTACTAAGCAAATCAGTTAAGAATATTAAGGAGAAGAAAGAAGATTTGCTTGAAAACTTTTTAAATTTCACAAAAACAAGAGTAAAAAATTGAGAAAATCTGTTTAAAAACATATAGGAAAACTTGAAATTTGTTAAGTAACAAATTTTAAATTTTCTTAAAAATTGTTAAATCTTCTCTAAGAAGAAACGATTTATTTGAACAGAGGGAAACAGAATTAATAAAAAGAAGTAAACATTTTATTTTTAAAAACTGTTACTATTTATAAAAAAATATAAAATTACTCAAAGAAAAAAAAATAAAATTGTTAAAAAATTTATTTTATAGGCTAGTACACATATCCTCGATTCTAACATTAATTCCCTCCATAACAAATTCCACTTACTTGCGCACTACCTATTCAACAATCTAATTCATATAAAGAGCACCTTCCTCAATAGCAAATGAAAATCGATAAGGGGGTTCCGTTGCCTCTTTCCATCCATCCTTGTTATTTGGAGAAGCAACCTACTCTGTATCAATAACCATTTGAATGAATGTCTTCTTCTTCGTCTTCTTAGTTTTTTTATCCACACTCCTCTATTTATGATACAATATTCATAAAAGCGTCGCTATATGATAATCAATAATAATTAGCGACTTTAACAATTAATATGAAATCCTGTCAAATCTAATCCTTCCTTAGCTTCTTATTTCACAAACAATTCGTCCAACCTTTATCATGAGTAAAAGGCGATCATCAACCCCCGATTTAACAACATCCAACATCTGTCACCTAATTCACTTTATAAAACTGGAATTAGTTTTATAAAGTGAATTAGGTTTAGATCACATATCCATACAATTTGACATTGACACGCAATCCCAACCTACCCCAACTCCTCCGGAATATAGTCTTCATTACCAGAGTTATTAAATAATATTAATAACGTTATCAACGACATAACATCGACATTTGATTTATTCCTAATATTATTTCTCGTTTAAAATTCAAAAACAATACTAAAAAAGCATAAATGACAAACAGAGAAAAGCTTATTGGAGCGAGAATTAAAAAAACTATTCAAATATCAAAAATTTGAACTCACCGCTAATATAAAAGACCTAAACGATGGTTCAGCACTGACAGATGATCCATCAATAGCGAAAGCATTTACAGAACAGTTAGAAAAGACATTTCAAAACTCAAACAGCAACGAATACGAGAAAGACTTTTATAGTCTTATATAGTATATATAGGCTGGTTTAATTAAACCAGTTAAACTGATGATTCAATAGATGAGACAGATTACTACATACAACTGTACTCTGGTAAAACTCCCTCCCCTGGCCTTGATAAAATGCCTCATCTACGCCTTAAAAAATTCTCGCACGGTATCCACGTGACTATGTTAAAAATTTACAACTACTCCTATTCTTGGCTTCCTTCATAATATGGCGGACGAGATGAGTTGTGTTTCGGGTCCGTCCGACAGTATAACAGAGAAAAAGTGTAATAAGTGCAAAGGTAAATCTGTAGCAGTTACGCAGTGTGTTAATTGTGGGCAGTTCTTTCATCCTTCGTGCTTAAAAATCCACGTTAAGGCCTGTGGAAAATTAAAAACCATATCGATCGGCGACGAAGTGGAGGTTAAGTCACCGGGCTCGGCTAATATAGGTACGAATTTTAACTTTCTTACTGAAGAAAACAAATTATTAAGAAGACTTATTGGAGAATTGGAAAGTAAAAATGAAATTCTCTTAGAAAATAATACTCTTCTTAAAGAGAAAATTAACCTTCTTCAGAACAAGAAGAGAATCGAACCCATGAAAGATCCTATAAAAGATTCTCTTAGTACATCTACTAACCAACAGGTGGGTGCACAAAGAATGAATAAAGATATCGTCAAAGTAATTGAAAATAAAATTTCCGTTGGCAATACTGAAAATTTGTCAGTTCCAAGTCTGTCAAACCAGCAAACTGCCAAAAACAATAACAACATTCGGAACATCAGTGCCATGGAAAGTGTACAAATACGCAAGGAGGGAGAGGATGAATTTATCCTTCCTAAGAAAAAATCAAGGCGCCGTGAAAGCAACAATACTACTGTGTATGGTACATCTAATACAGGTGATTTGAAAGGAGCCGAAAGATATTTTCATTTCCATGTTTAGCCCCGGAGACGACCGTCGAGGACATGAATCACTTTTTAGAACTGAAAAGTATTACCAGCGTAAAATGTATTAAACTTGCATCTAAGCGGCCTGATGAGTACAGCTCGTTTAAATTATCGGTGCCAGCTACATATCAAGACAAAATTAACGACCCAACATTGTGGCCTACGAATGTGCGTGTGAATCGTTTTTTTCACTATCTTCGGAAGGAGAAAACAAAACGAATTTAAAATTACTATGTTTAAATATACAAAGTGTTCGTAAAAAGTTTAGTTTTATAGAGGCACTTGATAAATTATACGGGTTCAATATCATTTGTTTATCGGAACATTGGTTGAGTGAGAATGAAGCTGAATTATTGCATTTAGAAGGTTTCAATGTTGCCGCATCTTTCAGCCGCTTAGAACATATTCACGGTGGTGTTTTAACTCTTGTTAAAGAAGACTTAACATTTAAAAATATTAATGTAGGTAGTTGTATCGAATTTGATTTTGAGATTTGTAGAACATTAATTATTGATTTTAATTTAATTATTTTAACCATATATAGAGCCCCTAAAGGTAATTTTAACATATTTTTAACTAACCTAAATCGTGTAATAAGTAGTTTAAATTTTACAAATAAAAATGTAATCATTTGTGGCGATTTTAATATTAATTTTATATCAAAAGATACAAACGCAGATTTACTGCATGATTTACTAAATAGTTTCGGTCTCTTTATTACTGTTACTTTTCCAACTCGAGGTCGTTCATGTATTGATAATATTTACACCAATATTAATACATTAACAGTTCAGCCAGTAGTAACATCGTTTTCCGATCATGATGGTATATATTTTACCGGTATAATGGAAAAGGAATTAAAGGTCGATTATAAGAGCTATAGACCTATAACTGCTATTGGAAAATTCACCTTTTTTCAACTAATTAGTGAAATAAAGTGGGATCTTTTACCAAGTGATGATCCAGAATTAATATGTAATTTAATTATTAATAATTTGAGTTACTGCTTCAATAGAGCTTTTCCTTCCAAAATCAGAAGTGACACTGGTAGTGGAATAAAAGTTAAATGGTTTAATGAAGATATAAAATGCTTGAGAGAAAATTTGTCTTTTGTCGATGAAGTTTGTAGGAAAAATAATGATCCCGCTTTTCACCAGGCAAAAAGTAAATTAAGAAACGAATATAAAAATGCAATTGCAAAGGCAAAAAAGATAGCAAATGATAGATACATACGCAGTTCTTCAAATAGTGCCAAAGCCATGTGGAAGATAATAAATACAAACAGAAATTGTAATTCGCAGTCCATTCATCTTGATTCCAAAGTTACTGCTAATGACTTTAATAAGTATTTCTCTGAAATTGCCAGAAATTTATTAGATGATTTAGAAAGATGTGATAACAGTTCTGTGATATTTACACCACCCCTATACTGTGATATTCCAAAATTTTCTTTTAAAACTGTATCGTGTGTGAGTGTTCGTGATGTAATTATGAATTTTAAGTCAAATAATAGCTGTGATATTTATAATCTATCAATTAACATTATTAAGGGTATCGTTGATTTGTTGGTAGTACCATTGACCAAACTAATAAACAGGATCATTGAAATGAATAGTTATCCTAGTGCACTAAAATTAGCAAAAGTTATCCCTACATATAAAAAGGGCGATGCAAATGATATTAATAATTATCGACCAATTTCGCTTCTCCCCATAATTTCCAAAATTATTGAAAGAATTTTGTTTCTTCAAATACTCAGTTTTTTTTAACGAGAACAGTTTATTTAAAGATTGCCAATACGGTTTCAGGGAGAATAGATCTACTATCGATGCAATTATTGATTTTATTAATATAGTTATTGATACATATGAAAAGGGAAATTTTGCTGTAGCAACTTTTATTGATCTGAGTAGAGCTTTCGATTTAATTAATCGCGAAATTCTAATAAACAAACTAAAATGTTATAACTTTGATCAGAATAGCTGTAATTTAATATTTTCGTATTTGAATCATCGAAGGCAACGTGTGATATATAATAATAAATACTCGAGCGAGGCTGCAGTAAACCTTGGTGTGCCACAGGACCTTTACTTTTTTTAATATTTATAAATGATTTTCCTGATTTTATAATCTCATCAGATGTGATACAATTTGCAGGTGATACCACTTTAATTTCAACAGCAACAAATCTACAATGTGCTTCCCAGGCCAATGTAGAAGCTTTAAGTAAGGCCAATGAGTGGTTTACAGCAAATAAGCTCATTATGAATGAAAACAAAACCATAGTAAAGAATTTCACATTAAATCGTACACAATTGAATCAAAATACAGGTGAAACTAAATTTCTCGGGCTTGTACTGGATTCTCACTTATTATGGGAAGCTCAAGGAAATGCACTGGTCAAGAAGATAAATAAATCAATATTTATTCTGCGAAACTTGATGGAAAACATTTCCGATGCAGGTATTAAAAATGCATACTTCGCATTATGCCATTCACACTTAACGTATGGGATTATTGTATGGGGTCATTCCACTGCTCGACACAGAATATTTGGTCTCCAGCGTAGAGCAGTGCGAATAATCACCGGCTTAGGTTATCAAGATGATTGTCGCCAAAAATTTATAGATTTGCGAATACTTACATTACCCAGTCTATACATCTTTCAATGTTTAAAATATGTTAAAAAAATATTTCCAAATATCCTATAAACTTGATGAAGCATAACCATAATACACGATTTTGTGAAAATTTGTGTTTGCCTCAATTACGACTGACAAGATCTCAAGTTGGAAATAATTACTACGGTCCCAAATTTTTTTAATAAATTACCAAATGATATTCAACATCTTAATTATAATAAGTTTAAGAATAGGGTGAAAACATTCTTGGTAAATCATGCATTTTATAGTTTTAGTGAGTTTTTAAATTTTAATTTTTAACTATTTATATTTTAAATGTTTTAACTAGTCTTAATTATTTATTCATATATTATACAGTTTTAAATTTTAACTTAACGTCCATGTACATGTTTATTTATACGCTATTTTTATGTTTCTTTTTATATTATCAATTATTTTATTTATATATCTTTCATAATAATTTTAGTTCTATTTTTTGGTAATTTTATTTACAATTATATAATCAATTAAATATTTTGTACTATTATATATTATTTACATATATTGTCCATATTACTTCACAATTTTATTATATATATACATATGTATGACGTGTGTAAACCTTAAGGTAAAACATGAATAAATTCTATTATCTATTCTATTATCTATTATTCACAGCAACATTTTCCCTCTGAATGTAAACACGATATTACAATATGCATTCCCAAGCCTGATACTAATTTTACACTAATATGTAGCAGCAGTTTTCCACGAAAAAAAAACTCTTTCAATCATCCAAAATGCACATCTCCGAATACTAGTTTGGTTTTCTATAGCAGAAATTAACCAGTCTTCCTTTATCCAACTTCACCTCCAATTTGCAAACCAATCATGTTGAAGATCCTAATCAATAATTTTATGTCTAGATATTCAGAAAGCTTTTGATTCTGTTGGACATATTAGCCTCCTCTACAAAAGCTTCCTCTTAAATATCCCACATCACTTGATAGTCCTCATATACAACTTCCTTTCCAACAGAACCAGTCAAGTTAGAATCAAGCAAACACATTCCGGCCCGTTCCTAGTCCACCAAGGGGTGCCCCAGGACTCTTCTAACCACCCCTCATTTATAACATTTTCTAACACGATCTATATGATCCCAATCCCATATATTTTGATCCCTCAAACTACTCCCTTCTCTTCTTCGTGACGTATAAAAATCAACCCTTCTGAATTTAAACTACTTATTCCGTATCATTATTCTTACGGACCGCCGCATCACAGTGCAACAATTTGCCTCAGAGCTGTCAGTCAGCAGTGGAAGTGTGTGTGCAATGATCGAGACTCTCGGATATTCAAAAGTTTGCGCAAAAACACCTCACAAAATTGGGTTGGCCAACATTGCTCCACATTCACCATATAGCCCAGATCTGGCACCGTCAGACTTCTATCTCTTCGGACCTCTTAAAGACGGTTTGCGTGGAAGACACTTGATGATGATGATGACAGCGTAATTCAAGCGGTGAAAACATGGCTTCGCGCACAGGTCAAGAGTTTGTACCGGCAGGGAATACAGGCACTTGTTTCACGCTGGAGTAAGACCGTACAGGTTGATGGAGACTATGTTGAAAAATAGTACGTATAGAAGAAACATGTCACCAAAATTAAACACTTTTAAATAAATAGTTCTAAAAAAATGGGGTATTACTTATTGAAGGAACCTCGTATTTTACACATTATTTAGAATCAAGACAAGGCAGAAAGACAGATGGTTGATAGCACCAATGACAGACTAATATATTTCCTATATCACATGCTTTATAAATTGTATATATAAATGTTCGAATAAAGAAGTTATTCTCTCTCCCTCTTAATTGTAAGTTTAAATTGTAAAAACATTAAAAAAGAATTCAAAATACATTAGGAAGTAATCGAAGAAAACTACTAAATTCTTAAAACTGTTAAAATTTTATAATTGAAATTAACCAAGCAAAAAATATATTGACGGTTTAAAAAAAAATAAAAATAAAAAATATTAAAATATTTAAAAAAATAGACGAAACGACTTGAAAAAAACCTCATTAAAGTGCTAAGGTGATTTTTATTATTATCATTTAAAATTATTATAATATAAATTGGGCGTAACTCTCGAGTGTCTCCAGAAAATGTATAGTTTTTGAAAACGATAAAAACCTGCAGGATTAAAAATATAAATTAAAACTTTTCCATTCATTAAATCTACCTAGACAATAAATCATATTTCAAATCAAACAATAATTACACTACGGAAATAAACGATCGCACTCCAATCAAGAATAAAAGTAGAAAATAACAGCGCATGTAATCAGGAACAACACAACCAGAAACTCAATATTTGCTTTTTATTATTTCGTCTGCATTAATATTTTAAAAGCGATGAGATTATTAATTAAAATTTCCATTAATTTATTTGCGCTATTATTTTTGCATACCTCTGCACTATTTGCTTTATATTTATAACGTGTCATCTGATTTTTCATTTAGCGTCGCATATAATGTATATATGTATTTAATTTAATAAATTCCCCAATATTTACCCAGCCACTTTTATGTGCCGCAAAAAGTGCGCCACATTTTAATTATAAATATCATTAAAACTCGCACACGTCCAATTGATAAATTCGCACCTTTTCCAATATTTATTATTAATTTATACTCGTTGTGTTTTAATTGCAAACAAGATTTATTGTATAAAATTGATTTGTTTTCATTAATTTTTAATACGGGCGTGTTATAATTGCAATATTCAATTATCTGCACGAGCAGACGTTATGATTAAAACCACTCGATATAAACGAATGTCTTATTATGTGAAGTATGGAATATAAAAATTTGGAGGAAATGATTGATACAGATTTAATCTTTAGCCTTCTCCTTTCTGTGGGAACGAAAGCTCAATTTTTCAAATCTGTTTAGATTTGCCTGTCGTCGCCGGATAAGAGGAAGTCGGATTCCTTTTTTTACACATGTCTAGGGAGTTGTGTGAAATACAAATCGCTTTTTCAGTGTTTATAATAAATTTTGTCTCAATTACTTTAGGAAATAAGAATATTCGTAAATCTTAATAATATTTACGGTGTGTAAAAATGCTACAAACCAATCAAGAACGAAATCAACACAATTATAAATAATGTTCCGCATAAATTAAACAATTTGTGAAGTAATATAAAGTTATTCAAGAATCTAACTTAATAAAATCTTCTTCACTTTGTTAAACGTTTTTTTTTTCATTTATTATTATTATTTTACCTTTAGATTATATTTTTGAATTATTTTTTATCTTTAGATAATTAAAATAAAAATAAAATAAAATTTTGCTTCAACCGATACGAGAGATAGTGGGAAAGTAGTACCCGATTGTAGCGTGCGGAGCGCTGGCGAATAGAGTAGCCGCTGGATGTGTGCTAACATGTTCAGTTGTATTTCAGCTGTATGTGTGTATTTATAATGTTAAAAAATAAAAGTACAAGAAATGTGCGTCCCTGCAATATTCATCGTCAATTGGCGGATGAGTATGGAAAAAATGTGATGGATCAGTCGTCTGATTGGCGCTGTGGTCGTAACTTCAACAAGAAGAGAGAACATCCAT
The DNA here is from genome assembly GCA_963969525.1 of Ontholestes murinus. NCBI lineage: Eukaryota > Metazoa > Arthropoda > Insecta > Coleoptera > Staphylinidae > Ontholestes > Ontholestes murinus. The sequence continues at coordinate 23,744,155 of OZ018398.1, forward strand.
GATGGCGAGCGTTCGAAACGGCCTTCAGACAACCATCTGTTTACTAAACTCAAAGACTTTTTGCTAAAATACACTGGCAACGGAGGAATATAAAGCTGGGATACTAAAAGTCACACTTTACGACAAATGCTTAAATTTGCGAAATGAATATGTAGAGAGGTAGTATATTCCCAAACGAATACTACTTTCTGGAAGACCCTCGTAATTAAGTGTACATATTTTATTGACACGCAATTTAATTGAGCATTTGTTTTTGTATATTTTCGATTAAATTTATAAAACATCGCTTTTGCTTTCTTTATATTTCTCTAGATCATTTCCCACTGTTGACAATTCTCTTATATTTGATGTTAAAAGATATGAGAGTCTTTTCAAAATCTGTGTAGCTACTTCTAATATTAATTTTGTAATTATCTATTTTCAAATACTGAACATCTTTAAGACGTCTTCTATTAATATTAATGAATGAGCTAATGCGCATTGTATCAACAATTTGTAAGTTTCTAGTCGTCCTCATTGTTACTAAATTTCACTTTACATCCATCAACAAGTTCCATTACTCCATCTATAAATTTCTTGATATAAATAACATAGCAGAGGTTTATTTCATCTTTTATTCGAATCCTTGTTAACAAACGATGCCAAATATTTATTCCAGAGTCATTCAATAATTTTTTATGGCCACAGTTTAGACTCATTTGGTGAAAAACATTTGCATCGCTAAACTAGGCGCTTTAAAGATTTTTTTAATGTAATCCAAACCCATGATGAATCTTGCTGTAGCTACCACTTTTTCAAAAATTTTTAGATTTAACAAAACCCTTAAATTTTACCTTTTAGTTTGTTATTTCTCGATACCTTAGAAATTGTCTGGAAAGTTCCCTTATTCTGTTACTGCTAACATAAGCTCTTCGTTCCCTTGTGTTTTTTCCATGTATGGGTCTGGTTCTCCAAATATTGCGATAAGAAGGTCTTTTGTGCTTCAAAAATTTTATTTTTTTATTTTAGATCTTTGCTCTAATCAAACCTTAAAATATTTTTTTGTTATTTGATAAATATTTCACTTACTTGATCTTTAACATTTAATTTAGAAATTACTTTTGTTGGATCTAAAGGGAAAGTTATGGTTCTCTGTGAGTTAGACGTATAATTCTTATTATTTTCTTTTGGATTTAACCGTTTTAATCAGTTTTCTAACGGATAAGTTTTTGCATGGCATTTTATGTATGACGTTACAAATAAACATTTAAAGGAAGCATAAATGTATTATTGTTATTTTATTTGTACATCGTTTACGAACTAGTACAACTTATCTATTATTTAAATAGAGCTCCGAGCTTCCTTTGTTTACTGTTTTTTTGGAAGTATTTATTTTATTTATTAATTACCTCATTATTATATCTGGTTGCTTTCTAAAAGTCCAGCAAAATTTTCGACTTCAATATCTTCTTTACAACTTTGAATTGCAAGAACCTTCCACATTACTTTTAAAATATGTCTTTATTGGAAGATCCTCCATTATGTTAGAATAATATATAGAGGAAAGGGATGAAGACAAGTAGGAGATTCATACTCCTTCAAATGAAGTTTGTAGCATGGCCTTCAACATAATAACAGGACCCAAGATAACCTGGGCCATTCACACATTTTTAACATTCAAGTCTCCAGGAATGGATGGAGTTTACCCAGCCCTGCTTATATGGTGACAGGACCTTGTCTTCAATACCTGGTGACTAGGTTTAACGGCGAGCATGTATCGGAATTACTGGCGCTATACGCACCACATCGACGTCAGCAATGGAGGCGTTATTATCTCTTCCTCTCCTGGGTATACACATACAGGAGATGGCCCTAAGTACCGCGCTAAGACTAAGAGACAACGACCAGTAGTGTCGAATGGCGGATTGGACTAGGCATGGGGCAATACTTGGAAAATCGATTCAGAAGAACGCCATTCTAGGGAAGCGCCAGGACCGTGCTACTCCGATCTACCTACTATACGTCACAAAACTCTGAGGCTCCTAAAGCTACTATACACATATTCACAGATGGAGCCAAAAACAAGAAAGGAACAGGTACAGGCATATATTATGACGAAGTGAATCTGGAACTAATAATACTCTTGGAAGAACACTCCACGATTATTCAGGCGGAACTCACAGGGGTACTAGTGCCAAAAAAATAACTGAACTGAGGATGAAGGAGAAAACATTTGCATTCGCACAGACAGTAAAACCAGTCTTACTATCTTAACACACTATGGACGGGTCGGGTATTAATACTCGATTCGCGAACTGCCTCCTATGGACGGGGCGGGTATTTGTACCCGCTTCAAACGCTGACGGAGCAGGCGGATTTACGCTCACTACGACCGCTTTAACCAAGACTTAAACGTTGCATTTGTTTAGTCTTGTTTTCATGTATATGTATATAGGAGAAAATGTTTATCATTTCATAATTTTTCAAATAAATAATCAAGATTTTTCTTTCTGCTGAGAATCTATTTTATGATCGTTATTGAGCGTAGAAAGATCGAATTAAAAACGCATCCTTATTACAATGTTATATACTTATTTATAATGAAAATAACGTGTACGCCGACAATTTTTCAGACGATGACGCAAACGATATCTTCAATCAAAATGATAGTGACAGTGAAGACATATTTCGTGTTGTAAGAAGAAGTAGAGCTGTGTCATTGTCCTCAAGCAGTCCCGATAGTTACAGTGAGGATAGTGATAGTGATGAATAATAATCGACCAACAATTGAATCATTTTTTTGGGCAAAGGGGAATCAGAATCAACATAATACCCAGCAATGCGAAAAGTGTCATGTTGGTTGTAAAATTATTTATTGGCGACGATTTATTTGAGTCTTTTGGACAAGAAACAAATCGGTACCATGACCAAAATCGTCATCGCGAAAGATATACAAAATGTTGGGTTTGCTCTTGATAATGGAAAGAATGCAAAAGGAGTCGAGGAAGGAATATTGGTCAACGGAATGATTTTGGCAATGTTATGATCCGGGACCGCTTTATTCAAATTTGGGATTCCTGACATTTTTTTGATAATGCTAATTTGGACCCTAATGGCGATAGATTGCAAAAAATCCAATAGCTTCTCTATTATTTTCTTTTCTAGCAAAGTTTAGAGATGTTTATCATCCTGATAGTAAATTGTCACGTGACGCCTTGGAGGGGTCGACTATCTTTCAAAGTTTGCAATACGTCTAAAATTGTAAAGTAGGAATTCTGATACGTATGGTTAGTGAGGAAACATCGGGGTAAATTTGCAACTTCAAAATTTACTGAGGGTAAGGGCATCGTCTCCAAGATACTATTTTAAATCTACTGCAGCCATATCTAAACTTGTAGCATCATGTCTACATAAACAATTATTACAATAGTGTTGATACGGCTGAAGTGCTCCTACTTTAAAAACTGCAAAATTAAAACAAGGAGAATCAATGTTTTTGGGTTGAAAAGATATATGTTCTGGTTCTGGTGACATTATCAAGAGCCATAACATCGACTAGCGCACAAAGGAAAAAAAATTGGAAAACAATTACTGTAATTGAGTATAATAATAATAAATATATGAAAGGCGTGGATCGCTCAGATCAATATTTATCATACTATTTGATGGTACGTCGCAGAAAAAATAGACGAAAAGGGCTGCCATGTTTATTTTTAATTGTGCATTATATAGGGTCTGGCAGATGAGTATGATAATTTTAGAAAGCGCATAGCTCAGCGCAGTGATAACCTAAGGTTTTCGATGGTTGATATCTGACCACTAGACCCTGCCATTTTATTTGGTTTAGTTTAGTTTATGGAATCATGGACCCAAGAGCAACGCGTATTTGTTTATGACACTTACATTGAAACGGGGTGTTCTGTGTTTGATACACAACGCAGATTTCGAACAAAATTAAATGTTGCAAGGCACGGTCTACGTTTCCTACGAGAAACACTATCCTAAAGTGGGTGCAGAACTTTCTTACTAGAGGATGGTTGAAGCCTGAAGTACCTCGAGGAGGAGAAAGAAGTAACAGAACCCATGAAAATGTGGCTAAGATGGAACAACTTATTCCACCTCAAGGAAGTCTATTGCATTTTTGAGAGTACATTTTCCAGCACTACTCATTTTGCTACGAGGGGTCATCGTGTTGCCCCAAAATTCGCCTGATCTTAGTCCCTGCGATTTTTTGTCAAATGCTATCACCCAAGAAATTCAAGCCATTTCATGACCAACTTCTCAACTCGACTTCTGGAGTGTGTGGAAAAGAACGGACATCACTTAGATGATATTATTTTATCCTACATGAATGTTTGTTTCTTTGATATGCATACGAAATGGCAAATCCACAACTACCTATTAAACAAATAAAGTTTTGATTTAATTGAAAATTGTCTGAGATATGAGTTTTTCAAAAACGTCGTACTTTTCTGTCAGAACTTGTATAATGCGTTTCATGTTTATAAAATTCTAAATACAAATGTACATATAAAACATAAACCATTTCTACTTGATGTAACCCAAGAATAGATTGAAGATAGTAAAGAGACAATTGATGTGGAGCATGGGCTTAGTACATCACAAAATGTAATGCGTACAACAAAGTTACTATCCAAAGATAGCAAAAAACACAAAATTGTAAATATACTTACTGGCGCATATGTTCTGCGCATAAAAAGAAGAGTTTAACTTGTTTCATGTGTGATTATTATAAGGCATCCCTCCACAAGGGTGATTGTTTTTTTTTTTCAAATTTCACAAAAATATTAGATTTAGCCACTATTGTTTTTAAATGCGTCGTTTTTTTGTTTTTAAAATTATTTTAAAAATAAATAAATAATAACACTGCTGATAACATTTTATAATAAATATTATTAAAAATAAATGTTACTTTGTCTCATTCATTTCTTGATTCCAACGTTATCTTGAAGCAGAGCGTTCAAATTTGCGTGCTGACGCTGCAAAACCGACCCGGCCCGCAGACCAGTCTAGCGCTCAAGGCACCCGTCCATAGTGTGTTAACACATCCCAAGGTCTCATCAAGACTGGCCAATTAATGTGAGGATATCAGAATTATCCTATCCTGGGCCAAGGCACAATTAAACACAAGAGGAAAATATAGAGCGGATGCTCTTGAAAAGTGGGAACTTCTTTGGAAACTGACACGAGGTCTATGCCCCTATCGAAAAGCATACTGCAAGTTATGACTCTAGCAGAACACAAGGAAGGTGGAAGAACATCACCACTTGTGCTCATTCCAGAAACAAAATACAAACACCCAATATTGTTTTCATATACCCAGGACAAACCTAAAATCCCTGACGGATATCCTGGACACTGGACACTGTCAGTTTAAGAAACACCTCTATGTATTAGGAATCACTGAAGATCTAAACTGCAGAGGGTGCAACCAGGAAGCGAAATCGGAAGAGCTGCTGGGGACAACATGGCCAAAATCGGCCGATCTGAGAGGCCTGTTTCTCAGCAAAATACTCAACTTTATCAAACGAGTAAGTTAGCTTGAGGGCTAGTTTTCCTATCACTGGGCTCAACTGGGGGACTGCATACTGTGACCTTGTTCCCCTCCCTTGCATCGGTATCCGTATGTTATAATAGGTGGAGTAGCTACCCCCTGCCCAAATGTATGGTACAAACTTAAACTACGACATTTCTTATAATTGTTCTACTATCATACTATAGTAGGATGGGCGAGTGTCAATATCATACTGATTTGAAAAATATTTTAAAAACATTCCTGTACATATATTCTAAATATACTTAATAAATTATTAACAGTAACATTAAGTATTAAAGGTCCTAAAAAGTGCCTTCAGGAACCACCGAATGGGCATTAAAGACAGAAAAAGACAAACAATTTAAGAAAGTAAACCATAGTCTATTACCTAGATTTGTTCTAAGTAAGCTAGCCCTTTTTAGAATAACCCTAAAATAGACCTTTAAAATGAGTGATAGTTGTACTTTTTCTCTATTTCCCAAGTTCTCAATTTAGACTTGCAGACTGGCAACGACTTCTTGAAACTCGATGAAATGCAATGTTTGAATGAAATGCCTTGAATATCTTAATCGAAATATTGACAAATAATGTAAAATTTCTATCTCTGTTGTATGAGATAAGAAGAGATCGGTCACCTCCAAAGATAAATTTGTCTGAAGATATTTTATAAATTTTTCTTATCTCTACCATAAAATATTCATATCTATTAATCATTTTGGCCGATAAATAGACATAGGTGATTACGCCTACAATAGAACTTGAGCATGAAGAAATAAGGATGTTTAGAAAGACCGAAAATCGTCTAACTTTATTTATCTAATTTTATTCCAAAGAACGAACATATAATGACGATTATTATTCATTATTGCCCATGAAGATAAAATATAAAATTACATGAAGTAATCTGCCGAACTAGCGGTGAGCTACTTGACACAGTACATAAAGGCGTTTGCCTTTGTCAAGAACTTATAATTTGAGAGAGCCTCTAACCACGTGCTTATAGGAAAACAACAAACAATTAGGTTATTCTCAGTAACAACAATGGGGATTGCCTGGTTATATTCAACAGCAGCAACAAGGACAGGTACATGCTTAAATTCAGCACCAGCAATAAGGACCACCATCACGGTATCACCAGTTTATGCTCAGCAACAGCAACAGGAAACTTCTCATACTATTTGTCTTCAACAATTTCATGAACAATAGCAATTAAACTCCACAAGCACAACACCGACAACAGACTAGCAGGCAACAGCTACAATGACATCTTCTCGACCGAAATGAAAAGTAGGCGTATTTAGGTCTGTGACAACGCAATTTGAGATGAATCCGGGACGATTGAAAAATCAGAACTTCATAGAGGCCCCTAAAGATGTGTTTTAGACTAATCCTCAAGAGCTCCTTTTTAATGATGATGATTTTGGTATGTACAGAAACCTTTTTCTCCGAAATATTACAATTTCCAATTTTAGTTATTTCACAGGAACTGTAATTTTAAAAGAAAGTAGCATAAGAACAGAAAAATAAAATAAAATCGGAAAAGTTCACTGTTGTAGATATAAAAAATACAAAGCGATTCACGGGAATATCATTTTGACCAAATCTATGGATCCCACTCCAATACTCAACATTATTCTTTGGCATCATTATAAATAAGTAAGATTAATTTTAGAAGGTGGTACTTCACTTATCTAACCTGACCAAATTAATTATTTTGTTTATTAAATTGTCATAATGTTTTATTTTATGGGCAACGAAATGGAGATATATAAAGGATTTTTCCAATCTGTGAGTTTAGGATGGAAACCATATTTGAACATAGATGTATCCAACAAAGAATTTCCACCGAAGTCATCAATTTACTAATTTGTGGAAAGGCTAGGAAAGGCTAGAAGTGTGTGTATTAACTATCTTATCTAAATTTAATTTAAAAAGTTCCAACATCCATTTTTTCAGAAAAAAATGATAAAATGAGTCACATTGTGCCAATACTATTTATATTTTTTTTAGTATGAGGTTTAAAAGAGACACTGGTACAATAGTTTCTTCAACAGTGGCTTCAGCTAGACGGGTATTGATAAGCAAGATTCTTAAACTCTTAAATATCCATTTGACCAAAATTTGTGCCAAACTAATACTAGAAACCAATACAATTATCAATCAACAATGTTAGATCATCGACATGAAACATGAGAATACAGTAAAATTAAATCTTATTACCAAAAGATTATTTTCACATCAACATACATCTCGCATAAAAAATGATTAGTTTTTGAAATGGACGTCATTAATAACAAAAAATTCCATTTAGTCCTAAAACATAGAATTTTGAAAATTAATCGTGGAGAAATCGTACTTTAGAGAGCATTGGTAGAGCCTGACTAAATCTATTTCTATCGGAAATATTAGTTCTAGTGAGAAGTGAAATCATTATCAATAATTATTTTGAGGAAAACATCGGATCAAAAGATTATTATGATTTTCCAGGTCTCTCTCTAAATTTGCCAACATCATGTGATGGACCTTATTAACCAAATTGTACGATCAATACAGAATAATCAGATACAGAAATTACCCTGATGTAAACCGAGAGTTGCCCTTTTTAATTATATAACCCCTTATACTGAAGAAGGAGGAATACAGAATTAATGCCATGCTGGAGTAGAACGATGAAAAAATATTTAAAAAAATTCAGGGCTCACATACTCAAGTCTATACGGTGTAACTCAAGAATAAAAGAACCTTTCAAATATTAGTAGTAGAAGAATAGAAAATATCTTTAGAGAATGGCTAACGTCTTCAGAAAATAACTAGAGAGAAATCAGTTTGGAAAATTAAAAGTTTTAGTTGCCCAAGGTTCATCACTGTAGAAAGTGTTATTCGTGTTATTGCCGAATAAAGATAATATATTTATTAAAAAAGATGTATGTTCGTTAAAAGCTAACCTACAGATAAAATCAGTTATTGGTAACGCTGAAGAATTTCTACAGGAAGGATCAATAAGTGTTCTGTTCTAAAACTATCCTGTTTCTTTAATCAACTGGATACGAGCATGTTGGAAGCAATTTTTGTCAATATTAACATAGAGATTCTGGTATTTAGTAACTAATAATACTAAGAAAGACGAAACAATTCAAATGGTAAAAATGTTAATCAATAGATCTATACTAAATGACACCGAGTATAAATCATTTTATTTTTATAATATTTTGTAGAACTGTAAGGGAAAACATAGTAAACAAATAAACAAAATTTCTCTTCGATTCATCGAACTTTTTGAAAAGAAAACATAAATAATGTGTCAATGCACCACGGTTGGCTATACACTCTAAGGTGCCTAGGTTCGCTTCTAATTAGGTGATTAATGTCCTCCTGTGCTATCTCATTCCAAGCAATTACTAACGCATTTCGAAATGTTTTTAGAGTTTGAGGGGGATGCGGCAAATTAAGGACTCTTCCATGATATTACACATATGCTAAATTGGATAAATCCGGTGACATCGGTGGCCAAGGCAAAAAATTGATTTCAACGTGTTCAAAGAAGTTCACTTTGGCTCTTGCAATGTGTGGGCGAGCATTATCCTGCTGAAAAGTTGGATTTAGGGTACGAGATGAGGTTCCAGAATTTCTTCGATGTAACGCTGTTCGGTCATGTTGCCTCTTAGGAAGATTAGAGGTGACCTAGAGCCATAAGCAATGGCACCATAACCCCAACAGTGCAATGAACGTGCATTTCGACAAAAAATTGGAATTGGATGTCTTCTTTCATCACGTTGTCTTCTGATTCTGGACCCTATTTAGAATTTCCCAAAAACTGTACTTATTATATTAGACATCCATTTAAACTGCTTTTCATCTAAAATAACGTTATAAGTTTTGTAGTATCAACAAAGGCTTTTTATTTATATTTAGATCTTCTTCACCTCTCTCAGAGAGCTATTTTAAGATTTTTCCAAAAACTATACATTTAGATCTTCCTCGCCTTTTTTAGATCTCCCTCGCCCCTCTTTAAATCTTTACATATAGATCTTCCTCACATCTCATAAAAACCTTTTGATTTGTTTTTGAAGTAATTTATAGAAGTATTTTATCTTCAAAAATACAATTTATAAACATTGATTTATTGTTTTTCTGTCAATAATATTGTTTTTCTGATCAGTTTTGTTCTATTTTAGATTTCTTCCGCGCACTTGAATCAGGTTTTCCTGTTTTCAAGTCACCGTAATTAAATGAATACCACGGTGTCATAATGGCAAGGAAATTAGTTTTAAAATGCCTTTTACAAAATTTTATTGATTAAGACTATTGTAAGTTGAAATTAAATTACAAGTTTAAAAGGATCCAAATGTTCAAAACAATCTAGTTTTTTAAGGCTTTTAAAGTTCCTAACAAGTTCTAAAATTAGGAAATAAGATTTAGAAACTTTGTCTAAAGAAGTCTATTTAATATTCCTCCATCATCCATCCATGTCCTTATCAATCCAATATTTGATAATGTATTAACTAAAATATGTGCTGAACTAGTACTATAAACCTGTGCAAATGGGACTATTATACAATTTATAGCAACTACATGGAAATGAAGAACTGCAACAGGAAGAATTGCTATTAATCAGAGCTAGTTTATATTAAAAATTACCAACACGGCATTCTAACACCAAATTATAGTAGCTTAAATCCATCGGAAATAATTGTTCTAGAGAAGAGTACAAATATTATTAATGAAAATTTGTAAATACATATTAGTTCTAGCGGGAAGTAAATTTGGAGCAAAAATTTAATCAAGCTTCTAGGTCTGTCCTTAAATTAGCAAACAACATCTAAAGGGCCCTGTCAAATTGTAAAAAGGATTAACAACGTGGTATACGGATTCAAAACCTACCCCAATGTAAATCCAGAGTTGTTTATTTCAATTGTCTAAACCCTTATGTCAAAGAAAGAACAATGCAGGGGTTCGTACGATATTGAAGCTGAAAAATGAAAGAATTAATGGCTCAACATACATATATAAGTCTATGTGATATAACTCTAGAGTAATGGGACCTTTTAATTATTATGTAGCAGAAGATTTCTACATCAAGAATTACTGCCATTTTCAGAAAACAGTTCGGAGGTTTATAGCTCAGCTATAGGAAATTCAACAGGTCATTATTGCTTACTAACTACAAAAGCCAACCTACAAAAATATTTAACGATCATTGAAGGAGTAGAGGAATTATCTTCTATAGCAAGGAATTAATAAGTTTACTGTTCCATAACCATCTTTATTGGAACCTTCGTTCTCTATGTTTAAGGCAGAGCAGTGTCATCATGCTGAATATAATATCTTTAAGAGATGTAGAAGCTAAATGCATGCCAATTAAAAAATTTTGGCCTTTGATGTTTGCAAATAAACTTATAGCAATAAGCTTGAGAGTAATGTTTTGTTGAGGAAGGAGACTATCTGAAATGCTTAACAATTAATCCTATATAGGAGAATCGTAGGTAACCTTACGATTACTCTATAAATAATGGTATTGTGATTTTAGAAGATAAAAATACGACATTAGATCTTGTATTTTATTGGAATGAGCGATTATTTGAAAGTACATTTTGGAAATTCAATAAATAAATCGCACTCTAGGCTTGCTTTAGTTCTTACAAGCACTTTAATTCAAGTAAAAGGTTATTGCTTCTTACAGAAGAGCAGTATCATTTACGTTGTGCGATCAGGACCTGAACTAATAATAATAATTGACAGTGACAACACATATCATTAAAACATATCTAATAAAAGACTAAAATATTCTATATTCAAGCATTAAAAATATAAAAAGATGCTGCAGAAGGTATTCTGGGGCAGTATTGACGATATATAATCATGAGTTTGAGTGGAAGTACCTTCGATGAAGTCTTCCTTTTGACAAAAATTTTGAGTATACTTTATATTATGAATTTTGTGTTATTTTGTTAGAAAGGAATACAAAGTTATTAATAAATAAATAAAATAGATATTCATAGGTTAAGTTACTGCAGAACCCTGTCAAATCTGCATACTTAAGCCATACCAGACTTTAACAAGTTCTTTAGATCCATAAAAAATACTACAGATAACTAGAGTTATACACTATTCACGTTGTTTTTGCATAATGGGAGGCGATGGAAATTTAGCATTTATGTTCACACTAAAACTGTCTGCTGAATTAGGTGATATTTTTCTATAAGTTTGAGGTTACAAGTAGTATCAACATTTTGTGCGTTGTTGTCAGTTTTACTGGGTTCCAGCAGAAAAATAGTCACAATTAAACACAAGCCATGTTACTTTTAAATTCATTATATTATTGATTAATTATTAAAATTATTTTTCGAATTTCAGTAGGTAAAGAAAAAAATATATTGAGAAGTTTACTTCTAAAATGTTTAATTTTCTATTTTCTTGACTAAAAGAACTTAATCGTAATGGTGACTGCAGATAGTTTATGTGCGGCCAGATCACCCAATTCTCAGTACATTTCTGATTTTAAAATTTTATAAAAAATCTTGTACCTACTTATTTTAATAACTTTACCTTACTTTTTTCGAACTTATATTCCAAATTTTTACACACCTATCATCCTTGACAAAAAAGAACAAAACTATTCAACTTCCATAATTTCATTCGAAAATTCTAAATCATTATTTGTATCAAAATCCCAATCCAAGTCCGATTCTCCTAATGTAATTATTAAAGGGGGAATGTTATCAAATAAAAGATTTCCCATTAATTTCGCACAATCTTCCGAAATATGTTGTTCACAATGTCTACAAATTTTTTTCCACATTTAAGGAGTGCATTTAGAAATAGACTCAAGCCATAAATTCGCTGCTCTGTCTTTAGACGATGGTGGCGAATTTATGTGCTTGTTATAGTAGGTTTTACAAAATGCCCATGCCATTTCAATTGGATTGTATTGACAATGGTATGGGGGTAATCTAAGAACCTCATGTCCATGCTCTCTCAGTGTCTCATCTGTTACATATCGTCGATTACTAATAATTTTGAAATGTTTGATCAAATTCCATAGTTGCTTTTTCGAAAAGTTATCCCTGATTCCTACGTTGTGCTTAATCAGCCATTCCTGCATTCGACTTTTTTTAGATGAAAATGTAGGTGGTTTGTCCAGCTGCACCGAATGATAGGGCGCATTGTCAAAAATCACTACACATTTTTTATCTAACTTTGTCAAAGCAGGAATAAGCTGATTATTTAGCCAATTTTGAAATAAGTTTCCATCCATTGTTTTATGATAATCCCTATCATTATTTTTTTAATTTAACAATAAATCACATCCCTTCAAAAAACCTAAATCACATCCTGCGTGTAAAATTGTAAACCTTGACCCTTCACTTTCAATTTTGAGTGGATTACTTTTCAAATCTGAATCGTGTACCCAACGACGAATTGCCGACCCATTTTGGTAAATCCACGTTTCGTCAAGATATACTAACGTAAAATTTTCACTAGAATTTTGAAACTGTAAAAATTTTCTTAAAAATGTAATTTTAGCTGCAACGACGTGTTTTTGTTCACATAAAATTTTGCGACCGTTTACCATTTTATACTTGTATCCCATCGATTTCAGAATTTTGTATAAAGTTGTTCTCCCACCTTTAAATTCTAAACTTTCTCGCGAATTAGCCGAAAGATCATCTAACGTAAAATATTCATTTTTTGAGTTATATTGCTATATAAGTTGTTGCAGGTCTTTCATAAACATGTGATTGGTAAAAATGTCGGTTTTGACTCTTTTGCCAGAGGACGAGGTGCTTAAATTTTCGATTTTTTCCTGCACTATCTTTGCTATTGTTTTTGTACTCACCTAGGAATCAATTGATGAATTAAAAGAACTTAAGTTAATTTTTACTTACTGAAAATATGTTCTGCAGTCTAATACAAATATCATAACGGCTGAAGTTTGGCAGATCTTTTCTGTATTGAACATAACACTTTTTTATTGCTATTTTAATTTCAGCGCTAATAATTCTTGGCATTTTAAAGAAATTTATCAGTAATTTTTTGACAAATAACGGACTTTATCAAACAATGCTATCTCGTTTTAAATGAACGTATTATGGTCGCGGGAGATTTAACAACACTGTATGTATTTTGACAGGTTCACATGTCAGGCGCTCGAGTAACGGAAAATTGACGAATAGTGTGTCCAACGTTAAAAAATAAATCATGGTCAGCCATTATGCAAAAACAACGTGAATAGTGTATACAAATAGCTTACAAATAGCTGTACTAATAGACAGAGATTAATTCTCGGATTGTAGAATTCTAGATTAATTGTCATATTTTTTAGTTACATTTAAATATCACTGGTTTTATGTTGGTATCACGGAACAGCTGATGGTATTGTCAATATAACCCGTGATTGTCAGTTGAGGAGCATGTGCAAAGTTTGTTTGCAAAAACATTAAATGAAAATAATTCTACAATTTTCATTGAAAATGATTATCGACTGTACTTACTTTAATCTTGATTAAATAAAAACAATGCTTATTCCTTGTCCCTTATCATACAAACTAACTTTGCAAACAAATATTTCACGTTCTTCTTTACTGACAATCACGTCAGCTGTTCCGTGACACCAACGTAAAACCAGTGATATTCAAATGTTACTAAAAAATTACTAAATCTCACAATGAATCTAGGATTCTACAATCCGAGAATTAATCTCTGACTATTAGTACGGTTGTTAGTGATACAATCTGTTTCCCTCAACAGCATACAAAGATAAAAAAAACTGACACGAAGACGCTTGAGCAGCTTACTAGAGCACTGATAATATTTTGGAGAAATGGTGGAGGTTTTCCGCTCTTATGAATACTTATTACAGCAGTCAGCTTCCAACAGATGGAAAATAGCCTAAACTGATAGCAGCATACGCTATATTTAAAAAAACCGAATCCACCATTGTTGCTGTTTTTCTATTAATACAATAGAAATTACTTCATGGCTTGTAATTTTGTAATTATTGAGGTATTGTTCAAGCTTGTGACTGTGTGCAAAGTTCACTCTCACATTAGTGAGTTAGCGAATGCTTTAGATTTATCGATCCCTCTCGTGCTCTTTTAGAATGACCTTTTTTAAGCAATTTAAACCTTAATACTAATTATAGATTACTTCCCGCGACAAGGAAGCGTTCAGGAATCCGAAGAAAATCGACAAGTAACTGTTTAGAAAAACTTTATCGGAATGACTAAAACAAGTTGAGAACCGTATGCCAAGAACGCAGGCTAAACGGGAAGGGCTCCCATTTCCTCATATACTATAGAATGGCACACTGAGATAAGCACATTGTTTAAAGAGATACAATGCTAGGCCTGAAAAATTAGAATATTTAATATACTGAATACTTGTTGCGCTACTTTCTTGATGGAACCATATTTTCAAATTGGGTAAAGTAGAACACTTGTTTTGTTCCATAATTTTATTATCAGTTGCCTGACACGTGTTTCGATCGGTTAGGATCATTTTCAAAGTTAAACTAATTTAAAATAATGAAATGTTACAATATATGCCTTACCTGTATATACAGCGTTATTCACGCTATACGGCACGGAATATTGTGGCCAAAATGCGTGACTTTCAAAATGTTTCACTTTGGGGATATATGGGGGTCTATTAGGGCTACTTTTTAAAATTACTTTCATAATATACAGGGTGTCCCAAAAACCCTAAAAGTATCATAGTTGTGTTTTTTTCAATTAAACACCCGGTATTTTATTGCATTTTTGGATCCTTTGATCAAAATAAGTGTGTGTTTTATAAAGGTTCTTATTACTTAAACTTTAAAGTTTTTGAAATAATTTGAATTTTGTAAAAATTTAACCTAATTTTCATGTTTCAAATACTTAAAAAGTAATTAAGTTATGCATACCAAATTTACACTGAAATGTAACAATAGATCATATTTTATTTTCCAAGTATAATAAATTTGACATCTTATACCGGGTGTAAAAAAATTGAATTAAACAAATGAGAACTTTAAATGGCTATAACTTCATTTATTTAAATGGAACGCTATATTTATTAATTTATCAGCAAATGTACGTTTTAATTACCTATCGAATGGTATTTATATCTTAGGTGTTAAGACTTCTCGTTTTTACAGAAAACGCCAAAATATTGTTTATTGCACCGTTTTAGTACTTTTTAAGTAAAAATTTTAATGTATCTAGTTTTCTATGGTATTTAAAAACGTCAGATAATTAATTTAGTCTGCCACTTTAGTTTAAAAAGCCTGTCTTTTGTTATAGATGTCTTATTTTGCATTTTTGTGTTAGATCGTTAGTAATTGTTATTGTTTGAACATCGCTGTTGTATTTTTTGGTAAAAAATGAAGATTTAAAGAAGGGGGTATTGGCATTATCTTTATGTTTGGAGAATGTCATCAAAATTGTTTATTGGCTTGTCGAGTTTATACTTAAAGGTTTCCCGAAAGAAATCACCCTAAGCCAGCCATTTTTGAGAGACTATTAAACCAATTTAAAGAAATTGGAAGTGTCAGTTATAAAAACCCCAGTATAAGAAAATCTGTGTAAATTTTCATTTTTTTTCTATTAAATACAACAACAATGTTCAAGCAATAACGATTACTAACGATCTAACACAAAAACGCAAAATAACACAACTATAACAAAAGACAGGCTTTTTAAACTAAAGTTTCAGACAAAATTAATTATCTTACGTTTTTAAATACGATGGAAAACTAGATACATTAAAATTTTTACTTAAAAAGTACTAAAACGGTGCAATAAACAATATTTTGGCGTTTTCTGTAAAAACGAGAAGACTTAAGACTTAAGATATAAATACCATAAGATAGGTAATTAAAAAGTGCATTTGCTGACAAATTAAAAAATATGGCGTTCCATTTAAATAATTGAAGTTATAGCCATTTAAAGTTCTCATTTGTTTAATTCCAATTTTTTTACACCCGGTATAAGATGTCAAATTTATTATACTTTGAAAATAAAATATGATCTATTGTTACATTTCAGTGTAAATTTGGTATGCATAACTTAATTACTTTTTAAGTATTTGAAACATGAAAATTAGGTTAAATTTTTACAAAATTCAAATTATTTCAAAAACCTTAAGGTTTAAGTAATGAAAACCTTATTAAAACACACACTTATTTTGATCGAAGGATCCAAAAATGCAATAAAATACAGGGTGTTTCATTAAAAAAAACACAACTTTGATACTTTTAGGGTTTTTGGGACACCCTGTATATTATGAAAGTAATTTTAAAAAGTAGCCCTAATAGACCCCCATATATCCCCAAAGTGAAACTTTTTGAAAGTCACGTATTTTGGCCACAATATTCCGTGCCGTATAGCGTGAATAACCCTGTATATTGTAACATTTTATTATTTTAAATTAGTTTAACTTTGAAAATGATCCTAACCGATCGAAACACGTGTCAGGCAACTGATAATAAAATTATGGAACAAAACAAGTGTTCTACTTTACCCAATTAGAATATTTAACCCCTAACACTTCCCTATTCAACAATATCCGGCCAAAGATGAGCATCAAATGTCCTTTATAGAGCAACATCAAAGGACTGGGGGCACCTCCGGCAAAGCGGTCTAATTACCGCGTAACCACTTCAAAATTTACCTTCAGATTATATGACAAGAGAAGGTACGAAGAGTTGCTATCAATTTCACAGAATAAGAATTCCTTCAACTTCAGTTCATTCGCTGAATACGGTACTCCAATGAGAAAGAAATCACCAATTACTCGCACACAGAAAATACTCAATATGGCTTGCAAAAACGCTAAGCCTTGTGTCTAATGGCGATACTCCAAAGAGTAAATCTAAACTATCTACACTATTATTAAAGTGCTAGATAAGCTAGATAATGATGCCATCATTGTGAAGGATAACGATTCAGGTGTGGAAATATAACCTACGCCTCCTTCACCGAAGCTTGATTATCCCATCAAGCGTGTTATTAGCTTAAAAACAGTTATGCATCCCTCTGATCTACAACATGATTACTGGATTATTAGTATTACTAACACATAATGTAAGGAACAACTGAATAGGAATGCAGCATGAAAGTAGCGATGTGCTATTAATTTGAAGGATAATGAAACAAGTAACATGCTATGCATGGAAAACATTAATGAATAAAGCTTTAAATAAAAATAAAAGCGGAAGGCATAGCGAAATCCTTAATATATAAATAGGTAATTGTGGAGGCCTCTACTTTGTGATACATTATTATATATATATATACACGTTGTCCCCAGATATTTTGAATATGAGTAATGTGTTTGTATTGCATCTCGATTATTATTATTGGTTGCCATGGTTGTTGCTGCAAACGAATGTCAATTTGACTTATATAGCTTCAAAATGGGAATTTTATGATCGTTTGGGATATCGCTTGGCTCAACAAGACGTTTTCGAACATTTAATAAGATGAACATTGTAGTTAGTTGTTATTTGTTACGTCAGAATTGTGATTGTAAGAATAGTAATATTAAAATATCATGTAAATGTGTTTCATTTTGATTCCATATTTTATTACAAGCGTGGTAGCTAAGCAACAAGTAATGCATTCAATTGCCCGTATTCAAAATTTCAGGGGACAACGTGTATATAAATGATTTAATTACCTTGTTTAATATCACACACTTTTTTTAAAGTTTATTGGCTACTATAGTTTCGGCAGCTTTAGCCTATCATTTTCAAACTATACTTCAAAAATTTTTCCAAACATCTTTTACAAATAATTTTAGATGGCGTTGAACAATGGAGTATATATTAAGTCAATTTGGTCGTTTATGAGTAAGATTACGTCTAATTTTAAAGATTTCAAGAGATTCGAGTAAATATATTTTTAAGCCCTTTTCAACGAAATGAATTATATACTCCTTTGTTCAACGACATCTAAAATTGTTTGTAAAAGTTGTTTGTAAAAATTTTTGAAGTATAGTTTGAAAATGACAAGCTAAAGCTGTCGAAAATATAGTCGCCAATAAAGTCTAAAAAAGTGTGTGATATTAAACAAGGTATTAACAATGATTCATATATACCTTAGTATATTGTCTAAAACATTACACCAAATATTTATATAAGAGTTTGGCATCGATGCTCGCTAGAACTCTTTCCATTATGCTTTAATGCAATCAGAACTACCGAAAAATATTTCATCAGAATCAGAACTCTTAGGAGACGGCCAGCATCTCAATAAAATACAGTGGTATACCACTCAAGGTCAAGTTAAATTACAATAAAATGTTTTCGCCAGGACTATTGAGGAAACTTGTTTTGGCTCTAGAACTTCACAAAGTATAACTCCCATAAGTTTGAATTTTCGAAATAAGATGATATTCTAAAAAGTGTTTTTGGAAGTTAGCAACTCATTTGTTAAAATTCAATTGTCACAATGAATTCGACGTTATTAATGAACTGTAGAATTATGATGGATGTAAGCAAATATGAAGTTTAAACACATATTGAAACACTTACTATGTTTTTACCACAATTAATTTATATGTTTGCGATAATGATAACTTGATAATGTCCGTAACTGCTCAAAACTTAAATCTTGAATTTTTGTATATATGTAAAACCCGCAAACATATAATAATAAATTAGTTGTGGTCGTCTGAACTCTTGGTATCTCATGCCCAGGATGTTGAACTCTTTAGGATATTACTCTCGTACGTTGAGAAATTCAAAATTCGACGAGATGCTGTTAAATCATGCGAGAAATTAAGACTCATTCTTTTAAAATGCGATTTTATTTGTAAATTATTGTGGATGATAATGATAGCGACCTTCACTACATTGCAATCTATATTATGGATTGCCATGTATTGGCAATTAATAAAACATTTACTATTACAATTGTTATTGTTAAAACTTAGAACTATGCTAAATACAAATGCTGGGTTCACACCAGAATATTACTTACTTAGAAAAGAATAGATTTCACCTATTAGTCATACTTATAATTCGCTTTATTCATTTATGATATTCACTTGCAGAGCCCTGATCTTTTGATATTTTGATCAATAGAACTATGAATCGATTTAGTTCAATTAAATCTTGCAATTTTAAGGAGGCTATCGCATATATTCTGGGAATTCTATTAGAATATGTGTGTTTTATTAACTGATCAATTTAGATATTTCATATTTGTTTAATGAATGATTATAAAACTGCATTTTTTCTGATCAATTTTAGTGTGGATGTGTTGACTTTATATTTTCAGTACGCCGTATTTCAAGAAACAGTGAAAAATAGAGTCCGTGTGAGTTATTGTAGGAGCATGAATAAAATAGATAGGACTTTGTGGTGCGGAATGGATTTATCCTTCCCTCGTCGAATGTTTATTCAGCCGCGCGACTGCACAGGCCGCTGCCGTCGCACGATGCCCCGAGCAAGAAGGAGCATCAGCACCATCAGTTTAGCCGAAATATGCCCTCACTGATAGCTCACGCATTCAGCATTCGTCACTCCACTCTCGGTGCCCGGTTTCATTAACGTCGTATTTCCATCCGGACGGCTAATTATAAATACACGAGGAGGAATTTTCACGCCTTCGATCAACACAGGTGGGCACGGGGGCCGAAAGGGCCACTTTGTTATCTTAGGCCAGTTACCGAAAGTTCGGCCCGAAATTCGGCGGACGTCTTATTATCTGAAGATGTTTACTTTGTAATTTCCAGTGTGCGCATTATCGGCGTGAAGGGAGGCTTGGGTAAACACCGCCCTTCTTTAATGCGGCCCCATCCAGGAAGAGAATGGCCGGAAAATGGCCTTGCGGACGGAACTAATCGCGAGTCAAGTCGATCTTTCGCCAATTAACTTGAAGGATACACAAAACAAAAATCAAACCTGAACCGCAATATTATATTGTGCATATAAAATGGGTGCATTGATACGTACATAAAGTTTTGTAAAGAATGGTTCATTTCCTTTCGTTATTAGTTCATAACAAAAGGATAATGAAAGAGTGTAAACAAGCGTAAAGTAATTTGTAAGTCATTTTCCACGAGGCAAATAATGCTGGTATTATTTCAAAAAGTAAACAGAATATATATTGTTATTATCATTAAAATTATATTTATTATTATTAGTTCAAAACCGGAACATTACCCTATAATTCTAGTAATATTACAGTTTTGGTATTATTTTGGAAAAAAATCTATATATAATTCATCGCAAAATATAATAATTCACCTGCAGAAAATAATTAAAAAAAGCAAAAACATTAAACTTAACCATAATACTTTAATGTTGCAAAATAGAAATGCCCTACTTGAAAAAGTGAAAAATGCCTCGATAGTGGCAGAAGGTATTTTCGACATATTCTTGGATAGTGACTGATACAATATTCCATTGGATGACGTAGGCCAAGGATGCAATTATTGATATTTGATTAATTAATGCGGTTAGTAAGCATCACGCCTAATTAATGTAAATGTTAAATAAACTTCCTAATTGACAAATAGGTGCATATAATACAGATAATCACTATACAATTATAATTTTATACATTTGCCAACTGGCTATCGACCAGACTTTTCCCGCCTGATTTTTCATTTAATTTTCCATAAAGACTTTCTTTATTGAGATGAAGAACAGTCTTATAGAGTCCTTGTCTTAAATTAATTATTAAAGCGTCGCGTCGTAGTGATTATGAAATGAATTCGTGAAGTGTTATGGAAGGAAATTTGCGTATAGAGATAATGTGTTAAATGCATATCGAATCTAGGATTTGGAAATAGATAGGATTTAGGGCGAATTTTTTGACAAGAAATTTATTTTATTGTTTATTTATTCGTATAGGAAGAAATTTGATGAATTTTGGAGAGCATTTTATGGATATCTAATTTTGGTTAGCACCTTAAGTGCTGATCTTTCTGCGACTTGTAAGTTACGTAAAGTTTCAAGATGGGGGAGGATATCTAAATAGTTAAGTAAAGGTCGGCAAATTATTTTGTTGATGTGTGTACTTATTTGTAAATCTATACCTTGTTTTTTATAAGTTAAGCGTTTGAAATGTGCTACCCTTTTCTTGACTTTTACTTTCAAGGAAATGGAGTGGTTAGTTAAATATCAAATCCTATTCCTAGAAATTTGTAGTTTAAGGAAGGATAGATATTTTGGTCATATTTATTGACATTGAGGAAAGTGGTTCTTTAAGTCGATAAATGGAAGTAGGAGTTGTGATTATTTGGGATTGATAAAAATACGCCATATCGCAAATCAGGGTTGTATAGTATCTATAAAGTCCTATAGGGTATTGAGGGCTTTGAATAATTTGGAATATACTTAATTAATAAATGAATAGTTGAGGCTGTTAGTTGTTGAAAGTTCATATTCTAATCACTTTGGTAAATTTTCGTAAATGAAATACGATAAAACTTTCAAATATTTATTTTGCCGTTCGCGACAATTGTTTCGACACACTGTGTCTTCTTCAGGCGAAGAAATGATACAAAAATTTACATTTAAAACTATTTATACTAAATGTGCGGTGGTGAGGTCGGACCGGTGTTAGAATAAGTTCAATAATAGTGAGTTGGAAATTTCCCGTTCTTTTTCTTTCATTGATTCCCATCCAGTGTTACTTAATTAAGGCAGTATCGTCGGCGTAAAGAAGAAGATGGAAAGATTAATTAAAATATTTTGTATTGGGATGATAGATTTCATACACCAAGAGAATGTATAGGATAAGGAAAACTTTAGTTTGATCTAAAGAGAACGATTGTGTAGGAAACTATCCAGAAGATTTAATATGTGAATCGGGTATTTGGAGGTATTGCACTTAAACCCTCTTAAGCTCCTAAGCCTTCGGTACCAAACGGAGTAGGAAGCATTTTTTGTTTGCTGTTTGCTGTTGTGATAGTTTGAGAAGAGAATGGCTGATAGAAGGATTGTGCCTTGATGTTCTAGGAAGTTGAACTAATATTGGTGCATAGAATTAGATATGTAGGGTAATGCTTTATTTATTATACAATGATAACTATTTTTAATCTTTTTATTATTTTGTCAGAATTTAGCTAAGTTATCTATAAACTACAATTTATTTTTAAATTAAAAATAGCGGTAAAATTTTAATTTTGGCGAATTAAAATCAATCCCCACAAATCCCAGCTTCTAATTCCCTATCACTTCAACAACAATCCTACACATAATATCCATATCTCCCACACAATTGTTTCCCCTTCTACGTCCATAAAATACCTAGGCATTACCATAGATCAAAAAGTAAACTTTAAAAGTCACACAGCTTCAAATAAGGCTAAAATCATTACAAGGGCCAAATTATTTAGGAATTTAACATACAAAAACAACGGAATATCCATAAAAACAGCCGTTAAAATTTACAAAATGATTTGCCGCCCTTTACTTGACTATGGTAATGTTCTTTTCCTAAACTCCTGCAATCCCACTATCCATAATATCCAAGTTAGTGAGCGATCCTCCCTAAGAGCTTTAACCAAAATCCGCCATCCTAGCAATCCTTCTAACCAACTACTATATGACACTACCTCTGTTATTCCCATCAATGAACGCCTTCTATACCTTAGCGAAAAATTTTCCAAAAACTCCTTCAACCAACACATCCTTTCCCTTTACTGCTTGCGCAGAAATCCTGACCTAATCCCTAAATATAAAACCCCTTCATTCACAACATTCGAATTAATCGAATCACATCATCCATCATCATCATCACCATCAGAGACAGACTGACGAAACATATAAAGACTGACAAATCCGGGCTGAAAGACCGCTGGTCGATAGCCATTTAACGGACTCACGGACTAATCCACTAACATCATCTACCATACATGTATTATATATATATTTTTGTTGTACGTTTGTCTGTTAATAAAGATGTTGTATATATTTTAATTTTTGGCACAAATAAATTCTAAAAACAGTTTAAAATTTTCTAAATATTGACACTTAAACGTAGTTTATCAAAAAAAAATTACTAAAAAACGTTTATTTGAAAAAGTATCTAACTCAAAAATAGCATTGTTTTTATCAGACAAAATTTTTCACAAAGAGTTGAATAATTTAGAGAGAGACAAACATCTTTATTTATTATTGGATACATTCGTTATTTACAATATAATCGTAATTGATTTTTATTACGGCTATCGACCCATGGTCTTTGTAATTTGATGTTGTTAGTTGTCCGTTGGTGATTATGTTGATGAAGATGTAGATGAATCATAAAAAGATGTTATGAATTCGAAAATTGACGTGGAAGGATGTTTGGTTTTGGGGGGGTGTAAAGGATTGCGAGGTAAACATAGGTGCTTGAGGATGTCTTGGATATCAGGGTTAGTGGCAAATTTTATAGCAAGGTGTTCCGGGCGGTTTTCAATGGGGATTAATTGGGTTCTTTGGTATAGCAGTGTGTTGGAGGGATTGTGTAGAGGAGGTCGACATATCATTTTGTAAATATTTACTGCAGTTTTTGTGGAAATCCCTTGATTTTTAAATGTCGAGCTCTGTTTTTAATTTTCATTTTAAGGGTTTGGGAATGGTGTTTGAAGGACATTTTAAGATCAAAGGTAATTCCAAGATACTTGCAGGTTGCGGATGGTGAAATATATTTATTATTTATGTTAATACCAAATGGAGATGTGGATGCACGATGGAACGGAATGAAAAGATGGGGTTCATTGGAATTGATGGTTATTCTCCATTTGGCAAATAATAATTTAGAAAAATACGTAAATAGAGTTTAACAAAAAAATGATTGAAATGTTCCTAGGAATAATTATATTTATTATTATATTACTGTTTTTATTGTTTTTAAAAATCAAGTATATATTCAAGTTGGACAGATGAGATAAAAGATAGAACACGTGTCTGCAAATGTTTTTTAAACTTGATTGTTACTGTTCGGTGGAGATAACAAAGACTACTTTTAACTATCCTTCTCCATTAGAACCTCGTTTTTTGTACCCCACAATACCCACATGCGCATGAAGATATTTCCGCAATTGATGATCAGCAGTGATCGCGAGAACATATTCGTTTGTTTCGTCGTGCAGAGTAATCCAGAGTTAATTCCTTGTTAGTTAGTTTTATTTATTTCGGGCTAATTGAACACCGCTAGTGGAAATCGGAGCCCAATATTTATAATTCGCGAGTGGCCGAAATTGTTACGGTCGAGCAGGTGGATTCGCGGCAACCAAAAGGTTCCATCGGACATCGCAGGACAACCCGACGAGTCCTTACAACCCTATATGGTTTATGTTGGAGGAAGAGAAGAGACGACTCAGGTTAGTGTGGGTTCCATTTAGCCATCTCCCCTTATTTAACCGTGAATGGTCTTCGTTATATCAGGCCGGAAACATTCCCAGCCCTCCTTTGAGGGATCGAAAATTCTTGTCGTTTCCGGATACAAGCCCCCCCCAAACAAGTGGTCCTTCGAACCGGATTCTCGCGAAATTCAGTTATTTTGAGTTATTTTTGGCTTTTTTGCATTTTAAGAATTTTTTAAAATCAAAAATTAAAAATTATCCCGCGCCAAAATCGCCATTTTCCACCACGTGCATTGTGCACGGCCTTTCCGTTCATCCTTCCTCTTCATTTCATCAGCGCGGAGCGCAATTGCAACGACGTTGTCCGAGCGCGTCACGACCGAGCGCGTCAATTTGTAAGTGGGGATCAGAATTGGGTGCGCTGCGCGGAGGGAACTTGGAGAGCGGTGCGGAAGATTATTGTTGTTTATGCGAGGCATCATTGTATATTTTTGTCCGTTCATTGCTGTCGCTGTACGCGTTGATTTTACCGTCATTCGTTTCTTCATTGATTGTCGTTTCGGATGCGTTTTCGTCGGTTGATCTATTTGATTGACTTGTTATTCGTGCACATTTAAAATGGCTCAGCCCGCAAATATTGCGCAACCGTCAGCTAAAGAGCTTAAACAACACGCCCTCTTAATTTCTCGTAAAGATCGCTGTTGGGAACAATTGCAGATTTGTTTTGATCTAATTCGTTCACTGCCTAAGCAACTAGATGTATTTAAAATGCGCGCATCGCGATTATCAGACACCGAGAAAAAATTCTTGGCGATAATGGATGAGCTCGAGGTGTTATCGGCGCAATATGATCAGCTGCGGATGGATACGGCGCAAGCGGTTAGGGCATTTGATGAATTATATGTCGCTGTATTAGTCGCGGCGGAAAAATATGCAGATAGAAGCGGGACGGCAGCACCTTCCGCGGAACATAGCGTACATTTACCGGAAATTCACATTAAAAGGTTCTCGGGAAAACATGAAGATTTTCCAGCCTTTATAGCCTTGTACAATGATGTCATTCACAATTCCAATTTGCCGGTTATAAAGAAATTTTCGTATCTTCTTTGTTATTTGGAAGGAGAAGCCCTCAGATTAATAAATACGGTCACGTTTCAACCAGCTAATTATTCAATCGCGTACGATTTATTAGTTAATCGCTTCACGAATAAACGCTTAATCGGAAATCATTATTTGGCGACGATATTTAATTTAAAAACCCTCAAATCGAATCAAGGTTTACGTGAATTAGTAGATGTTTTATCGGCAAATGTTAGCGCACTTCGTTCACTTAATATAACTAATTTTGCTGATTATATACTGTTAGAACTAGCATTGCGTCTATTAGATAATAAAACTCGTAAGGGTTTCGAAGGGAAATATTTAAATACTGACTTTCCAACCTTCGACAATTTAATTTCGTATTTACGTGATCAGTGCTCGGTCGAGGAATTAGTTTCAGTCGAATTTGGATGCGAAAATAAACGTGCGTTTAAATCGGATGATAGAAATAAGCGGACGCGCATTTCTATGAATGTACAAGACTTAGATGTTTCATCGCGCACGTCGATTCAGTGTTTCTGTTGTTCAGGGAATCATAAATTGAATAAATGTTCTTCGTTTTTAGCGGCCAGCCCCCGGGCTAGGTATAACATTGTGCGGACACACAGACGTTGTTACGCATGTTTCGGAGAACATAGAGTTTCTCAGTGTAATTCTAAATTTACTTGCGTTACTTGTGGGAGTAACACACATAATTCTTTGTTGCATTTTATTAATTATTCAGACCAAAGGCCAGCGGCTTGTGTCAATAATTCCCCAGAACAGCCGACGGCTACCAGTGGCGTCACTTCTACTTCGAAATCAGTTAGTTTGGCAAATTCCTGCACGCCACCCAGAGGCACACAGGTTCTTCTAGGTACAGCCCAGGCGTTTTTGTTGGGTATTACAGGAGAATGGCATAGATGTCGTCTTGTTTTTGATACGGGTAGTCAAGTGAACATTATTACAACAGCTTTGGCGCAGCGTTTAGGGTTGGCGCGAGCTAAATGTCCCTATGAGCTCACAGGCGTGGGTTCTATATCTCCTGGACGGTCGCAAGGGATGGTTACTTGCAACATCGCCTCAACTAGGGACATCCAATCCTCTCTTAGTTTTCAGGCTGTCATATTACCTCGTATAACAGCGGACCTGCCTACGGTGAACATAGCTCCCGAAATTAAAAATCGTTTCGCTCGTTTAGAATTGGCAGATCCGGACTTTGATAAAATCGGCCCCATTGATTTGCTTTTAGGTGTCGGAGCCACATTCGATTTGTCACCGGAAGTACCAAGCCACATAAAGGGTCTACCATCAGCGGTTCTCACTAAACTTGGTTGGGTCATAATGGGTTCGTTACCTATTCTCGATGATGCCAACAAAAATTCTTTATCGGTTGTTACAATGCTGTCGAATATTGATTCGACTATTTCATTGGATAAAGCTCTTCGTGCGTTTTGGGAAACCGAAGAAGTTTATACTGTTCCGCCGCCAGCACCAGAAGATTCGGCTTGCGAACGCCTTTTTTGTGATACAGTCACTCGGGATTGTAATGGTCGTTTCAGTACTCGTTTACCTTTTAAGGATACTGGACCCCGATTAGGATGCAATCGTGAGATTGCACTGAAGCGTTTTTTAAAGTTGGAGAAACGCTTTCAAGTTGATCCTACTCTGCGTCACTTGTATTCGGAAAATATTCGCGATTATGTATCACAGGGACATCTAGTTCGTACAAACAATTTCGTGCCCTACATACTCACACACCATGCTGTGATGAAGCATAGTTCGACTGAGTTGAAACTTCGCGTCGTTTTTAATCCTGCTGAAAAGGATCTAAATGGAATCAGCTTGAATGATACTTTACTGAGCGGGCCTAAGTTGCAGTCTGAAATAGGACAAATTATAACTCGTTTTCGGTTGCCGAAAATAGCTCTTACGTGTGATATCAAGCAGATGTTTAGAGAAATTGAGGTACATCCGTCAGATCGTAAGTTTCAGCACATATTTTGGAGATTTTCAGAGGACGAACCTGTTCAAGAATGGGAACACACCCGTGTGATTTTTGGTGCCACTTGTAGTCCATTTCTAGCTCAGCGTGTCTTGCAGCAGTTGGTGAAAGACGACGGACATAAATTTCCCCTGGCCGCCGCAGCGCTGGAAAATTCTGTTTACGTCGATGATATCTTAACTGGTGCAGATACAGAGTCGGGTGTCGCAGAGTTGCGCCACCAATTAATTTCGTTGTTAAAATTAGGTGGATTCGAACTTGGAAAATGGGCGCGTTCTCAGGACACGGAGTCTTCCACTTCGATTTCCAAATTGCAGGAAATTTCCAGTAAGGACGCCTCTCCCATTAAGGTTTTAGGTTTAAATTGGGATTCCAAGAATGATAACTTTTGTTATAAAATTCGAATTGATAATGAAAAGGCAAGTAAGCGTGGTATACTTTCTAGAGTTGCGAGGATTTATGATGTAAATGGTTACCTCGCGCCCTTCGTATTTGCACTCAAGGCTTTGTTGCAACAACTTTGGTTGTTGAAAGTAGACTGGGACGAGCCGTTGCCTGACGAAGTCGCTAAACAATGGAATCATATTGTAGAAGAGTTGCCATTATTAGAGAAAATCACTGTACCACGATATATAATGTCCTCCGCGATAGTTAAGGCGCGACTTATTGGCTTTTCGGATGCCAGTTCGCTTGGAATGGGTGCCGTGGTTTATCTACGCCTGGAAGTTGGTTCACAGGTGAAGGTGAATATCATTGCAGCTAAGACTCGTATTGCACCCTTGAAAACTTGGACGATTCCTAAATTAGAACTGGGTGCTGCTTGTTTACTGTCGAAGCTTTTGGCTTCAGTTCAAATTTATCTCTCGTCGCTAGTATGCGATCGTCCCATTTGTTTTTCGGATTCATCCACTGTTCTTGCCTGGATAAAAACCTCGCCTCATCTGTTGAAAATATTCGTCGCTAATCGTGTGACGCAGATTCATGAACGCGTACCAGACGCACTTTGGAGATTTGTTCCTGGTAAAGATAATCCAGCAGATGCCGCTAGTAGAGGATTATTACCATCAGAATTATTGGAATATTCGCTTTGGTGGAAAGGACCGAACTTCCTCTACGAGAGAGAAAGTGCTTGGCCTAAGAATTTATTGGAAACTTTCTCGAAGTTACCAGAATTGAAGGAAAAGGTGGTTCATCTGTCCGTTTCTTCCTCAGACAATTCGGAATTTATCGAAGTAATTAATCGTACTTCCTCTTTAGTAAAGTTACAAAGAATAATTGCATACGTCAAACGCTTTGTATTTAATTTAAAATCTAGGATTCACAAAATTCAAAATAATAAGTTGTCTGTGGGTCCTTTATCTGCTCGAGAATATTATGACGCATTGCAATTTGTTGTTAAAGTGACTCAGGCGCATTATTTGAGCGCTGAGATCGGCTTTATTGATAAAAATCAGTTGTGTTCTAAACGCTATCGTAATTTGTCTCCATTCCTCAACCACCAGGGTTTCGTCATGGTGGGGGGTAGATTGAAATGGGCAAGAATTCCTGAAAGGGCACGTCATCCTTTGTTGATTCCTCGAGAGAGTCGGTTGGCAACCCTACTTGTCGATTATTTTCATTTATACTCGGCGCATGGTGGACCGCAACTAGTCCAGTCACTATTACACCGTAAGTTTTGGATTCCCAATGCGCGTGACTTAATTAGGAAATGTATTTTTCGTTGTTTCATCTGTTACCGTTTTCAAGCCACTCCCATACAGCCTCAAATGGCGGATCTCCCGAATTACCGTGTACAACCCAGTCGGTGTTTTTCGCATACGGGAATTGACTTTGCAGGGCCTTTTTTTGTTAGGATGTCCAAATTACGTACTGCTAAATCGGTTAAGTGTTACCTCGCGCTTTTCATTTGTATGGTAACCAAAGCCATACATTTGGAAGCAGTAACCGATCTCACTACAAACGGTTGTTTGGCTGCCTTGGATAGATTAATCGCCCGTCGCGGATTGCCAAAATGTATCTATTCGGATCAGGGTCGAAATTTTAAAGGAGCCGCGAGAGAAATATCAGAAATCACGCGCTTTTTGGAAGCAAGTAATGAGAAAATTGCTCATTATTTGGCCGAACGGAATATTGAATGGAAATTTAATCCGCCTTACGCTCCCCATTTCGGCGGGCTATGGGAGTCGGGTGTTAAATCGGCGAAATATCACTTCAAACGTATTGTTGGATCGCAAATTTTGACGTATGAAGAATTCGTTACCGTGATCACTCGGATCGAAGGAATATTGAATTCAAGACCGCTTTGCGCGCTTTCCAATTCTCCTGACGACAATTTTGATTATTTAACGCCGGGACATTTTTTGATTGGCGGTCCCATTCATGCTAGGCCTGAATTGGATGTATCGGAAATTAGCGTTTCGAGACTCGGTAGGTGGCAATTGACTACGCAACTCGTACAGTCGTTTTGGAAACGTTGGAGTCTAGAATATTTGCATTCGCAGATGTGTCGACCAAAGTGGGTTAAATCATCGAACGAACTCGCGGTCGGCGATCTTGTTTTTTGGTATGCGCCCGGAGTTCCTCCTGCGGAGTGGCCAAGGGGTAGAATCGTGCATTTGTTACCAGGTAAAGATAATGTTACTAGGGTGGCTCGCGTTCGGACAGCGGTCGGAGAGATCATCAGACCTCTAACCAAATTGATACCACTCCCTAAGCATTAAATTGTATCCCCTTCCTATTTTCCCTTTTAATTGTCGTTTTACAAAACCTTTTATTGTCATAGTTTATGTTTAATTCGAATTCGTACCGTAAAGTTAATGTTTAATGTTCATTTAATCTCTTGGCGATAAGGCTACTTGTTTTCAAAATTTATTAATTTTGGATGGGGGGTTATGTTCGGTGGAGATAACAAAGACTACTTTTAACTATCCTTCTCCATTAGAACCTCGTTTTTTGTACCCCACAATACCCACATGCGCATGAAGATATTTCCGCAATTGATGATCAGCAGTGATCGCGAGAACATATTCGTTTGTTTCGTCGTGCAGAGTAATCCAGAGTTAATTCCTTGTTAGTTAGTTTTATTTATTTCGGGCTAATTGAACACCGCTAGTGGAAATCGGAGCCCAATATTTATAATTCGCGAGTGGCCGAAATTGTTACGGTCGAGCAGGTGGATTCGCGGCAACCAAAAGGTTCCATCGGACATCGCAGGACAACCCGACGAGTCCTTACAACCCTATATGGTTTATGTTGGAGGAAGAGAAGAGACGACTCAGGTTAGTGTGGGTTCCATTTAGCCATCTCCCCTTATTTAACCGTGAATGGTCTTCGTTATATCAGGCCGGAAACATTCCCAGCCCTCCTTTGAGGGATCGAAAATTCTTGTCGTTTCCGGATACAAGCCCCCCCCAAACAGTTACATTATTTATTTAGTTTATTTTAATTAAATCACTATAAGCTCATGATAAGTACACACTCCTTTATACATCTTTCAGGGCAAAATTGAGGGCCGTTGCAACGGAGACAAGGGGGCAGAAAAATGTCATGGCTTAAATATCTGAGAAAATGGTATGGCCTAACCACCACAACGATGTTTAGAATTTTGCAGATAAAGTAAGGTTGTAGTTTCTACTTACCAACGTACTTGTACAGGACACTTAAACAAGAAGAATAAGTTCATTTGTTTTTCAAAGATTTTTACACCAAATGCACTCAAAAACTGTTCAACTTAAATTAAAATTTTTGAAGATTATTTCACAGAAATAAATATATTCAAACTAGTGTTACTTTAATAGTAACTATTTTTGCTCGTATAGGTTTGAAATATATACATAATAATATTAGTAAATACTTAAATTAATTTCCACTTAGCATTCAAATAATTTACGTAAAAAGCGAAAAAACCGAAGCAATGCCAAAACAAATTATGACAATGCGTAAAGAGTTTTGGATACACTAGCACTCAATCCTTTTATCGGATCCAGAAAATTAGCTATTCATCTCAGCTAATTCCACTATTTAAAGTTTAATTAATTCATGAAAACATAAAAGAACAACATGAACTGATTTCGACTATGGATTACTGAAAGTAATTCCCTGTAAAACATAATATTTACACACTCTTTGAATGAGCACAATTTACATTATTGTACTGGAGAAAATCTAATAAAACTAATCAGCACCCTTATTTGGTTAATACTTGGTGTGAGATATTTGACAATGTTGTTATTGAGCTTCATTTGTGACAGTGGACAACGATACTGTAGTTTCAATTAAAATGAATTGCGAAATTTATTGCCAAATATTCGAGAGAAACGACTTAAGGGTAATTTGGTACCAGCAAACTAATGTGGTAGCCCATTTCTGTTCGGCTGTATATGCTTTTATTTACAATCTGTAGGAATTGTTTCAACCTTAAAGACATTACGCATGACAATTAATGCCATTAATACATCGTTAACCAAATTTCAGTAAGGATATAATATCATAATCACAAACACTAAGATTATTGTAGAATGATTCATTTTTTGTATTTAAACCAAGGACATTCTGGTACTAAGCGGTGATATTTCCATTGGGCACTAATTCTCATGAAGTGTGTTTATTGCCAATAATCGTGGGCAGACCTTAAATAAACTTAAACGACTACATTTTATTCGATATCAAATAGATATGTTATTTATTCTTTAAGTTAAAGTTAAATGGTTAGAGATAGGAATATTCATAATCAGAAATTGTTTTTAATGGCGGAACTTGTATTTAAATACGCAAAAAACAATTATTAAGCTTATCAAAGAAAAAATAAATAAATCTGAAAAAAAACTTAACTAAACTTAAAAACTTGATCATTAATAAAGAATAAATTTAAATAGGCCTATCGCAATAATATATCTGCAGTTGAAAATTAAATTATATCCAATCTAAAATAGTTTCGGACATATGTCAACTCTAAAAAACCAAAAAGATGAAAGAATTCCAACAACGATGATACAATGATAATCTTGATAATACTCATAACATAGTAAATTGCTTTCTTGAGTCCTTTGAATCCGTACATTCCTATTCACACTGCTTATATCAGCTATATATATAATTTTATTTTCCCCTATTTCAACGGATTCAGTACTGAACATTTTTAAAAAGCTTCCAAATAATAATAATTTCGGTGGTGATCATAAGTTACCTGCATTCCTTTTAAAGGATTGTGGTATTCTACTGTCCGAACCACTGTATCCATACAATACAAAATTAATTTTCCCCGTAAGTAAACGTTAACAACGTTTGTCCTATTGCAATACTATCACACATTTCAAAAATGTTTGTATGATCAAATCTATAACCATATTAAATCCTATATATCTATTAAACAGCATAGTATTGTATCTGGTCGTTCAACAGTAAGTAATCTATTAATTAATTAATCATGATATTGCTGAATCACTCAATTCTGCTGGGCAACTTGATGTTGTTTTCACAGATTTTTAGAAAGTGTTTGGCAAAGTTGATGACAATATTCTTCTGCACAAGTTAAATAACTTTGGTTTTTGAAAATCAGAAAATTATTGATGGATCCTGTATGAGTGGGCGTGAATCATATGTCACTCTTAACAACTTCAAATCTTATTCCTACCTCTCACCATCAGTGGTGACACATGGTTCAACCTTTGTTGTTCAATATTTTTATTAATGATCTCTCTGATAAATTGGATTGTGAACATCTTTTTTATGCAGATAATCTTAAAATTTTCAGTTCAAAACATGAATTATTTTCAACTTCTACAAAATAACTTAGAAAAAAATTATTGTTTAGACCATAATGTATAATTAGTTGATGGTATAATTAGTATAATTAATAAATTTTTGTGTTGTATTTAATTTGTCGTGTAAATGGAACTCGTTTCCTGTATGGGCAATAAATTTATTATTATTATTATTATAAACACAAATTAGACATTTTCCACATAACACTAAACAAACAGTTTGATCACCAGCTCTCCGATTGGAAATTCTATCTTTTGTGTGAGTGAGTTATTGTATTAGACACTGTTGAATTTATGATATAGATTATGTTTTGAGATTTTAAATGGTGTATTTGAACTCTTCTTTAAGAAATAATTGTCCCTAATAAAAAACGTTTATCATTATATGTATATTTGTAAAAGTCTAAAATAGTAAAATTTATTAAACTTCCAAAATGAATAATGTTTTGTTACAACCTTCCTAAAAAAATAAATTTTTTAATGGTGGATAATTACTACTACTGTGCTACATTGTTTTTTTCTTACATTTTCATAATAATTATCCACAATTATCCAAATTAAATTATAAACTTAAAAACCAAGAACTATTGATTTTATATTCTTCTAAAAGGAATCTAACTGGGGATTTGATTTAAAAATGGTGATGTGGCCATCATAATACTTTCCCCATATTTTTCTCGAAAACTATGAGATTATTCTTAATTATTTACTCAATTTTGAATTTTTTATATTTACTTGTTATATAAATTTCATTTAGCTCTTTATAAGCATATAGTTTATTAGCAATAAGCAAAACAAAAATTCAAAATTTTTAAATTAATAACAAAAAAATGTTTGTTATGTCTTATTTTTCAAAATATCTTAAATTTTAAAATTTATTTGAATAAATCTATTAAATTTGGCAATAATATTGTTTATTTACGTTTTACAACTTTTAATTAAAACTCTCGCTTATGTTTTACTGACTGGAGGGTGGGTTTGAGGCCACCCAACCACCCTACATATACATATGAACTTTAATTACTGATCGCCTCGCGGTTTGCAATAACTTTAATTACAAAATTTTAATAAAAGAAAATTGACAAAGTAAAAATTTTTGATAAAGAGAATGGTTGCGACCGTTACTACGTTTGTTATCTATACTTACAATAATTTGTGGTTAAAACATATTGAATTCCAATTTCAATTCAGGAAAGAAATTTTGTAAATTTTTGAAAAAAGTCTATATTTCTAAACAACTTTTTTTTAAATTTTAGAACTTCCAATAAAATCTTTACAATTTATAAAGCGGGTTGAATTAAAAAATCTTGAAACCTAGAGAAGAAATTAGTGGAAATTTCTTGAATTCTTGAAAAAGTGAGTCTAAATTTTTGAAAATAAATTCCTAAAAATCTAGGGCATCAAAAAAAGATAAATTACTGAAAATTTCCTGGACCCTCAAGAAAAATCTAGATTTCTACAAACAAACTTTCTAAAAAGTTCTAGAGTCTCCAAGAAAATCTTTATAATTTAGAAGACAAGAAGATAACCTTCAAATCTAGAGGAGAAATTTCTGGAAATTTCCTGAACCTTAGGAAAAAAAGTCAATATTTCTCAATGAAAATTTTCTAAAAATTTTAGAGCCTCCTAAAAATTTAGAAGACCAGTTGAAAAATTATCTTGAAATCGGGAAGAGAAATTAGTGAAAATTCTTTTAAACTTTCTCGAAAATAAGAAAAGATTTCTAGGGGAAATTTTTCTAAAAAATCTAGACCCTCCAAGAAAAATTTCGCAATTTACAACTTTCTAAATAAGTTTATAGCCTCTAATTGAATCAAAATGTTGAATTTTAGAGAAGCAATTGCTGAAATTTACTTAAATTCTCTAAAAGAAGACGAATAAAAAAAATTTAGAGCCTGAAAAAAATCTTCGCAATTTATAAGAAAAATTGAAAACAAAATTTAATTTTGGGAAGAAGTTATTGGCCATTTTCTAAACTCTAAATTTTTAGAAAAAAAATTCTAGAAAATCCTAATTAATTTGCAATTTAAAAGACGACTTCAAAAAACTCATGGACTTTAGAGAATAAATTGCTAGAAATTTTCTAAACACTCTAGAAAATAATCTAGATTTCTAGAATAAAATTCTAAAAGAAAATCTTTGCGATTTAGAAAAAAAATCTTGAAATGTGGAGAAAAAATGACTACAAATTTCCTGAACTTTCAAAAAAAGTCTAGATTTTTAAAAACAAATTTTCAGAAAGAGCCTTCATTTAAATCTTTGTAATTTACTGAAAATTTTTTGAATTCTACAAAAATCTACATTTCTAGAAATTTTTTTTTTGAAAATTTTTAAAACTTCGCAATTTAAAAGACAGTTTGAAAAAAACAATCTTGATATCTGGAGAAATGACTGAAAAGAGTCTAGATTTCTAGGAACAGATTTTCTAAAGCCTCCAAATCCGAATAAAAGTTAATGGAAATGTCTGAACCCTCGAAAAAACTCAAAGTTCTGGAAAAGATTTTTTTTAATTTTTAGCCCTGAAGGAAATCTTTGCAATTTATAAGACAATATTAAAATCTGAAAGAGAAATTACTGGAAACAGCCTCAAAGAAAATTCTATAAATATTGAAACGAACTTTCTAAAAACTCCCGAATAACACGTTTGCTAAAAATTCTGGAAATATGAAGAAGAAATTACTGTACACTTTTAGAATCCTCCAAAAAAGTTCTAGAAATCTACAAGGAAAACTTCTAGAATCCTCGATCAAAATTCTTTGGAAAGGATGATGCAAAAAACTGAAAATATGGAGAAGAAATTCCTGAAACTTCCAGTAGCCTCTAAGTTCTAAAAATTTAGAAAAAAAAATTCTAATAAATTGTAAAGTTAAACAAAATCTTGAAAGAACTTCCTGAAAAATCTAGAACTCTCGTATAAAATCTTTGCTAAAAATTCTGTAAATATCTATTTATTTATTAGATAAGAAAAAGAAATTACTGTACACTTCTAGGATCCTCAAAAAAAGTTTTATAAATCTAAAATGAAATCTTGTGAAAAATTCTAGAAAGCTAAATGTAAAAAGAAAAACTAAAAGAATGGATGATCTGAGAAAATTAGAGAAAAAGTTGAACAAAATATTCTACAAAAACCACGAAGAAATTTCTATAAATAAAAATAAATAATGACTTTCTGAAAAATTTTGAAATTCTTGAATAAAACCTCTGCTAAACTTGTAAAAATTTATTCTACAAATTTTTACAATGAAAATTCTTTGGAAAGGAAGTTCCAATAAAAACTAAAAGTGTGGAGAAGAAATTTCTGAAATTTCAAGAATCTTTAAAGAAAAATTTAAAATGTTTTCTGAAAAATTAAAAATTTAAATTTTTTTCTCACAAATTAAAAATTTTACGAAAAACATATCTCAATAAAACTTCTTCAGTTTCTCATTTTCTTTAACCTTTGTTTGAAAAGTTATGAAATATATTTCAAATTTAGAAAAGTATCGAGAAAAATCAAAAAACCGCTTCGAGTAAACATCCGCTTCCGGTTAATGAATGTTTCCCAAAAGCTTTTCAGTTCCAGGTTTTAACGATAAAACCTTAAGTTTAAAGTTTCATCTCAATTGAATCATTCATTTTTGAGATACAGCGCCCACATACATTTTCATGCACGAAAACAATACTTCCCCTATATATACTATATAGGGAAAGTAAAAAGTTCATAAATTTACATATGAATGATAAGTTCATTTTTAATTTACATCAGAATTTTGCCCTAGGGTGCTCAGGAGCATTCCCGCTTCCCTACAGCCATAAACATCTCCCATCACCACTTAGGGACCAGCGTTGGAGCTTATTTGAGCGGAGAACGATTTAGAGATGGGGATGCATCTATACGACGAAACAACCGAAAGCGACGCTTGTTTTTTTGTTTAAAAAAAACGAGTAGCCAATTTTGTGCATCTTTGAAAGAAATCACTCCATTAGAGATTTAATACAAAAATAAAATTTTCTAAGTAAGAAATGAACAGTTAAAAAATCAATTTACTTAAAACAGCTAAAATAAAAGTAATTAAAATTTGTTTGGAAACGTTCCCAAAAAAGAATTGGATTATTATTAAGGAAAATTAAATTAAAAATTAAGTTAAAACCATATTTTTAAACATATTTAAAACCTTTGGAATTTTACCAAATAGAAAAACAACAAATAAAAAACAATTGTAAACTTTAGAAAATAATTTTCTTAGAAATGATAAAATAATAATAATAATAAATGTTTTTTAATATTTTGCATTACAAGAATGGATGTACTTATTAATTAAATTATAAACATACATATGTGGTCAATTATATACAGAAACAAAGACAAAATAATTGTATAAAATAAATAAATAAATCGATTTCATCGGTAAAATTGTTAAAAAATTAAGAGGTCACTTATATATTCATCGACATTGTAATAACATTTCTCCAATAGCATAGTTTTTAACATTTTTTTTAATGGGACATGTTTTTTTTGTTGTATAGACAACGTAACAAGATGACTTTTGTTGAGTGTTATAATTTTGGAAATCGGAGTTTTTGTACAGACAATAATACTTTGTAGATAAAAATACATGGCAGGGTCAATATTTTATGCTGAATCAAAATTGGTTTACAGGAATCTCTTGGATTTAAGTTAAATATAAGACGAATCACTCTTTTTTGGCAAATAAAGATCCTTGAGGCATTGACTGAAATTCCCCATAAGGTAATATTATATGCAACGTGGCTGTATACAAGAGCGTAATACGTACTTAGAAGACCCTGAAGATTCAGAGATTCTTTAAGTCTGGATATAGCAAAATATCCTGAATTCAATTTGCCAGCAACATAATCAATATGATAATCCCATCTCAATTTATCGTCAATCAACAAATCCAGGAATTTCGTCTGTTCTTGCGAAATAATAATTAAGTGGTCAATTTTAAGTTCTAAGTTTATATTAGTGATTGAATTTCGAAAATATAAGCATACTGTTTTTGATAGATTTAACATAGGCCTATTCATGTGACACCATTTTTGAAAATCAGAAATTATCACTTACATTTTGAAAGTGAGGTCATCTAGATTTCTTGCTGAGATTAAAACAGATGTGTCATCAGCGTAAAGAGTGATATTAATGTGAGAGGATTGGTCGTTGATAAAGATTAAAAATAATAATGGTCTCAATATAGAGCCTTGGGGTACCACTTCATTAGTATTTCAAACCTATTAGTTAGATTCATTAACATTACCATAAAAAGTTCTATTTTTTAGGAAAGCTTCATCTAAGTTTAGGAAAGATAACCAAACCAAATTTTTAAGTTGCTTTCCTGCGAGTAAAATGTCTTTAGTAATCCAACCAAACCCTTTTTTAGCATATTTTTTTACCAGGGGACAGTGAACACTAATTACCCATACTAATGTATTTATAAACTCATTGAATTGAAATTGAATTGAAATCAACGTTATCAAACTTAGCAAGTAATTCCTCAAAACAAATTTGATTCAAAAAGAAATATAAGTTATCCAGCTGTTTTTGATTAGTTTTTCGATAAGTAGGACGATTAACTGGTGTAATATTCGCCACTGACTTTAAGGCAATACCATGAACAAAGGCTAAATGGTCCCCTATATTGGATTTAACCAAAAACCAATGTGCTGTGTTGAGGTACAACTGCATTCGTCACGATATAGTCAATTTTTGTCACCCTGCTTTCAATCGGTATCCTAGTGGGTTCAGTAGAAGTACAATTTAAACAGAAACTTGCAGGAATATCACTCAATAGATTAAATAGTATGATTTTATTATTTAGAGAATATTTCTCAAGGAAGAAATAAATAATATAAAAGCAGTTGAATATTTGCCAAAAACCACAATTAAAAATAATAAAAAAATTGCAACCTTTAGTTTGTTATAGAAAAATTAACTAATAATTTAAAATTACGAAAACATTTCGTGAATTTACAACAATGAGTCTTACTAAGACTACAAAACAAATGACTTGTTGAAAAAATACTTCTCTGGCTAATACCTCGACAGATATTGATTGATACAAAAGTAATTTGGGTGTTACAAATAGTACAACTAACAAAGCAACACTAATTTGAATGAAATATGAAATTATTTCTGTTGAATAAACTAATAAATGATAAAATGTACTTTAGACTGTGCGAAAGTGAATTTTAACATGAAAAGTTAAAAACAAAAATTGAATTTAGACTGATTTCATTAAATTAAACCAGTAAAAGCAATTAAATAATAATAGCATTCAAGTTTATAATCATCTGCAGACACGTGTTTTGATCTTTCGATTTCTTCAGTACAGCTTTATTATAAAATTGATTTTAAATACAAATAAAAACATTTACTAAATTAATAAAATGAAAAAATCAAAAACTTACTCTGGGATTGCGTCGGATGCCATACATCTTAATTTGCTTAAAAATAATTGTAATTCTACAAAATAAAGAATTAATATTTGGAAATAAAAACAGTTGAAACTTAATTTGCTTAAAAATAAAAATAGAAACAATTAAAATAAAAACAGATAATAACCACCAAAGACAAATAGAAATCAATTGATTATTTTAACAGTTCAAAAATTCTTCACAAATTTAAAACTTTGTTTAAAGCATTTCAACAATTTAAACCAAATTTGTTTAGAACAGGTAAAACTTAAATAATTAAACTGAAAACTTAATTTGCTTTAAAAAAGTTTTAAGAAGAAAAGTAGTTTCAAACAAACAAGTTACAATTTTATATTA
This sequence comes from Ontholestes murinus, assembly GCA_963969525.1. Classification (NCBI taxonomy): domain Eukaryota; kingdom Metazoa; phylum Arthropoda; class Insecta; order Coleoptera; family Staphylinidae; genus Ontholestes; species Ontholestes murinus. The sequence goes on from OZ018398.1 coordinate 23,784,593, forward strand.
ATTTAAAAAAGCGAGAATTAAAAACATTTCAAAAAATAACTAAAATAGCAATAAAAAGAGTTAAGTACTTAATTTGCTTAGTACCATTAAAATATAACAAAAACAATGTCTAAAGAAAACAGTTGCAAAAATATACATTTTAAATTTTTAAAAAGTTGAATAGGTGAAAATTGAAAATAGAGATAAAATTTGTTTAAAACAGTTCAAATCTTTCCAAAGAAACAGTATAATTTTGGAAATGAAAATATACAGTTGAAAAATTAAGCAAATTGCTCTTCAAAAACGGTTCTTCAAAAATAATTAAAATTTTCCAAGAACAATCCTAAAAAACAATTGAAATTATCTAAGAAGAAACAGTGAAATTTTTTGGAAATCCAAATATACAATAAAAATTTGGAAATTAAAACAGTTGCAAAATTTATTTACTTAAAAGGAATTAAAATTTTACAAAATAAAAAATTGATATTTTAAAACAGTTGAAACTACTTTGGCTTAAAAACAGATCAAAAAATTAAACAGTTAAATATTAAAAAACTTAAAAATTTTCAAAAAAAAACTATAAAAATTTGGCAATAAAAATAGTTGAAAACCTACTTTGTATACGGTTAAAAATCTATACAAAATAATCGAATTTTCGAAGAAAATCAAAAACTGTAAGTAAACAAAAATTAGAATTTATTTAAAAATTTATTTAACTTTATTTGTAAAAAGACATAATTCAATGTATTACAATTGTCAATAAATACAAACTACATATAATTACGAACTAAAAGGAAACAAAAAAACAATATATATAAAAAATCATATAATTATCTAATAGCTAGAAAAACACAGTAGACAATCAATTTCTCAAAGAAAAGAATTGATACAAAAAACCAGTAGACAATTCCTTAAAGAAAACATGTGACACAAAAAAAAAACAGTTGATATCCACCAAAGAAAAATAGAAAGTAGTCTAGCGTCAATTGATTTTTTAAACAGTTCTTTACAAAAACTTCTCTTTAAAGCATTAAAAAATTTTCAAAAGAAAACAGTAGCAACTGTTAAAAACTTAATTTGCTTAAAAACAGTAAATGTAGAAAAACCATTGCAAAATCAATTTACTTTTCCGAACAGTTGTAAATTGTTTAAAAACTACATTAACAAAATTTGTATAAAACGGTTTTTTAAAGAAACAATAGAAATTTGAAAATAATTACACTAAAAACTTAATTTGCTTTAAAAAAGTTTTAAAAAGAAAAACAACCGCAAACGTAAAAAAACAATTTAATATTTATTAAAAATGTTAAAATCTTACCAAAAACCAATTGAAAATTTCTTTGAAAGTCAATCAAAAAGCAGTTGAATATCCAGCAAAGATAAACTAAAACTGCTTAAACCCAGTTATAAAAATACTTTATAACTAATATTTACTAATTTAAAAAAAAACTGTTGTAAACTTACAAAACAAATCTAAGAAACAATAAATTGTTTTAAAGAAATATAGTTAAAAACGTAATTTGCTCAAACACAGTTCTAAAAATCAATTTAAATATTTAAGAAAAACACTCGTAAACTTTAAGAAAAAGAAAGAAACAATAGAAATTTGGTAAAAAGACAATCAAGAAGAACACTTATAAACTTATTAAAATTAGGGTAGGGTAATAAAAAGCTTAAATTGCTTAAAAACAATTAAAATTCTACAAATAAAACTATTCAATTTACAAGCTTTCAAGATAACACAATTGAATTATTTTTATAAACGGTTGAAAACTTTCTTAAAAAGGCTGAAACAACATTTAAAATTCTACAAGTAACATTTGAAATAATGTTAGAAAACAGTTGCAAACATTTTAGAAAGTTGACAAGTTAAAAAAAACATTTACTTAAAGCACTTAAAATTGAAAAAAAAAAAACAATAGAAATTTGGAATTATGTAAACTATTGAAAACTTAATTTGCTTAAAACGGTTGAAATTCTACAAGAGAAACAATTTAATGTTTTTTAAGAAAACTCTTTAAAGAGAACAAATTGAAATATTTTAAAAAACAATTGAATTTCTTAAAGGGACTTTAAAATTTGTTTAAAGCAATATTTCCAAAAGCAATAGTAATTTAGCAATAAAAAAGTTGAAATCTGAATTTCTTGAAAAAGATTTAAAATTCTGCAAAAGTAACAATTGGAATTATGTAAGAAAACAGTTGCAACCAAAGAAAACACAAACAACAAAGTTGAAAAGTTTCTACAAAATATTAATTTAAAGCACTTAAAATTTGTCAGAAGAAATAATAGAAATTAAAAAAAATAAACTATTAATTTGGTTAAAACAGTTGAAATACTATATAATAAACAATTAAATACTAAAAAAACAGTTGCAAACTTTAAAGAAAACACAATAGAATAAAAAAACAGTTGAAAACTTTTTTACACGGCTTTAACATTTGTTTAAAACAACATTTCCAAAGATAATAATAATTTAGCAATAAAGACAGTTGAAAACTTAATTTCCTGAAAAACATTCGAAATTCTAAAAAAGTTGAAAAGTTAATAAAATAAAATATTTATTTAAAGCACTTAAAAATTTTCAAAAAAAACAATAAAAATTTACTTACAAACAGTTCAAATTCTACAAAAGAACAATTGATTTTTTTTCATGAAAAACAGTTACAATCTTTGAAGAAAACAAAATTGAATTATTTTTTCAAACAGTTGAAATTGAAAGCTTTCTTAAAACAACAACAAAAAATGTTTATAGCAACATTTCCAAAACAAATAGTAATTTAGCAATAAAAACAGTTGAAAACCGAATTTCGTGAAAAATATTTAAAATTCTACAAAAGAAAGAATTGAAATTATGTAAGAAAACAGTTGCAAACTTTTGAGAAAAGTTGAAAAGTTACTAAAAAAAAAACACATTTATTTAAAGCACTTAAAAAATGTTAGAAGAAACGATAGAAATTTGAAAATAAATAAATTAATGAAAACTTTATTTGATTAAAAACATCTGTAATACTACAAAAGAAACAGTTGAATATTAACAATTGCAAACTTTAAAGAAAACGCAATAGATTTTTTTTAAACAGTTTAAAACTTTTTAATGGGGCGGCTTTAAAATTTGCTTACAGCAACATTTCCAAAAACTAATAGTAATTTAGCAATAAAAACCGTTGATAACTTAATTTCCTGAAAAAAATTAAATTATATAAGAAAAAAGCTACAAAATATAAAGAAAAAAAAACAATTTTTAAGTTGGAAAGGTTAAAAAAATATATTAAAAGCACTTAAATTAAAAAAAAAATAGAAATTTGAAATTAAATAAACTATTGAGAACTTAATTTGCTTGAAAAAAATTGAAATTCTACAAGAGAAACAATTGAATGTTTTTAAGAAAAACAGTTGCAAGCATTCTAAGGAGAGCTTTCAAATTAATTTTAAGCAACAATTTCAAAATTAATAGTAACTTAGCATTAAAAACAGTTACAAACTAAATTTTCTAAAAAAACATCTAAACTCTATAAAAGAAGCAATTAAAATTATGTAAGAAAACAGTCTTAAAAAACATAAAGTTTTTAAAAAAATTCTAAAGAAAATTTTGAAATAAACTGTTGGAAACGTAGTTTGCTCACAAACAATTCTAAAAAATAATCGTTTATTTTTTAAGAAAATCTAAACGCAGTTATAAAAAGCAATTGAAATATTTAATAGTTGCAAACTTAAGAAATAATAGAAATTTGGGGAAAACAGTTAGGAAGAACTGTTGCAAACTTTAAGAAAATACAAATTAAAATTTTACTAAAAATAAATTGAGAATTAACATTTTTCGAAGTTAAAAATATATAAAAGACTTGCTAAAAAATAATATTTTTTTACTCTACAAATCACATCCTTATTCTCTAAAAAAATTAAAGGAGGCAATTTTATTACTTTTGAAAGTATATTTATTTAAAGAATAAGATTCCACGTTTTTATCTATAAAATTTCTTTTTAAGAAATAAAATTTTAAAATTATCAAAAATATGAAACCATTTCTGTAGGCAAAATTTGATTCAATTTTGATTGCTTCAAGAAAACCTTAATCAATCTCAATTATCTACCTTAATTCAGTTGTTTCTATTATTAATTATTTTCTTATAATACTTCTAATACATTGAATTCTTCTTCTTCTCATTTTGTGTGGTTAATGATCTTGGTTATTAAACTCTGTTGACCAAACACAACAAACTAGACGTTGTAATTTAGAAGCACTGGTGTAGCTCTTGTAGAACTTGATAAACAGACTTATAAGTGGACAAAAGGAAGATGGGGAGGATGATCTTTGTCCAATTCTGTAGAGATGAAATAGGGATGTGTGTGCTGGTAGGTTTTATTCTGTTTATACTGGTGATAAATCTTCTTCTGAGACCTTGAGGGTTAAAAAACTAAGGGCAGAGGGGAATAGAGGGTCGCGTTAGGAAATATTGAAATTACACTGCATTGAACTTGCAAGCGTTATGGAAGGACCAAAAATTTTCCATTCAAGTCTGAAGCTGATTTTAAGTATACTAATATAATCATAAAATGGGGTACTAAATCAGGTTAAAGGTATACTATGGGTATTCTGTAGTATTTATTTTCGTGTACTCAAGGTAAAGACTGTTTTAAGTTAAGAGTGTTCATTTTAGCCTCAATATTTATTTTAGATTATACGAAAACGTGTATATTTTCCATTCAAAAAATCCGATCCTTGATTTCCGGAATTCAAAATTGAATACTTCATGAAAGACATATAAATTGCACACGTAGTCTTCGGCACCGGAACGTATGCATGTATGTATATGTATGTATGTATGGAGATATATTAGCATATGTGCCGAAACAACACTCAACCATGTGCCAGGGGCGGTTTTCGCACTAGGGTAGAATAATAAGCGCACACGTCTTCACACCCCCAATTTTTCATATGTACATATTTTATCGGTACCCTCATACCGCGAGATGAAAAAAAATGTTCACCCTATTTATGCGAATATCGACTCAATATAAAGAAGTTAAAAATGATAAAGTATAAATATCATTAATACTAATTACAAATAATAATACATATTTAAAACAATTCGTTTCGTATAAATTACAAATAAAGCGAATTTTTACTCAAGGTTTCTAAAAAGATATAATGCATGTAACAAATAAAATAAATTCTGATGTAAGAAAATGGTTTTTAGAATCTTTCAGCCTGTTTCAAAATTTTGTTTGAAAATACAGATTTTATTTGATCTCAGTATACGAAGTTTTCAGAAATACTAAGGCTACCTCTTTTTGTTATTAATTATATTCTATATTTAAATTTGCTTGTACATCGACTTAGTAAATAAAAATGATGAAATGGTAAACATTTGAAATGTAAATTTCGGTACACCAGAGATTTTCGAAACGGAATCCTCGCTCACCTCGTTTTTGTTATTTTTGCTAAACATTCGTAAAATGGAGCGGAATGGCGTGAAGATCGGGTTACCGGGAGCTTTCAAATAAACCCCATGTAATGCTAGATGTGAGATAGCTTCAGGAGGTCTAAATAGACAGTGACAGTGACGCGACGCATCTGCAGACTCGGAGAGCTGACGCGCAGCAGGACATCCTGAATGTCTACTCCGACTTGATGCCTCTAAATAAAACAATTGCCGCTAATTATACCATTAATTACTATAAACTTAATGCCATGACTTTTTTAATTCAGTCTCAAATCACTTGAAATAAATACCCTTGTCATGGAATAAAATATACAATCTATGAAGCATGTTGTACACATATGAACATTTTGATATTGATATACATCTAAGTATAAATAACTATTGTTTATAGCTAGATTTATTTTTTTATAAAAAAATATCTCCCCTCCATTTGTGACAGTAAATTAATTCCGATATCAATTTTTCAAGCCAACTATCTCAAAATATTTCTGGCGTACTCGATCAAATCTTGCAGTGCTAAATTGTGTACAAACAATTATAAATAGCATCCAATTACGTTAACAATAAAAAAAGCGCAAAAACATATCGTGTGTTTATAGAAATGGCTTTATAATGTCGATAGTGTAGTTGTTGCGGGTAAATCCATAGCAACATTAACCGACCCCATCATCTGAATGGAATAGTATTTTGATACAAATGCAGTATGATTAAACAAACAAGATTAATTTGCATAAAATTCTTGCGTTAAAACGCCGCCGCTGAAATTACCGCCGGTAAAATATTCATCACTTTTAAATTGACGGTCATCAATAATTTTTTTTTTTTTTTGCTAACAAAAATATTCTTCTATGTATTTTTATTTTAAACGGCAACAACGTAATGTGCTTTTAACTTATACAAATTCACCGTGTGAATGTATAAAACAACATGGCTGTAGGACATGTCACCCCTTATTTCAACAGTTCACCCCTAATCATCAACGATTGGTTCGAAGTCACCCTTCGCGTTTCCGCACGACGAACCGTGCAAGCTTTCATATTAATACCGTTTGTACACATACACATTCACTTTTATCTTTATATAAATCATTGTTATATTATTAAACAGTCCATTAAAAATTAAAAATTTCATATTTTTCTTCGAATTTATTCTAAATATCATTTTTATTTTCCAATATGTATACATTTCTAATCGTTACTTATCGTATAAATATAACCCTAACATATAGAAAGATCTTTAATAATAATGCCAGAAATTAAAGCAAAGGCTCGGAAGAGTATATTTTGACCAATTAGGGATCAATTAGAGTATTAAGCATAATAATAATGATTTATTAAAGGGAAATCCGGACATGAAATAAAATCGTTCACAATTTTAAATATAAACACTAAGTCACCCACATGACGCCTAAAAACTAAAGATTGCATATTAAGAGAATATGTTAAATTTGTGTAGATCAGTGATTCTATGAATATGAAGTTTATACGCAACAACTCTTAAAAATTTATTTTGAACTTTATCCAAATATTTAATTAGATAATCTTGATGAGGAGCCCAGAGCATAGCAGCATATTCAAGTCGTGATCTTACCAACGAACAGTACAATATTTTAATCGATTCAACCGACAAATCCTTTCCTGTTCTGGACACATACCCAAGTAGTTTTAAACATATATTAACTGTTTTATTAATATGGAGTTTAAAAGTTTAACTAGTGTCAAATGTCACTCCCAAGTCATCAATCTCTGATACTCTCTGTATTGCCTTGGAATCTAACGTGTATTGCCAAAAATTAGTTTTCCGTTTACGCGAAAAAGAGATGATTTTGCATTTTTTTATTTTGAGATGTAAACTATTTTCGTAACACCAGTCGGTAAGGTGACTGAGATCATTTTGTATCATTGCGTAATCTTGATAATCATTTGCCACTGCAAATAACTTTAGATCATCGGTATACATTAGCATCTTGCAATGTTTAAAACAATTGACAATATCATTAATAAATATTAAAAATAAAACTAGACCCAAGTATGACCCCTGGGGTACACCCGAGATAACATTTATTATCTTGGAAATGTTATTATTAATGCGAACTTGTTGTGTTCTATTAGTAATGAAACTAGTTAACCATTTAATTATAGCCTCGTTTAATTCTAAATTATGTAGTTTGTGTATTAGAACAGAATGAGAGAAAGGCCTTCTCAAAATCGGTATATATTGCGTCGACTTGATCTTGATTTTCCATGCCTAGTAATAAGAATTTTTGAAAAATAATTAAGTTAGTAGTTGTTGATCTGCCTTTAAAAAACCCATGTTGTTCTTCTGCAATTAAATTCTTACACATCCAAATTAATTGTTGCGAAAGAATTTTGTCCAATAATTTTGGTATTGATGATTGTATACAAACACCTCTATAGTTTGATATATCAGTGCGGTCGCCATTCTTATGAATTGGTGAGACAAACGTGTTTTTCCAACATTGAGGAACGTAGCATTCTGAAATTGATCTTTGAAACAAGTAGGTAATCGGATATGTTTATAGTAAAACTACAGTTTTTTAAAAATACATTAGGCAGTCCATCTGGGCCACAAGAAGATGCAGGATCTAAAGCTTGAATTGCTTTAAAAACAGTTACCAGATCAACTTTGAAGGTGAATGTACTGCCAACGCAAGAATTAAAAGAATTAGAATTACATGTAACAGGAATATATATATATCATTATTGCAGTAAACAGTAGAGAAATGATCTGCGAAGAGATCCGCACATTGCTGCCCATTAACACTAACTCTCTCCTGCAAGTGCATTTCTGCTGGAAAACCACTTTTTTGTTTCATAACATTTGCGAACTTCCAAAATTCATTAGGATTGTTTCTCAAGTTTAATTCCACTCTGTTAATATATTGTTTATGTAACTCATTGCTGAGCTGTTTACATTTTGCCCGGAGTTCTTGAAAGCGTATGAAATGTACTTGTTCATTCGATTGTTTATACATTTTGTGCGCTTGTTTTCTTTTTTTGATTTACTAAGTTAATTAATTGCGCGTTGAACCATTTTGGAAATTTATTTTCATGGATGATTTTCACAGGGATGTAGGACGCAACCGCTGCTTGAATAATCTCATAAAATATATTTAAGGCTTCATTTATACATGAGCTCCGCGAAATTAAGCTGTACCAGTCAAATAACGCACTTTAATTGTTTATAGCTAAATAGTCCGCATTATTAAATTCATAGCGCACCATATTTGATGTTAGATTATTACTATAATTTTTACATATGAGTTCAATCGAGTAAGCGATATGGTGATGCGAGTTGTTATCCAATAAATCTTCCGCTATGCTGACCTGTGTATCCTCCTTATTTCCAAACACTAAATCCAAAAAAGTTCCTTGGCCATGAGGATAGCAATTTATTTGAGATAAATTTAAAAATCCTGCTGTATCTATAATCATCTTGGCCTTGTTACTTGATTGTCCCAATGCAACAGCTCCAAATTCATCATTGTCCCATTTGTCAGATGGAAGGTTGTAGTCACCGCAGATTAATATTTTGTCAACCGAAAGATTTTCAATAATATTTTCAATAGCTGCGCAGTGAGCTTCGTATTTTTCTAGAGGACTTCCTGGCGGTAGATAAACGGCACCCACTATATAACATTGTTGTTGTATTGTAATTTTAATAAAAATATGTTCAACATCATTATGATTATTTAGTAAAACCTTGGCTTGAAGACTTTTTTTTAGCTCCAATCATTACACCACCACCAGATTTTTTAGAACTTATTATCAATATTATCAATCTTGTTAAATGACGTTTTACCATCCATCTCTGTAAATAAGTAGAGCAAAAGTAGCTTGTTAGTTTAAATAGCATAAATTAATCATGTAAATTCAAAATTTAGCTTTTCCTCAATCCAATGTATGACTAGTACCCAACCAGTCTTAACATTCGTTAAGCTACCGTCAATAGCCTGATAGCTTTTATTAATGATGAATTTCTACAATAACTTCAGCAGGTTTTCTTTTTATTAAACTCAACTCTCTGGAGTACAGTGGCAAAGATAGCTTCCACTCAGCTCACTTCAAACAATGTTGTAATCTCCTTTCTCAAAAAACTCATCAAATCATTTTAGACCTTTTCTTCTGACCGTATTACTTTAACTACAAGTATTTTATTTACTTCAAGAATTATTCCAACATCAAAAATTGCAGATGTTGGCAGATCTAACACGTAGATCATGTCTGTGTTCATCAAAAAAGATACATTTAATATTACCTAACCAGAATCAAGTATAAATTTTTTCATCAATTGATTTCAGAACTTTTTCTTCCGCTCTTTTTACCTAGTTTTGATCAACCACAAGCGTTCAGTTTACTTCGGGAATTAATTCAACATCAAAAAATGTAATTGTTAAAATGATAGTTAGCAGATGATTTTCGTTCATCAAAGAAGACACATTCAATATTTCCTACGTGGAAACGAGCATGAAATTGTTTATCAAATTACATATTTCCGAATTTTTTTTGCTCTTTCTTTTTATCAACGGCTCTCGAAACATTATACCCTAATACCTTTCGTTAAGTTTTGTCAAAACCAGACTTTTTGATGAGGAATCCAAACGAAAGGATCACAGTAATATGAAAAATAAATATTATGATATTCCATCTTATAATGCCTTCACTTCCCAAACATCTGTCCGTCAGTCGAGTGTAAACAAAAACACACGTAAACCTGGCAACTATAACAAGGTACAATGAAGTAATCAGTTTCAGTTTCAGTGTCATAATTGTTGGCAGTCAAACCATTACACTGCTCACATGGCAACTGAAAGCGACGATTAACCGGAGAACTCTACAACTTATTCGTACTCATTTTTAACTGAAGCGACCACTACTTCAGGAATGAGCAGCTGCTGTGTATTGGACTCAGGAGCGATGGATCATCTGGTGATTCGCTATGAACTTTCGGAAACTTAAATTACCTGTTCGAAGTAGAAAAATCCCGACCATTCTTAGAATCAAAAGTCAGGGGTGATGTTCAAGGATACGTAAATGTGGGAGGTAGCGTATATTTGATATCAATTAAAGATGCTCTAGTTGCTCCAGGGGCTCAACAAAATTTACTATCAGCACGAAAATTAGAGCAGAATGGACAGCAGTTACTTCAAGAACGGAAGGGGTATTATATCCAAGAATGGTAAGGCAATTGCCATTGCTAAAAGGAACCTGAGGCAGCTATATGAGCTGAAATTATCACTCCATCAAAGTAAGCTCAAATCTACGAAAACCTGGAACTGTGGCCCAAAAGAATGGGACACCTTCACATCATCAGTCTGGACAAGCAGCACCTAATCGACGGGATAAAAATCAAAGAAGACAGGGAACCAAGGACTAGATGCCATACGCGAAAGTAGGCCAAGGAACCTCATAACTTGGCTTAAGGATGGATTTTATAACACAGAAATATTTTCAGACTCCTACAACGTTATACGATGTGATAGATCGAATAAGAGAGGAGGAGTCCTGCTTGCATTTAATAATTGTATTAAATATAAAGAAATAAGTCTGAACATACCTACGTCTAACATCGATTCAGTCGCTGCTAGATTAACAATTAATGGAACAAAATTGGATATTTTATGTACATATATACCTCCCTCTGTAAGTGTACACGAGTATAACGACTTTTTCGAATACATTGAAACAATATTAAATATTGACTCTGCATTAATTATTGGCGATTTCAACATTCCAGACTATGCTAAATATATTACAAGTGATGAAGTGTCCAATAGTATTTTACCATTAAATAATTTTATTAGTTACACTGGTCTTATACAACGAAATTTCGTATTCAATTTTAATAGTAGATTATTGGATTTAGTCATAAGACCGACATCCATTGATTGTAACGTTGAGCATGCACCTGACCCAATAGTTCAAGAGGATCCACACCATCCATCTCTTCAGATAAACCTCGTTCTACCCAGCAAGACAACTGTCTCCACATTTGAAGGTGATATTGGACATCAATATAATTTCAAGAAGGCCAATTTAATTTCATTGTATATGGATATATGTAATACAGACTGGGACACAATATTCAAATCTGGAGCTACTATTAATGATATTTGTGAAGGATTTTATAAATTGCTATATGCATTATTTGATATGCATGTTCCAAAGTTTAATAGTTGTAAGAAGCGTTATCCTCCATGGTTCAATTTAGAATTAATAAAACTTTTAAAGGCAAAGCAACGGCAAAGATCGCGTTACAGACAATACCCAAATATTCATAATAAAGTACGATTATTAGAATTACAAATAACTAGAATCGCATACAATAACTTTAATTATCGATCTGAAATCGAAATTAATAATGAACCTGCACGATTCTGGTCTTTTATTAACAAAAAACGCAAGTGTATGAAAATTCCTGGTGAGATGACATATAACGATGCCACTTTATCGGATACAAACGGAATAGTCTCTTCATTCGCCCATTACTTCTCGTGCATTTATGGACCATTACAAGATGCAAATGAAGTATTTTATAGATCTTCTCATATGGGTGACTATTACATCTCGGAAGATATTGTCTTAAAAAATATGAAAAAAGTTATGCCTAATTTAACCATGGGGGTAGACAAAATACCAGCATTTTTAATAAAGGATTGCGCCAGCGTATTATGCGTACCCCTTACACGAATTTTTAACTTAATTCTTAAAAGCGGCATATTCCCCGATTGCTGGAAGTCTGTACGTGTAATTCCTGTACATAAATCTGGAGATAGGCATAATATTACTAACAATATCTCTTCTGTGAAACTTTTCAAAGGTCTTCGAAAGTATTATAATAAGAAATATAATATTAGTGATAGTATTACGTCTCTAGTTAAATCCTATTTATCTAATCGACAACAAATTGTTGAGATTGACGGATATAAATCTCCACCTTACATTGCAACAAGTGTCGTACCACAGGTGTCCAATTTAGGGCCTCTGCTGTTTATAATATTTATAAATTCTGTTACGGATACTCTGAATTGCGAGTTTTTAATGTATGCGGATGACATTAAGTTATTTAAAACAATACATACAATTTCTGACTGTACGGAACTACAGAATAATTTAAGAAATTTATATCGATGGTGTATTGAACATGGCCTAAATATTATTATTAAAAAATGTAGTGTGATATCTTTCTACCGTAAATCTAACCCTGTATTATTTGATTATAAAATCAACAATATAATTATTAACAGAGTATCAGAAATAACAGATCTTGGTGTAATATTTGATCAGCGTTTGACGTTTGTACCTCATCTAAATAGAACTATTCAATCAGCACTAAGAATGTTAGGTTTTATTATACGCAGTTGTAGGCGATTTAATAATGTACAAAGTATTGTTAGATTGTATAATTCATTTGTGCTTAGTAAATTAAATTATTGTGCGCCTGTTTGGAGTCCAAATTACTTATGTCATATACATTCATTGGAGAGGGTTCAGAAAAAATTCCTCAAATATTTATATCGTTTTAAATCTAGTTATGACATGTTACTGTCAGAATTTTCAATGCCATCAATGTTACAACGCCACAAATACATATTAATATTAACTTTATATAAACACATTCACTACTATATTGATAATCCGTTTTTTCTTAATCTTTTCAACTTTTATGTTCCGCGATTTTTTACTCGCAATTCATTAACATTTCATTATAATAAATCTAATCTAACACTACTCATTTTTCAAATTCTCCGTTACATCATATGTTAAATAGTTACCATAGTATTCAATGTTTTGTCGACATATTCTGTCCATATTCTTTACGTATGTTTTCTTCTAGTATTAAACGTATTGTTAGTTTGTAATTAGTTTATTTAGAATAGTATTATTTTCATATGTATTTAATTTTTACGTTTCCCTGATGGGAGATAAATAAATAAATAAATAACCAACACAGGAAAAGGACACGACTATTGCAACTAATCCACAGCCATCTCGTTGGATTTGTCACCCCAATGTCCCAGGATGGAAAGCGATACATCATCACCTTCATTGATGACTACACTCATTTCACCGTGGCCTTAAGTATGGAATCAAAGAAGGAAGTCCTTCACTACTTTAAGGTCTCCGAGTCAATGGTAACTGCACATTTCAACCTTAAGATCTACCGGTACAAATATAATAATGGGCGCGAATACCTCTTCGAGACAAAAGGAATCCAATTTGAGTTCACCATTCGGTACACGCCGGAGCAAAACGGAGTGACCAAAAGGATGAATTCTAGAAAGTTCTAGGTGTATGCTCCTAAGCTCCAGACTCGGGAAAGGCTTTTGGGCTCAAGCAGTGATGTGCGCTGTCTACCTTATCAACCGAAGCCCCACTTCGACGTTGAACGGACAGGTGACAGCAGCACTGTGGTGTGAGAAAAATTAAAGTTTTTGGGTGCACTGAGTACATGCGCGTTCCCAAGGAGCTCATCCAAGAGAAATTTCAGTTGAGGACTATGAATAGCTACATGGTCGGATATTATTCAAACGGATATGTACTTTGGAGTCCGGAAAACGAAAGCTAATAAATGGGAAAGACGTCTTCGAAGAGTCGAGATTTAGTTTTGAGGGAACTACGAAGGTGAGTCGGACAAAATCGACGAAGGATTGGAAGGAGAAAGGAGGAAGCAATGGACAACTCAACCGAAGAAGAGGAATCCAAAAGGATGCCAAATGCAGAAGACACCTTTTAAGATCCTTTTGGATCACTTCGAACCAGAGACTCCCCGATGAAGTATCATGACCAGGACCGAACCTCGCTACCTAGATGATTATGCCACTATTGCCTACTTCGCAGAATCTTTTGTAGACAAGGTACCTGGATCGTTTGAGGACATACAAAACTTCGACGAAAAAAACCAATGTTTCGATACAGTTCAGGTGGAACTCCCTGACCAAAACTCGAGCATGGGAAATGGCAAATGCGCCCACTGGAAAAAAGATAATCAACTCTAGGTGGGTTTTCAAAATTAAACGCGACAGCGATGACCACATCGACAAGTACTAAGCGCGTTTTGTGGCAAAAGGATTTTACCTTAATAAAAAATAAACTATAACAAATCGTAACAATATCAATTTTCAGTCTATTTAGAAGCATTTTACCATTTTACTGATGGCCCATCTTGCCAAATATTGTGTTTTGTCAAATTTCATCAGCGGCCTGAAACGTTTCATGCTATAACCATCCATCATTTCGCAACGAGAGGGTTACGACTACCACGAAACCTATGCTCCCGTTGATAGGCCGACTGGCCCTCCTGTCAATCTTTAATAAAGAAGAACTCTTTGCGGACCAATTCGATGTCAAAAACGCTTTCCTGCATGGCAATCTCAGAGAAGAGATCTATATGAAACCGCCGTCTGAGTATGATGATTTATCTACAAGCTAAACAAAACGCTATACGGACTAAAGCACTCCTCCAGGGATTGGAACGCGACCTTTGACGCCTTCATAACCAAAATTGGACTGCAGAGATCCCACGCTGGCAATTGCCTTTACATCTGACATACCAAGGAGTCGAGACTATACCTTCTTCTGTAAGTAGATAATCTCATCATTGCTGAAAACTCACGAGCCCACATAAATGATGTCAGGAACGCACTGAAGAAAAGATTTGACATGAAGGACTTTCGGAAACTTAGGAATTAATATCCAGAGAACTTCTGAAGAACTGTTTATGAGCCAACCAACCTACCTAAGCAACCTTTTGAAAAGTTGGACATGGAAAATTGTAAACCAGTTAAAACACCCATCGGTCAAACACATACCAAGCAACGAAGATGAGCCTTTGAAGGACGTAGCGCACGGCGAACTAATTGGATGTCTGCTACACCTGACCTGAACGTAGCAGTTCATCACTAGAGCAGACACCAAGAAAAGCCGACAACTTCCGTTTGGAAAGGACTGAAGAGGATACTTCGCTATCTATAAGGCACACTGGACTATGCTAGCGGAAAAACGAACGAGAGCTTGAGATGCTTCGCAGACGCCGACTGGGGGAGCGATGACGATCGCAAGTCGACTTCCGGCGTCCTACTTCAAGTCTGCGACAACACCGTCAGTTGGACCACTACGAGATAAACATCCTCAACGGAGGCGGAGTAGGTGTCGCTTTCCATGGCAGCAGGAGAACTGATGTGAATAAAACAACTGCTCAACGATCTCAATGTTAAACTATCACTTCCACTCTAGATGTTTGAAGACAATCAGTCATGTATCGTTTTACTTCAGAAGTGGATACACAAACGTTTGAAACATATAGATGAAATTTAACTTTGTTAAAGATCTTGTTGAAAAAGGGTTCATTAAAGTAAATTATATTAATGCCAAGAATCAAATTGCGGACATATTGTCAAAGCCGCTCGCGCTTTTGTTAAACTTCGTATTGAAATGGGAATTCGTGAAATTAACTTTCATTACTATATAATTTTCCTACCATGCACCAATATTAATTGAGGAGAAATGTTGGGAAACCAACTATCACTATCGGTGCATCTCCTTTATAATTGACGCCACAACCCAGGGGGCAGCACTATATGGACTCTATCTTCTTTCTTCCTCTATAAATCATCTTTCTTTTCCCCCCACTAGAACAATGCCCTATCGTTACACTTGTACAACGGTCAACGCGTGAGTGACAGGGTGCACGTTTTGTACTTTATTAAATAAACAGTTTTCGAGTATTATTTGTTGCTTTTGTCACTCGACACACCGAGCGCCTCAATAATTTTTATCGAAGAAAAAACTTTAATTGGTTCTAAACCTATACTCATTTTTTTTCTACTTATAACCAGAATTACTTATTTATTCATTTTGCTTACTTCTCGTAATCCAATTGCATGTTATTCGACAGATCTAACCTCCCAACTGGTTAACCTCTCAAATAGCTGACCTCCTAACTAGCTAGTCTTCATATCTATCTAATAATAAACAAAGTTATGTACCAAATTCGGTAAATAACTTTAACTAACTCTTGTAATCTGAGGATGTTAAAAATATTGTCTTTCACTTCTAATTCTTCTCTACTAAGTGACTTGAATCTAGCCATTTTTTAGTTTCCTTCAACCTTCAGAACTCGAATCTATCTGAAATCCTAATAGAAACTCTTATCTTAAAACATTAAGAGCTTGTCTTTCACATTCTTTTGTGTTCTATTTAGAATGTATTTTGAATGAATCTTTCTTTTTTAATATATCTTCAGTTTTCAGGCAACAATAAACTAATTTCGCGCTTTTCGTTCTTTAACTATTATTACACACTTATTATTTAAAAGAGATCTGCATATACTTAAAACAAGAACATTAGGTGTGCGTTTAATGCTTACAATAAGCACCATCCTGACATGGAGTCCCAAATTATGAAAATAGCTTAAACTAATGTTTGCAATTTGAGGATGCCTCAAAAAGCTTGTTTTCTATTTCTAGAACATCTCTACCAAGTGATTTGGTTTAAACTTTTTCTCAGCTTTCTTCAATGTTCAGAACTCTAACTCCCTTTACCGCACTAACCAGACATAACACTCTAAATTTACTTGTAATTTGAGGATGTTAAAGAGCTTGTCTCTTTTTCTATCTTTTTCTATTTTGTCTTCACCCAATAACATGTTTTTAGTCTTTTCCCAGTTTCTTCCATCTTTTTCAGAAACGTAACTTGTGAATTTAAAATTAGTACTGCCACTTTTGAAGTTCATTTGGATAAATATTGTTTACTAGAGCTATCTGCTATGTTAGTAGAAGTTAGGGATGTTTATAGTAGGCACCATTTAGGCACCATTTAGGCAGTAAAACCCAATTTCTTAAAAGAGCTTAACTTTACTTTTAGTTTAGTTAGTATCCTAGAAGGTCACATTTCTCCAACAACTACAATGAAGTTACTTCTAATTGGGGATATTCATATCCGTAAAACAAGAATACGAGGGATGAATTTGATGTTTACAATAAGCACCATATTAACTAAATTATAATAATAACTTAAAGGAACATTTGTAATTTAAAGATATCAAAAAGCATGTCTGTCACTTCTAGTTTCTCTCTGTCAAGTAATATCTGTTAGTATTATTTTATTTCTTCAATCTTCAAAACTCTCGAATTTAAAATTATTACTACCAAACAATTTTTATACTTTTGGAGCACTTTTGGATAAATATCCTTTACAAGTGTGGAGGTATTCTTTTTACTTTGTTCTCTTAATAAAAACTCATATTTAATAGAATGTAGTCCAGAAAGTAGCATTTCTTCACAAGTTTTAATTAATAAAGTTAATTAATCTTGTGGGTAGAAGTTAATAATTTTCATTTTCTTAGAAAAAGAAAAAGAGATTTTAATTTAATATTAACAGCAAGCATAATCTGGACTTTTTTGAATTTATGGAAATATCTAAATTTAACAATTTTAATTTGAGGATGAGGGAGAGCTTGTCTTTCACTTCTAATGTTTCATGCCAAGTGCAAGCCTTCTCACTACATTCTTATAACTTCAGGATTATCTCTCGAATTTATAATTGGTATCATAAAACTTTTGGTTGCAAGCTTTCATTTTATTAGCACTTTTGGATAAATATTCTTCAAAAGTGTGACACACATTCCCTCCACTCTACTCTTTTTATAGGAACTCAACATAGTTATGAGTCCAGAAGGTAGAATTTCTCCACCATTTCCAATGAAGTTACTCTTATAAGTGGAAGTTAGATATGTACAATTGATGTTTACAGCAAGCATCATCTATACATAGACCTTCAAATTTTAAAAATAGCTTAAACTAATATTTTTTATTTATGGATATCAAAGAGCTTGTCTTTAACTAGTTTTTCTCTTCAGAGTGATTTGTGTTGAGCTTTTTTTTTTAATTTTCTTCTATGTTCCAAAACAAACTGGAAAATAAATCCCTCTTTAAAGCATTTTTATTGCCTCTTCTACTTCGTAATCTGGTATACCATCTTGTAAGAATTTGATATCTTCTATTTCATTGGACTTGTAGTCTAGTTTCAGTAGTTCTTGGAAGTATGCCTTCTATCTTTCCATTGTTTTTTGATCAATCTTCTCTTCTTCTGGCATCAACAACTACTAGCGAATAACTAGAATATTTGGGTAATAATATGAGTACCAATTAGTAGCTTACTTACTTCATCTCATATTCCATTATGTCACATTTCTTATGTTTTTGACCTAAAATTTACAACCAATAAATATATATAAACAATAAAATAATTAATTAATTCTCTAATCAAATTTTTAGACGATTTTGAATAATGTGTCTTATTATTTTCTTGCAGTAAACTTTCAAAACGTCATTTTAATCAACAATCAATCAATTTTAGACAATTTCTTTGATTTAATTAATTAACTTTGGTGGTCCGTGGAAATGTTTGCGCCAAATAGTAACGAAATTGTATGGCCGTTGTAAATAGACAAACACGTAATGCAAACAAGGCGGATGATTATTGTGGTGAACTCTCGACAGATTGTGTATTTGTTCAGGGAATAGCAGAAACAAACCTTTTAAAAACTGTCAGAAAGTAGACGCGGCCCATGCGGCTCCTCCTCGGAGCCGGGCATTCCAAATATAAAATACTCTTCACCGTCCGTAAATATATCATAACCGGATTTATTTATTTATTAAACAATGTCTGCCATCCGTCTCTGATTCACGTCATAATTCCGCCGGGCGTGTTCCCTGGCATCTGCCGTTTTAGTTTAGCAAAGAGTTCGTGTTGAAGATTGTGTATTAAGAAGGAAACTATTTTAAAAAATTATTACATATTTTCAAATATCTAAATCAAAAATATCTGATTTTCCATTTTTTTAAATATATTATTTATTTCTAAAGAAACAAAAATTAAATTAAATTTAAATCGCAAGAAAACAAATTAACAAAAATTAAAATCTAAATCAATGTTCCTTAAAATCGAACGAAAACTAATAAAATTATATATAAATAAATCTAAATTATTTCCAACACAAACTACATTAGCCATACGCATTAATCTAGACATAGGACTATTATAACTAAAATTTGGCCTGTGCATTCTTTCCCTAAATATCTTGAAAAGTCTAGTATGACTACCTCGAACTTGATGCCAAAAATCAAGTAAAGTTAATATTGAAGCACAAACATTTTGACCAGAGATTATTTTGTACAATAAACATAAATCAGCAAAATTTCTGCGAAAACGCAACTTACAAATTTTAAGATCAGACATTAATTGTGTATAATAGACAGAGGCATAAGGAATATTTGATTTAATGGCAATCATCCTTAAAAGTCTTGTTTGTACTCTCTCAAGCAAATCTATTAAATACTTTTGATGCGGTTACCATATACTATAGGCATATTCCAGATGGGACCGCACAAAAATGCAATACAAAAGTTTTGAGGTGTAAACATTAAATAAAATTTAAAGATTTTCGTCGCTCTAACAATTGACTTAATGTGATTACTGAATGATAAATTTTTATCGAAAAGAATTACCAAATCAGATATAGCATCAACTCTCACCAAACTGGTATTGTTAATTTTGTAATTGTTAAGCATTACATTTCTGCTTCTTGAGAATGCACCAACTAAATATGGAGTCAATATCTTGTTGTATAAATTGAGTGTCTTCAATTGAGCTAACTTTGCGAAAAAGCTTTAGATCATCAGCATATAAAAGAAACTTGCAATGCCTAATTACAGTTGGTAAGTCGTTAATAAATAATAAAATCAAAACCGGCCCCATATGAGATCCCTGCGGTACCCCTGATGTAACACTAATTAACCTAGATGTGCAATTACCAATTCTCACCATTTGAAATCGTTGAGGCAAAAAACTTCTCAACCTCCTACAACTCCGTTATTAAAACCCAGCAAACTAAGCTTTTCCAGTAAAATTGTAAATTGTCGAAAGCATTGGAAAAAGTCAGTATATACAGAGTCAATTTGAACCCCATCTTCCAAGGCATTCAACAGATAAGATTGGTATAAAATCAAATTAGTACTGGAAGACCTATCAACAATAATATTTTTTGTGGCCCATTTCAACTGCCTAGCCAAAATACTATCCAACAGCTTAGGGATTGCAGATTGTATAGATACTCCTCTATAGTTCTTAACATTTTTTGTGGCCCATTTCAACTGCCTAGCCAAAATACTATCCAACATCTTAAGGATTGCAGATTGTGTAGATACTCCTCTATAGTTCTTAACATCATTCCGACTACCGTTTTTATGGATTGGAGTAATATAACTGGTTTTCCAAATTTGTGGATAAGATTTCTCTAGCAAGGAACGATTAAAAAGTAATGCAATTTGAATTGTTAAAGTGTACAAACAGTTTTTGTGGAATATATTAAGAATATTGTCTGGCCCAGCACTCAAGCTCGGTTTAGTATGATTGACTCCAAGTCAATGTCATCATTATTATCGTATACACTAGAAAAAAGTCGGCAAAAATATCGGAAGATTGCTGTTGGTTAATACAAGAAACATTATTAAAAGACATATTTAAGGGGATTTTGTTGGTGCGCCGTAGGTCATGCACAAATTTCCAAAAGTTTTTAGGACTTTGTTTTATATTCGTTTCAATTTGATTAATATACGTGTTATAAAGGCTTCTGCTTAAATAGTAACATCTGCGACGCAAATCTGAGAATAAAATATAATCACTAGGTCGGTTTGTTTGCTTGTATTTGTAATGAGCGGCCCATTTCTCTTTTATTGGAAGTATTAAGTCCTTGTTGTACCATTTAGGGAATTTTTGGTTGGATATTTTTTTCTGCGGGATATATTGATCAATAGCTTGATGTAAGATAGAGTAGAAGACATTAACTGCAGATTCAACATTAATGCATGACTCAAACAATTTCACCCAACCTACACAATTAATAAAGTAATTAATTTCATAAAAAAATTACATTCTTAAAATCTTAATAATAAATAATATTTTCAAATTCAGTTAAATATTTTAGACATAAATCCACGCAATAACCTAAGTGATGATTTTTATTATCAGAAAGCAAATCAATAGAAAAAGTAACGGATCAATTACTTCGGCTAAATACTAAATCTAAGAACACACCATACGGTTTTCTCAATTTAAGGCAAGTTAAATCGATTCCTAGATTTAACTTGCCTTAAATTGAGAAAACCGTAACTGTTAATTAAACTAAGTGCACGTTCACTCGATGTTGATGATTAACTCACCCCCAAATTGTCGTTACACCATGTATCCGAAGGCGAATTATAATCACCACAAATTACCGCGTTTTCTATCACAATGTCTTCAAAAATTACTTCAACACAATGAGCGTGGTTGTCATACACGTCAGGAGATGAATTAAATGGAATATACCCCACTCCAATGATAAAATTTTTACCATTTATACTTTATTTAATAAATAATTGTTTGTATTGAAAAGATGCACTTGCGAGTTGAGTTGCTACGAATTTCTTCTTGACTAGAATTAATACGCCACCTCATCTGGATTTTAAAGAATTCGCGAATGATCTATCGGCGCAAAACACATCCGAAAGCCAAGACTCGATGATTGTGATAATGTCGTAATTTGATGAAACTACTCTTATTGCAAAGTCCGAAACCTGTCCAGTAAATCCTCCAACGTTGTGAAAATATATATTAAGGCTTTTCAGTTTTTCAAATTACGAGAATTTTCTTGATATATCTTGGCAAAACTAACTACAAATACAGATATTGCTGAACTTGAGACAAAATATATTGCAGTATGATAAAAATTAAAATTCGAAAAAAAAAATCTTATTTTCTATACAAATGGGTTCCAAACAAAATATAACAATTAATTCTGATAGCAACTAATCGCAAACAAATTAATCTTATACTATGCATCACAGTTCATTTCGAATTGCAATATTTGTTTTATTTCTAAGAGATTTAGAATTCCCAATCTTTAGTTTTTTGTTTGGTTTTGTATTTATCAAACGCCTTATTCCGTAGAGCAACCATATTTTTGACTGTATCGGTTAATCATTATGGATTTCGTTCAATAAGGTTAACTTGATATAAAGGTGATAAGGTGTAAAAGATTTCTAATATAAATGAGTTTAGTAAGTTTATTTTTTCATTAATATTTACAATTTGCAATACATAATGAAACAGTGTAATATGGTTTTCTAAAAGTTTCAAATCAATTCTCTAGTAATTATCAATTCAGATTTTTTGTTTCGTAAATTTTTTGATAATGTACAGGAAATTAAAAGATGCCGTTCATTTACGTGATTAAATATATCTAAAGAATCACAAAAACACTCTCCAGTTTCATTAAAAATTAGAATGAAATCAATTAAAGTCGATGGGTATTATTTATTTTAGGCTAAAAGAATCCAAGCACTCAAGAAATAGAATTGATTTTCAAGATTCGGGTTCAAAAAATTCAATGTTGAAATCTCCTCTTCTGCAATTATTATAAATTCAAAAGAACGCTTTATAGATTCATATCAAATCGATACGCATGCGTCATTTACAGGAAACCGAATGTTCCTAGTCATGTTCGATCTAAAATATCCCGATACCCCTGTCCCAACTGTCCCTTCTGAAGGCGTTTACTCCGTTCACTCCGTTGTCCAAAATGGCTAATCTTTCTTTCATTTATTCCAACATAAACTCGCTCAATAACAAATCCCACATCCTATTCAACTACCTCAATACTAACCCGACACACGCCTGCTTGCTTGTAGAAACTAAATCCAAGAAACCCTTCTCCTTCTCCAACTTTAACCATATCCAAATCCCTTCCACTGTCCACAATAAAAATTACAGGGGAGGCTTACTTGCAACAACTCACCCTAATTTGAAAATTATTAAAAGCAACCCCCCAAAAATTAACAATCCCCTCAACGAATGTCTGCACTTTATCTTATCACACCAGTCCCTTCAAATCCACATATTCCTTGTTTATATCCATCCTAACTCTCCTATTGACGACTCCATATTCATTAAAGCATCCCTATATTCAAATACTATCGTGCGTATCCATACTCCCCCAACGTTTATAATGAATCAACACCAATCCACTACACCCGATCTACTCCTTTGCACCCAAAATATACAGTCCCTTATACATGATGTAAACCTTATTCCTGATCTCTGTTCTGACCATCTATCCATAACCTTTAAAATAAAATCTACCCAGCCAGTCCCTCAGCCTGCTCTTACCCTCATATATGATTTCAAAAATTGCGATATAGACCAAGTTTCCCTAGACATTACCCAATTTATATCTTCCAATCCGGACATCAATCCAATAATACCCTATCCCAATCCATACAAGAAAATACCCCTAAAATCAATAAATCATACTACAAGTATCCCTTGCCTAAATTCATCCTCCGACTTTTAAAACATAAACGACAACTATATAGAGACATTAGACTTACTGATACTCCAGAACTTAGACAGAAATTTAACAATCTTAACAAAGACATCAAACAACTTATTCTTCAATATAAGACAGACATCTGGCTAAATGCATGTAAAGACATAAATGACCTTAAAGGAAAGACATTCTTGACAAAAATCAATCAACTTTCAAAATATAAAAAAACTGACAAACTACAACAGATAACAGACCCGGACACCGACGAGACAGTCACTGACCCAGACATAATCGCTGACAAATTTTCCGCACATTTTAATGAGACCTTTAAAAGACTACAGGACATAAATTTTGACAACAACTTTTCAAATATTGTAGACAGTTGGTTTAACGACTTTTTCACCACGGCAGATTTGACAGAAACAACGGACTTATTTACCGAAGACGATTACAATTACATCCTAAAAAAAGGAAAAAACACTGCACCCGGACACGACCACATACATAGACGAATCCTTAAATACCTACCTCCCCATGTCCATCACCACATCCTCAACATAATGAATTATTCCTACCAACACAATTATTTTCCACCAGAATGGAAAACTGGCATAATAATATGTATCCCTAAACGAGAACATGACCCTGCCCTTATTCCTAGCTAACGCCCCATACCACTCCTACCAGTCCTAGGCAAACTCTACGAATCCCTCCTCAAAAATAAAATCCTTTCTATAATTGCAGACCGTATCCCTAAATATCAATTTGGTTTCCTTCCTAAACGCTCTACCAGCCTCCCACTTACCATCCTTACGTCCAATTTACAAACTACCCACCTTGAAGGCAAATCCTCTGCAGCACACTTCCTTGATATCCGTAAAGCCTTCGATTCCGTATGGCACAAAGGTCTCCTATACAAATGTCACCTCCTTAATATCCCACCCCATCTTATACATATCCTAAAATCATTTTTGTTTAATAGATCCCTCAAAGTAAAAATTAACAACTCCTATTCCACCGCATTCACACCTGAACAAGGAGTTCCACAAGGTTCCCCTCTATCCCCACTCCTTTACAACATCTTTTGTTCCAACATATATAACCCCGATCCAAAATACTTCAATATCTCCAAATATATCCTACAATTTGCTGATGATACCGCCCTTATATCCCATGCTCCCACCCTATCCAAAGCCCTGCAAACCTTACAAGAGCTCATCGATACCCTCGAACTTTGGTTCGCCAAATGGAGAATCAAAATTAACCCTCGAAAGTCCCAGCTCCTTATTCCCTACCACAAAATCACTAATTACCCATATATCATTTCTATTTAACAGAACCCTATATATCCTTTCTCACACATCAAATACCTTGGATTTAGTTTCGACACAAAACTCAAATTCAAGAAACATGCTTGCCTCATTAAAAATAAAATAACAACCCGAGCAAAACTTTTCAGAAACCTAACCTACAAGCAGGCAGGTATAAACATTAAAACAGCAGCTTTAATTTACAAAATGATCTGTCGCCCCCTAATTGATTATGCATCCATCCTATTTTCCACAGTCCAGAATCCCACACTACACCATATCCAGGTCAGCGAGCGAGCCTCCCTTAGGACCCTTACCAAACTCCGACATCCCTTAAACCCACTACACAATCCCTCAAACCAACTCCTTTACGATACTACCCTCATAATCCCCATAGAAGAACGTCTTTAATCTCTTGCTGAGAAATTCTCCAAAAATCCCTTTAATTACCAAATCCTATCCCTATATTGTTTCCACAGAAACCCCACAATTCCTCCAAAATATAAAAGTCCCCCATCAACAATTTTCGAACTCATTCTATCATATCATCCATTTACATACTGACTGACTGACATTCGACATAAATGACTAACCTTGGCAGAAAGACCTCTAGTCGATAGCCAATTAACAATGACAGTTACATAACTACTTTTTCACTTATTGTACGTTTTATTTAATATTTGTAGAATATATGTATGTATCTGTTTGTTAATAAAGATGTTGAATATATATATAAATTCAAATACCATATCTTCAAAATTGTGAATTTTTTATTGGGGTTTTATAGGGCGTGTCGGCAGCTGAATTTTTTATTGGGTGGTCCATACACATTACCTATGATATATACCTTTTTCAATATTAACATTTTTATCAATACACTTTCTATATCTGTAGACATTGCACTGTTTAAAATTTCAAAGTTTAAATTATTTTTCACACACAAACCTACATCACCTCCCCTTGTAGTTCTATCCTGCCTTGTGAAGTTATATCCAGCACATCTTTTGAAAACTGTATTTAACCATGTTTTAGATACACCGAGTATGTCGGCAAAATTATAAATTAAAGATCTTGCATTATCAAGAGCAAAACTTATATTTTTCATAATGTACGAACATTAAATCTACTTATTTCTATTTTTTACAAATATCACGTAAGAGTTAAATTTGTAGCTCGCAGCAATAAATGTCTGTTCTATTCAGATAGTATCTTCTAATATTTTATTTAACGTCGACATATTTGGAATTTTTAAAATTTGTTTATCCTTCTTAATAAAAACGACGCTATTATCCGACACATAATTTTTGTCGAAATGTTCAGCGCTGATTTCTGAATCTTGATTCGTTGTGCAGTTAATCTTCTTTTATAACCAAAGATATACCTTTGAATTTCTTCCTATTTTTGTATATATCCATTAGATATTTGTTATTCGAAAATTGCACGACCACCGGACGATTTTTCGCTTTTCATAGTTTTCTATTACTTTCTTGTTGTTATTCTTCTTCTATGTCTGTTTCTTCTCTTGTATATTTTCCTGCCTTTACATTATTTTTGCTGCAATTTTTCAAAGTATTACCTCCATCTCTTAATTATTCTTCTCAGATCTTTTATTGCGTTTACTTTAATGATAGTTGAGTTACGTGAAGATTACCTACACTATTCACTGAAAGATTGAGTCTACTTTCTTAACAAAATTAATTAATTACAATTGATTTTATAATGATGATGGTTGCGATCGTTGTGATAATGCCCTTCAAAAGTCGAAACTTAAGTCGTGTTCTTGTAATATATTTATAAACATTACAATAAAGTAGTAGTTTCTGATTACTTTTACTGACTTTTTCCAAATTTTTTCTCAAAATTTCTAATAAATTAAACAGAAGAACAGAAGAACTCTATCAACGCCTCTCTTCCATGTGGACACTTATAGAACAGCCATAATTCATTGGACCGTTTATTAAGTCTTGGAAACAAATATTCCAATAACCTATGCTTTGACTTATTTAAGTCTAATTTGGTTAATTTATAATTTATTGTTTTATTAGAAGATTAATTAAAGCAGAAGATTAATTAAAACAGGGTGTTTTAATTAAGTACGAGCGGATTTATCAATCACAAATTATATTTTTCCTCTCAAACATTTTCTTTTGTCATGATGTTGAGGGAGGGAATATTTTTAACTCTATCATTAATTTTTTTATCTTATTTCTCTGTATCATATAATTTATAGTTTTCGTTGGTTTTCTTATTCAGGTAATTTTGCCATTGAATCTTCTTGTGTTAAACTTCTTCTTATATGTTTTCGTAGAACCATGCAGTGTGTCGTTTGGTTTTGTTCATGCTTCCTTTAACATGCCTATATTTTTTAGGTGTTTTTTTATTGTTTAGCTTATTTTGATGCTCTCGCGTTTTTTTACACCAGTACTTTTAATAATTCTACCTTTTATAGGCGGTTCTTTTATTTTTGATACTATAATATAAGGGAATAGGCACTGCTTATTTTACTTCTTCTAACCAACCTTCCTCTACCAACAGAAAGTTTGTTATAAATGTTTGTTCGCTGCTCTTGTTAGTATAATTTTTTGTGTTTATCAAAGGTATTTGTAATTATCATATTATGTCCAATGCAAAATTCTAAAAGTTTTTTACCATTTCTATTTCTTCTAGCATCTTTAAATCTGTCTATTAATTATAATTGTATATATGTTATCACTTTGTCCACCATGGCATTAAAATTACGTTACACATATAATTTCCTTTTAGCTTTCTCATACCTAGAGTTAAGTTGTTCCAAAATTATTCCTTTGTTATTATACTTCACTTGAACCATAAATCCTTACTATCATTTGTTTTAAATTCACCTTTCAATTCTATTAACAGTATTCTTTCTGATATCGATTCCCATTTGCTTAGAAAATCTGTAGTGTTTGTTAATTTTTTTGTTTAATTTGTTGAATGTAACTCGGATATTTAAAAAAAAAAACAAATATACTCATCGATTGATTGAAACGCCCGTCGCTTTTTGGAAATATTTTCTTAGGAAACAGGAGACCTTTGAACACTAGATCTGTATCCGGAGTCCGCTATGATTCAGGAAAACCTCCTTCCAAGTTCGATTGCGCAGAATTCAAAATGCAAGCCTTGAAATATAAATGTCTCAATACGATTTCCACAGTGCATCACTAGATCGACATCAGAGTGTTTTTGCTCCTTCAAATAATTCGTAGGAGAACGTCATCGATTACGAAAATACCAATTTGAAATTGATATCGACGTAGGTATGGGGGCACTTTGGTCCGACAGCCTTGATGTCCGTCCATGACGTCATCAAGGTCATATACGCCGACTAGGCCACGCCCACCGGATGTGGTTTCCTTATCACTAACGTCCGGTAGTGTGTGCACTTACGTCCCATAAGAAGCAATATGTTAGAGTGAGACTCGGAAGTGAATGAAAGAGTAAGAGGCAAAATTCAGTGCTGCCAACTTATAACTTGATAAGTGATAAAAATTAATGTAGTGGTTGTAATGTGAGGTAAAAAAATAAGGGTGGGCCCCACTGATCTATTTAGTTTAATTTAATTTCTTGAAGAGATAACATCATGTATTTGGTTTGCAACAAGTATCTATCTCGTTCAGACGCGCAAAATCTTATAATTAGCTAATTCCTTCCAGGTAATATTTAGGTGAGTTTCCAGTTGTTCCTTGATGATATATTGCGTGTTCAAAGTGTTATTCGTTGCTCTCAAGGTCAACTTGAAGGGTTTTTAATTACTATCCCAAGTTATGGATACTATGGCGCTCTTATCAGGATCATAACACAACACCGATTTAATGTTGATCACATTATAAATATTGTATTTTTCGATTGAAAAATAATTACCTAATTTATGAGCTATAGTTTATTCGCCCAACTGAATTGAATCAATTGAAGTCATGTCATATTGGAAGCAAACTGGACGGTGTGACCCTTGTTCCTTTGGAAGTTTACCTGGTTATGCAGTTGAATAGAACACAAATTCTATCTCTTCCGCATGCCTTTACTTAGGACTCTGGTTGAGGTTGAAGGAAGACTTTCAGAAGAAAATTCCAGACGGTAGATTGTCCAATTTCGGGCGTCAGTGGTATATAAGTTCGTTTACACCTGTATTCTTTAATGAAAGATTTTTCTCTTTGTCAACTCTGCTACTAATGAGATGGACGACAACCTATCATCACACATGACGACAACGTGATTGAAGTCTGCGATGAAATAGCTTAGCTTTTCTGGCCTTCTCGCCGCTGCTTCTGAGAAGGGTAGAGTTTTTCGTCGTTGTTGATGTCCCTTTTAAATTGGTATTCAGTAATCGATGACGTTCTCTATAATTATTTGAAAGATAAAAAAGTGTGTTTAATTGATAGTAAAAGTAATGTATAGTTTCAAGCGATCTAATAAAAACGTCTCGCTTCCACGTAAAATGTACAATTTAGATTCACGATCCAAATCTTTAAAGGGACCAAAACAAAACCGAAAGAATATGATTTATTTGAAAACCGACTTATCATCCTATAAAAATATATAGTTAAGTTCCTTGAAAAAATCATAAGAGTTCGGTTTTGTTTCGATTTTTGCGTGATCGAAGATATCACAACTTTTCGCAAGGGTCTGATTTTATTAGTGTGTTGAAATTATTTTCATTCATAGATTTTTTATATATGCAATAGCGTTATCGTTGTCTAATGGACTTCACTAATTTAATTTAATTACTGATGAAGGTTTAAATTAAATTACACTTGGTTTGTTTCACAATTTTTCTCTATTTACTCGACTAGTAGTATAAACAAACCAAGTGTAATTTAATTTAAACCTTCATTAGTATAGTTAAAAAATTTTCACTAAGTGATAAATGAGAAAGTCATTCAAGAAAAATTTACGTTCTTCTTAATTATGGTATTATTTTCTCCTTTGTCATATACTCCATTATCTTTTTTGTTTATGTTCTAAAAGCAGGTTGGTCTTCTAGTTTAGGTCATCATCAACTATTTCTAATGTAATGTTATAGGTTAGCTAGATATTGTATGTATGTATTTTATCACTTTGGTTAATAAATGTAGTTCCTCTTCAGAACACTATTCACATGTTTTGTTATAAACGATTGTGTTTAATGATATAAGAGTTATCTGTTTGTTTCTTTGACTGCATATAGAATCCTGTTATTTTAGAGGGTATTCAGTTTATTTTGTTTTTTTTTTTTTCATTTTTTTACCTCTGTCATAACACCAATAATCTAATTATTATCAGGGCACAATAAAAGATTTATTTTATAATTTAATCTGTACCAGTCGTATTTCAAAAAACTATTGATAATTGTCATTCAAACATTCTTAATTGACCTTCCAATTAACATAAAAATGTTTCACCACGGGTTGAGTGAGAATTTAATTAATCGTATTCTAAGGTTTAGTTTGTATTATTGTATTATTTATTTAGTAAAAGCGATATAATTACATTATCTACATAAATATAATTGACTTACTAAATATTGTTATTTTATTGTAGAGATATAAATTTAAAGGTGTATTAATCATTCATAACACTGCGTAAGTTTATAATAACTCAACCCTGGTTAGTAATAATAACAAATTCAATCTAGATAATTGTGTTATTCCACGGCGAGTGTCGCCCATTGATTCATTCATTAAAACGAATTGTATAGAATTTCTTCGTTGCAGGGCGAGGAGGACACCGCGTACGTGGAGGACAACAAAAGAGGCAACATGGCGTCCACGCCAATGGGAACGAAGAACGGACGGCACGGACAATGCGAGGCGAGGGCACTGGCTATGCCCGTGCCTGTGCCTGGGGCCCCAATGTTCCACTTCGGCCACTTCACGCGGCAGCCTGCGTCAATATTATTGTAGCGCCCCTCGTCCTCGTTCTCCGTCCAACACCATTGTCCACTCCATCGACGTTCTGTGTCGAAGAATAGAGACGCCCTGTCTGCTCGTCCCGCTCGTCGACAGCTTTTTCATTCATTGAAAAACCCAATAATAACGGATGATTGAAATTGTACGGCGACATGTTTTTAATAAGTCACTTATACTGAAATCGTCACTGTCATCAAAATTGAAATTGAGTTGATCAATTTTTATATTTTGTAAATTTTTAATAAATATTTATGAAGGGTATCAACTAAATGTTTTTATTTGATATATGTATTAAGTTTTCAACTTAATTGTTCGATAATCAACTTCCTCGCCAACTGCAGAAAACGGGTCATTATAAACTTGGCGACTTCTTAACCATCAACTCTGACGGCGATCGTCAGAAAAGCACGCCCCTTACAGATTCCCTGTATTTGAACTCAACGGTCCATTTTTATTTACCTCCCAAATTCTGTAACTATTTCTGAAGCAGATTTGGTAAAATTAAATGATAAAGAACGTAACAAAAGTCGATTCAAGGTCAATATCAAATATCTTTAATACTAGATTAAGATGATGATGATTTCAGTATTATATTAAAAAAATTAAGAAGCTGCTACTTATAAGTTAAATGCTTGTATTATTGACAATATAAAAGCTTCCAGATGTGGATGAAGTTTGCTGACCTTCCAAACATCATGGTGCCAATGGAGTGGAAGAACATAATTCATTGTGAACTCCGCCCGTGCTTCTTTCGAAGAAAATTTTATGTATGTTTTTGGTAATTATTTTTATGTATGTATTTTTTTAAGAAAGAAGACCAAAGATGTGATAAATAAATAAAATCTAAAATCTTAAATTTTAATTTGATTTTGATCTTGCGACGAAAAAAATTATTTACCTTTCGGCCAAAATTCCTCACACAAAATGTTGGCTTTCATGTCCTTAGACATTCCTACTTTAAAACAACTAACATAATTCTTGTAACGTGTTTTAATCTTCTCACATAAATACGATGCCTTTTTATGTTTGTTTAAATAACTCAATATTGATGTTAAAACTGTTTGTATGCTTTTTTCCATCAATTTTCTAAATATCTATATTGTAACCATGTTTTGATAAAGCTTAAATAAAGATAAAGATAAAGATAAAGATAAGGATTCAGGTTTAGTATTTGATGCAAAACTAGACCTTTCAACGAAAGATACGGTATTGTTTTTGTCATTTTATTTCTTCTGTATGGTTTGCCTGAGACTATGTCATGTAAAACTAAAATGGAAGAAAGTGAAAAAGATGTTGGAACTTTACTGGAAATTCTTCCAGCACTGGGCATTAATCAGACAGACTGTAAACCTTTTAGGTTAGGCAAATTTGATCCGACGCGCGTTAGCAGTGTCCGCCCTGTAAAAATTAGGCTCGCAATGGAGTCTGATATCCATAAAGCTTTTAAAAATATAACAAACCTGAAACAAATTGATAAAGTTAAACAAGTAAATGTGTCGCGGGAACTATTGTGAAAACCAATATTTCGGAAAACTAATTTGCGGAAAAACCAGTATAACATTTTATTATCAAAATACTAGCAACCGTACTAATAGACCGAGATTAATTCTCGGATTGTAGAATCCTAGATTAATTGTCGTATTTTTTTAGTTACATTTAAATATCACTAGTTTTATGTTGGTATCACGGAACAGCTGATATAGTATTGTCAATATAACCTGTGATTGTCAGTTGAGGAGCATGTGCAAAGTTTGTTTGCAAAAACATTAAATGAAAATAATTCTACAATTTTCATTAAAAATAATTATATGATATGATATGAGTTTATTGGCCCTTTACATTGTATTTACAATATGAGACACGTCAAAATTGCAAAAGGTAATTAATACATACACATTAAAATTTTAAAAAAATAAATAGCAAAGTTATTTAACTAAAAATAATACAGAATAAAACGCATTCAACTTAGGCAAACAAAAAAGACAATATAAATTATATGATTTACCTCAACTTAACATTTCCACTCAACAATATTAACTAAAAAGTCCTGTATACAATAAAATGCATTTCGGCAGAGATATGATTTTAATCTTATTTTAAATTGTTTATTGGATAATGGCATCATTGCGTCAGGTAATTTATTATACAAAGTAATTCCACTGTTTTGTGGAGATTTATTACAGAAGAGGTGCTTGTGTTTTGGCTGAGTTAATTTTTCTTTATTACGAGTTGGATAGTCATGGATGTCACTGTGTTTTTCAAATTTTAATTTATTAAAATGTATATAACACAGAATTTTTAGAATATAAATACATGGAAGTGTCAATATTTTGTGATCTATGAACTTATTTTTGCATGATTCTATGTAATTTAAATTAAATATAAGTCTTATGATTCGCTTTTGTAGTATAAACAATCTATTTAATTCATTTGATAAGCCCCATAATGTTATATTGTAGCTCAAGTGTGAATATGCTACTGCATAGTAAATGTTTATGATACTATCTAGATTAAATTGGTCTTTTAGTCGCGATATCAAGAAATATGCTTTATTAATTTTTGCACACAGGTAATCTATATGGTTATGCCATTGTAAATATTGATCTAAGATAACTCCCAAATATTTAGTTGAAGTAGCCGTTTTGATTATGTTATTATTGAAATTAAATTCTGTCTGTGTTTTTTTATTATAGATATTAGAAAGGTGAATTATTTCTGTTTTTTCAGTATTAATAATTAATTTATTTTGTTGACACCAATTGCTGAACTGAGATAATACTACAAGGACTTTATTTTTAGCCTCTTCTAATGAGTCCCCACTTACTAATACCGCGGTGTCATCTGCATACATAATAACCTCACCATCACTGATATGATTTGGTAAGTCATTGACAAACAGAATAAATATCAGTGGGCCAAGGTTACTGCCCTGAGGTGTACCTATATTCATTGTATATTCATCCGACAAAGCATCCTTATACTTAACCCTGTATTTCCTATAACTCAGATAGGATACAAGCCAATCATTTACAGACCCGCGAAATCCCATGTTTAATAACTTAATACGCAGCAAATCAATGTTAATAGTGTCAAAAGCCTTTTTTAGGTCAAACAAAATAATGAATGTTTCTTTATTTTTATCTATGTTATTGATGCTGGATTGTACTACATTTATGCAGGCGGATTCCGTAGATTTTCCTTGGCGAAACCCATATTGCCTATCATTTAGTAAATTATACTTTGCAATGAATGCAACTATTCTCGTGCACATGGTTTTTTCAATGATTTTGGAAAAGGGATTCAATAAACAGATGGATCGATAATTGTTTATATTCTTAGAGTCTCCTTTTTTTAGTAATGGGTTAATTTGCGCCGTTTTCAGAGCTGTGGGAAATTTTCCTTGCATAACAGAAACGTTTATGATATTATTTAAAAAAGGGGCAATAATGTCTGCGCATGCTTTGAGCAGTTTTACCGGGATTTCGTCCAGACTGGTGGAGTTGGTGTTACGTAATGACGTAATGAAAGTATTGTTGATACCATTTCACATTCAGTTACTGCGATATAACAAAATGAGTCACGAAGACATCCGTTTGTGGTAAAGTTCGTATTTATAATAGGGTTTGTCAAATCGGTCACAGATTTTTCAAAAAACACTGCAAACTCATTCACGACTTCATAATTACTCTTATCTGATTCTATGTTGCATTGTTCTTTTTTCTTGTATTCAACCAACTCCCAAAGAGCTTTAACTTTATTACTGGCATTATTTATGTAATCAGCAGCATGTTGTTTCTTTTCTGCCTTGATTAATGAATTCAATTTTTTTTTTCTTATTTTTAAATAATGATATTAGATCTTCCCTTTGAGTTATTTTTACAATGAAATCAAGATGTTTTATTTCGTTATACAGATTTTGTGTTTCGGCTGAGAAGGTAATTTTTTGTCTTACAAAATTGCTCGTCAATTTTCGTATTTTTTTATATGGAAAAACTACCTCAAAACTCCACCTGAATTGATCAAAAAAATATTTAAATACAAAATCAATATCATTGATTTCTGACCAATTAATAAACACACTGTGTTTTATGAGATGTTGTCTAAAATTATTTATGTTAATTGGAGAGAAACAACGATATTTTACGTAAGAGGGTTCGTTTGAGGACGGTACATTAATTTCAATCCGGGCTGTCTGTGCAAAATGATCGGACAAACCTGGATTGAAATTGTCTGTATACTTTATTGCGGTCGTATTGTTTGTAATAATATAATCAATCGAGGTCATTGATATTTCATTAGAATTAGAGTTTTTATGAATCCTGGTTACATCTTTTATTAGAGAATGAAGATTATGTGCGCAAAGAAGATCGTTTAGTAAGGTAGATAATTTATTTTTACTTAAGTGATCTATATTCAGATCTCCGCAGATAATAATTGTTTCAAACATTTTATCAATAATATCCAAAAGATTATTAAACTGATTAAAAAATAGTTCACTAATATCATTCGCGTTATTAGGAGGCCTGTATATTGTAATTATGCAAGTATTTTTACCCAGGGAGATACCACAACATTTAATAATATTTTCGATTGCCAGACTAGTTATAAATTTTAATGGTCGAGATTTCCCCAAAAGAGTATTTTTTATAAATATTGCAGTTCCACCATGTGCACTCGATTGTCTGGAGAAATGCTCTATCATTGTATAATTATTAATTTTAATTACGTTAAGTTGAGGTTCTTGGAGCCAGGTTTCTGTAAAACATAAAATATTAAAGTTCTCACTATTGCACAATACATCTAAAATATTTAATTTGTGAAAAATGGATCTAACATTTAAATGAAATAAATTGAAAGCAATACATTCTTTAATGTTCTTTTGTGGGGGGTTTCCGGTTGTAATACTGTGTTCTTCCAGCCCAATTTCCTCGAGTGCTTTGTTTCCATTTTCGTTGGATGTTGGATCGAAATAACTACACCTTTATACCTTCACACCAAAAATTTTCGTTTAAAATAGCTTCCGCATATTTTTCCGGAACATCAATTTTGAAACTGGAATGATATTTATTGTCTTTTATCTTGTTTACGTGAAGAGGTTGCATCGGAAAAGTCTTTAGTAAATATTCACGAACGTCCTTTTCACTAGTATTATTTTTCAAATTGGATACAAATATTGAGGTTACTGTGATAGCAGACGTAATTTCGTTGTCTTCAGGTTTTTTTTATTCCGGTTATTGTTGTCGGTCTTCTTGACGTGGTAGCTGCCGGATTCTTAATACTAGACTGGATAGCAGTGGTATTTAATATTAGTTTTTGCATAGATAACTGTGGATCTATATTTACGTTTTTTCCTTTTAATATTTCATTATCATGCGAACGCATTTGTTTAGTATTTAATAAAGGTGAATTGATATTTGGCGACTGCTCTGTCACTATTTGAGTTTTGGTTTTGGGATATAGCACTCTCTCCTTCATTATTTATGTTGATTAAAATATCACTAGAATATTGATGATTGTTGTCACTTTGTCTTACTTTTATGTTACCGAGTGTGTATTTCAGGTTAGGTTCTTTATTTTCTTTTGGGCTATCTATTTGCACCCCTGTTTTGACATCAGCTCTTGTGTGCGCAATCGCCAAATCCTGTGTTGTCAGATTTTCTGAAGCTGCGTTGTCAGTGCATTTTATTATAGATTGTTGACAGGGTAAAAGGGATGTTATAGTATTTAATAACTGAATCTGTTGTTTTAATGATGCGATTGTATCACTCATGCTCAGTATGTTATTGTTCTTTTGAATTAGGAGTTTGTTTAGGTATTTAATTTCCGTTTGCTGTACAAGGTCGGGCTCTGCTGTCCACAAAATCTTCGGCAGTTACATCCTCAATTATTATGGATCTTTCAAACTCTATTTCATTTAATTTCGCTAACCTTTCTTTTAGCTCCTTAATAAAAACTCAAACAAAGGAGGCGTACAACTTGTATATCCCAAATATCGAAGATAACCTTAAAAACAACCCAAGCGAACTGTGGACATTTATTCACCAAAACAATGGCACAACTAGAATCCCGGGTGTGTTAAATAGTACTGACGGTAAATTCGATACTCCTCAAGATATTGTTGATGCATTTACACGATCTTTTTCAAGTACATACTTTACTAACAGTAAACTCAATTATACGGAACAAATTACTCAACGTGAGAACTTACAAATCTTTAACATTTCTGAATCTCAGACACTAGCCAGTATCTCCAAAATCAAGTCTTTATTTGTATGTGGTGTTGATGTTATTCCTAGCGATTTAATTAAAGATTGTAAGTATGTATTTGCCAAGCCATTAACTACTATTTTCAATTTGGTACTTTCTACAAGTAGAGATAAATGGAAACAATCTATTATTTGTCCCATATTCAAAAAAGGTGATCCAGGATGTTTAGATAATTATAAACCAATCGCTCTTTTATCAATTTTTTCTAAAATCCTTGAGCAAATACTCTTCACCTGCATCTATAATCACGTCATAAACTACTTATTACCTTGCCAACACGGTTTTTTGTTCGATCGCTCTACGGTTACGAACTTAGCTACCATCAAACAATATTTATCGGAGTGTCTTGATTTTTCTCGTGCTTTTGACACATTAGATCATAACATATTACTTGAGAAATTAAGTACATTCGGATTTTCAAGTAACTTACTAAAACTTCTTGCATCATATTTTAGTCGTAGACCGAACTATGTATGCTATAATGGATTCAAATCTGTGCAATTTATTTCAAGTTCAGGTGACCCACAAGGTTCTAACTTAGGGCCTCTGTTGTTTGTCCTCTATTTAGATGACCTACTCACGTCTCTTTCCTGTCCTCTGTTGGCATATGCGGACGATCTTAAAATCTATGCTAAAATTAATGACCTTAATGACACAGAAGTTCTTCAACAAAATATTAATGCAATTGTTTCGAAATAGACAAAAATCTCGCTTATTTAAATCGGTAGGTTGTCAACTATTGTCAACTAGTGTCAACTGTTGTCACCTATTGTTAACTAATGTCACTTATTGTCACTTATTGTCAACTACTGTCAACTATTGTCACCTATTGTCACCCATTGTCACTTATTGTCAACTACTGTCAACTATTGTCAACTATTGTCAACTATTGTCAACTATTGTCAACTGTTGTCAACTGTTGTCAACTGTTGTCAACCATTGTCAACTGTTGTCAACTGTTGTTAACTGTTGTCAATTATGGTCAACTACTGTCAACTATTGTCACCTTTTGTCACTCATTGTCACTTATTGTCAACTACTGTCAACTATTGTCAACTATTGTCAACTGTTGTCACCTATTGTCAACTACTGTCACCTATTGTCAACTACTGTCAACTATTGTCAACTATTGTCAACTATTGTCAACTATTGTCAACTATTGTCAACTATTGTCAACTGTTGTCAAATATTGTCAACTAATGTCACTTATTGTCAACTACTGTCAACTATTGTCATGTGATAAATAAGCCAGTTTTCAAATTTTCAGTAAAAAACCACTGTTGTTTATTTCTGTAGGTTGAAAACAACTACTTTAATCGTTTCCTCTCAGCGAGACGATTCCAACGGTGTATAAATTATCGCCCTAAAGTCGTAAATATTAATACATTTATTCACGGAAGCCATTTACAGAGTACAAGTACAAACGATCCTTAAATACTAAACAAAGAATAAATAATTAAAAATTACTGATTTACATATTACAAATTATTAAGTAACCGACGCAAACTACTTAATGAGTCAACAAAAAAATCAAAATTGGCGACTGCGTTGGCGTTTCTTAAAATTCGCGTTGCGGCTGAGTGCCGGGCATAATCCGTCCTTTGAAAGGGAATATAAAATGTGGTGTTATCACGTAAGCGGCGAGGAGGTACATGAATGCCCATTAAATTGAGAAGGTCAGGACAGTCGATGTTGTTTTGAACGATTTTGTATACAAGCATTACATCAGAATTAAACCGTCTTCTTTCAAGACTAGTAATTTTGAAGGCCGAGAGTCCATATTGATAGGTATAAGGTACATTACACTTAAATGATAAAAATCGTACAAACTTCTTCTGAACCTGCTCAATTTTTCCTATATCTACACTAGTATATGGAGACCAGACACTGGAACAATACTCCAGCTGTGGGCGAACAAGAGCGTTCTAAAGCAGGACTAGTGTGCGATAGTCACGAAAATCTATCCCGTTTCGTTTAATAAACCCCAAAAGCTGGTAGGATTTGGCCACGATATTAGATATATGATTAGAAAAGTTTAAGGTGGTATTAAAGGTAACGCCAAGGTCTTTAATGCAGTTGACTCGTGATAGAGGTACACCCAGAAGAGAGTAATCATATAGCAATGTGGATTGACGCCTAGAAAAGGTTATCACATTGCATTTTTTGAGGTTAAGTGCCAGCTTATTTTCATTACACCACTGCCCAAATGTCTGTAAGTCAGAATGGAGTAATGACGCATCTTCCATTGATCGAACTTTCATAAAAATTTTCATGTCGTCCGCAAATAGTAAGCACTTTGCATTTGAAAAACAGTTCACTACATCATTAATAAAAATATTAATGAGCAGGGGCCCTAGATGGGAACCTTGCAGAACACCAGATGTTACATTAATAGGACGAGAAACACAGTTCCCAATACGAACATATTGAGTCCTGTCGGTCAGATATGATTTTAGCCAGTCCAATAGGATACCGTCAATACCGAAACAACGCAATTTATCAAGCAAGATCATCTGATCAACAGTATCGAACGCTTTCGAGAAGTCTGTGTAGATAGAATCTACCTGACAACTGTCTGCGAAAGCATCGACAATAAATGATTCATAAACCAAAGATTGGTCGAAGTCGATTTTCCTGTTCTAAAGCCGTGTTGGTGCATGGAGATTGAAGATTGACAAATTGCAGTTAAGTGGGAAGTAAGTAACTTTTCAAATATCTTAGGTACCACAGATAGAATAGATATAGGCCTGTAATTACCAACATGTTTTATTTCGCCAGATTTGTGGATCGGTGTAATAAATGCGCTCTTCCAACATTTTGGAAATGTTCCCGTGGAAAGAGATAGGTTATATAATAACCATAAAGGACGGCTAAGTGCAAAAGCACAGTTATAAAGAAAAATTGCGGGCAGCCCATCAGGACCAAGGCAGTTATTAGCCTTCAAGGAAAGAAGCTCATTCAGAACATCTGATATTTTTAGAACAGGAGGAATGCACTCATTAATATTAGTGTTCATGTTCGGACTATTATGTGCTTGATTAGTGATAGTTGGAGGTCGATAAATACTTCCAAAATATTGTGAAAATTGGTCAACTAGTTCCTCTCCACTGGAAATAATTGTGTCACCATTTACAATGATCGAAGGAATATTATTGGAATTGCGTTTATGATTAACGTAACCCCAAAAGGCTTTTGGGTTACTTTTAATAGAATTTTCTACCTTATTAATATGGTTAGAATAACATTCCTGTGTTAACCTCTTGCACTGGTCACGAATAATAGAAAATTTAGAGTAATCTGAAGGGCACCGAGATAATTTGTATAATTTATGTAATCGTTTCTTCAAAAGTACAAGACTTTTTAAATCAGTACTGAACCAATTAGGAAAACGCGAGGTCTTCTTGCGGACCGGACTTATTTTAGGTACATGTTGATCTACTATCCCAAATATAATGGAATAGAATAAATCGCAGGCGACATCGATGCTGCAACCCTCGAATATAGCATCCCACCGCACATTAAGAAGGGCATTGTTGATTGATGTATAATCCGCGCGCTTAAAATCGTAAACAAGAACATCCTTATTACCTAGCCAATCATTGCCAAGTGAAGTTTCTAATTTAATAGTAATATCTAATGGTGGGTGGTGGGCATCACAGGGTAAAATAGAGGACGTCGACTCGGAGAGATTTAAATTGGATGCTAATTCAGATGGCGCAAAAATAAGATCTAACATAACTGAATTCGAATTATAAACACAATTTAGCTGGTGAGAGTTAATATAACCAAAAGTGTTGGACACTAAGGAGGTTTTAGTACAGGTGGAATCAGTTCTAACACCGTATTCATCGTTAATCCAAGATGCAGATGGCAAGTTGTAATCGCCGAACATGTACAGCTTATTAGAGTTAGAAATTAATTCCACAGACTCACAGTGACTTTGATAAACTGCTAAATCAGAGTTAGGTGGTATATATACAGCTCCGAGTATAATTTTGCAGCTACCGATGTGAATGCAAACATAAATATCTTCATGAAGATTGCTGTGACTATGAACTTCATAGGATGCGTATCTATTAGATACTGCAACTAGAACTCCACCTCCTCGAGATTTAGACGTTGCAACACAATTCCGATCACATCGGTAAACTTTACAGTTAATAAATCCTAATTCGGAATTAGATATTGAACCCGTCAGCCACGTTTCTGTAAGTATAAAAACGTCATGCTCAAATAAAGGTAAGGCAGTATTTAATGCGAACAATTTAGAGCGCATTCCGCGAACGTTTTGATAATATACACTCAACGAAGGGTATGTAGGTTGATCGACTGATATATGGACTAACGAGGGTGATGGAGATGAAGATGGCAGGGCTAGATTGGAGTTTGAACTGGGTGAACTGACGGGCTTTGTAAAAAAGTAGATTGTCACCTGTTGTCACTCATTGTCAACTACTGTCAACTATTGTCAACTATTGTCAATTATTGTCAACTGTTGTCAAATATTGTCAACTAATGTCACTTATTGTCAACTACTGTCAACTATTGTCATGTGATAAATAAGCGAGTTTTCAAATTTTAGGTAAAAAACCACTGTTGTTTATTTCTGTAGGTTGAAAACAACTACTTTAATCGATTCCTCTCAGCTAAAGTCGTAAATAAAGAAGTTTGAAATTTTTCGCAACCGACAAAAAATCTCGCTTATTTAAATCGGCAGGTTGTCAACTACTGTCAACTACTGTCATCTATTGTCAACTATTGTCAACTGTTGTCAACTGTTGTCACCTATTGTCAACTAATGTCACTTATTGTCACTTATTGTCAATTACTGTCAACTATTGTCACCTTTTGTCACTCATTGTCACTTATTGTCAACTACTGTCAACTGTTGTCAGCTGTTGTCAATTACTGTCAACTATTGTCAACTACTGTCAACTATTGTCACCTATTGTCACTCATTGTCACTTATTGTCAACTACTGTCAACTGTTGTCAACTATTGTTAACCATTGTCAACTGTTGTCAACTGTTGTCAATTATTGTCAACTATTGTCAATTACTGTCTGCTATTGTCACATATTGTCAACAACTGTCAACTATTGTCAACTGATGTCAACTATTGTCAACTGTTGTCAACTGCTGTCAACTGTTGTCACCTATTGTCAACTAATGTCACTTATTGTCACTTATTGTCAACTACTGTCAACTATTGTCACCTATTGTCACCCATTGTCACTTATTGTCAACTACTGTCAACTATTGTCAACTATTGTCAACTGTTGTCAACTGTTGTCAATTGTTGTCAACTGTTGTCAACTATTGTCAACTGTTTTCAATTATTGTCAACTATTGTCAACTACTGTCAACTATTGTCACCTTTTGTCACTCATTGTCACTTATTGTCAAATACTGTCAACTATTGTCAACTATTGTCAAATGTTGTCTATTATTGTCAACTATTGTCAACTACTGTCAACTATTGTCACTCATTGTCACTTATTGTCAACTACTTAATGAATTATTATATAGGGATTATATTAAATATGTTGAGGATAGTTTGCGAAACAACAGTGCTTCTTTTTGGAACTTTGTTAATGAGTCCAGAAAAACAAAAGGGTTTCCCGTTAATATGTTTTTGTTAGATAAAAACAGCTCTGATTCTAATGAAATAACAAATTTATTTGCTAATCATTTTTCAACAGTATATACATATAATATGGTTCCTAATTACAATTTCATACCGCATAAAACTGTAGATTCGTGTTTTAAATTTCACGTCGATATTACTCAAGTATTTAATGCCATATCTGATTTAAAACCAACTACAACCTGTGGACCTGATATGATTCCGAATTATTTTTTAATTAACTGCATATTTACCATAACACAACCCTTGACCTTATTATTTTAAAGATCACTTGTTGAGAAAACTGTTCCAGATGTTTGGAAGGAATCTTATATTTCACCTATTTTCAAGTCTGGAAATAGATGTGATATTACTAATTATCGTGGGGTATGTTTGCAATCTGCAATTCCGAAGTTACAGGACTGTATCCTGGCCGATCAGCTGGTATGGTTGTTTAAATCAGTTATTGTAGATGAACAGCACGGTTTTCACAGGGGCCGCTCTACAACTACCAACTTAATTTTGTTTGAGCAGTATTTGCTTGAAGCTTTGGAGAATCATAAACGCGTAGATGCTGTTTATACCGATTTCTCCAAGGCATTTGATAGAGTACCTCATCACATATTGTTACATAAATTAGACATACTGGGTTGTAACAATACTGTAATCCACTGGATTAATAGTTATCTTACAAATCGTAGGCAATATATAAAAATCGGCAATTGTGTATCCAAAGAAATTTTAGTAATATCGGGTGTCCCCCAAGGCTCGCATATTGGCCCCATACTGTTTAATGTTTATATAAATGATATTCAACTTATAATTAAACAATCCAATATGTTATTGTATGCGAATGATTTGAAGGTCTTCAAAATAATTGATTCAGTAAATGACTGTAAGGAGCTACAAACTGATTTAGATAACCTTTCTAGCTGGTGTGTCCAAAATGATTTGCATTTAAATATTAATAAATGTAAAGTTATATCTTTCCGCAGAAGCAATA
Organism: Ontholestes murinus; assembly: GCA_963969525.1. NCBI lineage: Eukaryota > Metazoa > Arthropoda > Insecta > Coleoptera > Staphylinidae > Ontholestes > Ontholestes murinus. The sequence goes on from OZ018398.1 coordinate 23,828,520, forward strand.
TTACACCCAACTTAATTTATTCTATTAATGATATGGTATTAGAGGTGGTTCCTGAAATAAAAGACCTTGGAGTAATATTTGATTATAAAGTATCGTTCGTGACTCACATTAAAATGATAGCAAATCAAGCTTTAAAACTTTTAGGGAAAGATTTCTCAGTAAATGGAATTAAATATTTATACTGTTCGTTGGTGCGGTCACGTTTAGAATATGCTTCTGTAGTATGGAGTCCTCACCAGAAATACTTTATTACGATTATTAATAGGGTGCAAAACAAATTTTTACGAATAGCAGCGTATAAGTTACATTTTCACGTGTCAAATTTGGACTATACCGCTCTATCAATTTCCCTAAATTTAATGTCTTTGGAGCATCGGCGTATAAATTCAGATATGATATTTTTATTTAAAATTATTAACAATTTCATAGATTGCTCCAATATTTTACAGCTAATTACTTTTCGATTTCAACAAAGTGGGGCAGAAACACGTAGCATTAGCGTTTTTAATATTAAATTTCATAGGACCAACTATGGGTATAGTACACCAATTTCATGTGTATTGAGAACTGCAAATTACTACTTATCTAATAAAAATTTTAATTTATTTTCTGGAAGCCTTTTTGATTTCAAGTCGATTCTTCTACGCCTTTGTATACAATAATGTTATTTATTTACTTTTGTTTATTACTATTTATTTTTAATTATTTTTAATTGTTGTTTAGTTGTTAAGTAGTTTAGATGAATTTGTTATTTTATTTTTATATATTTATTTCTCTCAATGTTGATTTATTTTGTATTTTTCTTTTTCTAATGTACATAGGGTGAATCCCGTAAATAAAGTTATTATTATTATTATTGTCAACTGTTGTCAACTATTGTCAACTGTTGTCAACTATTGTCACTCATTGTCACTTATTGTCAACTACTGTCAACTATTGTCAACTATTGTCAACTATTGTCAACTGTTGTCACTTATTGTCAACTACTGTCAACTACTGTCAACTATTGTCAACTATTGTCAACTGTTGTCAAATATTGTCAACTACTGTCAACTATTGTCATGTGATAAATAAGCGAGTTTTCAAATTTTCAGTAAAAAAACACTGTTGTTAATTTCGGTAGGTTGAAAACAACTACTTTAATCATTTCCTCTCAGCGAGACGATTCCAACGGTGTATAAATTATCGCCCTAAAGTCGTAAATAAAGAAGTTCGAAATTTTTCGAAATCGACAAAAATCTCGCTTATTTAAATCGGTAGGTTGTCAACTATTGTCAACTACTGTCAACTACTGTCATCTATTGTCAACTATTGTCAACTGTTGTCAACTGTTGTCACCTATTGTCAACTAATGTCACTTATTGTCAACTACTGTCAACTATTGTCACCTATTGTCACTCATTGTCACTTATTGTCAACTACTATCAACTATTGTCAACTATTGTCAACTACTGTCAACTATTGTCAACTATTGTCAACTGTTGTCACTTATTGTCAACTACTGTCAACTATTGTCAACTGTTGTCAAATATTGTCAACTAATGTCACTTATTGTCAACTACTGTCAACTATTGTCATGTGATAAATAAGCGAGTTTTCAAATTTTCAGTAAAAAACACTGTTGTTTATTTCTGTTGTTTATTTGAATAGGTCAAACCATTCATAATCATTATATAATAATCGTTTAATATTCATATACATAATATATGTAAAGAATCTGTTAAGATGCTAGGATTTATTCATAGAATTTGCAAAGATTTTGTAAACATTGATGTATTAAAAAAGTTATATTTCGCCTATGTACGCTCCAAATTAGAATATGCGTCAGTTATTTGGTCACCGCACTATCACATTTATAAGAATAATATAGAAAATATACAGAAGAAATTTCTCAAGTTGCTGTATTTGCGTGTGTATAGAAGATATCCAGATACAGATATTAGTTACGAACATCTCCTTAGGACATTTGATTTTAAAACACTTCTTTATCGACGTAATTGTGCGGGGGTCTTATTTTTACGAAACATTGTAAATAATTTAATAGACGATCCCAACATATTAAGTCGTCTAATGTTCAATGTCCCAAGAATAGCTGGTAGGAATAGTTTAGCTTTTAGTTATGCGTTTCCAAATACCACTGCGCACTATTATTCACCAATTAATACTATCACACGCCTATATAATAACGTTCATTGTTTTGTTGATTTTTATAATGACTCCCCCGCAGTTATGCTGAGGAATCTTGAAAATTTATTATAGAGTTCATTATAATTTGATATCACTTTAAAATCGATTTTTTTTATAAATTTAATAAGACAAATCTGTTTCAGATTTTACAGAATATCTTATTTTATGTTTTTATATGTCCTATATTGTTTTCGTGTGTGATATTATTTAGTTTTTATTTAAAAATAATAGAATTATATTTTATTATTATATAAATTATATTTTTTGATGTTGATTACTTTATATTTATGGAAAAATATTTACATTATCTGTCATTTGTGACAGTTGTTTTGTGTTCAATTTTACTTCTTCAATTCCGCCAATTATTATATTTAGTAAATCATCAGCAAATCCAACTAGTTTCACACCCTTGGGTAAATTCATACTAAAAATTTAAAAATAGCTTATGTTCCAAACCACTGGTCCTAATGCTGATGCTAATGATGGTATGACTTTTAGTTTTTTCTCCCTACCCTCACTTACTAAAATTCTTTCTTCAAAATAGATTGCATGCATTTTAATAAGTAATTTAGAATTCCTGTTCAAATTAGTTCATTTAAAATCACTGACTATGAAAAGGAATTAAATTAATTTTTAACATCAATTACAATCCTTAACAATGTTTCCTTCCTTTCAATTAATCAGGGTTAACTTCATTTCATACATTTTTTATTCCCACAGTAAATTTCCCAAAATAAATAAAAATTGTTGCTTTGCTCTATTATTGATAATTTAATTTTTATATTATAAAGAATTATAATTTAATTTCTCACATAACCTTTGCTGAAACATCTTTGATTATGTTGATTAATTAAAACACTTGATTTTGTTTTATTTTCTCTCCGACTACTTTCGACAAAAATGTTTAAAAATGTTTTAAACAATCAACATGTAGATTTTCCAATCCCGTTTAATTCTATAATTTCTTTAGTTCTAAACGCAATTAATTTCTCCAAAATTTTGTTCTCGTCATCTAACATAAAAGTCGAAATGAATTTGCATAATCTACTGGTTTATCTGATTTGAGGACTAGTACTTATATTGCTCTTTTATAATTTTGGAAATTAAACAAGAATTGTATAGTTCATAATAAATTTTTCGGCAATAATTTTCACTGCAAATTTTAAAACTTCATCTGGTATTTCTATTCAGCAGTCAAGACTTCCTCTATTGTGACCTTGAAAGATCGGAAAATAACTCGAATATAAGAAAATCCAAGCTTTCTCTCATTTACACACACAAATACTTAAATAACATGGCGGAAGGACCATGTAGTCGACAGCCACACACTAATACTACTCCAAGCTTATCAAAATGTATTCATTTGTTCATCCTCAGAACTAGATGTTTTATGTTTGTGTTTCTTTCTTAGATTATTTAGGTTCTTCTTCCTATTAGGATACAGTTGTAGGAGAATTACAAAACCTCGTTTTTGCTTATTTTTCTTCTAATCTTCAATTTCCTTTTTTTCGGGTACTTCAACTACTTCCAAGCTGCTTTCCCCTAGTGGTCTATTTTGTAGTTGTAGCTTTGAGAAATGGGCGAATCAATTCGAATGTCACGATTTCAGATGTTTAACACGATGTGATCTGTAGGTCATAGCTAGGTAATGAAGGTTGGACCATAACTATATTAACATCTCTAGTAAAAGCTGGTGCACACAATACAACTCCATTTGCTCGTTTTAGCCTTTTAATTGTCTTTAACATTTGTAATTGTCTGTAGCAATTCACGATCTGTCAGGTAGGATGATAGAAACTCGTTATCAGTAAATATTTTTCTTTCAATTTGAAATATTCCTTTCATCATAAATTCCTTTTCAACATGTTTTGCTGTACGGAATGCCAATTAATCATTTATCTTTTACATTTTCCTATATTGGAAGGTTAACATCGCCACTCCTTTTGCTTAGTTAAATTTAAAGATTCAATTGAGATATGTGTTTCGTGATGATTCAAGATAAGAAGATTTAGTTTGTCTTGATTGACACCTCTAGTCGCACCATTTTGCGCTCCAATGAGCATTTTTAAAAACACAAGTGGAAAAATCAGTATCCAGTATAATACTGTAAGCGATTGTCCTCTCTCACTTGAAGTGACAGAACCAACCTTTTTATTCCTTTAGAACATACAATTTATTTCATTCTAAATTTAAGTGGGGCTCCTTTTTGACATATTATTGTCAAGTGTGACCAATTACTTGAAGATTTACCAATCTCCACTAATTCAATTGTTGTTGTTCTGATCATTCGCTTTATTCATATCAATAAAAGCAATTTCAATAAAAGGATGTTCTCTTGAGAAATGCATCTAACATTAAAAAATCAGGAAAGATACATCTAAACAGACTTTGGGTTAAAAACAATTGAAAATTACTAAAAAATGCATTAAAAACAGCTATAAATTTTTATTTGTAATATTTGAATCGGAGGTACAAACATAAGCAATAACAATTGTTTGTTGCCCATTTCATACTCGTTTTAGTTTAGAAGAGTCCTCACATTTGAAAGTCATCTTAGGTTATCATATAATGAATATTTTACTTAATTATAATTAATTTTAAGTTTTGTTTTTTATTTAATAATATTAGTAATGTTTTATTCAAATTTTATATATAGCTGGTGTATTCAAATAAATTATTATTATTTATATTAATACATTATTTCTTCTTGGTCTGCTTGTCGGTGATGAATGAACAGGGTGTGCTAAATTCATAGAATTTTTATATATTATTAAAATATGATTGAAAATGTATTATTATTATTATGTTCACATTGTATGTAAAATAAAAACACATTCACTGCATACAAATAATTATAATATAATCTTAAGAAATAATAGCCTCATCAGTTCAAATAATAAAAATATATTAATAATAACAATAATCTACATATTTATTCAACTTAGGAACAATACATGATATAATTGACATAAATAAAAATAATTATAATATATAATATTATTAAGGCATTAAGGCAACTATATGAGCCGTATGATATATACAGTGGCTTATTTATTTTTCAAAATTAGAAATTAAGAAGTATGCAAGTTCTTAAACATCAAACTAGTCGTGTGCCATCTGTTAGAGAAATAGTCAACTGACATACAGAAACATTTTAAGAAAGAATTCTTGTATGGTGGTGGCGTTTATTTGATGGCACATTATGATAAAAAATTTTAAATTTAAAAAGTTATAAATATAATTTATCAAGAATTTTTTAAATATTATACATTGCTTTAATACTTTTTTCCCAACTTCTAATGAAATCTGTAAAATGTATTTTAATTATAGTTTCCTCTACTAATAATAGATAGCGCCTTAAAATAGGGTGTCCAACTAATATATTTTTTTAACAGCCGGCGTATCATCTCGACAATTACAAAACACATTAGTGATTAAAATCTAAATAATACAACACTCAATTGGATTTAATAAAATTTCCCAAATTTAATTAACCCATGTACATAATTAGTCAGGTCATTCAATCCTGACATTGACACTGACGTTTGTACCTTGGAGTGTTTATGTTCCATATCAGTTTAATATCACAGGATATTACTGAAAGTTATCATGCAGACGTTCGCAAATAAGCACGACCGCCCCAGCAGGAACATGTCTTTCGCCGCCGCACCAATTGATAAATAATTATGAGCTGGAGAGAGCGTGCCAAGGACCAGGAATGGAACAGTGAGTCTATTTCAGCCGAGTGCATTGTTTAGACGGTCAGGGCCACAGTTATGAGTTATTTATACATCTTTGGTTATTTTAGAACCGAGAACCAAGCCGGCCAGGAGCTGCCCGACCCGCAGATGGAGAAGAAACCGGAGGACCCGCCACAGCCACCTAGTCCGAACGCTCTGAAAGTGGCCGCCACTGATTGCCTGAATAGCTGGATATGTTATTTGCAGGTAAATTTTAATTAAACCATCTGGTGAACATCACGATTATTTTAATTTATATTAATGGTTTGTATTGATAGAGTAAACAAGTATATTACATGTAACTAAATTCGTAGCCTTTCATGCTAATAATATTAAGATTTAATCAAGAAACAAGTGACAACAGGAAAATACAAAAAAAACAAATGAAAACTGTTAACGAGTATTTTAAAACTATTTCATGCATGAATTTTAAAATCTAATTGTAAAACTGAAAAGATAGAAATCCCATTTAGTATTTTGTTCATAAATATTAATTTTAGAGTAACCTTAATTGCCAAGAACAGTTAGAACTTGTTAATGAAACAATAGGAAAACTGTTAAAACTAATAAATAAAATTAAGATTGAGAAAATATAAGGGGTTTAGCTTAGAAATGTATATGAAATAATAGACACTTTGAGGGGTAATCCTTTAAAGTAACAAGCTCTTTTACACAAACTTAAATATACAAATAATACGACAGTAGAACCATGTAGTCGATAACCAAACAATACTACTGCTAAGCTTAAAAAAGGATGTAAAGGAAATAATAGAAACTTTGTTAAAAATAATAACTACAAATATTTTTTTGTTTTGGTTATCAAAACAATTGAAAGTTACTTGTTTTATTTAAAAACTAAAATTATCCCAGTTATTAAAAATAATTTACATAACATAAAGGAAACAATTAATAAGGAGAATGGTCTTATTATGATAAATTTTTACAATATAAACCATTTTATTTATATAGTTTACAAAATTAATTAGTTTAAAAGCTTCGTTATTTTTATTACTTAATTTTATTCTAGCTATTAATAATGGTCAAAATGTGCATTTAACAATAAATTAACTGAGTGGAAAAAGTGTCAAACTAATGTTTTATTTAAATATATTATATATTTCTGATACTTATAATTTTAATGACTTTATAGATGTTGAACAGTTTATGTTCAGCTGGTCTGCGACTATCCCAGTCAATGAGTAATTTAGCACAAGCTCAAAACATTGCACTGGCCACACAGAACCTAGCCAGCTGGGATGAATTGACGAAATCAACAGTGGTGGCGAGTCATACAGTGAAGACACATATCGCCGCCGCCATGCAGGACCTTTGCATTGGGGAGACATTTACCGAAGCAGATGCGCAGCGCCAGCAGGATCACAACCAACAGATTATCACCGAAAACCTTTTAACATTCATCAACCTCCAATACCAGTTTTCCATCGCTGGCTGTGAATGTTTGGGAGCCATGGCGATGTGTCCATCCTGCCAAACGATGGCAGGAGGCCTCCATGACCCCGACTGTAGCATGGCCAATTTACAACAGTGCTTCACAAAGCTATACACGCAAGAATCCAGATCTCAGATGTCGAGCCCGCATTGTGCGCCTCTAGATAGTCCGAAAGATGTTCCAAAAGAATTTTCTAGACAACAGAGCCCGATGAATCCTGAGCGCGGATCTTCCCCTTTTCATGAAGCTAGAGGACCTAGTCCGATTCATAATCTTCCCGGGATAATAGAAACGATCAGGGGGCCGTTTCCGAATCCGGGACAATTGCACACGATGAAGTCACCGTTTCCGGGTAGGGGATCTAGATCGCCTTTGCATTTTCCTTTATTTCCTCTAAGCGGACAGAGAAGATGGTCAGAGGCTGCCGCCGGGGAGGTAACTGGTGAAACTGGGGATGGGACTATGAGAAGATGGTCAATGCCTTGGGACTGTGGAAGGGTCGAGACGCCGTGGCATCAGAGGTATTTACCTTCAAAACTAGCGGTGCCCTCTAGCGTATCACAGGAAAGGAGTAGAAGTACAACACCAGGTTAACTATTTTCGTTTTGAGTGTTTAGTTTCTTAGTAACAAAATTTGTTCTTGTTCAGAAAGTGTTCCACAAGCAGGAACCATAACAAGCGGCGAAGGTTTATCTGAGGCAATACAACTTCTCTCCTGTCGACCGATGCGTTGCGTTCTTCCGCACAGTGCGTATGGCTCTCAGGCTCAAAGTCAGTATCCACAGTCAATTTGGGGTGAGACACACGAAGACCGCATACACAGACGCTACCCCGGCCCACTCCAGAGGTAATTTAAGCGAAACTCAAATATTAAGTCTTACGTGTTAATATTTAGAGGTGGATGGCAATCGATAGATGTTCCTCACACTAGCGGCATGTCGGTCACCGAGCATTACGACATTTTCCCGCCGGGGCTTCCCCTGACTTCGCGGAAGAGCAGTTCCTCGACGGACTCTTCGTCATGTCTGTCGATACACAGCAGATCAACGACGGGGTCATCGGAACGCGGTTCGGAAAGCATCAGCAGTGGAGGAGTAAACCAGCGCGCGCGACACCCTTTGCACATTAACTGATGTCAATTTTCAGGACGCGATGCGGTTGCACACCAACCTGTACTCCATGTGGAGCGGTAACGAGCACTTGCCTTTCATAAGACTGCCAGAATCTCAAGAACCTCAAGACGACAGCGACGCCGAGGACACGCCTACCGATCAGGGCGGGAAATGCCTATTCCCCAAGCCCACTTAAACCTAGGAGGGTGTTAGGTAAGAAGAAATCTCATGTACGGATCATATCATTCATGTGACTGCCAAAATTGTTTAAGTCGTCGCCTTATTTCAGTGATCAACTCTTCTACATTTATATTATATCCAAAAAAACATCAGTATTACGTGTGAGATATTTATCGATTAGGTGTTGTGACAATCATGGTTCATTCATGTTCAATTCGTTTTGAGTGGATGTTAATATTATTCAATATACCTTATTTATTTGTGTCAAAATTAATACCATATGTTGCTATATTTTTAAAAAATAATAACTCGGGAGTTTTTCGTAATCTTAATAAAATAACTTTTGAATCTTTACCTGTTAATTAACATCAACATAATTATTGTAAAAATATTATATAAAGTGTAGGCACAATTACATTAATCTAAACAACACAGCACAACTCAAGTTATATAATATTTTTACAATAATAATTTATGGTTAAAACATAGTGAATTTTTCAATGCAGTGAAAGAATGGATTACCACGTTTCTCTTTACTTCTAGAGTTATTATTTTTATGTAGATAGTGTAATTCCAATAAAATTGTGACTATGTAGTATCGCACTTACAAAGTCACATTTTTATTGAATTCATTAAACAATCTATGAAAAAGTAAAAGCCTCTACAATCAAGGTATAACAAATATTCTAAACTAGATTATATTGATGAGATATTGGTTGCTAAGATCTATTAAAAACTCTACTTTTAAAGTTATTATTTTTTTGTAGATAAACAAATATTCAAAACTAAAAGATCTGATTTAACAAAATTGCATAATGTAGTTTTTATAAAAATTGTCAATTCATATAAAATTTTCATTATTTTAACTGATTCTATGAGCAAATAATAAGGTGATATTAATAAATTCACTCATCATCATCTCATCGTATTCTTCTATGTCTTACCAAACTTTTCCTCAAGCAAGCACAAAGAATAAATACTACTCATTGCTTACATTCCTGTTAAAATATTTCATTAATTTTGAAAAGGGGGCCAAACAATCATCGTCCTGTGCTTTATAAAATTCACTTCTTTCCAAAATTGTGCTAGGCTGGCCTGCACTGATTTTGACAATTTAAATTTTGTTGTGAATTTACATTTAACTGGCAAATTTATTTGTCAAAATTTTAATATTATTACTCATCTGCCCTTGGATATGGACTCAAATTTAAAATACTTTATTTTCAACTAGTTAGGAATTTTTATTATAATTAGTTCAATAAATTAGGCAAAGGTGTGCAAAACAAACTTCACGGGGAAAATTTCCAAATTTTTGGAATTCCCTTTGAAGTGTGTCTGCCTTATATTTTCTTCCTATGGGTAGTTTTAATGTGTAATAATAAACTAACCCGTTTTGCAAAAAAAATTTGAAGTATATATCAATTTTTGTTATAATAATACTCTATGATGTTTATATTTTTTATGTATTTATTAATGTTATGTTAAATTTTGTAACATTTTTATATAAAATTGTTGTGGACGTCGATTGGGTGTGGGTTTTTCGTACGACTTTTTATAACACTCTAGTCATGTAACGTAACTGTAATTGGGTTCTGTTTGTCTGGTACAAACGAATTTTTTACATTTTTGTAAGCGACGGAAAAAAAATCGTAAATTCAGGTTATACATATATTTTATTTATTCATTATACATGTTATATATATCGGTATTTTAAAATATAATATGTATTGTCTAATACTGTCCGTATTTTATTTCTTACCCTATGTAACCTTAAACATTAGTACCTTACGGATTTCGTATTTATACACAAACAAGACACTATACTTCTAGCTTAGCTTATGGTAAAATATACAAGATTGTACAGGTCCGATCAGATCCTCGGGAGTTGCGAAGAACTCTGGAGGAGATCCAGACGTGAGATGCCCTCGGGGTGATGTTCCGGGTGATTCCGGAACTTCGTAGAGGTGTGAGTTGATTAGTTGGACTCGTCCTCATCGATTACGTAGTCCAGGTCTTCGTCTTCGCCGAAATCCTTGTCGTCATCTGATATCAAGTCGTCTTCTTCATTTAGGACATCTCTTGAACAGTTCAAGCACCTAGGAGTGGTAAAAATTGGGTAAATTAAATAAATTAATTACTTAAAAGAAAAGTATTAAGTAATATTAAACGATAATATACATAAACAACTAATTCACAGCAATTGAGCAAAGATATATTTCAAACAAATTTCTTGATGATAAAGTTCTAATTGAAGTATTTTGGTTGGAATCAGCTACAATTTTTATGAGATGGGAATTTTAATTACTCAAAAATCATATTCTCTTTTTATTATTTTTTGTTTGTTATTGAAACAATTATTTTTCATAGAATTATTATTGTTTTGATTTTTTTTATGTAAACTCTTGCAATTATGCCTCTTCTTCCTGGAAACCTGCATATTTCACTTTCTGGCCTTGGCTAGAGATGTACATGTTTCTACAAAGAACTAGTTTTATTTTTCGGCTTTTCTACCCCCTAAACACTTTCGAGTGTAAGGCAAAAACACTACTTGTAAATATTGTACGTTCATTGTTAGATAACTGTCAGTCAGTCAGTTATTTTTATACACTCGTGATATTCAATACTACCATGATGTCTAAATAGACCATTTACAGCGGTCAATCAGTGTAAACACCTCGTCAGTAACAGTAGAATAAGTTAGACAGTGTGTGCAAACAAAGCAAAGTTCGCAGACACACAGTTACATCTCAAAATAACAATTTAAAAAAATTTAAACTTGGCAACAACAAATATCAAGCAACATCTTTTACTAGATTTTTCTATTTGAAACAAGCCATGAAATAAATTACAGCGAAACAATAACTAATACTAGAGTAAGTATTAAGTGACCGCTATTTTAGAATCGAATTTTGCAACATTTGAGACATAATTTGCTGAATCACATTTTTATTTTAATAGTTTTAGATGGCGTTTGATAAACGATGTTATAGCCAAACGGTCGTTTATTATGAGGACTTTCATGTGCCCTTAATCTTCTATTTAACCTCATAAATGTTTCTCGTAGGTTGATGAAATTTAAGGAATCTTCCCCAAAAGCATTCACGATTAAATGCTATTTTTTTTTTAGACAAGTAAAAAAGTTTGGACAAATTAAGTGACTTAAAATTTTAAACAAAATAATAAATTATTGTTTATTTGATTTAGAAAAGCTGTTTTTAAATTTGAAGACTAGGTTTTATTACACATTTCATTCTTTATTTAACCCTAACATTAAATTCGCTACTAAATTAGACTAATTTTATATGAAATAAAGGAAATATTTATCGAGTTAATAAAATCTTACCTGCTTTCATTAATACCGTAATTTATACAGTAATCGCCAACACATTCACAGCAACCGTCATGGAACCATCGTAAACTGCTGGCTCCCATCGATTCACAGTAGCTCCTGCATTTTTCCCAGCTCATGCACTGAGTGATGTACGCAACGGTGCAATTTAAGGTGGTGATGTTTGGTTTTAATGGCACCACCTCTTGCTCGACACTCTCTAAAAATATAAATACATTTATTTGTATGTTTGTAATTTTAAGTAATTAATAACGTCGACTGCTTAACTGATAACTAATTAAAAGATTAGTCATATTAATTTTTATATATGTGCACAATTACAATTCAACTGTTCTTGGAATTAATTGTATTACTTAAATAAAACACTCTTTTTGTTGATACATTTTGAATATTTAAATATACACGAAGTGAACGCGTCAACCATTATTCAATTAATTCTATTACTTTTATTATAAACTTAACTTTCAAGAAACGAGCAAAATAATTATTAATTACTACAGAGGATATACCTAATCTAGATATTTATATTTTTGCAAAATTAATTATGTTAATATAAGTTAGGTTATGGCTTCAATGTACTTTTTGGTACACAAACTTTCTTCGAAGATTTTTCTCCATTATGAAAATGATTAATCAATATGGCATAAAAGTGCTTAAATCTATTTAAAGCATAGCTGATTATGTTTCTATTTCTAATTGTTCATAATTTATGAGAAATTAAACAACTAATAAAATAACTTTTTGAGGTTAGTCCTAAAGGCAACATTTCAATTAATGGCTTTAAATAATAGCAATTAGCAATTAAATGCATGTTAATCGAGTACTAAAATAACAGTTAGAAAGTAGTAGATAGAAATAATAATATTTCTAAAAAACTATTTTTATTAATTAATTTTAATTCACCTTTCGATTCCGTATTTTACAACGGCAGTTATTAAATTAAACATGATGAAATCTGAAAGAGGTGATTATTATTAAACTAGTTAAATTCCTTGAAATGAACCTTGAATAAGGATTTAAACTGCTTTACATTACTTAATCCTAATTTGCATAAACTATTTAGTGTAAATTCTGAAATTTTCAATGATTGCCATTTTCAATACATTCACTATTGATAGTTTGAGTTTACGTGCAGTGTTTTGAATCAATATAATAAAAGAACACTGAGTTAATTCCTTACTTCACTTATTTATTTAAGCGTACATTTAGAAAAAAATGAGAACGTTGTCAATAACAAACTGACTGAATTTGTTATTGATAATGTGCGCACTGTGTTTTACACAATTACAATTATATTATTATGAACAGTATTTTTGACCAGAGTGCTTTCAATATTTGTTCATTTCTAGATAACAAATCAAACAATGTGTAAAAATGTATAGAACTTCTTAAACATTATAATGTTGCCTTCTTTATTGAAATGTTAAAAATAAAACATCAAAGATTTTTATAAAAAGTATAATCAAAAACTTTTTTTATTAAAATTTTTGGTGTTTTATTTATTTTATTGTACTGAAAATTATAGTGATAGTTTCCTACACATACAGGGTGAGTTAATAATTACAACATTGCTATTATTATAAACAACTGCCATTCTTTTACTTTGGCTTTGTCATGGCTAAGTATTTTTTATTTATAATAAAACTTAAAACAACTATATCTCACTTAATTTTAGAAATAATTATGCCATATGTCATATTGGATTAAAGAGAAAAAGATAATCTATTGAATAAGGTCATAGAAAACTATGGGTTCCATTTTAAAAAATGGAAGTTTGCGTCATATCTCGGAAAATAATGGCGATAAAAATTTTCTGAATATGTTTTATTAATCTGCATAAAATTATCTAAAACTTTGTCTTTTACAGTTTGTTTCTATCTATTATAATAACCGAGATATATTGATTTGGAAAAATCAATATATCTCGAAAAATCAGATCAAAATATCTAGTTACCCTTGACTTTTTTGAAAACTTTGAAAGTGGAATTTTATTCGTCTAGTAAATCTACACTTCTTTCCCCATTTAACCGTTTTCTATCTCTTATACTTTCCGAGATCCCCATAGAGAACATCTAAAAACGCTCACCCTGTATATTTAAACATTAGAGAAACAAAACCTAATTTATGTTACTATCCCAAATTGACAATAATATGGAAAGTGATTATCTTAATATCTTTAGTTTATTTACAAGATCTTTTAAAAAATAACTCAAAATGACATACATAAATATTAAATCACTTTGAAATTTAGAGCATAGAAGACGGAGAGTCATTATTAACACCAGCATAATATTTAATTTTAAATCATTCAAAAGTAAATTATTCCTATTTATATTACAGAATTTCTGTTTATAAATTGTATTATTTAAATTACAATTGAGATAATTTTACCGAAGATCCTGATAAAACGAGCCATGATAATTATAATCGAGCCAGCTGTCAAAACATGTTGATAAAGTGGGTAATAAATTGCGAGTACAACACGCCACGCATTACGCAATGATGAAGAATATGCATTTTCCCCTCAAGATTATGAGAATATATATATAAAATGTATTTGTTATGTTAAAATAAAATTAAAGATAGGTAGCTAGCAACATTTTTTATGCCAAGTATAATTAGGTTAATTTATGAGGATGTTGTTTGGAAGCTTATGATAACCACTCGTAATTAAGATCATTAAATTCATGCTCAAATCAAACAAAATCCGAATCACTGAAAATTATGTATTTTAGTAACAGCAAATTAAGTCTACTGGAGATGTGCATTTAAATGTACTTAATTTGGTGGATTAAGTAAACTAACTTTTATTTTTGGATATATTTTTAGATAAGTTACATGAAGAATTTTCATTAAATATTTCACTTAATTTTTATACATTTAAACTAACTTTTGTTAAAATTTACGATTGTTGTAATCCATGCAGACAAATAAAACCAGTGGATTAATTAAAATTATTTTCAATTCATCAAATGATTAACAACTGTAACTATCTGTATAAAAAAAATATGTTAGTTTATTAAACAGAAAACGTATTAATTGACTGATTTTTCTTACGACAGATTGATTCCAATTTTCAAATTAATTTATTACACGAAAATGAAAATAACACTCAGTTTATTCCTTATTTCATTTGTTTATTAGGTGTTAAATGTACATTTCGTTCACAAGGTGAACATTTTCAATAACAAAGTACTGAATAATCTAAGTGTTATTTTCATTTTCAAAACACATCACGTAAACTCATCTGTCAATAGTAATTTATTACACGTCTGTGGTGCCAACACCGTCTTATACTACAGGCCTGGAAGTATAAGACGGTGTTGGTGGTGCTGCGTCAACAAATGCACCATATGAAATTCAATGTATTTTTATAAATGTGAAATTATTTTCTCTCCAGGTTACTTTAGCAAGAAAAGACAAGAGATCAATTTCAAAGATATTAAAAGAATACATTTAAATCACCTATTCATAGTACATCAAAATTATTTTAAAGCGAGATGTTTAAAATTACATTTCCACTTTACCACCCAGTATATAGATATATTTAGGTGATAAATAAAACACACTGCGACAATTGTTTCGCCAGACAGTGGCTTCATCAGGCAGATGATAAATGGTGTAAGTGTTTTGATGAAGCCACTGTCTGGCAAAACAATTGTCGCAGTGCATCAACATTAAATTGTGCAAAATCTCAAAATCCAAGTGTTTTATTTATCACCTATTTAATGAAATATCACCAAGTAAAAGCCTCATCAATCCAATAGATATATTTGCTCACATAAACTAAGTAGAGTAAAATTGAACAAAATTGAAATAAAATGCATAATAAAAATTAGAACTGGATAAACACTTATTGACCCAGAAAGCCATTAAGGCTTTCACTTTCATTCATACGTGTTTAATATCTGTAATTATATTCGAACATTAACGAAAGTAGGATATTATGTAGCATATATTATTTAATTATGTCGATCAGATAGATATTGTATGTATTTTATAACCAAAATATTTAAAAAAATAATATAACAACAAGTCATTATTTTATCATTAAGAGCTTATATTATTTATATTTTATTTTAATTAGTTCGGCGTAATCTTAAAGAAACTATTTTTAAATCTTATATTCAAGAATGACCAATAACAACAATAGGTTTTCACATAAATGGATTAAGTTAAGATTAATCTTGCAAAATAAGTGCCTTCAAATATAAAATGCATTTTAAAATTAATTATATAAATATCCTACAAATTAATGTTTTCTTGTACATCACTGGAAAAAGCTAAATTTTTGAATAAAAAATTTGCAGCCATAAAAATTAAAAAAACACCTGAATGATGTTGAAAATATTTAATAATAAAATATATCAGTCCTTTACGTTGCAAAAAATTCACTAATAAATAGAAAAAACACAAAAATATTTTCGTAAAATCTACAACAAATGAGTCTTATTAAGACTACAAGAACAAAGCACTTTTGAAACAACTACTTCTCTAGCTAATACTTCGACAGACATTGAATAATACAAAAGTAATTTGCGTGTTACAAAATAGCAAGGCTATCAAAGCAACATTAGTTTGAACGTATTTCTTTCTGTAAAATGAACTAAAAATGATTGAATGTACGTTAAAATAGTTTGTGAGTGACTATACTATGGTAATCTGGAACAAGAAATGAATTTAGGTTGATGTAATTAAAAATAAATTAGCAAAAGCAATTAAATAATTCAATACTCAATTTTATAACCATCTGTAGACACGTGTTTCGATATTTCAATCTCTTCAGTACAGCTTTATTATAAAATTGATTTTAAACATAAATAAAAACGTTTACTAAAATAAATATAATGAAATATAATAAGACTCATTTGTTGTAGATTTTACGAAAATATTTTCGTGTTTTTTCTATTTATTATTGAAAATATTTAATATAAATAACCTAATTTATAAAACTTGGATATACTGACAATAATCAATCAATTAAATCAATGAAATAATATATGTAATTGATTATTATAATAACAACTGTAACAAAAAGTAAATTTCTTCACCCCAACAACACACTCCATAATCCCTCCAACACTCTTCCTTAAGAAGTAAACAAAATTATTCATCATAGGTAAACTTTCTTCGAAAAACTCTTTATAGTGTTTAGTTACGAGAAATCCTACTATCCTCTTAAATATAAAGTTTCCATGATCACTCACCATGAATTCATAAATTTACTTAACGTAAATACATTTTAATTATAACATAATTTATATAATAGGGCCTAAACACCAATGTCAATAGCCTTTTCCATAGCAGCTAAAGTGTCAATACTAGATATACAATAAATATTTATTGTATATTATTGAATATGTTTGTAGTATGGATAAGAATAACTTTATATTATTCTATTATTTAGCCTTAGCTATAGTGAGGTCTACGAGGCCTTGTTTTAATTGATTAGAGCTTAATACAATCTAATTTTCTTATTCTTCTCTTCATTAAATTTTGAAAGAATTTTATTTAAATAATTATGAAAAGAATGTAATGCAATGTATATTAAAAGTAAGCTATAAACTCAAATAATTATTTTATGTTTTGTAAATTTATCATAATGTTAAAAAGTTTGTTTGGATAAATTTTGTGTTAAATTGTATACTTACGTAATTGATATTTAATGTCACTTTTAGGTGCTAATAAAATATTAAAGTCCACAGGAAAAACAAAACTCGTCCACCTCTTTTGTTGGTCGGTCGTTTCGGTGAGGGCGTTAAACAGCCCGGTGATTTTGGACGAGATGTCCTCGACCTGAGACTGCTCGCTTAGGTTGCGCTTGGTGTCGTTGGGCTTGGGGCACATGTCTGGGAAAATTTGTCGTGATGAGTAAGAACGCTTTTCGGCAGGATATGCACAATTTTATGTTTTACTGGCACCTACCTACGCATGAACAGCACTCGTTGTACAAATAACTAAGGCAGAAGGCGCAGTCCTTGCAGCAACTGCAGTCTTTTTGAAAGTCACACTTGCACGACTGTGTAAGGAGGCACTTGCTCACAATGGACCCGCAGACTGCCTCGTTGCAATTGTGCACTTCCTGGAGGATCACTGTCAGGGTGAAGAATGATACGACTAGGACCGTCCATCGTGACATCGTTGCGGGAAACCTGGAAAACCGCGAGGAGTAAGTCACCCTGGCGCAACCCGCTTATTCCTCGAACAGGCCCTCGGGCGAATTTAAAATGCGTCCCTGAGAGGTGCGCGCTGGAAGTCGGGAAACGCTTGCGGAAACTGGCCCTTACCACTCCGAATTATCGCAACCGACTAATTCCGCGTCGCTCCGTCGATTTTAGATTGCTCCAGACCAAAATATTCGAAGAAACTCGCCAGCATCTAGCATCGTGCCGTCGCCTTTAGAAACTTGTTTTGCTACTGATTCCTCCCCACCTCTACACTAGCGGCAATTTCAAAGACGGTCCGAAATTCCAATTACCAGCGCAGTTTCCACGCGGAAAACGCGATTAATTTCCCGAAAACATCTACGCGGTTTTTTTAATTAATCACAACTTTTTTTGCCTCTAGAGCGCGCAAAAATTGAATTCGGCGCGCACCTCCAGTTCATTTCCCGCGGCGCATTAATTCATGCACGTTTTTACCTGTACGTGCTAAATTTATAGATATTGCGTAATTACCCGGAGTAATTATTCTACGCCGAACGCTAATTGAATGCGTCGTCGTAGACGGAGAGAAACGGGTCCGGACAGGTAAGGGCACCCCATTTCGTTCCGTATACCTGTCGTTAAGTAGTTCTACAAAATGCGTGGAATGTGGCGACCGATCGACCACCAACGTGGGCATTGTTTTCCTTTTCTTCGGGCGCACTCGACATCCGGTGCGGCTGTGTGGGTTATTGGGTTCTCTCAATTGCAATTTACGCCTTATCGCCACAGACGTGGAATGTCTTATTTAATAACTCGTTTTTCTGACGTCTATTCAAAACGTGGCTGCTCTAGAAGTTTAATAAAGCACGGCTAAAACATTATCTAATCAATGTTTTCTAGCGTGAATGTAAACAAATTTTTATAACACCAATTAGTATAAGAGTAATTAATAGCTGTAAACAAAATTTATATATATACATAAAGAAAAGTTATCTATTTAATAATTTTTGAATAATTTTTCAATACTAATAAATTACAGTATAAATATTTTAAACACCACTAGAATTTAAGGAATTTATGAAATTCATATCGACCATATGCCCATCTATCTACTAATTAAAAAGCGAATGAATACAAAAATTATTATGTTGTTTTTTTTAAATTTGTTTACATGTTATTTTTAATTCCCAAAAAATAATCTATAATAACGCAGAAACATATCAAAGCAACGTTCAAATTTGAATTGTAATAAACATTCTCGTAAATATCTTGTATTGTGCAAAATTAAACTAAAATAGGGCAATAGAAAATGGCTGATTTAATTTATCCACTATGCTAATTAATTGATGCGACGTGAATTTATCATTTATCAAATAAGCTAAGACACCAAACAATAAATTCTAGAGTCTGATAGAGTAAAATACGACGACTCTCTTTTCATGGATTTAACCTATGAGATTCGGGCCTTCCCTTCTTTTATACTAAACACTCGTTGAACAATCAGTTGGCTCTTAAAGAAATACTGACACAGTGTGGTGAAACATTGTTGTAGTACAAAATTAAAAACATTCAGAAACCCTATACTGTGTCAGTAATTCTTTAAGTGTTATTATGGAGTTTCGACAAGTAACAGACGCATCAATCCAATATTTAATCAGTTGGCTCTTGAAACTAAAGGTTATGCGCTCAGGGATACGTGTGAAGTAGGTGATAATGTCGAATTGCGGTTGATTGAGAATTGTGAATCGGCGGGAGTAATTTGCTTTCAACACAGAATTTCTTAGAGATGTGGGTATTTAAGAAGATACGTGGATTATAGATGGTGCGACGTGATGATCGACTTAGTTTTAATATGTCAACGCGTTATACTTGTACGGTCACGGATAAATAAGAATATGTCTTGAATTGTATATTTACATGAACTTACAGACAAGGTTATGATACAATGAATAATAATGTTATAATATTTACAAAATTTACAATTTTATGTTACGACGTTTGCGCCCCTCTTCGCGCTGGAGTAGTAGAAGGGAGAAGCTTGATCCGAGTGAGACGGTGGCTAATTTCTCCCTCGCTGAATACCTGACAACACTGCCAAAATCATGGTTATTCCGGATTAGGCGCACTGTCCAATGGTCGTTAACACTTAATCTCCATCTGTTGAAGATTTACAGCCAGGAATTTGCAGCGTTCTTTAAGCTAGGCGGCACCGGCACAGCATCTGTCGTAAATTACCGTAATTAGGAAGATTTGGGCCCAGGCCCAAACATACTGCCCCCTTGAAAGGACGTAGTCTTTCAACGAAAATCTATTAATTGTTGATTGGTAGGATGGCTGGATACTGCTCTCTTGGTGGTCCCAGAAGAGGTTCGAATGGTAACTACTCTTGTTATACCATCTGATCCATTATGTAATTCCATGACACGACCGGTTGACCATCTCATGGGTGGTAAATTATCTTCGCGTATGAGCACCAATTGACCTATCTTGAATTCTTCTCTTGTTTGTTTCTTCATCCATTTTCTCCTCGGCTGCAGGCTTCTGAGATATTCTGCTGACCATCGTCGCCAAAAATGCTGTCTCATTTGTTGAACATGTTGCCAACGGGACATGTGATTTATCTTGAGGTCTAACATATTCTGCTCAGGCAGAGCCAGCAGTGACTCTCCAATAAGGAAGTGGCCAGGAGTTAAATAGGAGGGATCATTTGAAATAGGTGTTATAGGACGTGAATTCAGTATTGCTTCAATTTCTACTACTAATGTATACAATTCATCAAATGATAATTTAGTTTCCCCCATAACTCTCCTTAAATGATATTTGGCCGCTTTTACCCCAGCCTCCCATAATCCTCCAAAATGTGGAGACCTAGCCGGTATGAACCCCGTCATGTGCCAATTTACCCATTACCTTTTGTTTATACTCATTCGATTGTGTTAAATTATATAGCTCCTTTAATTCTCTAGATGCGCCAACAAAATTTGTTCCATTGTCAGAATAGAAATCGGTCACTAGACCTCGCCTAGAGATGAATCTGCGAATAGCGGCTAAACATGCCTCAGTTGTCAGGTTTTTTACTAATTCCATATGAATAGCTTTGGTTGAAAAGCAAACAAACAGAGCTACGTAAGATTTTTCTGTTTTGCCTTTTCTAGCTCCTTCTTAAATAAAGAATGGTCCACAATAATTGATACCACAATGTGCGAAAGGTTTTGTTAATTCAATTCGTGCTTGAGGCAAATTACCCATTTGAGGATTATGAAATCGAGGCCTGTTTTTGAAGCAAATTAAACAATTGTGAATCGCCTTTCGCACAGTATCCCTAGCCGCTAATGGCCAATATTTTAACCCAACCGCGGCCAATGTACTTTGTATGCCAGAGTGAAGATATTTAATATGTGCATCACGTATTATTAATTTTGATAAATTATGGCTCTTTGGTAAAATAATTGGATGTTTTTGCGAAAATTCCAAATTGGAATTTTTGAGTCGACCTCCTACACGAATTATATTGAACTCATCCAGAAATGGGTTCAGAGGTAGCAAAGCACTTTTACTTGGCAATGGTTGTTTGTTTTTTAATGCTAATAAATCATTGTAGAAACACTGTTCTTGTACTAATTGAATTACTGTAGTGGTGGATACCTGTAATTCATTGGAGGTTAAATAGTGTGTCCTTTTATTGCCCTTATTTTTAATATTAAATATGAAACGCTTACACTACGCGATAACCCTTACGATCTTATCAAAACTAGAATATTTCTCAAATATTTCAAAATTCTTAGCTCTTTCTATCAAACTTTCTGAACAGATACTTCGGGTCTCGGGTATTTCCTTTATATTTAAATCACATACTTTATTGGGCCACGCCGCTTCATTTAATTGCAACCAGTCTGTTCCATGCCACCAGAGATCTAAATTAATTAGTTGATTAGGCATAACCCCCCGAGATAATATGTCCGCTGGATTTGATTTGGTATTTACATAAAACCAATCATTTCGATCGGTAGTTTCTCTAATCGTAAAAACGCGATTAGACACGAACGTTTTTAATTTGCCTGGATCTGATTTTATCCAACATAATATAGGGTCCGCCAATAAGGGCGCGTGAACTTTAAAATTGAATAAAACAAGTTGTGTGTGAGGTAGAAACGAAATTTATTTTTCATTCGAAAGGGTATTCGATCCCATTAAGTATGGAAGATAACATCGTTCAAATGACCACCGCGGCTCCGTTTGGTAGCCCGGATCCGGGAGGTCCAATTTTCGATGACTCTGGAGCACTCGGCCTCAATTTGAGCGATGGCGTTGCGTATGTTGACTTTGAGGTCATCGGTGTTTAGAGGCTTGTTGGCGTAGACCAGCGACTTGAGATAGCCCCAGAGAAAAAAGTCTAAAGGCGTTAAATCGCACGATCTCGGTGGCCAGTTGATATCGCCTCCGCGCGAGATGACCATGTCCGGAAATCGCTCGTGCAGAATGTCCATTGTGGCATGGGCTGTGTGGCACGTGGCGCCGTCCTGCTGGAACCACATGTCGTCCGTGTCCATATCATCCAGTTTATGCCAAAAGAAGTTGGTTATCATCGACCTGTAGCGCTCCCCATTGACGGTTATGGCCGCCCCAGCTTCGTTCTCGAAAAAGTACGGACCGATGATGCCGCCGGCCCAAAATCCACACCAAACAGTGACTTTCTGGGGATGCATTGCCACTTGGTGGACCTCGTGTGGGTTGTTCTCACTCCAAATGCGGCAATTTTGCTTGTTCACATACCCGTTCATCCAGAAATGAGCCTAGTCGCTGAAGATGATTTTTCGGCCAAAATGGGGGTCTGCTTCCAACTGCTCCAGAGCCCAGTCAGCGAACGCCCGACGCTGTCTGTGGTCCTTTATCTTGAGCTCCTGGGTCAATTGGATTTGGTACGGGTGCAGACCCAAATCCAGATGCAAAATTCTGCGAGTTGATGTCTCTGAAAGGCCAAGTTCCTGTGCACGACAAAAAATGGACTGCCTCGGGTTCTCGCGCACACTCTCACGGACAGCAGCGATATTTTCGTTCGATCGGGCGTTTCGTCGACGTGTCAGTGTTGGCTGGTTGTTTACTGAACCAGTCGACACGAATTTGCCCGCCAATCGACGGATAGTCGACTCTACAGGCCGATCATCGCGACCGTAAAATGGGCGAATTGCGCGGAACGTTGCTCGAACTGATGACCCATTTTTGTAAAACAATTTAATAATTTGCACGTGCTGCTCGACACTCAAACTTGCCATGGTGATTTGGGGTTATATACTGAACAAATGACAGCAACTTTGACAGCTCTACCTCGAACAACATGGCCGCACCCTTCCGGCAAACTTCGCGCGTCCCTATTGGCGGACCCTTTACGATAGTTGAGTCGGACCAACACTTTATACTTTCTATATTAAACCTTCCCTCAAGTGATTTTATAACATTTGAAATTAGATTTGTTAGTAATAGCGCTGCACATAATTCCAAGCGAGGTAATTTGTTTTAATGGTACCACTCTTGATTTAGCGCTAATAAGTTAATAAGTTGCACATGCCATAAACCTTCTGATTTAAATCTGACATACAAGCATGCCCCATAAGCCTTTTCACTAGCATCAGAGAACCCATGCAGTTCAATATGCTGTGAATCTATATTGCCAATAAAGCGATTAATTTTTAACAAATTTATATCTGGAAGTTTGTTACGAAAGTCTACCCAAAATTTATTTATTTCGTCCGGTACTGACTCATCCCATTTTAATTGTAGAGACCATAATTTTTGAATAAGGATTTTTGCAGTTACTACTATCGGATTAATAAGACCTAAAGGATCAAATAAGCTTGCGGTTTCAGATAATATTATTCGTTTAGTTACATGGAGGTGTGCGTTTTTTTGAAATGCATATGTTAAATGATCTGACATGGGATTCCAAAATAGTCCTAACGTTTTATTATTTTCTTCCTTATTTAAACAAATAATTGAAGACGTACTTTTTTGTAAACCATCTATTATATCTAATTCATTTGAATTAAATTTATTTAGTTCGAAACAACCGGTCTTTAAAATAGATATAATTTCATCTCTTAGCTCAGTTAATGCAAATTTGTCATTAGAGCCTGTCAAAAGATCATCCATATAAAAATCCCTTTGTATAACATCGCATGCCTTTGGGTATATATCTTTACTTTCGATTGCTAATTGCTGCAAGCATCTGACGGCTAGAAATGATGCAGTAGTTGTACCATACGTTGTTACTGTTTGCAAGGCATATGTTTTTAATATATCGCGCCACAATATTCTTAAGAAATTTTTACAGTTTTCGCTAATTAATATTTGTCTATACATTTTTGTAATGTCGGCTGACAGAACGTATCTATAAAATCGAAAGCAAATTAAAATTGAAAATAACTCCTCTTGCAGCACTGGACCCTTTAAGAGAGCATCATTTAAAGATAGTTGATTGGAAGTTCTACAAGAAGCATCAAATACAACCCGCAACTTTGTTGTAATACTGTATTCTTTAATTACAGCATGGTGCGGTAAATAGTAATGCTGCGCATTATCGTCTATTTTGGTTAACTCCTGCATATGTCCAAAATTGATATATTCCCGCATAAACTCCACGTACTCGTTCTTTAAATTGCCATCTTTTTTAAATTTATTTTCGAGACAAAAAAAGCGTTTTGAAGCTATTCCCCTTGATTCCCCTAATATAATATCATCTTTAAAGGGAAGTTTAACTATAAATCGACCGTTTGAGTCACGTTTAGTATTTTCTAAAAAATGGCTTTCACATGCCTCTTCTTCCTTAGTAAAACTCGACTTACTGTCGCAATTTTCAATTTGCCAAAACCTTTCTAAATTAAATTTCTCATTTGACGTGGCTAAAAGAGAATTAGTAACAATGGTGTTGCTAGGTACCCCACCGCCTACAATCCAACCTAGTTTAGTCTTTTGAAGAATAGGATTATTATTACCAATATCAATTCTTCCCGCGCACAATATTTTCCAAAATGTATCAGCGCCGATTAAAACATCAGCCGGTTGCGAGACATTATACTTAGGATCGGCATATTTAACCTTCTTTGGATAATTTAATTTATCAAATGTTTGGTATGGCAATGGGTTAGTAATTTTAGGAATTACTAAACATGGTATATTTACATTAAAGGAACTATTTAATGATTTTATTTTTAAATTTGTTGTTTCGGATATTACCGAGGACACATGATTTACACCACTGACGCGCATATTTATTGGGTTTACAGTTAGTTTTAATCTATCACAAAGCTCTTTTGTGACAAAATTTGACTGCAAACCGTTGTCTAATAATATCCTAATTTTGTGCGCTTTATTTTCACTATCGTAAGAGGCAACGACTGCAGTGGATAACAATGTTTCAGTATGATTTACTGACGAATGACTAACTGAGGTAGCAGACTGTTCTTTATTATTTGAATCCCAACCGTGCAACAAATTGTGATGCTTTTTATTGGAAGTGTCACATTTTTTACCAAAACAATTATAAATTGAGTGGTTTGCTAACTTTAAGCAACATACGCAAAGATTATTTTTTGTAACACTCTCATGACGTTTTCGCGCTGGCATTTGCTTAAATTTATTGCATTGCGTTATAACATGGCTCTGATTATTGCAAATTTTGCAGTACAAATTCGTGGGTTTTGCAGTGTGATAGCTAGATTTATTATGCATATCATGAAGTGGTGTGAGTGCACTTTCAATGGAATCGCATTTTTTACTTAAAAAGTCTATAATCTGATTAAAGCTAGGCAATTCATTTTTATTCAATGTGCGATCCCATTCTTTCATTGTTACTATATCTATTTTATTTATTATTAGAAACACTAATATATCGCTCCACTCGCTTACAGGACTTTTTGGGCCTTAAGGGAACGGTAACATTTAGAAAAGGTGTCTACTATTTTTCGTAAACCAATTCCATTTTCTGATTTACTTGACGGCACTTCTAACATTAATTTTAGATGACAATATACTATTTTTCTAAGATTGTCGTATCTGTTTATTAGGGCTTCCCATGCTACCACATAATTTTCCTCAGATAAACCTATTCCCTCAATTACGGACAACGCTTCCCCTTCCAATGCTGATATTAAATAATGAAACTTTTGCATCGAATTTAAAGAGCTATTATTATGCACAATCGAAATAAATAATTCTTTAAATGTTACCCAACCATCGAAATTACCTTGGAACTGTTTTATAGTTAATTTTGGAAATTTAAAGTCACATGATGAGTTACTTTGGCTATTGTTCGAAACCGATGAAGTGGAAGCAATTCATCTAATCGCGCCATTGACTCGATATACAAATCTTCAAATTCTTCTAATTCCCTATCATTTTCCTCACTTGAGTCTAACCCATTAATTTGCTCGTAAAGCGATTCAAACTCCTTAAAAAGAGGCTCA
Source organism: Ontholestes murinus (assembly GCA_963969525.1). Lineage (NCBI taxonomy): Eukaryota > Metazoa > Arthropoda > Insecta > Coleoptera > Staphylinidae > Ontholestes > Ontholestes murinus. The sequence continues at coordinate 23,855,143 of OZ018398.1, forward strand.
ATGAATGATTGACGTCTCTTTATGAGACTAGAATTTATATTATCACTATTTAACTTATTCCCGTATCTTAATAATTTTGATTTGACTTTGTTACGTTGGCTTATTAAGGACTCTAATTGCGCCATATTATATTAAATCTAATCAATTTAGTTTAATGAAAAAACGAGAACAAAATAATAATAATTATTATAAAAAAACTACCTAACCAATGTATAACACAGACTAAAATAAATGCGAGAAGCACTGTTCACTTAAAGGAATAAAAAAATATAAGGGAGATTGGAAACTCACCGAAGATTTCGTTTGTGGTAGGGTCTACTCTCTGCAGGCGCCGTTTCTGTACAATGGATTGTTACCATGAAGTGGACTGCTCAAGGGAACTGGACGCGGTTGCGAAGGACCAATGGTGCGACGTGTTGATCGACTTAGTTTTAATATGTCAACGCGTTATACTTGTACGGTCACGGATAAATAAGAATTTGTCTTAAATTGTATATTTACATGAACTTACAGGCAAGGTTATGATACAATGAATAATAATGTTATAATATTTACAAAATTTACAATTTTATGTTACGAAGTTTGCGCCCCTCTTCGCGCTGGAGTAGTAGAAGGGAGGAGCTTGATCCGAGTGAGACGGTGGATAATTTCTCCCTCGCTGAATACCTGACAACACTGCCAAAATCATGGTTATTCCGGATTAGGCGCACTGTCCAATGGTCGTTAACACTTAATCTCCATCTGTTGAAGATTTACAGCCAGGAATTTGCAGCGTTCTTTAAGCTGGGCGGCACCGGCACAGCATCGGTCGTAAATTACCGTAATTAGGAAGATTTGGGCCCAGGCCCAAACAATAGACAAGGAACATAGTCTATAAGTCATATTTTTCTCAAATTGATATTCAGGATATTACTGCTATAATCGAGAATAGCGTGTTCAAATTTGACGAAATAGGAGCATTGAGAAATTTTTAAAAGATGAGTGACACAAGCCGATAATTAATAACATTTTGTTTGTTTCTGAAAACAAAACTGCGCTCATTGGTTCAATTTAGCAAGAAATTCGTAGCGAAATTATTTGCGAACTTAAATGCTTAGTTTCTTCTTTAAAAAATGGACTCCATTAAAACCCAATTAGAATGTTTATCGGAGGACGCGAACGGAAATGTCAACTATGTGTCTTGGCGTTTTAAACTAGACCTAACCCTTAAATTAAAAGGTCTGTACGAGGTCGTGGCTACCACGAGCCAAAGGGGGTTGAAAATGACGACGCCGTTAAAGCTTGGACCAAGCTCGAAGCGCAAATCTTCGTCGGGTTGAATGTCAGTAAAAACATTTCGAGAAAAATTGCTCAATGCATAACCGCTAAACAAATGTTAGATAAGTTAAATCTTCTCTATGGCACCAAGTCAGATTTATCAGTTGAAAATTTGCAAAGACAATTGTTTGGTTTCAGGTATGATAGTGATAGGTCAGTTGTAGAGAATTGTATGTAAGTGCAGCAGTATGCCGAGGACCTGGCCGCAGTAGGCGAAGAAGTTAAGGAGAGCTGTGTAATTACGCGAATTCTAGGCTCTCTACCCCCGAGGTTACACCACACCGCGCAGCAAGACAACAAGAATCTGCCCAAGCTAGAGCCGAGCGACTAATATTGGAGGACGATCGAATTATGTTTATGTATAAAACTTATCGATGGATGAAGCTGGGCGGATTTCATGCAGCTGCGATGATCATTCACTCTAACCCTTGTTTTAGTCCATGATGCCGAGGGAGCAAATATCCTCTTTGGCATCCGCATTCTTCTATATACTTACCGAAAGTGAGCAAGCAACAGGGGTTTCAACAACAGGTTGCGCAAAGTACCTGATATACTGTAAAACGTGTGCAACAACCGAAAAAGGGGCATTTTGCCAACGATTGTCCTAAGGGGCGCAACACTAAGAATTATGTCAAAACTCGCCGCGCATTCATCACTGCAAGCCTGTCATCAGCCGCGCTCGAGGACCTTAACCTGATGGACGACAGCAGAGACTCCTGGTATCTGGACTTTGGGACAGACGAGCCTGACTGACGAAATAAGGTTATCATTGTCATTGAATTTTCAACAAAATTGAAAGGCATTGGAGTAGGTAATGTAAAGCTGGAGGTCTTTATTGGCAGTAGGCAGAGCTGGCCAACGTCCTTTACGTCCCCAAACTAACTTCTAACCTGTTTTCGGAGACACAAACTATGGACAAAGGCTATGTACAATGAGCGGATAGCAATCGATCGATCTTTGAGACTAGATACAGGAAAGAGAAGGTCGCAGTAGCAGAACGAGGACAAATTTATCGAATAATGTGTCTGGCAACACAGTTTCTCCGTGATTGGCATGAGAAGCTAGCACACCAGAATGTCAAATACGTCAATGACATTCTGAAGCGCGACAACGTCAACTACTACGACGATTGGGATGGTTACGTCTGCAAAGGAAAGGAAACGTCGGAAAGCAACCCGAAGGTCACTGAAATACTGAATCTGGTGCATGTCGACTTGGGGGAAATGAGCACGCCGTCCCTCGGTGAATCCAGATACTTCTTGCTATCAAAGATGATCACTCGTATTTCAGGACCGTCTACTTCTTGAAGAGCAAGGACGAAGCCACACGAAAATTGTTTGTCAGTTTGGTCGGAAACCAGTTCGGGAGTAGGGTGAAATGTATCAAGTCAGAGAACGGGACAGAAATGCCGCTACGCAAAATCTTTTAGACCAACTGGGAATTTTTCACAGCAAGACCAGCGCGTATAAATGAGGACAATTGTGGAAACCGCAAGGTCAGTCATCCACATGGTTAATTTGAACGAATGGGCCGAGGCCATTTCATACGCTATCTTCACACTAAATTTTCGTGACCGTAGGAACCTGACAGATACAGTGACTACCTTGTGAATCAGTCGAAGGAAGAACCCCAGGAGGACAAAACCATCTTTGGAGAAGTGCACAATCACCAGGATATGCGCGACCGCTCACATGCCGCTGGGTTCCACGTGAAAAACAGGATGGTAGGTACAAGGCAAGACTAATCGTTCCAAGATTCGGGAACCTTTGCCCAGTAGCCAGATGAGACTCCATTCGACTAATTCTAAGTATTGCCGCATCATAAAAATTGAAATTAGTCAACTTCGATGTACGGATCGCTTTCCTGTACGAAAGCTTGAAGGAAGAAATCTAAATGGTACAGCCAGAGGGCTTTGACGACGGAACCGGACGAGTGTGCAGACCGAAAAAGAGTCTCTACGGCCTAAAGCAAGTTCCCAAAAACTGGAATGAGAAAATCTTGAAATACCTGGAATCTCTTAAGTTCGTAAGTACCGATAACGACCCATGCATCTATTACAATCAGGACAAGACAATCCTGATGGTGCTGTTTGTCGATGATGGGCTGATAGCAGTAAAGGACACCAACGATATGTGAAGGATACTTGCCAGACTTAATGAAAAGTTTGAGATCACCTTCGACAAGATATTTCCGAAAAAGCTGTAGTACCTAGTGTTGGGATGAGATTTTGTTAGGAAGTTTATGAGGTAATAAAGGTATGCGGATCAGATAATACAACGCTACAACCTTGGCAACTACAATCCTAAGTCCACATCGATGGAGCGAGGGATGATTACTGGGTGCCCGCACCTTGGAAATTACGAGCCAGTATCGAACTCTATACAAAATAGCGAAGCCATGGGAAGTCTCTATCTGAGCACCTTCACACGACCAGACCTGAGCTTCGCCGTAAACTACATGAGCAGATTCAATAGTCGATCTATGAGCAGTCATTGGAAAATGGCGAAGCGCATTTTTCAGTACCTGAAAGGAACGTTTGGAATGGAAATCTTCTTTGATCGAAGTAAAGTCGTGTCCGCATATACTGACTCGGATTAGGGAGGAGACAGTTTTTCAAGGCGATCAACCAGTGGAGTTCTCGTGACGCGTGGAGGACCAGTAGTGTCGAGCACACAAAAGCAAAGACTGGTGGCCACCACAATGGCAGAGGCTGAGTTTCGAGCATCCGTGTCATCGACGACGTCTGCTGGGTTCGTCGCATCGGGAAGGAGCTGCCACTCGCGAATTTGGACCAACCCACCCTCTTGTACATCGACAATCAATCAGCCATACATATGTTGAAAAACACGAGCGATGGTCATATAACGAAGGGCAAGAAACACATATATCTCTAAGAAATTTATCAGGGAGCATGTGGTTGTCACAGTGCAGCCACTACACCTCAGATGAGCAGACCAGATCGCCGACATTCTCACGAAGCCACTCGGTAAGAGAAATTTAAGGACCTGAGGAGAAAACTGCTCAAGGAGGAGTGTCAAAGTTGGTCACTTTTCCCCTGACAGCTCCTTTGTCATGTCGAGGTTGGCAGCAACCCAACCTTCTCTTGATCGCTGTTATTCACGGAAAATTGAAATCCGCCGATATCTGTGGATATTAGTTAGAGTAGCTGATGAACAACAATGTTAAACTACTTGCGGGAATAATATGATTTAATAGAGTCCTCTCCAGCAAAGATCAAGGCCCGGTTCTACATAAAGGATTTTCAGGGTGAAAGGTAGAGAGGTATTGGTTAAGACTTAATTTTTAAACATAATTAACATGGAGCTAGATTATACAATGATTTTAATTTGCATGCGTCGACGCTGGCGCCACTTACATGAGAAATGAGTTACGACGATCCCGTCGGTATTGCAGTTCTTGACAATCCGTTCTTTTTGTATGCAAATCGATAAAATAAACGTTCAGTTGAGTAAAATAGTCAATTTATTTAATAGGTTATGGAAAGCTTGATTCTATCCATATGCAATATATGCAATGGTCTGAAGGTCTCACGCATGAAAGATAATGACAGCATTGCGAATGTAGAAAATCGATCGGAGAAATCGAAGCATATTGGTGAGGCTGTTAATGATACGGCGATAATGATTTACATTGCTGCCGAAGTTTCGGAATGTTCAACAAGCGTGGGTGTCAGTCAGTGAAGACAGGCACACGCTGGCACATTTGAAGTCAAGGTTAGTCGACGAATCATGGAAATCGCACAAAACGACGAAGCAGACCGAGCCGTCATCAGGGGTACCGAGCAAGCAGAAGTCGGACGACTAGAACCAGCAGGGAGGGATGCCCAACGTTATGTAATACCGATGCAGGGAGAGAGGCTACATCGTGCGGTTCTGCAGGAACAAGCCGAACAGAAGTCACCAAATCAAGACAATGAGTTTTCTCCGAACTCTTTTCCAACATGTCTGATGTCGCTCGAGAGACTACTGTCATGATTTTGAATAATATGTCAATACTTGGCATGGAAAAAGGAGGCATCGAGATTGGTTAAAGATGAGTGTCATAAATCCGTCATCACGAACGTCCTATTCGTTCCAGATTTGAAGAGAAACCTATTCTTTGAAGCCGTCGTAACCAAGAAATGTTTGTCAAGGCCGAGATCCTAGATGGTCCTTAACATATTGCAAGCGCAATACTTGATAATAGTAATGTCTATCGAATGCTGTTTAGAATAGCTGTATCTCACCTAGCCTAACAAATTGCAGAAAATAGCTTGAAGGCGTAAGGCGTGGCGTGACTGACTTAGCCATCTGAACTTTATGCGGATGCGAGCGATGATCAAGAGCAGGGTGATAACTGGTAAAATCCTGAGTGACGATGATGAGATACTTTGTGAATCTTGCATGGCAAGCAACATCGTTTTATCACCTATCCAGAGAAGCCTGCAAGGAGGAAGTTGAAGAACGAGTATTCTGTGACGTGTGCGGCCTTATTCCGATTGAATCATCTGGAGGAGCGAAATACTTTTCTGTTCAAGGACAGTGCGACATCTTACCTTACTGTCAGCACAAATCTGATGTCCTGGCTCGCCTGAAAGAGTATGTGCAAATGGTGGAGAAACTGCAGAACAGGTCAAGGCTTTGCACTGTAACTATGGTTGCGAGTACATCAATGAAGATTTGCAGAGCTACTTGAAGAAGGAAGGCGCCTTACACGCCGCAGTCATGGAAAGTGCCATGATGCACGCAATGGATACGCACACCTGAAGAAGCTCGGCTGCACCGCATTCATGCACATCCCCGACAGTTAAAGGACCAAGCTGGATAACAAATCCAGCAAACTCATTATTGTTGGATACGAAGGAAATTCTGACAACTAACGACTGTTTGATCCAGTGAACAATAAGGTGAAGGTTTCGAGGAACGTAATTTCGACCAACACGATCGTTCAATGCTGAGTAAAGGACGGTTCAGATTAGCATCGCTAAGACTGCAGATGACGACACTGAAGAGTACCATAGAGATCCAGACCAAGTCGCCGGCCGAGGTGCAGTGCTTAACCGGGCAGCTCCCGGGGTCCAGCGACCGGCGTTGAAGATTCCTGCAGCAGAGGTGGGCAAGCCTCAACGGGATCTGGATGGAGAAACGTCGAAGCCATTCAAGAGAATGCCAAGGACTTCAGTCTAAGAAGGAGGGACAACTTGTGGCGTCCAGCGAGGTACACGGCGAACGTCGCTATGGTGAAGCAGCCGCAAACTTACTCGGAGGCCACGAACAGCAGCGAGTCAAGAGAATGGTCAAAATCGATCTCAGAGGAGCTCAACGCTCTGGAGAGGAACAACACGTGGTAACTCATGAAGAGACGGGTCCAAATGGGTTTTTTTTTCATCAAAGATCCGACATCGAAAAAGTCAAAATTCAAGACCAGGCTCTGTTCCAAGAAAAGAAAGTCGACTTCAATGAGGTCTTCTCGCCTACTACACGGTTCGGTTCGATCAAAATCCTGTTGCCTCAGCAGTCAAACATGATTATAAGATCTTGTAGTTCGATGTACGAATGGCATTCTTGTATGGGGATCTACACAAAACGATCTAAATGGACCCACCAGAGGAAGCTAATGTCACGGTGCTGGAACGAAAATTTCAACCAGTTTATACTCGACCAATGAGTCTAACGAGGAGAAGTAGACAAGTGCGTCTACAGGAGGACTGACACTGACTCGATAAGCATCGTTATCCTCTACGTCGATGATTGGACTCGTCATGTCCTCGGATGGATTTTCAAAGCATAAAAAGCAGCAAATCAAGAAATTAGTCAAAGGCGATAACAAGAACAAAATTTGGCTACATAACATCGAGTCCTTTATATCAACGATAAGATTTGGAACAATCCGAGGTTCAAGGCCAGTTTCTGCGAAAAGGGTTTAGAAAAGTGTAAAATCCCAACATATTTTAAGGAATTTTAAGTTGTATTTAAATTGTTATTGATTTCTTATTTTTACTTTTTTAATATATAATTACTACATCACTATTTTATTTTTATTTAGACGCTGATATAGTGAAGTTTGGATAAAATACTGATGAAATCAAACATTTTTCTTAGAATTGTTTTTCATTTGTTTTAACAAGTATAAACATAATTTGAATAATAACTTTTACAATTGTTACTTAATTCAAACCACAACATAGTGAGTCACGGCTGTAATTGCTGCCAGGAGCACACCAGTTCGTTTTAATTGATTAATGCAATTTGCCTCTGGTTACAATCAAGAGTTTATTTATATACGCGCGTGGGCGAAATGCCCACTTCATTGTTGTAAATGAGTGTTTGTACATTTAATGGAAAGAGCACTTGAAAAGTGAGGAACGCGTTTCCTTAACAAACCACGGTGTGGCTCGTTCGAATATCTCTTAACCTTTTACACCGAATCTCCCTGTCTAAACAATGAAATGCATAATAATAATAATAATATAATGACAATATTAATATGTTTATTTTCATTGTTTATTGAAAAATTGGTACTGCTTTTCAATAGAGACTAAGTAAATCCATAAAACATTTAGGAAGTCAAAAACGTTTTAATTGAGAATCTAATTTATTAGACATACATAAAACATTATTTAAAAAGTCGGTTTTAATTTGATTGAAAACACTTCAAGTAAACTCAAACCGATTTATAGCTATATTCAAATTGATGAGTGAGGATTATCTATTGAGATTATAACTCAAAAGGATTTGAGGAGTCATCATTTTTGGATAAGATAATACTTAATTATTAATATTTTCAATTAATAAAAGCCATACATTTAGGATTAAGTCATTGACATAATTGCATTGTATATTTCTAGGGTTTGCGTATTGTTAAAAATCAATAACATTTATATATTGTTTCATTTCCATATAATCTATTAATCAATTTTGTTATCACACAATATATTTATAGATAAACTATTAAAACTAGTATAAAATATGCAAATGTCCATAAATGATAAAATCCGGGTTGTCGTGTCATTTGAATTTTCATAACAAGCTTCAAATTTTAATGAAATGAATGCTGAACAAAAGCAAGAAATTGAGGTCCTGGAATCGATTTTTCCAGATGAATGGAAAATGGAGATCGGAAGTGATGTGTCTTATAGTATGACAATCAGTCCGGAAGTCAAATTGTTTATCACGTTAAATGAGAAATATCCTTCAGAAGGACCTCCTCAGTACGAGTTACTGGCACCTCATTTATCTAATAATGCAAAATTTCGCATTAGTAGTGAATTTGATGAGATTTTTCAGTAAGTAAATTAAAATTTATAACAGATTAAACATAATTTTTATTTTGTATATGAATATTCAAATTACTGCTGTAATAATAATTACAAAGATGGATAAATTGTATTCCTAATTTTTTATTTAAATGTTTACTATTCATTCGACTTCTTTTTTAAAATTTAAATGATTTGATTTACAATGTTACCACACTTAATAACTTTTTATATATTATATTATATATTAAATTCTTGCTGCGCTAATCTCTTGATGCACTGTAACTTGACAATTTTAATTTAAAATTAGTTCAAACTTTAACAATGATTCGTAAGAATTGAAACACGCGTCAATTTAATCTGATATAATAAACATGGAACACAAATATATTGCTGTGCCCTATTTTTATTTTATTTTTAAGTTAGAAATTTATTGGTATTTAATCATAAATTAAAAACATCTATCTGGCAAACAATAATTTTCTATCTTAAAAGAATATTTCCTCACAAAACAATTAGTTTACGTTTTTATATATCAGGGATAATGGTGGTCAGCCAGTGTTGTATCAATGGATAAGTAAACTCATGGAAATTGTGGAGAAAGATGTTCGAAAAGTGCCTAAAATTGTTTCGAAAAAGGTTACAGTTAAAACACTTGAGGAAAGTTCTTCGGAGGACCAACACTTTGACATTGTAACCGGGCCTGTAATTACAGACAGAAAAAGCAAATTTCAAGGTCATGTGTGTCCGGTGAAGAGTGAAATAGAAGTTAGGTAAGGTATTATCCAAAATAATAATAAAAGATTTGAGAAAACAATTTAAAAACATTGTTTTACCACTCCAATTTCTCAAATCTTTGCTTAAAATTTTACCAATAAATAAATGCCAACAAGATTCAAGAATTAAATAATAATATGATTAATTATATATAATAAAATAAAAAACCAAATTGTTTATTCATTTGTATTTATTAAACATTACTATACATTTAATGCATTATTAAGCAATACTTTATTATTAAATACTATTTCATATGTATATAATCATGCTCCGATTATTTGCACTTTTTAAACGTTAAATTAAATGATAATTAATAATAAGAAAAATAGTTAAATTAAATCACTTTTATAATTTTATTGCTTAGACTCACAAGGTTATTTACAATGTTTGTTTAGTTGAAAGTATTAACATATTGTTGTAATTATAATTTTGTTCTATTCAGAGCTGTTATGGATAAACTTTTGTCTAATAAAAAGGTTGCACAGGCTAAACACAACATTCGAGCCTACCGAATACGAAAAGCAGATGGAGTTTTATTAAAGGTAAATCTATAACTTTATTTCGATATTGTTTTTTTATTAAATGATTTCAATTTTCAATCTGAAAATTCCAGTTACTAAATATTCTAAAGGAAAAGCTTAAATAAATAATTATATCATTTATATTTAATTCTGTTGTTTTGCATGTAATATTTCTAAAAATTTAAATAAATTGTAGGATTGTGATGAAGACGGAGAGGCACATGCGGGTGGTCCATTGATGGCTTTACTTGATATTTTGGGAGTTGTTGATGTTCTTGTCGTTGTAACCAGATGGTAATTAATGTATTTACACCAATATTACAAAAAAATTATTTAATCGACTGATTGCAGGTATGGAGGTATTCAACTGGGCCCTGACAGATTCAAACATTACAAGAATGCGGCTAGACAAGCCTTAGAACATGCTGGATATATTAAATGAAAATATTAATATATGTGCACTTTAAAAATATAAATAGATAGGTGATATTTATTAATCGTTATACTTATTTAATAATATGATCTATAAAAAGGTTACTTATATGTTGTAGAGGTTTCTTTCTTGAACCTTTTAATAATGTATTTAACTATTTATGATTTTGCTTATTTCATTTAGAATTTTATGATGTTAAAATGGTGCATACATTATATTATTAAGTGAGACAATTTTTCTAGAGAGTTATATTTAATAATGAATGAATTAAATTAACTTTTCTATTGAAATAACAATAAAAAATAGAGAAATAGATTACGTCAAACAGTTAATAGTATTTATTTAACTCAGTTATTTTCAAAACCACTATGTTATGATTTTACATTATTTCATTGGAAAGGCCAATTTTTCTAGAGTTATATCGTTAATTAAAATATTTCAATCAACGGTTATATTTTATAATGTGTGGATTATATCATATATACATCATCTTTATTTCAGTAACTTGAACATAACATTTTATTGATACATTTTGTTCTAGCTTATTTTGTTAGTACGTCACTGTCTGGGCTATCGACCATAGGTCTTTCTGCCCTGTCGTTAAAAAATATATAAAGGGGTAAAAATTTTATGCTAGTTAAGGGAACTGTCCAGATGATGCGAACTAATGAATTCGTGAATTGTGCTTGTAGGATGTTTGAATTTTGGAGGGATATTGGGGTTTCGAGGGATACAAAATTTATTTATAAGGGATAGATTAAAGGGTTTTGCTGCAAATTTTTCACCAATAGCTAGTGTACGTTGTGTGATGGGATTCGTATAATAATTCATTGGATGGATTATGAAGAGGGTTGTTGGGGTGTCTTATTTTGGTAAGGGTGGATTATATCATTTTTGTGGATTGATTAATTAATTATGGATTAATTAATCTTTTCTATTGAAGTGACAAAAAAATTAAATAGATTAGTTTGAACAAATACTGCCTTTACTATTTAATATGTATGTATTTATAACAATAGCAATATTTGTATTTATTATTTTTTTACACATGATAAGATTAATGCTTAATAGATAATGATTCAAAAGACTGCAAATTTTGATTTTTAACCAAAATCGAATTTTAATAATAAAACGTCAAATTCTAACCTCTATGTGAAACGTAAACATGGATAATATTACTGAACAGAAACTAGAAATTGAGGCCCTGGAATCGATTTATCCAGATGAGTGGCGCCAAGAGGTTGGAACTGATGTATCTTATAGCTTCGTGATAAATCCTGAAGTCAAGTTATTTGTAACGTTAAACACCTCGTATCCTTCCGAAGCACCACCAACGTACCAGCTGCTTGCACCTCACTTAACTAAGAGTACAAAGTGTTTCATCAGTAGTGCATTTGATGAGATTTATCTGTGAGTAAATTAAAGATTTAATATTTATCAATTTATTAGAATTATTATATAAAATTCATAGTTTTGCATTCGTACTCTATGATTTTAGTATTATTTAGATATTCTCTAACCTTCAGCCAAGATTTGTATGTATTTTAGTGTGTAAGTGAGGAAGGTTATGTTCGATAACCTCTTAAAATACTTCAGACATAAATTTTTAAAATTAAATAAAGCTTTTTTCGTGTTAGTCAAGGATTCGATGGATGATCGGTACTTTTCTCTATTGGTATATGGCGCTTTAGAGTGACAAGGGCGATCATTTAAAATACCAAGCTCATTTACACAAACATGAATACATAAAAACTAGGTAGAAGTTACTACTACTGAAGCCTTTTTAGAAACAATATTGGCCAGCCAGTGTTATTTCAGTGGATAGACAAACTTAAAGAAATTGTGGAAAATGATGTACAAGAAACCCCCGAAGACAATTCAGGTAGCGTCGAGATTGAAACGGAAGAGGAATGTTCAACAGATACACAGAACTTTTCAATTGTGCACGGCCCTGTTATTGTGGATAGAAGAAGCCGATTTCAGGGGCATGTCTGTCAGGTGAAAAGTGAAACAGAAGTTAAGTAAGTTCATCATAAAATTATAATGCATCGCAGACAGATTTTTTAAGGAAATTAGTCAATTATTTTCAATAAATATAATCCTAATTTATGTTTAAAGAAATAATTATGAAATAATGTAACAATAGTTATCCGAATTATCATACAATTTTAATTCATAAAATTTTTTTAATATTTAGATCAGTTTTGAAGGAACTTCTGACCAACAAGAAGATTGCGCAGGCAACACACAACATACAAGCATACCGGATACAAAAAACTAATGGTGTGTTATTAAAGGTAACAATGTGTAAGTTTTTTTTTTTATAAAGACAAATCTGTTATAGTATTGTAAATATTTAGGAATACATAAAAGAAATAACAGATAAGGTAAATTAATTTATCTTTAAATTATGTTTCATCTAGTGAGGAATGAGCAAAAGTTTTTAGTTTGTAATTTTAGGATTGTGATGATGATGGAGAAACCCATGCAGGTAGCAGACTGATGCATCTACTCGATATTTTGGGGGTTGAAAATGTTTTTGTCGTTGTTACTAGATGGTGAGGCATTTATTTATCAAGAGTTCACAATTTTTATCATTTAAAAATAATCTTTTAGGTATGGAGGTGTTCACCTAGGACCAGACAGATTTAGGCATATAAATAATGCAGCTAGACAAGTCTTACAACAAGCTGGATACATCGAATAACGTCTGTACATTTTATAAATGTGCTTTTTTATATTTTATTTGTTGTTGAAAATAAAAATATTAATGTTAAAAACAGTTCAGAACTTCTTAAAATATAAAAATTGGCTGCTAGGAAAATCTCATGAAATCATTTGTAATTTTTTTGATTAAGTTTTCAATTGAATTTTTTATCAGTACAGATTAGAATATTTTGACAATTAAATTAAATCATAATTACACTGTTAAAAATGTGCGAGTGAAATATTCATTCATTCATATCCTTTTTTTTACTGGCTTGGCCAGTGTAAATTAGTGAAATATACATTTAAATATAATTATTTTGATTTAATATGTTACATAAAGATAACATTAATTTATAGAAAGGCACTCAAAACCTTTCTTCACAATTTTATTTAAATCTAATTAATTAACATTGGTTTAATAAACCATGTTTATAAAGTAAATATAATTGATGACAATTTTTTTAAATCATGAATATTAAAATGAACTTATAAGGTAATTAATTATACACCTATATTTTGCTTATTTTTATTATTTAAAATTTTTACTAAACAATATAAATACAAAGCTACGCCTTTGTAGAGGAAGCTTGATCTTTTTCCGACTTCTGCCCATTATCATCTTTTGTCTTCAAAGATTCCTCAAACTCAGCTGGCTCTATTAACCTCTTTTTCCCATGAGGTGGGGGACCAATTAACCTTTCCACATCATCGTAGTTTAGGGTCTCATTCTTAAGTAGAGTTTCGGCCAACTAAAAAGAGAAAACACTGAACAATTATAAATTAAATAAATAATTGATGAAGTTGTCATTATTTTTATCCAAAAACTAAGTAAATATCCAGTTTACAGAGTAATAATGTTATATTTATTATATTGAATGTATGACGATGTAGAAGCCTTTAGCATAACAATTTAATAAAATGCATTAAATGCGGAATGTGATATATATAAAACAATTCTTTGAAGCTTCAACATCGTGAAAAGTTTTCTGTATGTACAATGTGATGCAGACTTATATAACATTTTTTAAAATATCTTACCAGTTCTAATTTATCCTTATTGACCATTAAAACCTCTTCTGTTTTCTTGTAAGCCTTGACAATCAGCTTCCTTGCTTCTTGGTCTATAATCGAAGCCAGGTGTTTGCTGTATGGCCTCCTGCCGAACTCTTTGGTTTCTTCTTCAGGGAATGAAATCAATCCAACTTCTTGATTCATGCCAAACTCCTTGATTTGAGCATATGCCATCTTGGTGACCTTTTCTAGATCATTTTGAGCACCGGTTGTGATTTTGTTAAACGTTAAAGACTCTGCCACTCTTCCTCCTAACGTCATGCACATCCTTTCAAACAACTACAATTTATTTTATAGTGTTAAAAACATACATAAATTTAAATAGAATTTATAATAAGCAAAATGTGAGAAAATCATCTATAAAATATAAATAATGACACTGTTTCACAATCATTACAGCTATGGTTTATTTTTAACTGCATCAGTTTTTTTTTTGCAGTACTGTTTAGTTTATTTATGAGTTTCTTACCTCTTCTTTTGAATATAACTTCTGATCTCTTGGAACATATTGTGCAAAACCTAGAGCTAAATTAGTACGTGGGACTATAGTAACTTTCAGCAAAGCATCAGTATGTTTCAACATCCAACCGACTAAAGCGTGTCCCGATTCATGATAAGCCACCACACGCTTGGTTTCATGTGACATGGCATGATTACGTTTCTCTGTTCCACCTTAAATAATACACACTTCTATTAGTTACCTTTTCATCAATAATAATATTAAAAATTCATCATATGTATGACATTTACCTACTAATCTTTCCACTGCATATTCCAAATCACTTTTGGTCACCTGAGACTTTTTTAGCCGTGCTGCATGTAATGCAGCCTCATTGCAGACGTTAGCAATGTCTGCTCCACTGAAACCAGGTGTTAGATATGCTAGATTGTGAGAGTAATGCTTAGGGGAGTGTTCCAAAGCAATTCCCTTCATGTGCTGTTCAAATATCTGTTTGCGTTCTTCGAGATCAGGCAGATCGATCAGAATATGTCTGTCGAATCTTCCAGGTCGTAATAATGCCTACAAATAATAATGGATTTTAACTTCTTTTAAATATGCACTGAACTGTTGTATAAGATATGGTTTATTTGAGCAGTTATAACAGTTCTCACCCTATCTAGAATGTCTCCACGATTTGTAGAGGCCAACATAATAATATTTTCCTTAGAAGCCATACCATCCATTTCGACAAGAAGTTGATTTAAAGTCTGTTCACTTTCCCCAGTGGCACCAGTTGGACTTCCACCTTCACCACTCCGCTTACGTCCAACAGCATCAATTTCATCTATATAAATGATGCAAGGAGCACGTTTGCGAGCTTCTTTAAACAAATCTCTAAAATTTAAAACAGCAAATACAAATAATCCTGATGTTTATTTTCTTTTTAAATAAGGTACCTAACTCTTGCTGCTCCCAAACCACCAATCATTTCAATAAACTCTGATCCAGCCATCGATAAGAAAGGTACATTCGCTTCTGTTGCAACAGCTTTGGCCAACAATGTTTTTCCGCATCCTGGCGGTCCGAGAAGTAGAGCCCCTCTTGGTACCTTTGCCCCCAGGGCCTTGTAGTGTTCTGGTCTTTTAAGGTAGTCGACAAACTCCATAACCTCCTGTTTAGCCTCTCTTAAACCCGCAACATCAGAAAACCTAACTCCTTTTCCTGGACCAGTTAAAGGATCGACCAGGGTGAATTTAGCTCTACCCATTTGAGTCTACAAAGAAACATTACAATAGTTAATATCAATATAAAAATTAGAGACTATTTCATTTTATTTTTTAGGAATGTTAGCTTCAGGGATGATAAACTATATATTTTCGTATAATAAAAATAATTGATACATTTTATTTAATTTAATAATTTGCCCTTCTACTTTTCGAGGTAGGGTGAAATACTAACACATAAGAAGGAATATGATTTATAGATGTTGATGCAAAATAAGTAGGTAAAAAATTAATTCAACTTTAAATTGCTTGTATGTTGTAACAAAGAAATAACAATTATAGAAGTGTTTTAATTCAATTTTGTTAAAATCCCATGCTCTTTGATCATAAAGTATATATTTTTGTGTATTAACCTCTTAGGCACTATGCGCCACTCTAATGCCTTTTGCGGATGTCATCTTTCTGTACGACGTACCACTATAGTGGCCTATCCGCCACACATTGCAGTACCATATCATTTACACGTAATTCACGTTGAACTCTGCCATACAGAAACAGCCCTGCGCAAAATTCAGCCGTGCCTAAGAGTTCAATAAAAAAATACTTACAAAACTGTCCATACTAAGTGGTGGACGTATACTCCTGCTCCGTGCTAGGATAGACACAAGGATACCGACTATTATTAAAGAAATTAACAATTTCCCCGCTGTGTCTCCACCACGTTCGAAAACCACTGGAACACCATCCCGAATGCCTAACCTTCGTTCTGCTTCTCTTAACTTGTCTTCAAACCTGTGTATGTCAACCACATTCATATGGTAAGTCTTGTGATCTACCTGAAGAAGATATGATGTATAAGCTTATGTTTATTAAAAAAACAGATAACAAATATCAACAATGTAATTTTTGTCAATTAATATTATAGTAACTGTTTAAGTTAATATTTTTCACTTTACACTCGAATTTCAAATATTATAAATGATATCTGTTTTCAAATCACCATTTTGAAAAAGTTCAATAGACTAATTTATTTATTATGTTATTACCTTTTTGCCTTTAATAACAGCACCATCGTATAATATTATTGTCACAATCTCCACATCAGGCCGGACAATGATCTCCTCAACTTCACCTTTCGCCAGCATTTGGTACAGGAATTCATTCCAAGATACATATCTAACAACCTTTTAAACATTATCATTTTGAAAATATATAATTTAAAACTTACCTCTGGTTGATTACTACTAGGAAACATTAAAGAAATAATAGCAATAACCATGTAGGCGGACAACATCCACAGGAAGGCTTTCGCCAGAAGGGAGGATATTTTATTATCCTCATCGTCGTCTTTATTAGGTTTTTTCGGGTCGTTTGGATCCGGCGTGGGTTTTTGATATTTTTGAGGACTGCTGTGGAATTGTCTGCATGACAAATACCTCGGTAATGTGTTCAAATCATTCAATCCCGATCGCCTTATTAGCGAACAGACGGCTGCATATTCATTGTTGATTTTCGATATTAGCTAAGTAAAATTTGTTTTTAACGCCGGCCAATATATTTACTTAATAACCACTTACCTTCGTATTAATCGGTTTCAATAGTTTATGTGTAAGTGCACTGTTGTGTTGTATTGCATCACCAGTATTATGTAATTTTCCCAAGTCTTTGTAATTACGTACACTATTTAATATAAACCTTAACGGAACCTGAAGTTTATTAATTTGTCTATTCATCTCTATATTCTATATTTACACATTTTATTTATGTTATACTTTTGTAGGTTATGTATTTGACACTTGAATTAACTTGTAAAAATCTGTAATTAGAAGATAACTGTAAATAAGGTAATATAGGCAACTACTTAATATTTCTGTTTGTGAATACCAACTGTAAAAAGGGTAACATCGGAAACTGTATTACTTTAATCGTTCATTACAGTTAACTGTAATTTCTGTTCAAGTTCGTGTTTCTTCAAATAGGTGGCTAATATATAGGGTGAAGTTAAGGTTGTATTTAACTTTATTAAATAATTTAAAATCTGAGCCATTGGTCTGCAGGGTATGGTAGCCAAGGTTATTAAGCAGGTATTAAAAAGGAAAATGTACCATATTTTTCGTAAGCTTGCAAAAATAAATTATTTACTCGAATGTTGGTTACTTATTTATTTCTCAATCTGGAACCAAATAATCCAAAGCATCATAATACGTAAATAAATAAATTGAATGCAGGGTGTTTGGTCATTTACTTGTTCTATCTTCACTCCAAGTGTTTCTTCTTTGTTTGATATGACCATCGCCTAAATTTTTGCTTGTTCATTTCCATACCATTGTTTTTCATAATTTGATACCATTTCCTTAAGTTCTCGCTTAAGTAATTCTCACTTCCTGCTACTAGTATTATATCATCTACAAATGCAAATTCCTGTATTTTTACTATTTCAGTATATTTTCAATGTTTTTACATTAATGGTTTTGTTTCCTTTTCTGCTTCTTTTATTGTTTTCTCCATGATTATTATAAATAGTAATGGGCTTATTGTCCCAATTCTTGTTTCGTTACATATATTTTTGATTTGTTATGTTTTATTAATCGGGTTTTGTTTCTTCATGTATGGTTTTATAATAATTGCTCTTATTAGCTTATTATTAATAATTCTACTTTTTAGTATCTTTCAGACATCTTTGGGTACTCGACAAAATATCTTTGTCATGTTCATGATTGCTCTTGCTCAATATACTTTTTTTATGTTAAATCTTTTGTTTGCGATTTCTTGTATTGTGAAAATATTAAAATACAAAAAACAGCGACTAAAGGACTTTAATACATTTTATTATTGTGATAATATTATCTTGTGTCCTTCTTCCTTTTATATATCCACTTTAGTCATCATTTTCTTCTTTTTCAATTGTATTCCTTGTTTTTTTCTACTATTCTATTGAAATTTTTTATAATTGTGTCTAGCAGCGTTACAATTATTACAGTTTTTTTATTTCCTTTGTTATATATTGATACTATTTTTGATATATTTTCTCTGTTCACATTTTAATAATTAGGAGTAAAAATCCTATTTCATCTATTTTCTTCCTCTATTCTGTTGTGATTTTATCTTGACTTGGGAATTTTATATTCCTGAATGCTTTAATTGCTTCTTTCAATTTTTGTAATCCTATTCCTCCATTATTTTCTTCTTCTTTTTGTTTTATTTCGAGGGAAATGAAATCAACGTATTATAACAAGTATCTTTCAATACTAATACCAAGAATGAAGTATTAGTTTGAAAGTTAAAAGTAACCTCTGAATAATTGTTTTTTGATTTCTGTGAGTTAAGTGAAGAAAAACCTTTCTTTGCAAAGAAAGGTTTTTAATGCTTTATTAATTAATCTCTGAATAATTAATTAAACTAAAACTACTTCAATCATACGCCTGAATATCTGCTTGAATAATAATACACATTTTTATTGACAAACTATACATATTTACATTTAAATAATAAATAATGGATGATGTGTTAGTGAGTTAGTTCGTCAAAAGGCTATCGATCAGAGGTCTTTCTGCCTTGTTTTGTCCAGTCATATGGTGTCAGTCGTTAATGCGTAGATGGATGAAACGATGAGATGAAATCAAATATGGTTGAATTAGGATTTTTAAATTTGGGGTTTACACTAGGATTTCTAGGAATACAATATAAGTATAATATGTGAAAGTTGAAAGGATTTTTGGAGAATTTTTCTGATAGGAATCGAAGACGTTCTAGGATGGGGATAACTAAAGTGGTATCATATAGGAGCTGGTTAGAAGGATTGTGTAAAGGATTAAGAGGATGACGGAATTTTGTTAGGGTACGGAGGGATGCTCGCTCGCTAACTTCGATATTGTGGGAGGTGGGATTGTTGGGATTGGGATAGAGGGCATAACCATAGTCCAATAATGGGCGACAAGTCATCTTATAGTCCATCCGTTGGATCTTCCGTCCTACGTCACAAAATATCGCGTCGAGAAACGACACAAAAACATTCAGTCTGATAAAGTAAACCAAATGCGTTAGAAAAAGAACGCACTGTAAAACTTTCGTCGTTTTTTGAAGCGATAGTTTGTGACGTACGACGGAATATCCAACGGACAGACTATATATATTTTGACTGCTGTTTTGCTAGTATATCTGCTTGATTTTCTTCGTCATAGATCAATTATTTTTTTTATCTTAGCTTAAAATATACAAACAAATAATCAAATTAGCAATTTTATTTTTTGGCACAGAGAAATTTTGGCATATTATTAATAACTTTACTGTCAAGTGTATAATTACATAATAATTTAGAATGTGATCTTCCGTAACTTTGAAGTATTAATTGAAAGACCATTTTGGTCACGTAGATAGTTTATCTAAATTGCTTTGTAATCAGATGCATTATTTATGATCCTGTACAGTTTTACATCATCCGCACACATAGAAAATTGCAGTCCAAAACACTTGCAACTTCATTAATGAACACGTTAAATAAAAGTGGGCCTGGGTTCGATCCTTGCGGAACACCACTTGTAGCTGCATACATACTGACAAATATGATTCTGACAAATATGATTCAATTATCGCAACTAC
Source organism: Ontholestes murinus (assembly GCA_963969525.1). Taxonomy (NCBI): domain Eukaryota; kingdom Metazoa; phylum Arthropoda; class Insecta; order Coleoptera; family Staphylinidae; genus Ontholestes; species Ontholestes murinus. The sequence continues at coordinate 23,875,493 of OZ018398.1, forward strand.
ATTTGACGCTAAATTGTACTTATTTAAATATGATAAAAGATTACTGTGAGGCAAACAATCAAAAGCCTTACTAATGTCCGGGTAAAGTACATCAACTTGGGCGCTATGATCAAGTTCACCGGAAATAAATTGAATTATACATATAAGATTTGTTTGGGTATTTATTTTCCTCATGAAACCATGATGATAAGGAGATATTGATTGTTCAATTCGACGGTGAATATAATTGCATATGATAGACTTAAAAATCTTAGAAAAATTAGAAATCATGGCCACAGGTCTATAGTTTTCCAGATCAAAATTTTCTGATTAAAAACAGAACATAGTTGGACAAGCTTCCAACGTTCAGTAAAAATTCCGGTGGATAATAGTAATTTAAATAAAGTTTTGCCAACTGTAAAGCACAAGCCTGAACTTAATCGGGACCCATTGTGATGTTAGGATTGATTATTTTTAAATGATTTAAAACAGTCTGTTCATCAATTTTAAAATTACCCCTCACTTCACTGTTAACACTATTATCGTGATCATTTGTGTTATTACTGAATACACTCTTAAACTGATCTGTAAATCCTTGAAGAATTTCCGTTGGTGAATCCAATGTTTTATCGCAATATCTCATTTTTCCTGAAAGTCTTGACTTTTTCCTTTTTTTATTTGCATAAGACAGAAATTATTTATGTTGAGAAGCTTTACAATCCTCGGTGTTATTAATGAATTTAGAAAATGCTTTTTGTGATTTATTTATACCTTTCCCTTAAAGAACCATTCGGTCTTTTCTTCAATTGGTTATAAAACATATGCTGTGTTTTAAGTAAATGAATCAATTCTTATTACTTTCCCTATATGGTATATATAGGGGAAGTATTGTTTTCGTGCGTAAAAATGTGAGATGAAACTTCAAAATTAAGGTTTTATAGTTAAAATCTGGAACTGAAAAGCTTTTGGTGAACATTCAAAAACCGGAAGTGGATGTTTACTCGAGGCCGTTTTTTGTTTTTTTCTGATATTTCTTTTATTATGAAAAATATTAGAAAATTTTTCAAATAAAAGTTGAAGGGAATAAGAAACTGAATAAGTTTTGTTAAAACATATTTTTATAAAATTTTTAATTTTCGAGAAAAAAAATAAAATTTGAAAATTTTGATATTTTTTGCCAATTGCTACTAAACGATTTAAGCTACATGAAATTTATATAACAAACATTTGTAGAGTATTCAAAAGTGAACAAATTATCAAGAATAGATTTTTTGCGTAAACCTCATAGTTTTTGAGAAAAATATAGGGAAAGTACTATGATGGCCACATCACCATTTTATAAGATACTTTTTTTAAATTGCTTGATTCTTTTCTTCCCTTTGGAATATGCTCATCTAATAAATTGTATAAAATATTGTACAATAAGCTTACATCAATCAACAAGTCAACATTTAGCATATAAGTTTGAAATATTTCCTTTTCTAAAATTGTATGATTCATCAAACACATATTTAGAACAAAAATTAACAAAATGAATAATTTCCAAGTCAAATTCAAGTGCTGGATGATGACAATCTTCATCTACCAATAATTCGTCTGCCTTTTTTACAGTGCACTACCAATTAAGAGGGACTAAAACTAAGTCCAATAACCGTTTATTGGCATTATGAACTGCGTTGCATTGTTTCAGATTTTTTAAAGCTATACAGTTCATAAGTGAAGATAATCTAATAAAATATAAGTCCTTTACGTTGTAGAAAATTCACTAATAAATAGAAAAAACATGAAAATATTTTCGTAAAATCTACAACAAATGAGTCTTATTAAGACTACAAAAACAAATCACTTTTGAAACAACTATTTCTCTAGCTAATACTTCGACAGACATTGAATAATAATTTACGTTCGCGTTTAGGTTGATCTTCAATTTCACCTTAACAGTTATATCCTAGGGGTTAGTAGTTAAGTCATTAGTTTTCAATTGTGCCAGTTGTGCAATTTCACATTTTAGGTTATTATTTTCACATTCAATTTTTTCTCATGTTTTATCTGTTAATTTCTTAATTTCACAATTAAAATCAAGAAAAAATTCTTTCTTAAATTCGACGGAACGTGGATTTAATATCGGCCGCATTCGAGGAAATTCCTGACGACGGATCACAAATCGAACAGCTCCACAAAATACTGTCTTTCCTTTTGTATTCATCCGTGTAGTAACCAAATCATATTTAATCATTGACAGCCTAGGATTAATAATTTTGTTTGTTTAAAATTACACACGTTCTTTTCACCATTATGATTTTGCTTAAAAAATTAATTATGAATAAAACAAGGGCACAATACACAGGGGGCGATCAGGGTGATTAATTCATAAGTTAATAGGTAGCCCGCGGATTAGGAGTAACAAAAGAGTACAGAGGATTCTTGAGAGTAATGATCGTCGAATGAAATTGCAATAAAAATGATATTTTTTACCAAATGAATGAATCGATTGGCCTTGACCAAAGAACTGCACTATTAAATAGTAATATTAACGGTAAATTTACATACAGAACTATTTAAAATCAATATCTGAGCTACCTAATCAAGGTAAAATTTCACTAGTTCTTTCAGAACATAATAATTAAACGACGCGCCAAAAAGGGAAATTTTTGGATAACTTTATAGCACCAAAAACTTCAATAATTTTGAGCACAGTCGAAACACAGTTAAGCATGCACGTGGTTCAATGTAAATGTTCCCTTTTAAATATTCCATTATCTTTGGTCCGTTTTAAATCCAATAAAGGGTACTAGAAGGATCTTCCTTTATCACCACTCGCATACAACATCTTTTATCGTGATTTGTGTAATTCCAGAACCGTATAATTTAAGCCATGAAATTACTCCCCGCACATCTTCAATTACCCACGTTCTTACTCTTTAAGTTATCCAACTAACCTTTCAATTATCGTTCGATGCACGTCAATAATTCTGCTATAAATAGAGTATAGAAGTTAACTTTTCTGAATCCAATTTGTTTATTCTAATCAAATTCTCTTATTATGAGCATTTACCTAACATTTACTTGCATATTTTTGGCCATCATATTTGACTCCAAACACTCCATTACAGACCACAAGAAAAACAAAATCAAAACGAGAATTTCACACTTTTAAAGACGAATGTATAAAATTCAAAGTAACTCGGATAAAACAGCAATTACTATATCTCTTATAGATTATGGTACAATCTCTTTATGTACCCATCACTTCATTGTTACCGAAAGGTCAGCCTTGTGAACCATTGCCAATAATGTTTATAAATTGATCTCTTATAAATTCAATGGGGTAAAACACTTGTTAAGTTCCATAATATTTTTATTTTCAGTTGCCTGACACGTGTTTCGATCATTCCTGATCAACAAATGTTTTACCCCATTGAATTTACATATCTCGTTCCATCAAGAGTGTAGCTCTACCAGTATCAATTGATCTCTTATAGATAATTGTACAACTAATTTCATTCTACACTCTCCATTACTTCAATATTGCAGAAAAGTTAGCTCTGTGAATCTTTACAAAATTCCGACATCCCAAGAACTTCATGCACAACTTTACTAAGGTAGACCAAGTTTTTCAATACAAAGTTTTTTTAACTTTAACTTCTTTAACCTAAATATATGTACAAAAAAAGGGCCTAAAATCCGAAATATAAAAAAAAACAGTAATTACAGCATATTAATTCATTGCTTCGCCGAGTTAGTATTTTGGTATTTTGGGTTAGAATGAGGATTAGGTCGAGTAATATATATTTTACACACATTATTTATTTATTTTTTGGATTTAAATGTTAATTCTTCTCACCCTATATGGTTGTTTACTGAATTTGTTTTCGAAATATTTAATAAATTCATTGTTTAACTATTTTTGACCATTAATGGCCATTTATTGAATTAAAAAATATAAATCAGAAATGAACAGAGGTTGAACTGAGTTTTTTTTATCTGCTTGGAATCTGTTTGGTCCATTAGGGTCCAACAGTAGTCGCTCATCATGCATTCGTCCCAAAATCCTTGGTATGTCCTTTCGATTTTCGCTATATCTTGGTGTAGTCGCTCTTCTTGTTCGTCGCTCATGTCGTTTTGTAAGAAAAATCAAGATGTGAATGCAAACATTTGTCGATTACTTGCTTGCATGAAAGTTATGAATAACGCGTTGAAACTATGCCCATGCCTCTGCTTCATAAGGCGTTAAACATTTTGTAAACTTTGCATCAGCCATTAGTATTCGAATATCAGGTCTGACAAATATTCCTTCTTTAATTTTTGCGTTTTGAAAACATCTTGATTAAGTACTGGAAAGCCGGTCCTTCGCGATTGAGTGCTGTGACAAAGTTCCTAATAAGGCCAAGTTTAATGTGAAGAGGTGGCAATAAAACTTGGCCAAACCTTGCAAAGTACTGCAAAAAATGCAGGTTTGATTGTGTTTGTCATGATTTTCCCAGCATATAACATCTACAAACGTAACAAAAACACTTTGAATCGACTTTGCAACGTTGTCTCTGCATTTTCACATGTTTCGAAGCAAATTCACTGCACAAAAACAAGTTCCGAATGATGTATAATGCAACGTGGTCAAATATAAGAGTGCTGTGCTGCCACCATGCGCGAAGTCGAAAACTAGAACCAGTCTTGACACACGGATTGAAGATCTGAGTTCAGGGCATCAAAAAACGTTAAGAATCGTTCTCATCTGCTCGGGTCCAAAAGTTGACCCGAATTTGTAAACTAGTGCAATCAAAATGATATTATTTTTATTTAAACCTTGTACTCGGTGTCTAATATAATTAATAGTTTTTATTGGTTTTAGTTTTTAGATAATTTTGCCATTGATTTTTTTTCTGTTTAACCTCTTGTTTTATGTTTTCATTCCACCATGCCGTTCGTAGTTTGTTTCGAAGTTCAACGTACTTTTCTAGCTGTCTTTATCTCTTTCACATTTATTTTAGTTTTATATTTTCACTTTTGATGTTGACTTCTGCAAATGCTTCCTTTAACATATCTTTGTATTTTGTCATTTTTTGTTTTATAATCGATACTTGTTCTGCTACTCTCTTGATGGAACCAAATTTTCAAATTAGGAGAAGTAAAACTCTTGTTATGTTCCATTATTCTATTTTCAAATAACTGACACGTGTTTATTAGTTATTATTAGTTTTAACTTTGATAATGATCCGCAAGGACCGAAACACGTGTTAGTTATCTGAAAATAAAGTAATGGAACATAACAAGAGTTTTACTTCTCCTATTTTTTTGTTTTTTTGATGTTCAATTGAAAAGGTACGTAACGACACTGTGGGTGTAAATAAAGTCTTCAATTAAAGTATATACTATAGGTCTGAATGATTCCATTGATTAACGAGCGAAAGAATTCCGTGATCCCGGAACTTTAGTGACTGTGACGAGATCCCGTCCTTTATAGCGTCCTTGAGTTCGTAGCCTGAGTTGAAACGTTGCCCTTACATATAGTCCTAGTCATGTTTGTTCGACCTATGTTACGGTTGGTGACACTATCACATCGCGAAGATGTCAGCTTGTCCGGTTTGCCACCGCCAACTTGTTATCCGCAGACCATCAGTTATTAGCTTAAGATGTCAATGGATAATGAGACACTATGCTAAGCAGTCTAGTGAAAGGACTGCAAAGCATTTTGTCGATCAGTCAAGCTGGAGTCCGACAGGTGTCGGATGTTAAGAGAGGCGCATGCAGTGTCTTTGGACTCCGCTAGATGATCATCTCCGAAGATGATGCTGGGATGGCGTTCTGAAGACAGTGGCTGTCGTGACGTTGGGGGGTAAACTCATGGTCAGTGCTTGAGTCTGAATAGGCAGGTAAGCGGAGTTTCATAAATGTAGGGTGGATGTTCAATCTGCTTTCACTTAAACTTGGCCAGTTCTGCGTGTGTGATTTTAGAGATGTGTCCACGCGCTTTATTATGGAGCAGAACAACACCTTCCGTGAATAGCTATTGGTTTAACGATGTAATATGCTGAATGTTTTACGACGTTTATTTTCAAAAATATCTGTTGACTAAGGTATTCGATAGCCTGAAATCCAGACAGTTGACGAAATCAGATTTTCAGGAATACCGATTTTGAAAGACGCATAATATTTCCATCTTTGTACTTTGGCTCTAGTTCTTCGATTAGAATATGTTTAATTGATTTGTGATTTTCATGTTGACTTGTTTTGTCTTCTATGTTCTCAATAATTTCTTGTGCTGTTTTGTATTCGTGATACAAATAACCATTTCCTCAGATTCATGGGCATGCTTGAAGTGAAGTCGACTCGGCGGTACCGCAAAGGTTAGCTTTAAAGTAGCCTGGATGATTACCCGAAACAAAAAACCATATACTATTGGTGAATATTTGGTTAAATCAGCAGCTGTGAAAATGGCGGAGATCATGTGTGGTCAGAAAGAGGCGAAGAAACTGAATTCAGTGCCCTTGTCTGCGAGAATTGAAAAAGAAAGAATTTCTATCTTGGCGGAGGAAGGAACAGGTTATTTTCTCACTATTGATGAGACTACAGATATTAGTAGCAATTCACAGCTAATTGTGTATGTTGGCTACAAAGGTACAGATGCAATTGAAGAGGAATTGTTGTTTTGTTCTCCTCTCGAGTTGAGATCTCGTGGAATTGATGTGTATAATAAGGTAAATGACTACTTCAATACTGAAAGCATTAATTTAAAGTGGAAAAACTGTATTGCTGTGTCTGTTGATGAAGCTCCAGCTATGCTGGGATATATTAATGGTTTTTCGGCTTTTGTGAAGAAAAATAATTAAAATATTGAAGTTACTCACTATATGATCCATCGCCAGGCACTTCTTGTGAAATATTTGGAACCTACACTGGAAGCCGTCATGCATGATGTCATCAAGATTGTTAATGCTATCAAAGGAAATGCACTAAACAACCGACTATTTCGTGAATTATGCCAGGTCGGCGAAGCTGAATATACGGACCTACTTTATAATAATAATAATAATATAAGGAACAAAGAGTTGCAAGGAAAAAATATTAATATCATTTTAGCCAGAGAAATAGTGTCAGCGTTTAGATTGAAGCTTCAATATTGGAGACAGAAAGCAGAACAGAACAAGATAGCTTCTTTTTCAAAGTTAGCTTTGTTTTTGGAAGATTGTGAAAATATTACTTTTGATGACATCAAGGACACAGTTATCAAACGTCTTACCAAACTCAGAGAGCGTTTCTCTGATTACTTTCCAGATCTTGATATAAATACTGTCAATTGGGTTGTAGATCCTATTAAATGTAACATTGCAAGCGTACCAGAAGATCCTACAGGTTTGCCAGAGGAAATTCTTGAACTTCGATGTAATACTGAAGCACGTATTCAATTTGAGAGCAAAGCAAATCTGTCGTGTTTTTGCTTGTCAAAAGCTGCAAAGGCCTTCAGAATTGCACATGAGGAAGCGGTAAAAAAGTTGCTGCCATTTGCAACAACCTACCTTTGTGAACAAGACTTTTCCACTCTAATGAACATAAAAATGAAGAAAAGAAATCGATTAAACGCCGAAGACTGTATCCAAATTGCTCTTACATCAAAAAGCCCCAATTTTGAAGTTATTTTATCAAACATGAAGCAACATCATTTCTCCAAAACATGAAAGGGGAAAGTTTTCAATTAATTTTACACACTTACTATTTTCATGTAACATTTTTTATTTGCCGTGTAAATTAATTCAATAAATAAAGTTTAATTTAAATTTACATTGATTTTCTTCTTTTCAAAATGAGGGGGTAATATTAACTTACGCAAAAATATTTTGGGGTAATGGTTAATAAAGTTCCCCGACTGCTGGCTTAAGATGTCAATGGGCAATGAGACACTATGCTAAGCAGTCTAGTGAAAGGACTGTAAATCTCGGGTCTGACAGGTGTCGGATGCTAAGAGAAGCACATGCAGGGTCTTTGGACCCTGCTAGTTGAAAGGTGGTACTTGGGTGGCGTTCTTAAGGCTGTCGTGATGTTGGGGGGGGGGGGGTAAACTCATGGAGAATGTTTGAGTCTGAATAGGCAGGTAAGCGGAGTTTCACAAATGTAGGGTGGTTGGTTAATTTGCTCCCACTTAAACTTGGCTAGTTCTGCGTGTGTGATTGTGGAGACGTGTCCACGCGCTTTATCATGGAGCAGAACAACACCTTCCGTGAATAGCTCCGATCTTTTGTTCTTGATGGACCTCCGTAGTGAGTGAGTTCATACAAGATTAGGGATGGTATATTTAATATACCTAGATCCCTGAAGTAAGGTCTGCATGAGTCCACGTGAGTAATTCCCACCATGGAACGAATGATACGTTTCTGCTCAACGAATAATTCATTCCAAGAGGTAGATGTTCCCCAGAAACACAGACCGTATCTTAGTCTTGACTCTAAGGAGCCGTAGTAAAAGAGACAAGAGAGGTAACGTTTTATCACTCTGATATTGAAGCAGTAAGTCTTTAGAAGCGTTGATACTTTTTTACAGTCCGTGGTCAGAACCAGGGTTGGGTCGAGAGGTAACCCTAGGAACTTGGTATGTTCACAAGATGATACTAGATGGGAATTTAAATTAATATCGTTATTGAGATCATTTTTGGTTTGTTTGGTGTGGAATCTCACATAAGTAGTTTTTGTTAAGTTTATGGAGAGCTTGTTATGAACAAACCAAGATGAAAGCTTATTTAGTGTTTTATTACAAGAGCGTTCAAGTATTATGTTATTAGGATGACTAACAATAGCAGTGGTATCATCCGCATCCGCAAAAATATTGGGCTTTGGGGAATGTAGTCAGTAAGATCATTTATAAAAAGAATAAATAACAGTGACCCTAGGATAGATCCTTGTGGGACCCTACGTTAATTACCTCGTATTTTGAGAGGTAGCTGTCGATTAAGTTGTTATCAGAGTATCTTATTTTTACTCTTTGTTTCCTATTTGATAAGTAGGACCGTAACCAGTTATACAGGGTGACTGACGAAAAACCTTTGGTGCTATATCTCACTTATTTTTTATCCGATTTTAATAAATAAAACATCAAATTAAATGATTTTTAAGAGACTTTAATATGAACTGTACTGATATTTTTTCTTGCATCCAGTTTTTGACAAAAGACGATCAACTTTTTTTTCAAATTGCACTGTATACATATTTTGTACTGATCCGCAAGGAGATTTTTTTCTGAATCTAAATTTGTAGACGATTTTATCCATTCATCAAACCAAAGTCGAGAAATTGAGGATTAAAAAAAAATTAAAAATCAAATGCCCATTGTAAACAATATACAGAGCCTATTCCAAATGTCAAAAGTGACAATGTCAGTCATTGGTACAATACTGCAATGATTTTTAATAATTTCATAATAAAAATGTTGCAATATTTCAAACACTGTACTAGAATTTTGTGCTTCTACAGAAATCGTTTTTCAATTTTTGAAATCTTGCAATTCAGGAGATGATCAATATTGAAAAAGACAAAGGCGCGGCTTAAATCGATAAACATATGCATGTAAGGCCGTGGGTGTTGAGTAGTTTTTTCTGAGTCCATGCTAAGTATTTTATATTAGGAAGAATTTGTCTAGGTATTCAGTTAGTCTAGCATTCATGCATAATTTAAATAATTTAAAGAAGACTGAAACTGTTTTTTTAAATATTTGTCCAATCGTCTTTTTGGTAAATTGGGACAGTAATTGATTATTTTAGATTGTCTGGGAAGATTCCTCTCTCGAAAGAAGTATTTATAAGATACGTTATTGGTTTAACAATGTAATATGCTGAATGTTTTAATAGAAAGTCCGGAATTTCATCATATCCACATGATTTTTTATTTTTAAGTTTATTAAGGAGTGTTAGTACTTCGTTTGCCTCCATGAGTCTTAGAAATATCGACTGTGATTGAGTTATTTGACGCTGTTCAACGTTTGCGGCTGCAGGAAAGTTTTTTATTAGGTTGAGTGGTTCAGATTTAAAAAGCGAGTTAAATGAGGATGCAACCTTTTCGGGGTTTTCAACTTGATTGTTGTTATTATGTTTTTTTGTATGTCTGACCAAATTTTGATGTTGCTCTTTTGTGACTTTGTAGTGCTGGGTAGTGTGACTGTAATATGTGGAGATCGTGCAACTTTTGACTAGAAATCTTTAGTTCAGTGTTCAGCCATGTTTTGCGAGGAGAGATATATGTTTCTTGTAAGGGAAAATTCTTGTTAAAATAGTATTTGACTTGTGCCCATGATTCGGAATTTAGATCATTTAAGAAGTTTGTTATGTTTCGATTTCTGTAATTGCGATATTTAATTTTTTGCTTATTTGAGGCGATCTTTAGATCAAAATTAAATAGATTTGTGGTCTGAAATTGTATTCGATAATGTAAGTGTCTTTGAGGATGCTAAGTTTATATAAATGTGATTTAAACAAGATGGAGTAGGGGTTGTCCGTATTTGTTAAGAGTAAGTTATAGGATAATAGTAGATTTTTCAAGGTTGTGTTGTGGTTGGACTGTTCATTTCAGTTTATGTTAAAATCTCCATTAAGTATAATTTTTAGTTTGGAAGAGCAAACGTGGTCAAGGGTAGCTTGCAATTTCTTAAGAAATAGTAAAATTAAACACAATAATCACTTTGTTTTGTATAACCGTTATTTATTTATATGGTGACCAATGGTTTCAATACATCAGCGTATCATTTTCAAACCGAAAGTAACTTAAACTATCTAACGTGCGGTATTTATATACGATTGGATTATGGATTAACAATGGCATTAAAAATAGGAGTGTATACTAGATCAAGCTGGTCGTTAATTACTGGAGTTTCCGGATTAGCGCGTGCTTTATGAATTTCCAGTGATTCCAGGAGGTCCATTTTACGACCTTTTTCGGCAAAATGAATAACCGAAAGTACATCCTCGCCAAAAGAATGATTATTTTCAATCATATGTCTGGCGAATGACGACTTGTCGATTAAATTTTGTCGAAAAGAGTGTAAATGTTCTCCCAGACGAGTCTTGAAATTACGACCAGTTTGACCTATATACACACCTTTACAAGAATCGCATGTTAACTTATATATCCCTGATCTGTGAGTTGTTGGTATCTTGGTTTTTTGATTAAATAAACAATTTTTAATTTTAGAAAAAGGTTTGAATGCAACGTTTATGTTGTGTTTTTGTAAACTATTTTTAATTTTAAATGACACATTGCCAAAAAATGTTAGGGGGTGTATGATTTTGTATTGAATATTTCTGAACCTGCGTAAATGTATTTTTGGATTTTTTTATATTTTTGCTGGTTAACTAACTTGTCAATTAACGAGTGAGGGTAACCATTTGAACCAGAAATTCTTTTTATAGTGTCTATTTCTTTTTTAAATGAGGCATCTGAGAGGGGAATATTGAAAGCGCGATATATCATTGAATTAAAGGCCGCCAATTTATGTTTATAGGGGTGGTTGGAAAAATTAGGGATTACTCGGTCTGTGAATGTAGGTTTTCTATATATGTCAAATGTTAGTTTTTCGTTAGTTTTAGTTATTGACAGGTCTAGAAATTTTATATTGTTATTAGTTTCAGTTTCTACTGTGAAAATGATGTTGGGGTGTAGGGAATTAATATAGTTTAAAAATTGTGTTAGTTGTCTGTTAGTACCTGCAAAGGAAGCTATAATATCATCTACGTATCTAAACCACATTTTTATATGATTTTTGCCTAATTCAGAATTTAAAATTAAATTAGTTTTGTTACACATAAATATTTCAGCTAGCAATGGACTCAAAGGTGAGCCCATTGCTAGTCCTTCTGTTTGTTTATAATATTTGTTTTCAAAAGTGAAATAATTGTTGTCTAAAATAATTTCAAGGATATTGATGAATTCTGTTTGAACTGTCATGTTTACGTTACAATTTTCAAATGATCTCTTGATTAATTCTATGCAGTCTCTAGGTGGGATTTTTGCAAACATGTTAGATACGTCGAATGATACAAGCTTATGGTTAGGTGGGATTTGGAGGTTAGTCAGTTTATCGGTCAGTTCCTTTGAGTTTTTTATCGATGTTGGGTCTCTAAAATCTGTTAATTGTTTATATAAGGAATTAAGGTGGCATGCTATTTTATGAGCGGGAGAATTAACGGAGGATACTACGGGACGAATCGGGGAATTATCTTTGTGGATTTTTAGTAAACCATACAATCTAGGAGAGTTAGGATTCATAGGGAATAAACGGGTTTTTGTAAATTGGTCAAAAATTGAATTACATGCATTTGTAGTGGTTTTTAGTTCTTTTAGAAATTTAGAAGTTGGATCGACTTTTAATTCAATGATATCTGGGCTATTTAAGAAATGCTCTACTTTTGAAATATAGGTTGGTTTATCTAAAATAACAACTGAGTTTCCTTTATCAGTTTTAGTAATTATCAAATTATTATCTATTACCTTGTTTTTAATTGACTTAATGATTTTGTTGTCTGAATTACTGAATTTTGAATTTTTTATAATTTTGGCAATTTTGTTTCCACTACTAAGGTCTCCTTTGGATTTTTTGGCACAACGTGTGGAGAATAATTGGGGCCTAGTTTTAAAAAGTCTAGTTCCTTTTTGTTGAATGTCACTTCACTATTATTTACCACACTGGGATAAAACTTAATTTCAGCTTCAGTTGGATGGTTTATATTTCCATTATTTGATCCTGTTCTTTTCTCCGACATGAGGGTACGCAGTTTTTTAGTCTGGGTGACGTATTTCTTGTGGGCGATGCGGCTTACTTTTTCTCTCACGTAGTCATCCAAAAGATCGAACTCTACTGGGTGTAATGTAGATGTCAATTCACAATGTAGGACTTTAATATAGTGAAAGAGGGTATTTCTTTTCCGGAACCAGGTTTTTACTTCTTCCTTTATCCATGTTTTTTCTCCAATTTTTAATGCATTTCTTGCTGCTTTTGTCCTAGTTTTAATTTTAATTTGGGCATATTTTGGTGTCACGTTCATTTTTAAGCACTGTTGATTAAACTTGATGTTGAGCGAAGCTAATTTGGCTTTTAGATGTAGTTTAAAATACTTTTTTGCCTGTTCTGCTACACTAGCGTTGATTAACTCATTGACGATGGAGGCTTCTATTTCGTTATACATATTTAATGATAAAATTAAACACAATAATCACTTTGTTTTGTATAACCGTTATTTATTTATATGGTGACCAATGGTTTCAATACATCAGCGTATCATTTTCAAACCGAAAGTAACTTAAACTATCTAACGTGCGGTATTTATATACGATTGGATTATGGATTAACAATGGCATTAAAAATAGGAGTGTATACTAGATCAAGCTGGTCGTTAATTACTGGAGTTTCCGGATAAACATAAATTGGCGGCCTTTAATTTAATGATATATCGCGCTTTCAATATTCCCCTCTCAGATTCCTCATTTAAAAAAGAAATAGACACTATAAAAAGAATTGCTGGTTCAAATGGTTACCCTCACTCGTTAATTGACAAGTTAGTTAACCAGCAAAAATATAAAAAAATCCAAAAATACATTTACGCAGGTTCAGAAATATTCAATACAAAATCATACACCCCCCTAACATTTTTTGGCAATGTGTCATTTAAAATTAAAAATAGTTTACAAAAACACAACATAAACGTTGCATTCAAACCTTTTTCTAAAATTAAAAATTGTTTATTTAATCAAAAAACCAAGATACCAACAACTCACAGATCAGGGATATATAAGTTAACAAGCGATTCTTGTAAAGGTGTGTATATAGGTCAAACTGGTCGTAATTTCAAGACTCGTCTGGGAGAACATTTACACTCTTTTCGACAAAATTTAATCGACAAGTCGTCATTCGCCAGACATATGATTGAAAATAATCATTCTTTTGGCGAGGATGTACTTTCGGTTATTCATTTTGCCGAAAAGGGTGGTAAAATGGACCTCCTGGAATCACTGGAAATTCATAAAGCACGCGCTAATCCGGAAACTCCAGTAATTAACGACCAGCTTGATCTAGTATACACTCCTATTTTTAATGCCATTGTTAATCCATAATCCAATCGTATATAAATACCTCACGTTAGATAGTTTAAGTTACTTTCGGTTTGAAAATGATACGCTGATGTATTGAAACCATTGGTCACCATATAAATAAATAACGGTTATACAAAACAAAGTGATTATTGTGTTTAATTTTATCATTAAATATGTATAACGAAGTAGAAGCCTCCATCGTCAATGAGTTAAGAAATAGGTCATGGTTACCACCGGGAGGTCTGTAGAGTGTGAGTATATTGATATTGTGATTCCTGTCACATTTCCATGATAGGCTACAAGCCTTCACTACGAAATCCAAGCAAAATCTCGCGAGGTCCAGACTAGTCGTATTTATTGTTTGCTTGTATCAGATTGCCACTCCCCCGCCGCGGCCTAGTCTGCGGTAATTGGAGCCTTAAGTTAAAGAATGCAAATTTATTAAGGATATATTATCGTGCTTAAGCCAAGTCTCTGTGAGGCAAATGAATTTAAGATCGAAACAACTACAGTTAATTAATAGTTGATTTAGTTTTTCATCATTTATGGAACGTATGTTGAATAATAGTCGAACGTATTTAAGTTGTAGTGCTATTTTGGTTGACTCGTGGGAGGTGTTTTCAGAAAATGTTTACCTTTGTTTGAAGGACGTTTATTTACAAAAATCTGTTGACGGTATTCGATGGCCAGAAATCGGGCCAGATGTCGAAATCGAACAAGTTTTCAGGAATACTGATTTTGAAAGATGCATAATTTCCATCTTTGTACTTTGGTTCTAGTTCTTCGATTAGAATATGTTTAATTGATTTGTGATTTTCATGCTGACTGGCCTTGGCTTCTATGTACTCGATAATTTGTTGTGTTGTCAGGCCTTTTTGTATTCGTGATACAAATGGTCATTTCCATGAGATTCAGGGGCATGCTTGAAGTGAAGTCGATTCGGCGGTACCCCGAAAACACGAGTTCTTTTTTCGTTGCATTGGTACAGTGTTTCATTGTAGGTTTTCATTTTTTGCGTTCGATGCTGGGATGTGGTGCTTGGTATTTGATATCGCTGGCGTTTATTTAATAGAATTCCGAGTTACGATTCTTCTGTGCTCCAGAAATTCATCAAGTAGTGGTCCTTGAACGTCAAGAAAGGCGGTGGGCAACATTTTTCTTGCTGACGCCACGGCTTTTATACCTTTGGAGGAGTGCTAATTCATAGTAATAGTACCAGCTGTCATTACCTCTAACGATCCTATCCAGGAAGGGGCTTCATGATACCGAAACAGATGAAGTGCGAGCCCCATACGCAGTTTCTTCTGATGAACCTCACTGCACCTTCCTATAACGCAACTTGTCGTGAACAATTCCATCATCCTGCGATTTCCATGTGTTTGATACCCAGAGAAAAAATCTCAAAGGGCAGCGCTTCAATTCGGACGACGCTTTGAAAAACTGGGTCTTGCACGCCACAGGAGTTCCTGGAACACGAAACCCTTAGCTCGATAATCAATGGAATCGTTGTGCTCAGGCATATGTTGTACTTTTGAATAAATACTTTATTTATACTCACAGTGTTGTTTTGTTGCTTTTCATTTAAACACCCTAGGTAAATTTGATGAATTATTATTATTTTTTTTTTTTGAGAGCGACCTTAAATGTTTCCGGAATCGGCAAGAGATGGCGCATGATGGTTAAAGAGTATTCATTGGTCGGCAAGGGTAGCCCTTTTTATAACTGTCAAAATTTCAGACGTCTACTGTCAATAGTTGTTTAAGAGTGTGTTTTGTACAGCAAGACAGGCGGTTTCGCAAAAATGGATAAAATGGAATTTCGTGCAGTGATAAAACACATCATTTTCGACCATCATCTTATGGTTGAGCGAGTTCAAACGTGGCCGCACAAAAACCGCTACCAACGATGAAATGGTCCACAAGATTCATGATATCGTGTTAGCCGATCGCCGATTGAAGCTGAAAGAGATAGCAGAGATAACATGCATCTCAGAAAAATGCGTTGGCCTTATCCTACATAAAATTTTGGGAATGAAAAAGCTTTCGGCGCGTCTGTTCACACCGGAGTAAAAACAAAAATGGGTGATCGTTTCGGAGGAGGCCAGACGCCATGATTCAACGCAAACCAAGGGATTTCTTCATGCGTTTCGTAACCGTAGATGAGACTTGGATCCACCACTACATACTGGAGACCAAGAAACAGTCGAAGCAGTGGATTTTTCCGTGCGAAGCAGCTCGGAATGAAGCAAAGACCGTTCCATCGACCGGAATGGTCATGGCGGCCATTTTCTGGGATTCTCAAGGTGTAATCATCATCGACTATCTGCAGAAGGGAAGGACGATCACAGTGCAATACTACAGTGATTTATTGACCCGATTCGATGTAGTATTGAAGGAGAAACAGCTTCGTTTGCAGCAGAAAAAGTGATTTTTTACCACGATAATGCACTGGCTCATTCATCCGGCATGGTCGTGTCTAAATTGAATGAGTTGCGCTACGAATTAGTCTCTCGTCCTCCATATTCACCGGACCTATCCTTCAGTGACTTTTTCTATTCCCAAACCTGAAAAAATCGCTGCCAGGAAAGAGGTTTGCCTCAAATGAGGAGGTTATTTTGCAAACTTTGAAACATCCTACTTTTCCGACGGCTTGAAGAGACTGGAACACCGTTTGAAAAAGTGTATTGATCTTCGAGGAGACTACATCGAAAAATAAAAATAAAAAGCCACATCAATACCGTATTATTCTTGTCGTTTCCGAAAATATTTGAGGGCGCCCTCGTATAACTATATCTGTATTCGCCTTTTCAAATCATACATAAGTTGTTCTTTATTTTCTATACTGCTTGTATTTTATAATCCTTTATTCCATAGTTTTTTTTCTTTATACTAGGAGTAGGAGAGAAGTAGCCCATTTACACAGTGCGGAGCGCTGGCGAATAGTGTAGCCATCAGATGTATGCTAACATGTTCAATTGTATTTCAGTAAACATCATATTATGACCGAACATTCAACCATTCACCCTATAGTATAGACATGTTTTCTCCAGATTATGTTTCCAAAATTCAATGATTCTTTAGCAGGAAAGAAATTTGAAAGAGATGAAAACATTGTTATTACATATCTCAATACATTGGGAGCAGAGAATATGAAATTGGGATACAAAACTCGTCACATGTTACGACAAATGTTTCACTTGTTCACAAGGTGAACATTATCAATAAAAAAAAACTTTTTTATTGACAATGTTCACCTTGTGAACG
Organism: Ontholestes murinus; assembly: GCA_963969525.1. Classification (NCBI taxonomy): domain Eukaryota; kingdom Metazoa; phylum Arthropoda; class Insecta; order Coleoptera; family Staphylinidae; genus Ontholestes; species Ontholestes murinus. The sequence continues at coordinate 23,892,798 of OZ018398.1, forward strand.
AAATGTACATCTAACGCTTAAATAAACAAGTGAAGTAAGGAATAAACTGTGTGTTACTTTCATTTATTATACAAAACATACAAAAATTTTGGATGGATGAACCTGGGCCGAGTTTATGCAGTAGCGATGATCTTGCACTCCAACCCTTGTTTTTGTGTTTTTGGTAGACAGTCAGATTCCTTCTTTCGTTCTGTTTACTATAATTATTATAACATATTAATATTTGCCTTAATTTGGCTAGATACTTAAACTTAAAAAATAAATCAGCGAGCAGAAGATAGAAAAACTTAAAAAATATAAGAATTAAAATTGCAACTCTTACACGGACACGTTTACTACTTAAATAGGAGTTCAACTAATTCTAAACATGAATATCATCGTAGCGAAGGTGTATGTTTATTTCGAAATATAGATTACACCGCGTTTTATAGAAATTCTGGTTTATATAGTCGTAGAAACAACCCGTTTATATTTCAGTAGAGTGCAATAAGGTTTTTTGATATCATCAGTTAAAATTGTATGCTGACGTTTTTGGCATATTTGATTTGGCGAAGAACAGATGTCTAAACCATATTACCATAAAGATGTTTAAACGTTGCACTACATCCCAATGAGTAGATAACCAACGACCATGAAAGAGATCTGTCAATAGCAATAATTATAACAATAAAAATCAAAACATTAATGAATACTGAAGCAGTAGACAAAAAGCACTATAGGTTAAAGACGAAAGGCAATAAATAGAAAGTGTAAAGTGGAAGAGAGAAGCAATAACAGAAGGCTATAAAATCATGACTGAAAAATTGAAGACAAAATATTTCAGACTTAACTCTAAAGAAGAAAAAAAGGCTATAGACTTACGACTATAACCAGAAGATAGAAAATAAGGAACAGAATAGGATACACTACCGACTGACGACAAAAATTAATAAACAGAAAATAGAAAGTAGAAGACTAAAAACAGAAAATAAAGAGCAGCAAAGAGATACCTCTAGATTGAAGACAGAAAATTAAAGACATACAGCAGAATACAAAGACTACAGACTGAAAAGATAAGACAGGAAGAAGAAAATAGAGAGCAAATGCTAAATACATAAGAAAAATAGCCAACCAATTTATTACTATAATAAGAAAGTATTAAGAATACATTATTATTAATAAACAATCTGTAATTTTCCGGAATTTTTACAAACTAATTATTTTTTAAAATGTTTCTCATAAAAATAATTTAATTTAATTTTTTTGTACAAGTTTTGAGCTTTATTGCTGATTGAATATGTGGTTTACCATTTATTTTAATTAATTAAAGTTAAATTAGTATATTACATTATTTCTATCAATTGTTAAAGCAGAATTTTATAATCTACGAATGCAATTTATTTCACATAATTTGACATAAACAAATTAAAGCTGATACGAAATGACCAAGAACAAAAAATACAAGATTAAAGAGATAAGACCTTACTGAAGGCCAAGGACAGAAGATATAATGTAAAAAACAGATGAATATAAAGAGTATAGAGAGTAGAAGGCAGAAGACTATAGAATGAGAGCAGGGCGAAGAAGAAAAATATAGAAAGCGAAATGTATAACACAGGGCATGAAGAGTAAAGAAAAGAAGGCTACAGAGTAAAGTATAAACACTGTAAATCACAAGACAAACTTTAAAGATTGAAACAGAAGAATTTTAGGCTGAATACTAAAAGCAGAAGACAAGAAACGGATTAAAGACAAAAGGCATTAAACAAAAACTATGAATCGAAAAATTGAAGACAGAATATTTTAGAATGAACTCTAAAGAAAAAGGAAGACCATAGACTAAAGACGAAATGCAGCAGACGAAAGTTATGTAGCAGAATATGGAACACTAATGGCTGAAGGTAAAAAACATTAAACAAAAAGTAGAAAGTACGAGGGCAGATCAAATATAAACCGGATTTTTTTATTTATCTGTCTATTCATGAAATGTTATGCGCGGCTCCGCTAAATGTATTGGAGTTGATTGTCAAGAAATGATGCCGATTTGGTTTATTAATGCTTATAACACCATGTCTGAGCACGAGGTATACATGTCTGTTGAGCAAAAAATCATCATTAAATTTTTGGCGCGGAAAGGCGTAAAACCTTCAGAAATTTTTCTTCGACTGAGTGCAAAGTTTGCTGATAATACGCTTTTGAAAATTCAACTCTACAAATGACATAAAAAAATTTAAATTGGTCGTACAAATTTAAGTCATGCACGCAAAAAGGTTCTTCTAACTGTTTCTTTGGATAGAAAAGGCCTACCACTTGTTTTATTTTATATGAGCGACGCGTCGCAACGTAGAACCAATGCTGAATATTATTGCAAGCTCCTTGATAAAACCAAACTAGCGTATTCACAGAAAAGGTGAGGCATGCGAATTGTGATTCATCTCAATTGGCTGTCGTGTCTTCAGCCAATTGAGGAGACTATAATCTTCGATAAAGGCATCAAGAAACTTGAGGAAAAATGTATACATAAAAGCGAAAACTATGTAGAAAGCTCAATATAGAGAATAGAGAGCATTAGACACATAACTATAGAGTGAAAACAGAAAACAGAAGACTGCAGCATTAAAACCTAACAGCAGAAGACAAAAAATATAGACTGAAAACTGAAAATATTACGCAAGAAGCAGAAAACGGAGAGCAAAAGGCAAAAGAAGACAAATAGAAAAAACACAATGGTTAGAGATCTAAATTAATGATAAAATACAGGTAATGTAGACTAAAGACTGATGACAAAGAATATAAAGTAGAAGACGGAAAATAAAATGAAAAATTTATAGTTTAAAGAAAGAAGATGGAAAACTAAGTATTATAGACTAAAGGCTTAAAACAGAAGAGTATCTACTGACTGTCTGAAGTCTAAAGAGAAAAGACAGAAAACGGGAAGCATAAAATTAAATACATTATTGTAGAGGCTCTCATTTTGATATACATATTTATAACTTTAAATAACATAAATTAAACTTTATTTACATTACACATTGTTTTAGTGACTATTATATTTCGGGCCAATAATACCAATATTCATGGTGGATAGTAAACAAAAGTTGATATAAGATGGTATAGGAGAAAGTACAAAGATCAAAGCGAATACAGAAAACTGTAGAATGAAGACAAAAAGCAGAAAAGAGAAATTGGAAAGTAAAATGGAATAGATAAAGTGCAAAATCTTAAAACTCATAGATTAAATGCTGTAGAGCAGAAAACCTAAAATACCGTAGACTTAAGACTTGATGAATTAAAAACTGAAAGTAGAAAGCAAAGGCTAAAAAGAAGGTATAAAACGAAAGGCAAACACAAATTGATAGTAGCTTAAACTGAAAATAGAAATAGAGAGAAGCAGATAAAAAAATGTAGAAAAAATAAGGTCTAAGCTAAAATGGCAACCCTTACAAAGACACGTTTCCTTTATTATCGTACATTCCTATTTTAAATATAAATAGCTTCGTAATGAAGGTTTATGTTTATATCAAAATGTCTCTTGTAGATTACAATGAGTTTAATAGAGCTACTAAGAAATTTTTGTTTAGATAGTCGTACAAAAAATTTATTCACATTTTACTACAGTGCAATAAGATTTATTATAGCACCTGTTAAAGGTTACAATATAAAACCTTATCTAAACTCTTCCCAAATTCAATATACCAAAAACGTCACAAACAGTCAGTGTGGTGACGTTTTTAGTATATTGGATTTGGTGAAGAGTTTAGATAATGTTTTATATTGTAGCCTATACATTATGGATACAATGTAAACATTATGATTAACATGATTATTAATAGTGTTTACGTTCTCTTGGAAATATACAACTAACGCGTAAATAAATAAGTTCATTAGATTGATTCAAATTAAATTAACACATAACTTAAACTATAAATAATATTTCCTTAAATTTAACGAATTTCTGAAATTCCTCTCAATCAATTTTCAATCTAGTCAAAATCTCCTCTCCCCCTTCGTTCATTATTGTTTCATTTAATTCTAGCTATTACTAATGTATTTAATAATTAGAAAAAACACGAAAATATTTCGTAAATGTATTTCCTTACATTCCTTCGATACATCTATTTAAGTGTTCTTTCCACTTATATATCGAGTACATATTTCCGACACCTTTCTAGTACTTAGCTTTTTCTCCCTCTTGACTAATCCATATCAAGCATTTCCTAAAGTGACTTTTTCTTCCCTACTTAAATTTAAAAAATGTGCAAATTTTTATATAATTTCGTCAGAGAAAAGTCCATACTTGCGCAGAAACAGCAAGTGGTGTCTATCACTCAATTTGAACGAGTAGTTCTTTAAACTACCACCTTCTAACCGTTCATTCATTAAGTTATCTACGTTTTCACGTTTTCTAGCCCCTTTTTAACTTACTATTTACCTCTACCTCACTCACTTCAAATTTCTTTCCTGAAACTACGTGTTTCTAGAAGTCGTCATTTTTACTCTCTTTTACTTACTTTAAGATTCTTTTTGAAAAACCACTCTTTATATACTCATATAAATTTTTGTAATCCGTCTGCCTCATTAACAAATAATAAGCTTTGCAAAATTTCCAATTAATTTATATATGCATCAGCATTTACCCCAATTCTTCCCACCTTAATTTGCTAGGTGACTATATAGAGAAGTAGTATAAGGTATGTTCTTTACAAATACAAAGTTAATATTTGTTAATGTATACTATTTTTTTATATTCTCAAACGGGTACTGCTTTTTGGATGGCCTTCGTATTTCCCGTCATATTTGTGCCTTAATATTATTTTCGATTTGCTTTCTTTTATTGTTGAAATTTGTTAATCTCAGCTCTTGGTTTTTGCCGTTTGTATCTTTTGTTTTGTTAAATACTTGTTTATGTTTATTTCTGCAATTCTCCTTTCCTCTTTGTCTGTTTAGTGTTTTTGAACTTTTCTATCAACTAAAGTTCTCTTTTTATTGTGTTCTAACACAGTTCCTATTTATCTATAATTAGTTTCCTGTAGCGAATTCAAGCAGGAAATGTAAAAATATTAATATTCCATTTTTAGGTTTTTAACAGAATCGAAAAATTTGCATGAACGTCGTACCCCAGGCGTTGTCTCTTGAAATTCGATTTTAAGCGGTGAATCATCGGAAACAATTCGCCAGTGGTAAACCTTGGATGAATGGAAAAATGGTCACAAAAACAACGGTGGTGCTTGGCAGTAACGGTTATGTTATTAGCAACCAAATCACGAATTGTAACAAATGTAAACTAAGCAATCGGGATCACGTCCAAGTGTGTGGATGTATTTGGGGACCCAGAACAGTTGTAATTTAGCAATTACAGGTACGACCGTTAGTCCTTAATGCGTAACACATAAACACCACACACGTGACTGGAACACGTTGATGGAGGTGGGGAGGCTCTCTCACCTGTCCACCGCGAACCGACAACAATCCGAAGACTTTCATTCCAGTGCGAACCGCGAGCGCGCTTCCGCGAAACCGTCGCTCTTTGAATACGACCGAAAATTTTCTCTCCGAGCGATGGTATAAACCGATTGACACGCGTTTTCGAAAGTGTTTGTGTGATTCTAAGTGTTAACCATGCTTCTTACTAGGCAATGTGCGAGGAATGACCAGTGGATCAGTGTGTTTGTGATAACTCTTTTTGGATTTTTACGTTATGCCCATACACAAGGTAATTAATAATAATAAAAATAATAATATGATTTTACTATAAAAATCGCAAATTACCAATTTTGATATTTAATAATAAGCACTCATGTAAGTACAGAAAATGCAAAAAATAAATGATTATTAATATTAACGTCAACGTATTCGAGTGAAATTGAAATTGTTGGACGGCCTTGGATGTGTAGTATAGCCTCGGGGTGTGATATTTTTCGTTACTGGTTTGCGTTCGTTCGCTGGTGATTTCAATGCTGGGTCAGTAGGATCACTTCCTACAGATTGAAAAATATATATTTGCGTTTCTCCTCGGGTATGCGGGCTTCGTTGTGGAATTTCACCTAGGCGGCCCTTGACTTCTGCAATGTACTAATTATTACTTAATTAACGCTACTTTTCATGTCGTTGGTAATTTTGAAGCTTTTATTTTATAGGTTTGTTAAAACTACTATTAAAATTTGCTTATTTTTGTTTTAAAAACGTACGTTTTCGACTGAGATTTCAATGAAAATAAATAAGGCTGTGGGACTGTCTGTTTGTGTGAACGAAATAATGAAACTGTGAAAATAAGGGCAATATCATTAAAAGATATATTTTAAAAAAAAAACGTTATCAGAAAGTTTTAGAATAGCTGAAGATTTTAGAATATAAAATAGAATAGAATAGAATATTTATCCATTAGTTCATTAAATTATACGTTAAGGTACATAAAATATTACAATGAAACACTTTTACTTTGTATAACACTTGATTTTTATTATGTTGACTGTAATTTCAGCAACTCAACTTGTCATTATCGAAACAAAGGTAACTTAAAATTACAAAATGCACAAACAATTATACAAGGGTTCTTTACAAACAGCAAACAGCATCGACAATAAAAGAGTACATTAGATCTACCTAATTATTAATTAATTAACTTCCCGGATTAGCGCGGGTTTTGTGATTCTAGTGATTCAAAAAAAAAACATTTTTTATCCCATTTTGGCGAAATGGATAGTCCTTTCTAATAAAATGGTTTTTTCAATTACATCTTTAGAAAAATTTATCCATTGGTTTTAACCGAAAAGTACGTAAACATTCTTTTAACCTTAACATAAAATTCCGACCAGATTGAACCATTTAAATTCCTTGACAATTGGATCAACTTAATCTAAAGATTCTGGATTTTTATTATTCACTTTGTCTAGTTTTTGGATTAAATGTTGTGTTACTTAACTTACCAGATGATTTAAACGCTATGTTAATGTTATGTTTTTTGAGTAATAACACTATTTTTTCCAAAATAAGTTAACGATTAAAACGATTTTTTCTATTGGTGAATTGTCTGCAAATGATAATTTTTAAACTTGATTCATTTTTTGTTTATTTTTTTTTATTTACTACTTTAACGTTATTGTTTCCTTTGTCGAAGGAATTTGTAAACGTGGATTTTTTGTAAATATCATGTGAAAATATATTATGCTGCTGAGATTTTAGAAACTTAAGATAGGTTACCATCCAAAACGTGTAGTTAAAGGTAAACTATGAAAATTTAGGATTTGTACTAATAAGAAAGATTATTTTTGGTAATTTTGTGTTGATTGAAAAATGTTAAATCTATTTTACTGCAGGTACTTTACAATTTATATAAATATTTTTATTTATTTATTGAAAATTACATGTATAACAACTCGGTACGTGTGGTTTTCACAATCAAAAATTGTATTCTTCCACTCAAACCTTTTCTTTTCCATGATGATGAAGAAATATCTTTTTGGACATCCGATTTTTTTATATATTTTATTTACTTTTTTTGTTTCCTTTTTGGAAGAGATTTGTTTTGCTGTTTATGTCAGCATGACGGATTTTAATTTAAAATAAAATCGCATTGATGAAAAATATGAAACACTTTACTAAAACTGTTAATAAAAATAGGTTTAAAGTAATGATTTGGCAATTGTCGAGTTGGCAACAATTGTGTAAGCCATGAGAAAAATGTTTCGTTTACTTTTAATTTAAATTAACAGATGTTAATAAGTTTTTCTGTTTGTCAGAAAAACTGCATGATTTTATAAGGATTTTTCAATGCCTTTTAAAGTAATAGTGAAATTGTATTTGCATTAAAAGAAAATTATGATTTTTTTCAGAAGTTTTGCGATATTATTAAAGATTATAATTATTGAAATGTTTTTTCATACATTTTGGATTTTAAAATTTTTGTAAGACATCTTAAAACAAATGGAAATTAACAGTCATCTTTCTTAATTACTCTTTTATCGTTTAAACAAGATTATTGATTGTTTTTATAAAATTTGAGATTATAAATAAACCTTTATTTGGCACAATTAAATTACATAAATATTTTACATTATATTTTTATCCTCGAAATTCACTATACAAGTATGTGCAAAACTTGTATAGTAAAATATTTTTACTGACCTTCACCTAGCTACACTTCCCTGTCCTCCATTGAACCAACTGCTTGCACACACCTATATATTTAAAGATTATTGTTAGACGTTGAATGCAAGTTGTAATTAATAGAATATTGTTCTAGATATAATTTTTAACTACTTGTTTTGCAAAATGATAAAAGATTATAATTTTTTGGAATAATTTTTCATACATTTTGAGTTTTTTAGAATTATTTTTCAGTATCTTTAAACAAATTAGAATTAATAGTAAATCTTTTTTACTATTTAAACAAAAATACGATTCCTAATTTTAAACATTTTGATCTTTATAAATATTTTTAGATATTTTAAATGAAAGTAATTATTTAGCCATTTGAACAGTTTTATCAATTATTATTTTTTAAATATTTTTGATTTTTCTAAAGATTATTGTTTTAATAATGATTACGACCGTTACTACGCGGTAATCCATAATATCAAACAAATTTAAACTAATTCGACGAATAATGACGAATATTTTTATTTGAAGAGAGGTTAAATTAATTTTATCTTCACGCAACTCAATCAACCAAATTTAAATTAGCAGCTAATTATTTTAAATATCATTTTCAATTACTTTTACATAATTAAATATTATTATTTCTGTCAGAAAATTTGACAGTTGAAGTTTATGAATTTGGAGAATTTTTGAATGGCTTATAAGATCATTTAAAAAGTCGAAAAAAATTCATAAATCTACAACAATTAGTCTTATTAAGACTACAAAACAAATGGCTTATTGAAACTACTTACCTAGCTAATATCATGGTAGATATAGAATTATACAAAAGTAATTTACGTGTTGCGAATAACAAAACTATCGATTTTTTTAAATTTACGTTGAAAAGTATTTGTGTGAATTTGGTGTAAGAAAATATAAAAATTGAATTAATATACGGTTCATTAAGTATAATAAATTAAATAAAGTAACAATCAAGTTTATAAACATTTGCAGACACATGTTTCGATCTTCTTATCTCATTAGTACATCTTTAATATATAATTGATTAAAAAAAAACAAATAAGAATATTTTCATAAGGATTGTGGCGACCGTTACTATGTGGTAGTAAGTGGGTTAGTTAAGTGTTTAAAAATATTTTCGTATTAGTTTATTTTTTACAATCATTTAAAGGACTTTCATTTATTCAAAATCAAATTATTTTTGCTTTTGAAGTCTATAAAGAGTATAAAAACAACCAATAATTTATTTTTGCTTTAAATTAAAGTAAATTGAATTGGCTAACATATTATAATTTACTAGTTCAGATTCATAACAGTTCAAAATCATCCAACATTTATTCAAAGTCTTAACGGCTATTACATTCAAAATCATCTGATGATCCATCAAGGTCATCCAAACAATCAATCGATGATTTTGTAAGATTCATCTAATGATAATATGTGTTATATTTCTTTACTGGTACTGCTGTAATTACTTTTAAATATCAACAAGATCTTATTTTTTATTTATTCAAGGCCATATAAAAATTTACTAAAGAACAAACAATCGTTTAAAATCATTCAAGGTTTTTAGGATCATATATCATTTTACTGTCAAAATATGTATTATATTGTATAAAAGGGATTTCCCGTATACAGTAAATAAATAAATTTTAAGAAAATTCAAGGCAGTTCAGCAGCCATTTAAGGATTTATAATGTCATCCAATGATTATTCATAATTATCTAACAGTTATTCAAATTCCCTTAAGACGACCAATTAATTAATTGACATCTGACAATTCTCAAAAGTCATTTTTTAAGGTTGTTAAGAATACCAAAGTTATCATTATGGGTGAGCCAAAGTCATTTGATTGTAAATGTTTGATTAATTTCTTAATTAATTCTACTCCGAGAACTTATAAATATTTAAGATCATCTAAGATCATTTAAATCCATAGCAATCCTTCATAGCAATCTACTGATCATTTAAGGTTATCCAAGATCACCAAACAAATATTTGAGATGATCCAACAATTTTGTAACTCATTATCATACGGCGTTCCCTAGGATCATGCAATGACTTTTAAGACATCAAGGTCATCCAATAATCCTTTAAGGTCACTCAACTGTCATTTATCGTTTCTTACGTAAGAATTCGACTTTAAAGCAAGGTGAAACTGGTGCAAGAATTGAAGATGGCCGGACTTTTACATCGTCGTAGATTCGTGATTCGTGAATTCAAGAACAAGCCCTACTTTTTCAAACGAAGCCCATTTTCATTTGTCTAGAGACGCCAACAAGCAAAATTGCGCATTTGGACTTCTGATAATCAAAGAGTAATTGTAGAGAAGCCTTTGCATGCTTAACATGTGACTGTGGTGTGCTATGTGGTCTGGAAGCGTGTTTGGACCGTTTATATTCGAAAATTCTTCTGGAAATGCGATTAAGGTCAATGGATTACAATATCAAGAGATGCTAACAACTCAATTTTGGCTTATATATAAAACATCTCTATTAACAGACAAACATACAAAAAAATATATAATACATGTATGATAGATGATGTTAGTGGATTAGTCTGTTAAATGGCTATCGATCAGCGGTCTTTCAGCCAGGATTTATCAGTCTTTATATGTCTCGTCAATCTGTCTCTGATGGTGATGATAATGATGATGGATGATGTGATGCGATGAATTCGAATGTTGTGAATGAAGGGGTTTTATATTTTGGGACTAGGTAGGGATTTCTGCGCAAGCAGTAAAGGGAAAGGATGTGTTGGTTGAAGGAGATTTTGGAATTTTTTTTGCTAAGGTATAGAAGGCGTTCATTGATGGGAATAACGGAGATAGTGTCATATAGGAGTTGGTTAAAAGGATTATGCAGAGGATTGCTAGGGTGGCAGATTTTGTTTAAAGCTCTTAGGGAGGATCGCTCCCTAACTTGGATATTGTAGATAGTGGATTGCAGGAGTTTAGGAAAAGAACATTACCATAGTCAAGTAGAGGGCGGCAAATCATTTTGTAAATTTTAACGGCTGTTTTTATAGGTTAGATTTCTAAATAATTTGGCCCTCGTAATGATTTTTGCCTTATTGAAAGCTGTGTGACTTTTAAAGTTTAATTTTTGATCTATGGTAATGCCTTGTGTGGGAGATATGGACATTATGTGCAGGATTGATGTTACGGTGATAGGGAATTAGAAGCTGGAATTTGTGGGGATTAATTTTAATTCGCCATTGTGCAAACCAGTGCTCCAGGGTGTCAATAAGCTGCTGAAGGAGTTGAAGAGCTTTAGGTACGGATGGTGCATGGGAAATTAGAGCTGTGTCATCTGCAAATTGAAGGAGATATTTTGAGGGATTAAAGAGAAGAGGATCAAGGTTATAGATGTCGAAGCAGAAGATGTTGTAAAGTAGTGGAGATAGAGGGGATCCTTGAGGTAGACCTTGTACAGGAGTAAAAGGAGTTGTTGTTGGCCTATTATTGATGATATGGATATTACTGACATATCGTTTCAACAGGATGATGCCACGTACCACATAGCCACTGTAATAATGAATTTATTGTAAATTCCCTAGGCCCAATTTCACGAATTTCAGCTGTGAAGTGGTGATTTAACACCACTGAATTATTTTTTGTCGTGCTATGTTAAAGTCAGAGTCTATGCAGAGCCAATTGAATCGATTGCATCTGTAAGTGATTAACGAAATAAACCAGCCATTTTGCCAAAAGGTGTTTTAAAAGTTTGATGAAAGAATCGACATCTGTTAGCGTGGTCGTGGTGGACATTTTTCCGATGTCATTTTTCATTTAAAGTTACCAAACATTACTCTTTCTAATACGATAAAAATTTGAATATTTTCTTCTAAATTCTTTGTTTAATTTTGTTTTAAAAAACAAAGTTCTTGTTGAAAAACCCTTTACAAGAACCAATGGATTTGTGCCAACATTTGTGGGTTATCAGTAGGATTTTTATGATATATTAGAAGATGAAATGCTATTTAAATATTTAAAACTTTCTTAATTATTCAAAATTCGATTTGTAGAACATTTGAATTTTTGATTGTTGATCTATTGGCGTAAACTTTAAATTTGAGATAACCCCACAGGAAAAACTCCATATTGGTTAAATCACTACTGCGTGATTATCCATTTTTCACCTCTTCTAGAGATCAATTTGCGAGGAAAAGTTTTATTATTATTAATTTATTTATTTTTGTACATAATATGGTGTGATAATTATCGAAGCACATTTAAAGTGCTAGGGAGCTTCCGAATTTAAAGGTTTATCACTATCAACGTGGTCTGCCATTTCTGATAATCTTGGTCGATTCGTTTTTGTTTTTTTTTTTAATGTTGCACCGGCCTCATCAAACTTATTTACATATTTTCGAACGAGAAACAATATTATTGTAAATGTTTTTATGTATACATATAGACTGTCCATTGGATTCCGTCGTACGTCACAAACTATCGCTTCAAAAAACGACGAAAGTTTCACAGTGCGTTCTTTTTCTAACGCATTTGGTTTACTTTATCAGACTGAATCTTTTGTGTCGTTTCTCGAAGCGATGTTTTGTGACGTAGGACGGAAGATCCAAAGAATGGACTATACCTGAGCAAATCGTAATTTTAATTTACTTGTGTTTCGATAATGGCAAGTGAAATTCCCGAAATTAGTCAACATAATAAAAAGTATAAATAAATAAATATTTTCTGCCTCTTATGTCGTTAACTCAATCGTATCCTACTGTATCTCCATTTCCTTCTTCATATTTTAGGGCGTAAGTTTTTGTTTCTATCAGGTATTTCAATTTTCGCTTCGCACTCTTCCAATGTGACTCATTGTAGCAGTTGTTGTATTGGCTCAAAAAACTTGCACTATTCGCAATATTGGATCTAGTCAAAACCACTAGATACATTAGACTTCCAATCAATTACTGATAAGGTTCTATTAATGTCTTCATTGCTAAAGATTACATTTGTTTCAATAGCTGTGTTGTCAGTTTTACTTTCTTGCATATTGAATTTGTTCAATATATTCGTCTTGATCTAGAGTCATGAATCCTTCTTTTTTTCGGATACATATCCTTTTATATATATATATATATATATATATATATATATATATATATATATATATACAATGTTCAAGTTATGAACATTTAAAGTTCATTGAAATTAAATTTGTACTGCTTTACCGCTTTTTTCAGTTTACAAATCATGTTTTCTTTACCTTGTACCACAAAGCCTCCAGGTTGCCTTATATAGACTATTTCTTCTAAAATACCGTTCAAAAAGCTTCATAACATGACGGTGCAAGAAGGGTTTGAGTGGAAGAACGTATTTAAATATAAACTCCGCCCGTGCTTTTTTCGCCCAAAATTTTACATATGTATGTTTTATTGTTCAATTGATTTGTTTTTATATGTACTTTTAAGAAAGAAGTCCAACTATTGTATAAATAAATACATATATGTCTTATATCTAAGTCTATTTCTACAGAAAGCGTAAATAAAAGTTTTAAAAAGTGGAATGACGAACTACTGAGGAGAAAGTTTAATCGTAATCTATGCTTGCTTTTGTGTAAAGCCTTTGGCTACTAGACTGCACTTCACTTCGAATGTTTCATTTTTTTGAAACCCATATGCAATCCATTACACAGCCGGTTCTTGGGGGTTCTGTTAGGTCCCAGGCATATGTATCATGAAAGGACTCTACCTCTTCTCTCATGACCATCCGCCAGGACTCGTTGTTTGGTCTTGACAGTGCTCACGGTAAGGGGGTCACATTCTAGAGTTGTATCTGTTGCACATAGATATCGTTACATAGTTCTCAAAGGATTTCGGTTTGGGTCCTCTGGCTGACTTTCTTACTGCTTCTGTGTTATCTTCATTTTTTACCTCACATGTTTCTTTGTTATCTGGGGTTTGTTCTTCTGAAGTATCTTGTTGGTTTTCAATATTAGCTCCCACTGAATCTAATTTTCTGACCAACATGCTATCAGTTTCATCCTCCATAAGAATTACATTTTTACTGATGATTACCTTTTTCCCGGTTTGTCATACAGTCTATATATTTTTGTGTGATCGCTGTAGTCCAAAAGAATCATCTTTCTGGGTTTCTTATCCCATTTGGTTCTCTGCGCTTTTGGAATGTGGATCAACAAAAATTCTTATCGGCTTACATCAGGTTTCTTGTTGTACCACATTTCAAATGGCGTTTTTATCCTGTATTCCTGAATAAATTAATATGATACTTAGATATGCGGCAGGATCCACAGCTTCTGCCTAAAACCTTTTTCAAAATTCGCATCGGAAAGCAAACAACTTTAATTTTTCTACCAAAGTTCTGTTGATTCTCTCTGATGAGCCGTTTTGTTCCGGAATGTAAAGTTGTTTGGTGTATTATGCCATGACCCTCAAAAAATTCTGGAATTCTTTTTTACAGAATTCGGTTCCTTTATCAGATGGTAGAATCTTAATTTTTCTTTCTTGCTGGTTTTCCACTTTATTCTTTAATATCTTGAAATATTTGTGGACATGTTTTTTGGATTTCAGAAAATAAACGTATACCATCCTGAAAAGTGACAACATATTTCAATCCTCCAATAGACTTGTTTTCCATTGGACCGCACAAGTTTGTGTGAATGATATCAAATATTGCTTTTGTTATAGAGCCTTGCTTGTTTAAATGTAACTTCGTCTGCTTGCCCTCACAATAAACCAAGGAGATTTTGATGCTACGGTTTGCATCGTGTTTAAACTGTATTTCTGTTACTTCACAGTTTCTCATTTTGTTTAAATCTGATGAATTTATGTGCCCAAGTCTCCTATGCCATACGTCTTCTGATATATTATTTGCAGTTGCAAGCAAGCACTCACTTGATTTAGTAAATTTTAGTCTATATACATTTTGTATAAGTTTAACTAAACCAACTAGTACACTATTGTATGTGTTATATTTTTATAAACTAAAAACAAGATTCAATGAAAATTATGGTAGCGACCGTTACTATGTGGTAGTTCAGTTACAAAGGGCAAATGAAAATAATTATGACGTTTTTATACCATTATAAATGTTGTTATAAAAACAATATTCACTTTTAGTATTTATTAGGCTCGATTACTTTGGAAAGAACAGACACCATCAGATATTTGGATACCATATATAAAAGTAATCTAATATTTCGAAGTTACATTGTGTCTATTTATGATACAACTAGAAAAATATTGGGCTTTATTTCATCTAGTCTTTATTAGTCTTTAAATTCAATACAGTATATTACCTAAATAAATATGTTGATTTTAGCATTCAATTTACCAGCTTTTATTTTTTCAAATAGTTTAATTCAGCACTTAACCGCTCTCACGAGAATTAAATATAATCCGCTGATTACCGTGTAGTTGCTGTAATGCTAATTAGGTTCATTTTGCATCGAGTCTCTCGCGGTTTTATTTTCAATAATACAGAGAAAGTCTACCGTGGAAAGGTACACTGATCCCTCATTGTTATTCATTTTACAAACAGCCTTTGGTTTCTACACAAAATTTCTCTATGAAACGCAACGAGAATTATTTATCGTTGTCGAATATTATAATATCTTTAAACTTCACTTTAACGAAAGAGTAAAATCATCAAAACGGATTTAAATATAATTATATTTATATTTATTCGAGGCGTATTTTTGTTTTTTCTCGATATTGTTCTAAATTTGAAAAATATTAAATAACTTCTCAAACAGATGAGAATGAAAAACTGAACAAGTTTTATTAAAACATATTTTCGTAAACGAAACATTCGTAAAGTTCTTCACTTTTTTTGCCTATTGCTATTTATATAACAAGTACATAATTATAAAGAATACAAAATTGAGCAAATTATCAAGAATAGTCTTTTGGCGTAAACCTCATAGTTTTCGAGAAAAATATATCTAAATCAATTATTTTATTTTTGAGAAATTTTAACGGTTCTATATGTTTTTTGTTTCTTTTCATTTCCTATTTCCATTTGTTTTTTTAATAGATTTGAATGAATTTATCATTATTTTTTCAAACTTTTATTTTTATCAACTTTTGTTTTCTAGTTTGTTTCTGTAAATTTCATTTATTTGTTTTTTTTTCTTATAATTTTTTTATTTTATTTTTAAGATTCCATCAATTATTTTATTTTATTTTTGTAAATTTATTTATTGTTTAAATAGATTTTACAATTTTAGTCCATATACAATATTTTCTTTTTGAGAAAAATTTGAGAAAAATCAACAGTTAATTAATAAAACACTTCAACTTTGTTTGTATGGCAAGTGGAGTTGCCGAAACTAGTTAACAAAATAAAATATAGAGTGTTATACAAACAAAGTTGAAGTGTTTTATTAATTATTCAAACATGTATAACGAAGTAGAAGCTTCTTACATTAACAATATAAAATCAACAGTTTTTAATATTCAATTGTTTTTATCCTTTAGCAAAATTCCATCAATTTTGAATTTTTATTTTAGGGTATTTTTTGTTAAGTTTTAATAATTCCATAAATTTTGCTTGTATCTCTTAAAATTTGTATTGTTTTTATTTGTAAAATTTCAACGGTCTTAAGCGAATATTAAAATATATTTTTTAAAGGTTTTCTGCTCGTTTTTTAACAGATTTTCATTTAGTATCATTCATATTTCTAAATAAATTATTTATTTTTTGAGAAATTCTAGTTGTTTTAAAAATTCATTTGGTTTATGAAAAAAAAAAACAAAAATCAATAGATTAATATTGATTTTTGTTTTATTACTTGGAAAATTTCTTTGTCCTTTTTTTGTAAAATTTCACCTTTTTAAAGATAATTTTTATACATTTTCTTCTGTTCTTTGTGTGTTGTGCAGTTTTTAGACATTTTAAATATGCTTGAATTGTTCTTAGGAACATTTTAGGAAGTTTTTTTTCTTTGTCCCGTAACAAGTCTCAAAGGTTTTTATAAAATAAAATTTAACTTATTTTAAGAGAATTTAAATATGAGCTCGAATAAATTAAACATTTTCCTTAGTGTTAGATCAGGATGTAGATATCTTCTATTAGGATTATGAGATCTTGTATAATGGGATTCAAATTTGGGAAAACTTTTGAAATGATTTTGAACGTGTTTTTACTCTTCATCAGAAATTTTTCTTAATGATGCAACCATACGCCCACATAAATCTTTTCCTATATTTGTAGAATGTAATACACGTTTTAAGCGTCCTTCACTTACTTTAAAGGTGCCCAAAAAGATTTTTTACAGACAGAAACTTTTCCGTTTTTAGAATTTAACAAATACCTAAAACTCAAATTTCTGGGCGAAATTTTCCCGTTTATTTTTGACGTCTTCGTTTCACACTTTTGCGCTCGTTAGCTTCGTAAAGCAATATATTTTGTTTATTAAAATCTTCTCAAAAATATTCTTTCTTTCTTCTTCTTTGCTTTGGAAAACTTTTGAAGATACAATATTCCCGGTTTGAGTACAATATCTTTTTCCTGAATTCCGTTTAATCTTTAGCACTTTTTGGATGTATGTTTCATCAATCTTTTCTCCATTGTTATCTGTCTGAATTATCATCTGAAGACGAATATTATTCTATAATTCTCTTTCTTTTTTGAAAATTTTTTAATAATACACATTTTTATTGACAAACTATACATATTTACATTTAAATAATGAATAATGGATGATGTGTTAGTGAGTTAGTTCGTCAAAAGGCTATCGACCAGAGGTCTTTCTGCCTTGTTTTGTCCGGTCATATGGCGTCAGTCGTTAATGCGTAGATGGATGAAACGATGAGATGAAATCAAATATGGTTGAATTAGGATTTTTAAATTTGGGGTTTACACTAGGATTTCTAGGAATACAATATAAGGATAATATGTGAAAGTTGAAAGGATTTTTGGAGAATTTTTCTGATAGGAATCGAAGACGTTCTAGGATGGGGATAACTAAAGTGGTATCATAGAGGAGCTGGTTAGAAGGATTGTGTAAGGGATTAAGAGGATGATTCTTTTTTGATTTTCTTTGAAATCATTAGTTACTAATTTTTCTTAGTTATTATCTAAATGGTTTTATTGTTTTATTCTTCCCCATGGGTGATTAATTTCTAAAATTTAGTATTAAATTTAAGGTTTTATATTTAATTGTAAGTACATATGTAAATTGCGTAAATTTTGTTTAACTGCATTAATTAAACGTACTGATTACTCAAATATAATGCAATTGTCCATAAACTGAGGTTAACTTGTTAAATACTAATTCATTAAAATTACCTACAGCACTGCCTTCGGACTTTATTAATAATAAATATCTTAATTTAAGTATAAATTGACTTTCAAAATTAACGGCTGAATTATTGAACTAACTTTGAAATCTTATGTGTCCAGAATGATCGTATTTACTCGGAATATAAGTAACCTCAAATGCTTTATTGAAGGAAATAATTGACAAATAGATTTACCACTTTCAAAATAAATGGCGCAAATATTGACTCAAATTTTCTATTTTTATAAAATGTTATTTATTGTAAAGCGATTTTAAATTTAAAAAAATTGAATTATTTTCCACGTGTAAAATTCAATTTTAAGAAAATTTTAAAGAAATTTTCAGTTTTTACAAGCAAACTTTAAAAATGCTTTAAAAAACTCTGTTAGCAAAATTTTAAGGAAGAGTAATGATTTTCGTTCTAAAATTAACCTACTTTCTGTTTAATTGTTATTTGGTGCAAATGTTTTACAATATTTTCAATTGTTTCTGTTTTTAGGGAATGAATTATGTTTTAAATTTTCAATAATTTGTTCTTAGCACACAACAATGTTTTTTTTATTAAACTTTTAACTTTTAGAAACATTTTGGAATGTTTTCGCAAAAAGGTTTATTTTAGGTTAAATTAAAAAAAAAACAGAATTCAATTGTTTTTGAGGTAAACAGAAAGAGGATTCTTGAATTGTTTTAAAATAAATTTTTCAATGCAATTTTTTTATAAAATTGAAACTATTTTCAAGAAAGAGTTTTAAACATTTTTAACCTTTACTTAGTAAAAGTTTTAAAATATGATTTCTTAAATGTTTTTTAAATGTTTTTTTTTATTGAAAAGTAAAACCGTCTTTAAGAAAATTTTAAACGGATTTTAGAACGTTATTAACTGGTTGGTAATAAATTTCTTTTTTTCTTACAAATCTCAAAGGTTTCATTTTTTTATAAATTTGATCTTCTTTAAGGTTTTTTTTTAAAATTTGTTTGGAAAAGATTTTCAATTGTATTTCTTTCAATGTCTTTGCGCTCTTGAGTTTTTACTTAATCAATTGTTTCTTCTTCCAGATAATTTCTTGGATTCTTTGTGTGTTGAGTAGTATTTTCTTTTTTCAATATATCAAAATTGTATTGGTGAAATTGAAGATATTTGTTAGAATGTGTTTTTATAGAAATCTTTTCTTCTTAATCAATCTCAAAGGTTTTTTTTTTTAGTAAAGTTTTATATATTTGAATAGAATTTTTAAATGATTTTTAATTGCTTATAATTTAAAAAAATCAATTTTTTTTGTTGTAAAATTTCAGCTCTCATTTATCATGTTATGTTGTATTTGAGTTAATTTTTTTCTTAATTATTTATTTGTTCTTTGATAAAAATTGTTATAACGTTGAAATATCTTAAAAGAAATGATGAAATTACACTAAATCGTCAAAAAATTTTTGAAAAAGGGTATCAAATATTGTAAATTAAAGTTTAAAGATTTTTATTTTCTTAATAACTTTGTCCCTTAATTGAAATATAAATCTACTTTGGATGTAAATTAAAGTCTGTGTTTGATTTTTTTTAACAAGTTTGCGCTGATGGGTGTGTCTAAATAGGGGCATTGTATTTCAATTAGGTTAGCAGTCATACGTACGAAAATTGAAAAACAAACAGAAACCACATTTTTCCGCTATAACTGTAAAGACGATTTCGTGTGCGGATTTAATAAACGCAAACGCACAAACTTGTTAATTCTGACCTTATTCGTACAATTCAGTTATTTTCTGAAATTGTTTATTCGAATCAATATTATTATACAATGTTATAAGTTAATAAAAAGAACAATTAAATGTATTTCAAATGATTTATTAAAAACAATTACATCTATTAGGTAAAAGTAATACAATATATTAACATAAAATAATACGTTAGTTATTCGAAAGTCTGGTATTCATCGATATCGTTTCTGAATTATCCTGAAACGCCTTTCTTCTAAATTTGAAGTATATGAAAATCGTCATAAATATTCCTAACATAATTATAATGATGCCATTAGTTATGTAAATATTAAAATCATATCGCTTTTCCTTCATTAATTGATCATTATGTTGAATCGTTGCATTTATCATCATCATTATAATTTCGGCAAGGTATTTATTTCTCGATATATTTTCATCAATAAACTCCTGCAATTTAATATTTAGATTATCTTTTATTTGATTGGTTTCTTCTGCTCCTGTTATCCTTTTATCGTCTTTGCAAGGAATTCCACGAATGCCGACTTCGCTATAGAAATTTCCATTGACGATCTTAATATGAGGATTCTTCAATAGTGATGACAAAGAATCACAATTTAATGGGTTACCCTGTACATTTAACACAGTGCCATAGGGTAAATCGTTGGCATTGAATGATTTCAGTTCGTTTTTGCTAACATCCAAATTCTGAATAACTGGTGTGTTGTGGAAAGGATATCCTGATATTGTGTCTATTCGATTTTGACTTATATTAAGGTATTTTATGTAACGTAAACCAGAAAACGTCCCAGTATTTATTGAGGTAATAAAGTTTTTCGAAAGATCCAAACGTTCCAAAACTCGTAGATTAGCAAACGAGCCCACATCAATTGATCGAATATGGTTTCCTCGCAAATTAAGTTCAACCAGTTTTGAATTTTGTAAATCTAATTTTACCACTTCCGTAATCGAGTTGTTATTCAAATTAAGCGTAGTTAGCGATTTCAAATTCGTAAATGGGCGAAGTTGTGTTACGGAATTATTATTTATATTTATATTTTGGATATTATTTAACCCTATAAAAGCAACGTTACTGATTGTTTTAATTAAATTATACGATAAATTTATATCTTTCACTGCGGTTAAATTTGTAAATGCGGACTGTTTCACTGTTGTTATTTTATTGTATGATAAGTTTATCTTAACGAGGACGTGCAAATTTTTAAGAAACAAACTATTTAATAAAATCAAACTATTGTGGGATATATCAATTTCCTTTAAGTTTGAAAGATAATCGAAGGGTCTATCAATATTGGAAATGTTATTATATGATAGATCTAATACTTCGAGCTTAGTCAATTTTCCAATTGAAAATTTTTCAACAGTTGTTATTTGATTATTGGTTATTTCTAACCGTTCCAGTTTATTAAGCGCGGTAAATGTGTTCATTTCTAAAATAGTTAGGTTATTCATTGGTAATTTTAAAATCTTTAAATTAGTAAAATCATGAAAGGCTTCGAGCGCAATTTCCGAAATTTGTGAATTTTTAAGAACAAGCGTGGTTATTGTGCTAGTACCAGTAAAGGAAGTACGTTCTAGTTTTGGTATCAAGCTCGAAGAAATTGTTGTTGATACTGTAAGCGCAACTGAACTATCATACTGCTTATTATATTCTGGACGCAAATTATACAATTTTGGCCTGAAAATCATTTTATATTCGCAAGTAGTATTTATGGCGTAAACAATATTATCAGAGTTGTGGTAATTGTAGCTACTACTTTGCCTCTTTAGGTATTCAGTATTACAACTTCCGGTAGCTTCTTTCAATCCTTGCCATACCACTAAAAGCACTATGCATACATCGAAACGTCTAAAATAAGCAGAGTTTACTATGAGTCATTTGACATAAAAAATAACTTACCTCATTTTAGTTTATTAATGTGATACTTCAAGTGCACAGGATTAATGTTCACAGGATACTAACGGGATGTGCATGCGGATGAATTGTTACGAACTTATCCCTGCCAGTACAAATAAATGTTGTATTATTTTCTTATATGTGTAATTTCTTTTTTAATTTAATTATTCTTCGTATTAATAATATATCATTTCTAATCATATACTTAATATTAGAAAAAAACATATTACATGATGTTGTAGCAGTTTTTTTATATTTAACGAAGACTACTTTATATTATTTTAATTAAAAGAAAACATTGTACAACAATTGTCTAAAATAAGTAGGTAAATTTAAATTTTCTGAAGCTAATGAAAGACTAAATTCAAATGAATAGTTTCCATTAGAAAATTCACTAAGAAAATTTTCTGAAATCATCTCAATCAATTTTTGGTAATCTGAAATAAATATTATCGTATTTAGGATCCAAAATTTTCATCATTCGATTGCAGTCGACGTAGTGGGTGGTTTTCGAGAACAACTTTGCCTACTGGTCGAAATGAAATATTCAAAAATTTCATTAATAGATTGCATAATTTATAAACACTATATAATCTATATTCGATGTAGATTTATAGGTGTATACTGTCAACTTTTTTCAAACATCCTAAATTTCAATCAGTAAACAATCGGAATTAATTAGTCATTAGATTTAAACTCTTGAGAAAATCAGATCGATCTCAATATGAGATGTAGGACTAAAGCAAAATTCACTATAATAAATCTACGAATGAAGAGAAACCGACTTTATAAAAATCAGTGGAATTTCCAGCCAAAGTGACATACATTTAGTAAACTGGTTGATTGTTTATAACCGAAGAAACAAAGAACGTTAATGTTTTTAATCTATAAAACTATAAAACCATGCAGACAGATTTATACTAGAGAATACGATTATTACATTAACTAAAATTAGAATCGATTACTGCTGTAGTTATAAAAATGTGCTATAAATTATTATCTAAAGACTTTAAAAAATAACGACAATGTCCAACTGAATTAAAAACACATCGCCAACACGGTCTTCACTGCTGATAAATAGTATATAAATTTTTAACTGCAATCTTTCCCTCATGTTTATAAATTAACAAACAAATAAGTTCACTAGCAAAATTGCGTTGATATTCACAATCATCGGCGAAAAACACAGAATACACAGTCTTTTGGGATATTTTTTGGATACAAATGGATGATCAAAGTGAAGGCAGGTACTGCAACGAATAATTAAGCTCTAAATGATGGCCACTTGTTGAGTAAGGTAATGGCGCGATTTAGATGGCCAAGTAATTGTATGAATATTTCGTAAATATCTATTGAGATTAAACAAGAGGCGCTAAGAATTTTAATTTGGAAATATGAACGGTGTTGTGTTCCATCACGATACATCATTCACGACCCATCAAAATCTTAGAGAGCTTTTATGAAAGGTTCCATTGCCCGTAGTACAGTCCAGTCCTGGTATGAAGCGAGTATTGGCTTTTGAAGCACTTGCAAAATGTTCTTGATGGCATAAAATTGGCCACAAGAGCAGTTCTTTTCGGAATATTATCGTTGGTCGGATAGTCAGGTCAAGAACTTTCCTTTTGAGAATGACGGCGATAAGCCAGCTTTTCTGGTAACAGCATATTGACGTCATTGATACGCAGGAAGGCTTTAATGTAATTTTTGATACTTAAAGCCTTCCTGCGCATTTGCGTAATTTTTGATACTTATAGATAACCGAAGTGCTGTGAATTATTTGGCTCTAACTCTATTAAGAAGAGACCCAAAGCGACCACAGTTGGACATAATGAGGAGTTTTATGTTCCATCAATATATCGCCAGGCTGCATTATTAACAAAGCACTAGATGGTCCAAAAGTTTGGATAGAAGGTTATATTGCGCCTGTTGTATAGTGCAGAACTGGCACCAAGCAAATATCCTTTATGGAAGCATTTTCAAAAATTTTTGATGGTATAAAATTGGCCGTAAGAGCGGCATGTAAAAATAACTGGTCGAGTTTTTCACCAAGGGGAAAGAAACTATGAAATTTAATCTAATTGGATAATAACATTAGTTTTTACTTTTTACTTCATTTAAAATTATTTGCTACAATTTTTACCTATACTGAGTGTATCACTAAAGAAGTAACGAGGGCAAATGCATAGTCAAAAATATCTGGTGTACACGATAGATGTAGCTAGGTAAACTGAAGCAGTAGATGGCAATTGTTATTACTACCCTCGTTGTGAAGCCTAATTAACGGCTAGTACATCTTTGTTTGTGTCGTAGTTTTTGCTGATAATCAGTGCAAGCTCGATGCACTTGGTGTATGAAGTGTTGCAAGTCTTCGATCGCGTTGACATAGTTGAAGTAGTCTGCGTATCTGATATTATTTATGATTTTTCCAGTTACTCTTTTTCCTTGTCTGTATTCATCTAGTTTAGTACTGAATATGTTCTCGAAGTATAGGCTGAAAAGTAGTGGCGAAGGGGTGCCTTTTAGAATTTGAATTTCTTCCGTTTGTTCCTGTTCTATTTTAACTTGGGCCGTTTGGTTTCAGTATATGTTCATAATAATGCGGATGTCTTTTTCGCCAAAGTTAGTTCTTTTGAGCATTTCGGCAAGTTTTTGATGTTTTACGTAGTTGAATGCTTTTAAAACAGGCTAAGACTGTGCGACATTGATCCAAACACTTCTGCGTTATAACCTGCATAGCGAACAGTGTTTCTCTTTTGCCGAATCCGATTTTACTTCAGATTGCGTATCTGCGACCAAGACGATATTTTTCCAGCTACGGTTGTGTAATTCTTAGAAATATTTTCAGCGCATGTATCATGAGGCTAATCAATCGGTATTCACTACATCTTTTAGCATTTGCTCTCTTTGGAAGGGTTATGAATGTGGATTTTAGCCAGTCCTTAGAAATGTGATCTGTATCATAGATTTGGTAAATATCTGAAGCATCCACTTTAAGATTTCTTCATGTATTGTTTTGAATAATTCTGCATTAAGCTCGTCTGTATGTGTAGCCTTCCTGATTGTTGTGTCTTTAATTGCGTTTTGGAATTCTTCCTTTAGAATTGTTGGTCCTTCTTAAAAAAGTTATCATATGACTATGACTATAGGTCTCACCTTATAAAACCACTCAAACAAATATACATTTCAAAAATCTATTTTGAACAAGATCAATTGGTTCGATGGCATTAGTGTAATATGGAGACCATACGGAAGACGCGTACGCTAATCGAGTTCTAATCAAAGTACAGAATAAAAGATTAAAGGAATCAATTGATTAATCTCTGCGAAATCTCAAAATAAAACCCAATATTTGTAGTGCTTTATGACAGATAATATTTTGATGTCTGGAAAATGACATTTTACTCCAAGATCCCAAATGTGATCAATAGAATATAATACATGACCATTAATAGAGTGGTGGAATAGCAATGATTGGCTTCTGGAAAACTGAATATGTTAGATTACAGAAACACATCTATAAAAACAATATAATAAATAAACGGCAATACGCAAATATATATCAAAAACAATCTGGTACAACTACTGCTTGTATGGATGTTGTGTGTGATATTCAACAAGAATTGGATAATCACAACTACGTTATATTAGTATTAGTGGACATGAAGAAAGCATTTGATACAATATGTAGAGAAACTCTAATAAATATTCAAAAACTAGGTATCAGAGGTAAAGCAGGCAGCTACTTAACAAACGGAAAGCAACAAACTAGAGTCAATAACACATACAGTGATGAGCTTGTTACAGAATTCGCTCTACCCCAAGAAGGAGTCTTACCTCCTACTCTGTTCATAACTTACATTAACGATATTTTCGATTTGGATATAAGTGGGGAGCTATACATATACGCAGATGATACCTGTATCATATACAGGGGAAAAAAATTACTGGAGTTGGAAACTAGAATTAAACTATCAACTTGGTTTTCCAATAGTAGCCTTACTATAAACGAAACCAAAATATTGTCGCAAAAAAAATAAAAACCAATCTGAAATTCAATTAAAATTCAATAATAAAATTATCAAAAAAAACAACTGAAACTGTATATTTAGGTCTAACAATTACAGATAATTTAAAATGGGACAGACACATTGACAAACTAAAACAAAAAACATGTGCTGCTACAGGGCCCTCTATAGATCAAAAGTATATCTGCCTGAAAGCACTAAAAAATGTATCTATAATATTCTCTTTAGCTCAAAAATTAATTACCTATGCGCTATCTGGGGTGGTACGACTGACGACAACATAAATACCATACAAAGGCAACAAAATAAGTGTATTAAACTAATCAATAAATTGGACATAAAAACACCAACGAACACACTATTTCATTTAATACCAGAATTAAATATTAGACAAAAAATTGCATTTGAAAGAACCAAATTCATTCATCAAATATTAACAGGTACAAGTAAATCTAACATCAAACTGAAAAAAAGCAAAGATATACATACACATATGACGAGACGAAAAAGCGATATATATATATGTTATCCATAATGAAACCAATATACTCAAGAAAGGAATATTGATAGAATGTGTTATCCAATATAACAAGCTGCCAGGAAGTCTGAAAAACATAGAGGATACAAAAATGTTTAAAATTAAATGCAAAGAACATACACGAAATAATGTCATGTTGATTTAATATGTGTATTGTGTGCATGTGGTCGGTATGTCATTTTTTTTTCTTTTTCATTCATCTCACTCACTTTATTTCATCTGTAATCATATCATAACATATTTAATTTCATTCACTATAGCTGTAAGAAAATGATTAATAAAAGAAGATAGTCTCCGCCACCAGGTCAAGAATTCTTTCTTGATTTCTTGACATGTAGGAGGCATATCAAAAATTAAAATCGGAGGAAGGAAAGTCTTCTGCATATATCATAAAACTGTAGATTGCACCATTCATTAAGATTGCAGAGATCCTCCTAAATTAACAAGTTATCGTTTAAACACGAGATTGAACGAAATATTTTCTAATCATCAGTAAACAATAATGTTTTACAGTGATGAATAAAAGACGATATAACATTAATAAACGGTAAAAACAGGATAGGTTCACAATGAAATTCCTGGGGTACACCAGATGAAACATTTATTGGTCGTGAAACAAAATTATTTATTTTTACATATTGCTTTCTATTACTTACATACCTAAAGAGCCACTTTGTGATGGCTTCACCAAAGCCAAGGTAAGTTAATTTATTAATAAGTATGTAGTGACAAACACGATCAAAAGCTTTGGCAAACTCAATGCATCAACATAATATCCAGATTTTTAAGATCGTAAAATATAACTGATAGCATAAAAAATTCGTTTCAGTTGATTTGCCTTGGCAAAAACCATGCTGTTCTTTACAAATTAAATGTTTACTAAAAATAACCATTCTTCTTTTCTGTCTGCATTATTTTTCTCGGATAAATTAAAACATGCTAAATGTTTCCATTTGTGGCACTTATTACATTTCAGCGCAGGTGTTCGTTTGTTTATTACATTTGCAAGAAATTGAATTTTATACTAATACGGAAATAAATAAAGAGGAATAAACAAAACAAAATAAACTTCACACCCAGGGGCCGACCAGTGTGTCTAACTAATACAAACAATTAAGGCCACGGAAGGGTAATATAAAATAGATGATACTCAGGGAAATAAAATATTTTTGCTCGAAATTAAATACATATTACTAATCTGTATTAACATTCGATCGATTAAGGCCGAAAGATTAAAATAATTCAATTAAATCACTGCAACTTCTTAATTATAATAAAAATAAGCCACACACTTACATTCAATAATGCACTATTTATCCAGCATGAACAAAGGTACAAAACTAATAATTATGTGTAGCACCAGACGACATAAAATCACTAAATATTAGGAGCTATAATAACACACGTTACTCGATCAGCGTTTCACACTTTTCTTTTTTGCAAATAGCGGATGTGATAAAGTCATATCAATCGACCTCCTCATATAAATCCCTCTAGTATTATATTAATATGCATGTAGTGCAGGCAGTAATGCAGGCAGTAATGTTTTACATCTCTAAATTAAAATGAGCTTTGTTTTATTTTAAATCTTAAAATCGCACATAGTATTAAATTCACTGAAAGTTTTAGACGTGTACTGTTTATATTATTATGGTATGGATTTTCACAAGTAAGGACGAATTGTAAAAATCGATATTTGGACGCTGAACTTCAAGAGTATATTGATGAATATGATGAATTTGATGAATATAATTATAGGGATTATGTTTATGCCATAAAAAGCATCTGCGAATATAGTATGATTAACAAACCACATTTGTTTAATTTAAGTCAACAATGTAAAACGCAAGCAGATGAGATTACTGTAGCTACGACAATTTCTTCAAGTTTTATTCTAAAGATTGAGAGTTCTTCATTTACTGGAACCAGCATAATAAACACGCTTATTATTAAAAATTTAAAAGTTACTGAAATTGAAAGTGGAGCGTTTGATGATTTTACTAATTTAAAATTTTTAGAACTGCCTATGAATAACCTAACTATTTTAGAGGATAACACGTTCAGCATGCTTGAGAAGATAGAACGGTTAAAGATAAATAATAATGAAATAAATACGATTGAAAGATTTGCCTTTGGGAAATTAATGAAACTGCAAGAATTAGATTTATCATTTAACAACATTTCTGATATTAATAGAGCTTTCGATTTTATGGCCAATTTAATAGATTTGAATCTATCGCATAATAGCTTGACTGTATTAGATAGTTCGTTTCTTCAAAAGTTGTACGTCCTTATGAAGATAAACTTATCATATAATAATATAAAGACATTAGAACAGTTTGCATTTACTAATTTATCGGCTTTGAATGATATTAATTTATCGAATAATTTTATTAAAATAATTAATGGAGTTTTTATAGGTTTAGTAAATATTGAAAATATTAATTTAAATAATAATTTTTTAACCCAATTCCGAGCATTCATAAATTTAAAATCGCTAACTATGCTTAGTTTGAATAATAACTCACTTAGCGAGCTGAAAAAGACAGATTTTCAAAATTTACAACTAATCGAGCTTCATCTACAAGAGAACTACATTCAATCAATTGAGTCGAACATATTTGTTAATCTGCGAACTTTGGAACGTTTGGATATTTCAAAAAACGCCATCACTTCAATAAGTACAGGAACTTTCTCTGGATTACATTCACTAAAACAACTAAATATAAGCCGAAACAAAATAAATATAATATCAGGGTTTCCTTTCCTTAACACACCAAGTATTCAGAGTTTAGATATTAGCAGGAACGAACTTAAATCATTCAATGCTAATGATTTACTCGAAGGCACCAAATTGGATTTGCAAGGTAATCCATTAAGTTGTTCTGATTTATTCGGTATATTGAAGAATCTTAAAATTGAGGTTGTTTGGGGAAACATCTACGGTGAATTCGGAATACATGGAATTCCTTGTGAAAACGATGGCAAGTACAACCTTTAGAAATTAATAGAACACAAAAAAATATTGCTAAAAATAAACAAGGACATGAAAACAATGGTGATAAATTATTACATATATTAAAAAATCTCACGAATGTTATATTATCGAATAAGAATGAAAGTAGTTTGCTGATTAATAATAATCTAGAGGAATTTGTTAAGAGCAAAACCTCATATCAGAAAATTATCGAAATTCTCAATGGAACCTTATCTAATACAAATAAAAGTAAATCAGCTGTAATTACCATCGGTAGTAAACTGGAAGAATTAATTGAAAATAAATCCGAAAATCAATCGCTTGAACTATTAAATATAAACAAAAATATTAATAATAAAAATATTAAATTACAAGAGTTTATGGATGAAAATATTGCGATAAATAAGCACCTAGCTGACATTTTTATGTTAATGAAGAATTCATCAACTCTACAGGAAGAAAAAACCAGCAACTCCCCATTTACTCAATTGATCAAGGATAAGAGATATGATTTTAATATTTTTTATAATACACGTCATTACTATAATTATGTTGGGAATCTTAATGGCGATTTTCATTTACTTTAAATTTGGAAGAAAGGCGTTTCACGAAAATAAGAATATTATATCTTTGGATACAACGTGAACACCTTAATATATGCTATTATTTTATGCAAAAGTACTGTATTGTAATAAAATATGTGATGTAATAATCTTTAATAAATTATGTAATTATATTGTTTATTTTATTTACAATAATATAATTAACGTAGGAAAACTAACTATTTCGAGTGATTAGGAATTTTGATAATTGTGCTGTTTTAATTTTGTAGACTTTATTTAAATTCATCTAATAATTTAAATTAAGTCTGCAGGGAGTCTGGTGTTGTTCAGTAAAACCCCCTTCCATGATATTACCAATTATACATTAAGACTGGCAACTGGATGATGGTTGTATTTTGTGATGTATATTTTCTTTTTTGAATGACTTTCTCATTTATCACTTGGTGAAGCCTATTAAACCTTAATCAGTAATAGAAGGTTTAAATTAAATACCTGATTATATATAAACCTGACAGTTTCTTTTGTAACTTACTCTTGATAATGTCTTAAAAAACGAAACTAGCCGAGTGAATAGATAAAAAATTGTAAAACAAACCAAGTGTAATTTAATATAAACCTTCATCAGTAATATATTTTCTTTAAATGCTTCAGAAAAGTAGATCTATTAACGTAAACTTCAGATTTGAGATAATCCCAAATTAAAAACTCTATAGGGGTTAAATCAGTACTGTGTGGAGGCCAATTTAAGTCACCTTTCCTGGAGATTACTTTGCCAGTGAAAATTTCACGAACTTGTAGGACGTCTCAATACTGTTAGAACCATGATTTTTGGTTATAGTCAGGAAACTTTTGCAGCTCAGCCAGCAAGAAATTGTCTCATATTCTTATATAACGCCCCAAATTGACTTTAACCTCACGTCCTCTTTCATCTTCAAAAATTAAGGGACGATAATTCCTCGCGCCGATATCGCAACCCATGCGTTCACTTTAGGCGCATGCAAAGGTATCTGATACGCTCCATAGCAATTACCAAGAGCCAGATTACCAATTGAAATACCACCCTCGAAATCGTTGCAATCATGTACGAAGCTAAAAAAATATAAACTTTCTTTTGGGACGTCTATATTATATATTTTTTAAAAGATAATTTAATTAAATGATCATCAAATGACCCTTACATAAGAAGCCTTTACTAATTTGATAATACTTCAAGAAATATACTTGTCTACTAATTTGATTAATAAAATTAATTATGAAGCTTTTAAAAAATTAAAGTCGCTTGGCTACAAACACCTAACCAACAATTAAGTTCTGTAAACTTTGAGACAGGAACTTTATCAAATGATAAATAAATCAAGGCAATTATCAAACGTACAGTATTGTTAGAACCATTATCAAACGTACCGTACTGTACGTTTGATAATGGCCTTGTAAGGTTGAAACTATAGTGATGAAATAAATTCCGTGTGTGATATTAACAAAGTAAGTTTTATTTATCATTTGATAAAGTTTCTGATTCAAGATGTATCACAAAGTTATGGCTTCAAGCATCCAACAGAACTTTGAGAGTTTACTTATATAGAATTTGGATTGGATTTCAATTAAGCAAATAGAAATGTTCGATTTAAAAAAATAAACACGCATGCAAAATATTTTAAGCTCAACTTGTGCTCTAATCATTTACAAACATTTGCGAAGGGTTCATTTGCTGTTCTAAGTGATTTAAAACAGTTGGATCTTCCAAAAAACTACTACTACTACTTTTTTGCTTTATAATACACTCCAAAACCTCAATTATTATGTTAGGACATTCATTTTATAGCAGCCCGAAAATTCAAACGTTGGGTGTTAGTGGAAATAAGTTGAGATCTTCTGATCACTCTAATATTACCCAAGCCAAAATTTTGGATATTTAAGGTAGCCGCTTCAGCTGTTCTAATTTATCCACTTTATTGAACACATTGCAGAGTACAAATATAACTTGGTGTTTGGAAGTGTTTATGGTGAAATTAGCATTCATGGAATTCTAGGCGGAGAAGAGGAAGGGGAGTATATAAAACTAGACACATGAGAAAAGTAATTAAATCAGTTTTTACAAAAATTCACAAACCCAACGTTATCAAGTGACGCAAAGCGTAAATCTGCACTAGTTAACATCGATAATAAATTAGAGATTTTAATACGAATTAATCAGAAAAATGAATTGTAAAGAAAAGCAGAAGAATGATTTTTCATTACAGAAAGTTTATTTGTACTTATTCCATTAACTCAATGTTTGAGAAACTGTCCCAAAATTAATATTTTCCTTCCTGAATATATTTAAGCTTTTGAGTTATGCAAAGAACCGATGTTAATAAATAATTGAACTTAACGACCAATGCGTCAAATGTATTATTAGGAGGAGTTTTACAAAAAAAATATTTCCAAAATCGATGACAACACGCGTGTTTGGGTTTATAAAATTAAAGAATCCAACTCGTGATTAGTGTCATAGAAATTAAAATTAGAAGAATTCCATTTTATAACAATTTACAAAAGAGGCAAATATGCTTCAAATATCCGATATTATTGACAAAGAAATAAAACGTAATACTAATTCCTAAGTAGAAAAACATGAACGAATGTCTACTAATATTATTTCCGAAAACTAAAACAACTAAAAGGATCATCTTCTTTAGAGAGTTCTAATTCATACACTTACAACCACTGTGTGTACCATTAATTAGGGATTTACAAGCTTCTCTTTGTCGTTAGTGGCCTTCGTTGCTCTAATGATGAAATTCAAACGGCGTATTATTATTCTTTATTCTTTATTCTTTATTAGCTTCGTTTTTCCTGCTAACATATTTAAATAAATATATACATAAAACCATACAAAAATTTTGGCCGCAGGAATCACAGGCGGAGTTCACTGCTTCTCAATGAACCAAGATGGTTGTTCAAATCAAAAGGGCAATCATTCCTTATCAAACCTAATGAGAAATGAATTATAGCCACTGTAGCTACAGTTTTCTAATGCAACATATTTTGTAAAAGAAATCACTTGTTATGCCTATAATTGCTGTAGAATCAAATACAATAAAATTTTATCCGTTAAATCTAAATGTGGTAAGCTATGTAAGCTATAGCTTATTATGAAATAAGTCAATTTTTAGGGATGCATTTTCCTAGTATTCCTTATTCCAAGAATATCCAACTAAGTAGAGTGTTGATAAATTATTCAGCTGTTGCCTTTTTTAACAGAATAAAGATTTGGATTTAGCTTTGTCCCAGGAAATATATCCCCAAGGTAGATAAAGGAGCAACTGTACTGTTCGCGAACGCTGGATTAAATCTGCAATAATACTTAATGAAGAAAAGAATACTACTCGAATGAAAAACTAATACTATAGGGTGGGCCAACTAGTGGTTTCTTTTTAAATCATAGATTATTTTGATACTGACAGCTTTTTTCCGTTCGAAATCTTGACTGAAAGTCACTACCATACCTCCTCGGTATGAAATGAGTCGATTGACGCTTGAACAACGTTAAGAAATATTCCAAACCTATTTCCAAAGTGAGTACTTAAAAATCATTTTTTCTGATGTGGCACATTTTCATCTTGGCGGATACGTTACCAAACAAAATTGACGCATCTGGGGGACAGAAAACCCGCACGTTATTGTCGAGAAGGCAATGCAACCACAGAGATTGCGAGTTTGGTGCGAATTGTGGAGTGATGGCATCATTGGACCATTTTTCTTCCAAAATGCGGCTAGGAACAAGGTTTCGGCAATGGTAAGCTTTACGGAGCCATGTTATGCGATTTTTTTTACTGAAATTGAAGACATGGATCTGGATGACCCCTAGTTCATTCAGGATGGCGCGCTATTTCACACAGCCCATGCCACAATCGATCTTTTGTGCACCAAATTTCCAAATCGTATCTTCAGCCGTCTTGGCGATGTCAATTAGCTGCGATTTGACCCCTTTGGATTTATTTTTGTGGGGAACCGTGAAGAACCGATATTATGCCAACAATTCAGAAACGATGCATCCAAGAAATCCGTGAGTTATAGCCCGAAATCATCAACAAGGTCTTGGAAAATTGGAATGACAGAATGCGCTACTACGAAGCCAGACGAGGCAGCCACTGAAATGAAGTTGTGTTTTATAATTAATGGGAATGTTTGTTCTTACTAATAAAGCCATAATACCTGGAAAAAATTAAATTTTGTGCATATTATTGCATTTTTAAAAAGAAACTTGAATCTGGCCCACCCACTACTCGGATGAAGTGAAATATAATACTGCTCTAAAACTGAAGTATAAACTGAAAAACTACATGTACCCATCTGCGAAACATCTTGATCCTCTCCGCGTGTTTTTGGAAATTCTTGCAAGACAAAGAGAATCCAGAGATCAATTCGTAATAGGTTGTCTTTGGTAAACATTTGCTTGTTAAATTTAGGCTTTTAAATTGCACAAACATTTTTATTATGTAGTTAATGAAATACTTGCTAAACGTGATTGAGAACAACAATAATTTTATACTCATTTTTACCTAAGTAACTGACAATCGGTATTGGCTATGAATTATCTTCCTGATTATTCATTGATAATGCGCGAAATACATAATATCGAAATGCAACGCAAATACTTCGACGGCGATAGCCCATTATCTCCTTTCTCAAACATTGACGCAATACTTTAATACTTTATGATATTGAACAAAATTTGATTAGGCGGGTTTTATCTCACTGTTAGTATCTTTCACATACGTTAGTAATTACACATATACTTCTCACACACGATGATGTAAGTTTATTTAATTTATATTTATAAACATGCAGTATCATTTAATTATTTCAGATGTGTACATTCTTCTCTACTGCTTTTATTAATACCATTCGCTGTAACGCGAGGTGAAGGAGGTTGCAATAATTATGAATCTCGCAATAGCAGCAATGTAATTGTCTCTGTCTATTCAGTTTGTGAATATAGCGATATTTATGATCCACACCAATATGATTTAACCCCAAAATACGAACAGCGCTATGGTGATTCAGTTGTTTTAAAAACATCATCGTTGATTTCTTATAGTACAATTTGGAGGCTTCAGAATGATACATTTACTGGCACTAAAACAATCAGTTTGTTGTCTTTTGAGAATGCCAACATTGTGGAAATTGCCGATGGTGCATTCACTAATTTTTTGGCATTGGAAACCTTAATATTAAACTTTAACAAAATAACAATCTTGAGAGATAACACATTTTCCCCGCTTGTCAATTTAAGAAGTTTGGATTTATGGTTTAATAAAATAAATACGCTAGAAACTGATGCTTTTGCAAATCTAATAAACCTAAAACGTTTGGATTTATCCGCTAATGATATCTCAACATTCAATAATTCTCTAAATGTCCTCAAAAATTTGGAAAGTTTGTATTTTTCGAAAAATAAACTAGCTTCATTGAAAAGGTTGACATTTCAAAAATTACACTCTTTAGTTCAAATTGATGCATCCTATAACCAAATCCATACAATAGAAGCGAGTGCATTTCTTGATTTATATGTATTGGAGGAAATTAATTTATCAAATAATATGATTAGCTATATTGATTCCCAATCTTTTATAAATTGTAATTACGTTTCAGTTCTTAATCTCAGACAGAATAATCTTACCGAAGTCGCCGGATTTGAAGATTTAAATACGCTGACAAGTCTAAATTTGGGCAATAATTTTCTTTTTATAATAAAAAAATCAGATTTTGCTAAATTTACAGAATTAACTGAGCTCAATTTACAAGAAAATCAGATTAAATCCTTGGAATTATTTTCTTTTATTCAACTATACGTTTTGGAGAGGTTGGATCTTTCGAATAATCTGTTGACGTTTATAGATGCACAGACCTTTTCAGGGTTATTAGAGCTCAGGCATCTCAACCTTAGCCAAAATTACATCAATAATACATCCGGATTAAATTTTTACAACACCCCATTGATTAAAAATTTGGACCTGAGTGGAAACAAGTTGGACTTTTTCGATCCATCAGGTTTACCTCACGGTTGTATTTTACACTTCAAAAACAATCCAATCAGCTGTTCCGATTTAAGTAAGTTATGGATGAGGCTAAATGAAACCAATGTTACCTTAGCACATGGAGGTGTTAATGCTGAAATCAGTATACACGGAATTTCTTGCGTAGATGTTAAAGAGAAAACTGAAAATAACGAAAACGCACTGAAAACGTATTTCGAGAGCGATTTAAAAAATTCAACTTTTGTTAAATTCTTCGAAGAAAATAAAAACATAATGCATGGATTAAAAGAAATTATCAAAAACATTACTGACGTTAATATTGAAAAATATTTAATAACTATCGTTAATAAATTGGATGAGTTAATTGAAGGCCAGTCCATCAACCAAAAACTACTCCTCGAATTAGAAAGAAGTGGTTTATTGATTAATAGTCGAAACGGAAAATATAATGGAATGATAAATACTGAGAATAAATTAAATAGTGAGTATTTAATGGAAATTTTAATGATCATGAAGAACCTTTCAATTCGAGCAACTGAAAAAAGTGAAAATGGAGAGAATGCACCAAAAAATTATAGTAGATATGAATTTTCTATAATTATTGCAACGAATGTTACGATCATAATTATGTTGGGGATGTTCATGGCATTATTCATTTATTTCAAATATAGAACTTATGGAAGATGGTTGTTTACAAAAGATGGAGAAATTATTCATTCGAATGAATTGAAGCCTATGACTGAATGTTAGTTATGATTTATGATGAGTTTATTTTATATATTTTCGATGTATTTAATTATATTTCACTTAGCTTTTTATACAATTTATAATTTTAATCACGTAGCATTAAAAAATATAATATTAAATAAAGTAAATAATTGTTTTTGAAATAATATGTCTTTTTTTAAATTAATATCCATTTATTTAAACATAAGGAAGTTAAAATATATCGTCGATCATGTATATTTTCTATAATCATATAATTTTCATATCAGAAACGGCCAGAATCCTCATTTCACAATCATTTGTTTCAGTATATTTGTATTGTGCGCTTAAAATTCCATGTATTTATTAATTTAAATAATTATTTATTACTGCTGTTTTAGAATTTCAAATAATCGACACTCTACCACGAACGGTATTGAAAATATTTAGAAAAAAGTATTTAATAATTTCTTAACTTTGATGGCCTGAATATTGGCCATTTGAAGACTTTTATAATAATATTTATAATATTTTTTTTATAAATCATGATTATTTTCACTTATCTATATGTGGTTAATTTTATTCACAAAACACCCTGTATGTATATAACTGTTTTAAATTGTTTTTGTCAAATTTTATTTTTATGATTTGATCACCCTTGGTAAACTCAATACAGATCCAGATCCAAAAGACCTTAAATAAACATTCTTGTGTTCAAAATCTAAAGCAATTTTTGTCAATATTTTTTTTTACAAGTAACTAAGAAATAACCTTAAATTCAAATTTTAAACTTTAAATCTCTAGTAGATTATTTCTGTAATGTTTGTTCATTAACAAGAAATTGTGAAAAAAGACCTTAAATAAAATCATGTGTTCAAAATTTAAGCTCAAAATCTCTACCAGTTTTTGACAATATTTTTTACAAGAAACTAAGAAAAAACCTTAAATACAAATTTTCAGCTTCAAATCTCTAGTTGATAAAGGACCTTAAATAAAACCTTGTGTTCAAAGTTTAAGCTAGAAATCTCTAGCAGTTTTTGACTGTATTGTTTTGCAAGAAACTACAAGAAAATACCTTCAATTCAAATTTTGAGCTTAAAATGTATAGTGGATTCTATCTGTAACCTTTGTTCGGTTACAAGAAACTGTGAAAAAAGACCATAAATGAAAAATTAAGCTCAAAATCTATAACTGCTTTTGACCATAACTTTTCTTTATTTTCCAAAAAGTATGAAAAGAGACCCTAAATAAAAATTATGTGTGAAATTGGAGCTCAAAATATCTAACTATATAAAAAAAAGTCCTTAAGTAAAACTTTAATCTAAAATAATAATTAATTATTTAATTTGTATATTTAAATCTAAAGTTTGAGTTCAAAACCCCTAGCAGTTTTTGTTTATAACTTTTGTTTATTTGCATAAAGCTACAAAGAAAAACTTTAAATAAAGGAATCAGTTTAAATTTTCAGCTCAAAATCGCTAACTTTTGTTTATTCACCAGAAAAAAAAACCTAAATAAAACCTTAGTTTAAAGTTTAAGTAAAAAATTCCTAACGGTTTTTGTTTGTAACTTTTGTTAATTTACAAGAAACTATGAAAACAAGAAAAAAAGCTTGGAATTGAAACATTAAACCCATGGTTTGAGTTTAAAAACTTAAACCTAGGTTTATTTAAAAGAAACTATTAAAAGAACCTCAAATAAAATTTTACGTTTAAAGTTAAATCTCTAACGGTTTTTAAAACTATAAAGAAATTATTGAAAGTTTAAAC
Organism: Ontholestes murinus; assembly: GCA_963969525.1. NCBI lineage: Eukaryota > Metazoa > Arthropoda > Insecta > Coleoptera > Staphylinidae > Ontholestes > Ontholestes murinus. The sequence continues at coordinate 23,931,355 of OZ018398.1, forward strand.
TTTAATTTCAACACCTATAGCGGTGTTTATCTGTATCTTTTGTTTATTTACAAAAAAACTAGGAATACAAGAAGAAAAGTTTGAAATAAAATATCAGTTTTGAGTTTAAGTATTTATCTTATACTTTTGCTCATCTAAAAGAAACTACAAATAAAAACCTGAAATAAAACCTTTAGTTTAAAGTTTTGGTTTTAAATCTCTAACGGTTTTTATTGTAACTTTTGATTATTTACAAAAAGCCACAAAAAAGAAAATCTTTAAAGTTTGAAGCTTGAGTTTAAAATCTCTAGCTGTTTTGTCTGTAACTTCTGTTTGCTTAAAAGAACTATAAGAAAAGTCCTTAAATAAAACTTTAGGGCTAAAGTTTGAGTTCATATGTAAGTTTTCTTTATTAACAAAAACTATAAAAAATTATGAAGCTCTAAGTTTAAGTTCAAAACCTCTTGTGGTTTCTGTCAGTAACTTTTTCTTATTTGCAAGAAACTATGAAGAACACCTTAAATAACAGATTCATTTTCAAGTTGTGGTCAAAATCTTCAGCAGATTTTGTCTGTACTTTTGTGTACTTATGAGAAACTATTAAAGGGCTTTAATTAAACTTTAAGTTCAAACTCAAAACCGTTTGAGATGTAGCGTTCGACTTTTAAAAAAGATGTAACAACTCGTTAAATCATTTATTTTTATTGTGATCGCGGTTTTCTAGGTTAGAAATTTTAACGAAATTCTGTTCTCTGTGTGTTGTGTAGTTTTTAATATGTTCGAATTGTTAGAATTAAAATTTTATAAAGTGTATTTCATTGTCCCGTAACAAGGTTTTTTTAAATAAAATTTTTAATAAAAAAAAATACTTATTTTAGAGAATTAAATTCAATTTGTTCTGAACAGATATTCATATTTTATAATGAATACTGAATAAAACACTTACTATGTTTTTAACTACTAAAATTTATTATAATATATATTATAATATATAAATATATTACAATGTGTACGACTTAAGTTTCGACTTTTGACGGTTATTCAAGTCGAAACTTAAGTCGTTCACATTGTAATATATTTATATATTATAATAAATTTTAGTGGTTAAAAACATAGTAAGTGTTTTATTCAGTGTTCATTATGAATTACCACATAGTAACGGTCGCAACCATCATTATGATCATATTTTATATGTTGTAAAATTTCCGTCCCGCATACAATTGTTTTTGCCAAAATTTTTTGAATTTTTTCTTAATTGCTTCCTCCTTTATAAACTTTATTCTATTTTTTGTGTGTTTTTTAAGCATTTTCAGTATTTTTAAATCGTTAGAAGTAAGATTTTGGCTAGATTGTTTTTAACTATTTTTTTTTCTTTGAGAAATCAGAAACTGTTATTTTTAAGAAATCTTTTGTTTTTCTTAGATGTTTTTCAACTAGATTTGTAACAAATATTCACTCAAATTTTCATTTTTCATAAAATGTTATTAATTTTCAAGCGAATCTGTTTTGAATTACTTCCCTCAAGTAAAATTCAATTTTAAGAAAATTTGGAATAATTTGTAAAAGATATTTTCAGCTTTTTACAAGCAACTTTTAAAATGGTTGTAATTATTTCTGTTTTTAGTAAATTAATTATGATTTAAATGTTCAATAATTTGTTCTTAGTAAACAACTACATTTTTTTAATTATAATTTCAACTTCCAGGAACAATTTAAAATGTTTTCCCAAAAAGTTTTCAATTTCGGTAAAATTAAAATTTTTTTTTTTTATAAATAGATCTAAATTTTTAAATATATATCTGTTTTGTAAAATTGAAACGATTTTCAAGAAAGTTTTTTTAACGATTTTAACTCTTAATTAGCAAAAGTTTTAGAATATTATTTCTTAAAAAGGTTCAATGTTTTTTTTTGAATTGAAAAGTCTTTGAGAAAATTTTAAATTGTTTTTAGAACGTTATCAACAGTTTGGTAATAAATTTCTTAATAATCTTTACAAATCTCGAAGGTTTCGTTTTTTATAAATTTTAACTGTTTTAGCTTTTTTTTTAAATTTATTTGGAAAAGATTTTTAATTGTATTTTTCTAATTGTCTTTGATTCCTTGAGTTTTTCTTTAATGAATAGTTCCTTCTTTGAGATAATTTCTTTTTGTGTTGCGTAATATTTTCTTTTAACATTTTTAATATATTAAAATTTTATAGGTAAAATTAAAGCTATTTTTTTAGAAAGTTTTTAACTTATTTCTTCTTTGTTAGAATTTTTCTAATATTTTTTTTAAAGAAATCTTTTTTCCATAATCAATGTCAAAGGTTTTTTTTTAGTAAAGTTTTACATATTTGAAGAAACATTTAAAATGCTTTTTAATTGGTTATAATAGTTTTTTCAATTATTTCTTTTGTTAAAAATCTAAATATTTAAAAAAATCCATGTAATTTAAAAGATAAATTTTTAGAAAAATCTAGAAATATAAATTTCTTATCTAAATAACTTGAACTTTCTTAAAGGATTTTAGATTTTTGCAGCAATTTACAAAATTTTTGAATTTATCTAGACCGATTTATTACAACTTCTTTTCCATGTTTTTTTTTAAGTCTCATAAAGGGTTCTGTATTTTTCCAGCAAGATTCCTTTCAGCTTTTTGTATTTTTTAAAATATTTTCATTGCCAATAGCAAAGAAAGTAGCAAAGAAATGGTTTAAAAAAAATCTAGAACCCTCAGGAAAAAAATTGTTATTTAAATTAAATTATTTAAGAAGCTAAAAGTTGAAAAATCCAAGAATCTTAAAAAATCCAGACATATTTTGAATAATCTAGAAATCTGAATTTCGTATCTAAATTACTTGAATTTTCTTCTTGGTTTTTAACTTCCAGCTTTTTAAAATTTTGTACAATTTTTTTATTAAGTTCTTAAAGGATTCTAGATTTTTCCAACAAGATTTCTTTCAGATTTAAATATTTTTTTAAATAACTTTTTTTGTATAATTGATACCTATTTATTGCCAATATCTGGAAAAATTCTAGAATCCTTGAAAAAATCACGTAATTTAAAATAGAAATTTTTGGAAAAATCTAGAAATCTGAATTGCTCATCCAGATTATCTAAATTTTCTTCAAGGATTTTAGATCTTTGTAACAACTTTTTTGAATTCACCTAGAGAGATTTTGTACAATTTCTTTACCAAGTTCTCTTAAAGAGTTCTGGATTTTCTAGCAAGATTTCTTTCAGCTTTCTGTATTTTTTTCAAATATCTTTTCTTGAATGGTTGATACTATTTTATTACCAATATCAAAGAACCCAGTAAAGAAATGGTTTAAAAAATCTAGAAGCTTTAAAGGTAATTCTAAGAAGCTGAAAATTGCTGAAAATTCTACAATAGCTGAAAATAATTCTCATAATTTTAAAGAAATCTGAATTACTAGGATTTTCTTTAAGGATTTTAGATTCTTGTAGCATTTTCCAACTTATTAAAATTTTTCTAGAGATATTCTTTACAATTTTTTTATCAAGTTTTTTGAAATTTCTTAAAGGATTCTAAATTTTTGCAGCGAGATTCCTCCCAGCTTTCGGTATTTTTTAAAACTGTTTTCTTGAATGATTGATACTTTTTAATTGTCAATATCAAAGAAATTAGTAAAGAAATAGTTTTAAAAATCTAGAACCCTGAGGAAAAATAATTAATTCATTAGCTGAAAAGTTATAGAATCATTTATCATGTTATGTTGTTTTTGAATTATTTTTTTCTTAATTATTTATTTCTTCTTTGAGAATTTTTATTGTCACGTTGACATATCCTAAAAGAAATAATTAAAATTAAATATTCATAAAGTGCATAAAGTACTTTATGCACATATTTTTTTCATGTTGAAATTATCTAATTTAACTTATAACTCCTAAAAATGCCATCTGAACTGTTTTCACTACCACCACTTTCAATCAGGTTCACACTTGGCTACGACTATAAGATTTAAAATGATCCAATACCACAACTTTTATTATTATTATCATTTCGGAAAGAATACGCAAAGATTAAAATAAAAAAATTAAACACACTTTTATATTTAGAGAATTGTGGTAAAATGAAATGTTCAATATATAATGTGTAAAAGTAAATTTTGAAAAATGAATAGCTTTCCAAAGCTATATGAAACTAAATTGAAAGTAATAGTTTTTATTAGAAAATTCACTAAAACAAATTACTGAAATCATCTCAACCAATTTTTGGTAATCATCATTATTAAAGGAATATGAAAGGATGAAAATATCCACTAACATCATAAATTCGACCTACCTTAGATGTAAGTGTGTAAATTTGAAATACAAATTATCGTATGTAGGATCCTAAGACGTTCCAAAATTTTCATTCGATTGTAGTTGATGAAGTGAGTGATTTTTGAGGAAAACTTTGTCCATTTCTCGAAATGAAATACTCAGCAATTCGATTAATTGTTTGGATAAGTTTTAGATAACTCATGTAAAAACTATCTAAAATATCTTCGACCCAGATTTGTAAGTGTAGACTGTCAACTTCTTTCAATCACTCTAAAGTCCAATCAGTGAACGGAATTGACTAGAGTTATTAACTTTTAACCTACTAAATAAACTAGATAGATCTGTATAAGTGATGTAAATCCGAAGTAAAAATCACTACGTTAAAGTCTGTGAATAAAGAGGAATCGGTTTCGTCGAGTTTATAAACATCAGCGGGATTGCTAGCCAAACTGATGTAAATTGTATGTGTAATTCTTAGAAATATTTTCAGCGAATAACTCATGAGGCTAATCAGTTGGTATTTACTACATATTTTAGCATTTGCTTTCTTTGGAAGGTTTATGAATTTTAGCCAGTCATTAGGAGTGTGACCTGTATCATAGCTTTTGTTACATATCTGAAGCATCCACTTTAATGTTTCTTCATTTATTGCTTTGAATAATTCTGCATTAAGTTCGTTTGTACCTGTAGCATTCCTGCTTTTTGTGTCTTTGATTACTATTCGGAATTCTTCCTTTAGAATTGTTGGTCCTTCTTAAAAATGTTATCATATGACTACGACTATAGGTCTCACCATATAAAACCACTTGAAAAAATATACATTTCAAAAACTTATTCTGAACACACTTCAATTTGTTCAATTGCATTAGTGTAGTATGGAGATCATGCGGAAGATGCGTACTCTAATCGTCTTCTAACCAAAGCACAGAATAAAAGTTTAAAGGAATCAACTGAAGAATCTCTACGAAACCTCAAAATATAACCCAATATTTGTAGTGCTTTATGACAAATATTATTTCCATGTCTGGAAAGTAAAATGACATCAAAAATTACTCCAAGATCTTGAATGTGATCAACAGAAGATAATACATGACAATTAATATAGTAGTGGAATAGAGATGATTGGCTTATGGAAAACTGAATATGAAAACATTTGCTAACATTCAAGTATAAACGATTTAGATTGCACCATTCATTAAGATTGCAGAGATCCTCCTGAATTACCAAGTTATCGTTTAAACATGATATTGAACGAAATATTTTCTAATCATTAGCAAACAATAATATTTTACGGTAAAGAAAACAAGCCGATATATCATTAATAAAGGGTAGAAACCGAATAGGTTGACCTGGGGTACACCAGATAAAACATTTATTGGACGTGAAACAAAATTATTTATTTTTATATATTGCTTTCTATTACTTAGATAACTAAAGAGCCACTTTGTTATGGCTTAACCAAAACCAAGGTAAGTTAATTTGTTAATAAGTGTGTAGTGACAAACACGATCAAAGGCTTTGGGAAAATCAATGCATCAACATAATATCCAGATTCTAAAGATCGTAAAATATAAGACTGATAGCATAACAAATTCGTCTCAATTGATTTGCCTTAGCAAAAACCATGCTACTCCTTACAAATTAAATGTTTACTAAAACATAACCATTGTTCTTTTCTGTCTGCATTATTTTTCTCGATTAAATTAAAATATGCCAAAATGTTTCCATTTGTGGCACTTATTACATTCCAGCGCCGATGTTCGTTTATTAATATTACATTTGCAAGCAACACAAACATGAGCCATTTCAATTCAATATGAATTTCATACTAATTCGGAAATAAGTAAAGAGGAATAAACAAAAAAATTAACAGGGAACACATTTTGCACCCAGGGGCCGATCAGGGTGATTAACTAATACAAAGAATTAAGGCCACGAAAGGCTAAAATTAAATAGATGTTACAAAGGAAAATAAAATATTTTTGCTCGAAATTAAATATATATACCAAATCTGTATTGATATTCAATCGATTAAGACCGAAAAACTAAAAGAATTCAATTAAAGCACTATAACTTCCTAATTGTATTAAAAATAAGCCATACACTTCCATCAAATAAAGCCCAATTTATCCAGCATGGACAAAATTACAAAAGTAATAATTATGTGTAGCACTAGACGACATAAAATTACTAAATATTAGGAGCTATAATAACACACGTTACTCGGTCAGCATTTCATACTTTTCTTTTTTGCAAATAGCGGATGCGATAAGGTCATATCAATCGACCTCCTCGTATAATTCCCATTAGTATTATATTAATATGCATGTAGTGCAGTAATGTTTTACATCTAGAAATTAAAATGAGGTATGTTTTTTTTAAATTTTAAAATCGCACATGGTATTAAATACACTGAAAGTTTTAGACGTGTACTGCTTATATTATTATGGTGTGGATTTTCACAAGTAAGGGCGAATTGTAAAAACCATTATTTGGACGCTGAACTTCAAGAGTATATTGATGAATATGATGAATTCGATGAATATAATTATAGGGATTATGTTTATGCCATAAAAAGCATCTGCGAATATAGTATGATTAACGAACCACATTTGTTTAATTTAAGTCCACAATATAAAACGCAAGCAGATGAGATTACTGTAGCTACGACAATTTCTTCAAGTTTTATTCCAAAGATTGAGAGCTCTTCATTTACTGGAACCAGCATAATAAACACGCTTATTATTGAAAATTCAAAAGTTGCTGAAATTGAAAGTGGAGCGTTTGATGATTTTACTAATTTAAAAATTTTAGAACTTCCTATGAATAACCTAACTATTTTAAAGAACAACACTTTCAGCATGCTTAATAAGGTAGAACGGTTAAAGATAAATAATAATGAAATAAATACGGTTGAAAGATTTGCCTTTGGGATATTAATGAAACTCCAAGCATTAGATTTATCATTTAACAACATTTCTGATATTAATAGAGCTTTCGATTTTATGCCCAATTTAATGAATTTGGATTTATCGCACAATAGCTTGACTTTATTAGATAGTTCGTTTCTTCAAAAGTTGTACGTCCTTAGGAAGATAAACTTATCATATAATAATATAAAGACATTAGAACAGTCTGCATTTACTAATTTATCGGCTTTGAATGACATTAATTTATCGAATAATTTTATTAAAATAATTAATGGAGCTTTTATAGGTTTAGTAAATATTGAAAATATTAATTTAAATAATAATTTTTTAACCCAACTTCGAGCATTCATAAATCTAAAATCGCTAACTATGCTTAGTTTGAATAATAACTCACTTAGCGAGCTAAAAAGGACAGATTTTCAAAATTTACAACTAATCGAGCTTCATCTACAAGAGAACTATATTCAATCAATTGAGTCGAACTTATTTGTTAATCTGCGAACTTTGGAACGTTTGGATATTTCAAAAAACGCCATCACTTCAATAAATACAGGAACGTTCTCTGGATTACACTCACTAAAACAACTAAATATAAGCCGAAACAAAATAAATATAATATCAGGATTTCCTTTCCTTAACACACCAAGTATTCAGAGTTTAGATATTAGCAGGAACGAACTTAAATCATTCAATGCTAATGATTTACCCGAAGGCACCAAATTGGATTTACAAGGTAATCCATTAAGTTGTTCTGATTTATTCGGTATATTGAAAAATCCTAAAATTGAGGTTGTTTGGGGAAACATCTACGGTGAATTCGGAATACATGGAATTCCTTGTGAAAACGATGAGAAGTATAAACCCTTAGAAATTAACAGAACACAAGAAAATATTGCTAAAAATAAACAAGGACATGAAAACAATGGTGATAAATTATTACATATATTAAAGAATCTCACGAATGTTATATTATCGAATAAGAATGAAAGCAGATTGATGATTAATAATAATCTAGAGGAATTTGTTAAGAGCAAAACCTCATATCAGAAAATTATCGAAATTCTCAATGGAACCTTATCTAATACAAATAAAAGTAAATCAGCTGTAATTACTATCGGTAGTAAACTGGAAGAATTAATTAAAAATAAATCCGAAAATCAATCGCTTGAACTATTAAATATAAACAAAAATATTAATAATCAAAATATTAAATTACAAGAGTTTATGGATGAAGATAATGCGATAAATAAACACCTAGCTGAAATTTTTATGTTAATGAAGAATTCACCAACTCAACAGGAAGAAAAAACCAGCAACTCCACATTTACTGAATTGATCAAGGATAAGAGATATGATTTTAATATTTTTATAATACACGTTATTACTATAATTATGTTGGGAATCTTTATGGCGATTTTCATTTACTTTAAATTTGGAAGAAAGATGTTTCACGAAAATAAGAAGATTGTATCTTTGGATACAACAGGAACACCTTAATATATGCTATTATTTTATGCAAAAGTACTGTATTGTAATGAAATATGTAATGTAATAATCTTTAATAAATCATGTAATTATATTGTTTATTTTATTTACAATAATATAATTAACGTAGGAAAACTAACTATTTCGAGTGATTAGAAATTTTGATAATTGTGCTGTTTTAATTTTGTAGACTTTATTTAAATACTTCTAATAATTTAAATTAAGTCTGCAGGGAGTCTGGTGTTGTTCAGGAAAGCCCCCTTTCATGATATTATTAATCATACATTAAGATTGGTAACTGGATGATGGTTGTATTTTGTGATGTATATTTTCTTTCTTGAATGACTTTCTCATTTATCACTTGGTGAAACATTTTAAACCTTCATCAGTAATAGAAGGATTAAATACCTGATTATATATAAACTTGTCAGTTTTTTTTGTAATTCACTCTTGATAATGGCTTAAAACGCGAAACTAGGCGAGCGAATAGATAAAAAATTGTGAAACAAACCAAGTGTAATTTAATTTAAACCTTCATCAGTAATATATTTTCTTTAAAATGCTTCAGAGAAGTAGTTCTATTAACGTAAACTTTAGATTTGAGATAATTCCAAATTAAAAAAACTCTATAGTGATAATTTAAAAATAGGAAAACATTTCGTGAATCTTACTAAGACTACAAAACAAATTAATTTGAAACAACTACTTCCCTAGCTAATACTTCGACAGACATTGAATGATACAAATTAATTTGCGTGTTACAAATAGTACAACTATCAAAGCAACATTAATTTGAATGAAATTATTTCTGTTGAATAAACTAATAAATGATAAAATGTACTTTAGATTGTTTAAATGTAACTATAACATGAACAATTATGAAAACATGTATTTAAACTGATTTCATCAAATTAAATTAGCAAAAGCAATTAAAAAATCTAGCATTCAAGTTTATAATCATCTGCAGATACGTGTTTCGAACTTTCGCTCTCTTCAGTACAGCCTTTAATACATTTTATTAATTCTATAGTGGTGTAATTAGTAGTGTATGGAGGCCAATTTAAGCCACCTTTCCGGGAGACCACTTTGCCAATTTTTCACAAACTTGTAAGACGTCTTAATACTGTTAGAACCATGTTCTTTGGTTATAGCGAGGAAACTTTTGCAGCTCAACCACCAGGAAGTTGTCTCATATTTCTACATAACGCCCCAAATTGACATTAACCTCACGTCATCTTTCATCTTCATAAAAGTAAGAGCCAATCATTCTTTACGACTATATTGCAACCCATGCGTTCACTTTAGGCGCGTGCAGAGGTATCTGATGCTTACGATTTAGATTAATTACACTGCAGTTCTACTTATTCACATGACTATTCAGATAAAAATGAGCTTCATTCGAAAACAAGTTGTCAGTAAACGTTAAAATGCGCTTCATTGTTTGGATTACAAAGTCATGCCTTTGAACACCATTCTGGAGCTTTACAAAAATCAGTTGAATTTTATAAGGGTGCAGCTTTGGGTTTTTGTGCATAATACGATGTAATGCCGAGCACATTTAAATCGCTTGTGCGTTTTCGAATTGAAAGGTTGGATCGTCACGAACATACTTGTTAACACTATCCATGTTCTCTATCGTTCTTGATATTGTAGGTCGACGTGTTTTTGAATTTTTTAATGTTGTAGTGGTGTCTTCAAATATTTCCACCCATTTTCGAATGAGATATATGCTTGACTTCTCATTTAAGTGGCGAAGAGGTCGAATATTGCAGATTCTTCTACGCGCTGTACTTACCACTTTCCAGTAGCTGTGGTTTTGCTTATTCACATGACCATCAAGAAGAAACTGACCGTAATCTGAAAACAAGATGTTAGTTAACGTTGAAATACGCTCAATTGCATGGTTTACGAAGTCAGGCCTTAGAAAGGCATCCCTGCTTTAATTCTTGTATCAATTGATTTTATAGGGGTGCAACTTAAGATCTTTGTGCGTAATACAATGTAATGACCATCTAGGTACATTTAAATCGCTTGCACGTTTCCGAATTGAAAAGATTATATCATCACGAATAGACTATCAACGGTCTCTGGCGTTTTAGATTATTTTGGTCGACCCTTTTTTTGATTTTTCAATGTTGTACTTCTTCACCCAGTTTCAAATTACAAGTATGCTTGACGTCTTATTTAAGTGGTAAAATTTTCGAATATTGCAGACTGAAACTGAAGACGTGTAATGAAAACCGTGCTAAGTGCCTAACCTATATCTTTGAGATAAATGATTTTTTTCGCAAGGGACGTGCATTTACGGACCAAATAGTCTGCAAAATTTTGTACAATTAGTGATGCAATATATTATTTCTTTCCTTGGCAACACATTTTTGGTTAATATACTTCAAATTGGATAAAAAAATTATTATGTTGACATTAGGAAAAACGTGTTAAGTGATAATAATGTTTCATGAAAACTGAGTTATGTTCCAAAATAGTTTCAGAGGCGCTATGTGCCACAGCTACGAGTATACTACTTTTATTGAAAAATACATAAGTATATATACATTTTATAACATAATAGCATAATAACTAATAACATAATACTAGCAAATACCAAAATTTAGCAGCCTAGGCTAATAAGTTTCTATAGAATTCTCGATTCTCCTCCTTCATGAATGGGATTATTGCTTGAATGTTTTCTTCCTTCTCGACCTTGGTACGAGTTGCACAGTCAGACTGTGGTAAATTCACGTTTTGAATCTTTTGCGATTTGATGTTTTTCTTGAAAATATTAACAGATTTCCAAGGCTCCATCTCGTTTAAAGTTTGTTTGATTTTTACTGATCCAGGATGTGCTGTGGAAATCTGAATTCACGCAGCTTTTGAAATCTGAAGCTTGATGATATTCAGTGTTGAATCAGCAGCAGATTTAAAATCTTTGAAATCCTCAGGCTGCATTAAAGTTACAATAAATTGATTGTTTGGGGTTGCAGATGTTATTAGGTGGACTAAATCTCGCATTTTTCTAATCGTTTTCCTTTTCTCAATTTGGGCGAAATCTTGATCGCAACTAAAAAACGAATGACCAGAGACCAAGAACTTCTGGTTAACTTCTTGAACACATCCTTTTGTTACCATGAATATACATAAAAATAGCATCATTTTATTTTTGTTCTGTCCAGCACAGTTATCACTCCATATGTTTAATTTTTCCTTTCTTGTTATTCTACTTGTAACTGCTTTCCAAATGCATGACGCAATTTCGTTACCTTCTCTCCCAGATATTCCCTCATGCCATAAATGCATGTGCCCTTTATTGGTATCAGCATCGTGGACGCCAAAATTATAGCAAAAAAGTTGGCGTAAATAATACATTTGGCTGTGTGTAAGCTTTCCTATGATGAAGTTCAAGTGTCTTCTTTCTTTAGGATTGGATTTGTGTTGCACGTTTAATAGATCACACGTTTGGCGTATGGTATAGTAGAAACGGTAGGTTATATCAGAATTCGGATAGGTGTCTTTGAAAAACCGGGAAATATGTGCTACCACTTGAGTATTGAGTATTTCCTATGTTGAGTTTTGTTGCCTCTTCTTTCGACATAAGTAACTTGGCCCGCTTTTTTTGCTTTCACGGGAGTTTTAACACGTCTTCGGCTGATTCCAAAAATTTGTAAATAAGTGTGTTTACAGGCTTGCACGACTTTCCCAGTTCCATCAGGTATGGTTAAATAAACAGTTTGCCTTCTGCTTGCATCTGGATTCTCATAACTACCATGGCTTCGTCTTTTTACCGGGAACACATTTAAAAGTCCCATTAAATATGAATTCTGTTTTACATTGCCTTCCAACTTATAAAATTGGTGAAAGAACTGCAGTTTTTAGCCATGTGTAATGTTTTTGAATTGATATTTACACTAGCAAATCGACTAAAAAAAATCGTTATACATTATATTATGAATTATTAACTTTCATTACTTTTGTTTAATAATCATTATAAGTTTACATACCATTGCTGCTGATTCTTCTTTAGATGGTACTAGTTTGGTTTTGTTTCCCACCTATTCCTTTCCTTGGCTTCTTCTCAGTTTATTGAGAGTTTTATTGCTTCCTTCTCCAACTTTTCTTTTCCTCTTAGAGGATGAACTAGATGGTTCAGCGTTGTCAGCCTTCATGTATTCAGCAATTTAGTTGAAACATCCAACGCACGTTAAACGGGAAATAATAATGAGGTTATAATATGCCTTGCACTTAGCACGGCTTTCTTTACTCGAACCGCTGAAGTTAACACATCCGCCATCTATTAAAATACTTTTAAACCATTTCCAACGACTGTGGCGCTTAGCGCTTTTTACAGGTTGTTAGCCTTGACACATAACATATTTTTTAGGTATAAAACTAATTTTGATTTTTTTGGCACTTAGCATGGTTTTCATTAAGTCTTCAACTGTCGCTCGTACAACGAGCGATACGCTTCCGAGAAACGCTCCATAGCGACTAAATTACCAAGAGCCAGACTACCAATTGATATACCACCCTCGAAATCGTTGCAATCACGCAGAATGCTAATTAAATGTAAACTTTCTTTTGGGACGTGTTGTATAGTTTTTTGAAGATAATCTAATCAAATAATAAAGAAGCCTTTACTGATTTTATAATACTGGAAGAAATATACTTGTCTACTAATTTGATTAATGAAATTAATTGTGAAGCTTTTGAAAGATTAATTAAAGTCGATTAGCTACATCTAACAAAAAATTACATTACAGAATTTTGTTACTTTACGTATACTGAAGTTGGATTGAAATTCAATCAAGCAGAAATGTAAATGATTTGCGAACAAGCTCAAATGCTCAAATTAAAAACTCCAAAACCTCAATTAATATGTTAGGACATTCATTTTATAACACTCAGAAAATTCAAACGTTGGATGTTAGTGGAAACAACTTGCGATCTTCCGATCTTTCTGGTATTACCCAAGGTAACCGTTTCAGCTGTTCTGATTTACCAGTTTATTTAACACATTACCAATTTAACTTGGTGTGTGGAAGTGTTTACGGTGAAATTAGCGATCATGGAAGAAGAAGGAAATACATAAAGCTAAACACATGAGAAAAAGAATTATATCAGTTTTCATAAAAATTCACAAACACAACGTTATCAAGTACTAGTTAACATCAATAATAAATTAATTACAGATTGAATAAAACATAATAACTTTGTTTGTTTCGACAAATTTAGCTTGTCATTATCAAACACATACACACACACTATGTGTTTGATAATGACAAGCTAAATTTGTCGAAACTAGTCACAATAAAAAGTTTTCAAGTTATACAAACAAAGTTATCGTGTTTTATTCAATTTACAAAAATGTATAACGAAGTAGAAGCCTCCAACATATATAACATAATTACAGATTGTTTTACGATTTAATAAGAAAATTAAATTCTAGAGAACCGCAGAAGAATCATCTTTAATTACAGAAAATTTATTTGTAATTATTCCAAAATTGTATAATAAACAAATCAATATAATACCTATATACGAAATATAATTTTAACGCTTTCAAAGCGAAAATTTTGTATTTTACTTTTGCTGAGACACCTGAGAACTCAACTCCAACATGAAGCTGACCAACTGGAATGACAACCCATATATTTAGAACCACTGGTTATTATTAATTATGTAAAGCTTTATCATTTTGTCGTTAGTGTTCATCATTGCCATAATGATTAAAATTAGAAGCCGAATAATCAAAAAGAATCATTCGAATCGAGGTGGCTAGTCTTTAATCAAGGTCAAACCTAGGAAGGAAGGAATTATATCCCCAGGGCCGAATTAGTAGATTCCAGGCAGCTGAAGTTTACTTAAGGCTATAATTTTGTAAACTAATAATATTTTTTTCCATTATTTTCGTTTTTACGCCAGTTATTGCTGCGGCATTGAATAGAACTGAATGTTAGGTGTTAAATCAAAATATGTTAAGTTGTAGCTCATTAATTTCAAAGAAATAAGTCAATTTTTAAGGATGCATATTCTTAGTATTTACACGTGAACAAAAGAAACTATTTTAGGGATAGATTTCCTGAGACAAAGCGGAATCTGTTTAAATAACAACAGTTGGATAATATATCAACACTTTGCTTAGAAGAATATTTTTGAAATTTATATATAACCTCCTGCGGATGGGGGGACAGAATACATCCGCTGCCCACTCAGCAAGTCGTAAGAGGCGACCGATGAGTACCGGCCTTCGTAGGTACCGGCTGGGTGTCGAGTCAAACTGCAAGTGTCCCTGACTTGAATGTGTTATCAGTTTTTGATTAGTGGCCTGTCCCTCCTTTATGGGTTCCATGTGTCTTTGTCTAAGACTTGTTGTTTTCTACAAGACATGACCTACCTGCGTGTTTGCCGTGCGCTGCGACCCATGTCGGGGGAGGAAATGATCCTGGTGGTTGAGGAACGGCGTATCCTGCGGGGGCGTCTACCAACACGCCACTTTGGCTTTGAATTCCTCTAAATGGGAGGTTCACGCCTAGCTCAGCATGGATCAATCGGTTAGCCATCAAGTCTTTGGACTTGCTTGTGGGGCGAGTCGTTGGGTTCCGTGGGTTCATTTAATCTATGTACGCCTCTGATTTTCGCGGCTATATTTTCTGTGTAGCCCTGGCTGTCTGGACAATTTGTGTTTGTGTCCCATTTGAGGCTCCGAGGAGGGTGGGCAACACAGAAGATGAAGTAATAAAATAATATATGGATCCCTATAACTTTCGCCCTATCGGACAGAAACGGCAGCGTCCGTTAAGTCCAGAATTCAAGGTAAATTTGAACTTTAAAACATATTTATTGGTAGAAATGAATGATGGAACTTTCGAGAAAGTTTCACCATTTGTTATTAGTAAATTGGTATGTGGAGTAGGACAAGTTGAAAACATTAAGAAGTTGCGCGACGGTATTAATGATAACCACGGTTAACGAAAAACAGAGTAACACCTTTCTGAAATGCACGAAAATGGGAGATTATAACGTAGTAGTTCAACCTCATAAAACTTTAAACGTGTTTAAAGGAGTTGTCTACTGCTTTGATTTGACTCGCTGTAGTGATGATGAAATTTTGAACGAGATGAAATCTCAGGGTGTAATTGAAGTGAAAATATTGACTTCAAGGAAGAATGGTAGCGAATCGGCCAGTGGCTGTTTTATCCTAACTTTTAATGCATTTCAACTCCCTAAAACTATAAAAATAGCTTCAATGTACAGCTTGGAGGTGCGACCATTTGTCCCTAATCCCCTTAGGTGTTTCAATTATCAGCAATTTGGACATGTTTCTGAGAAATGTGGCAATAATTCTGTATGTGCACAGTGCGGCAATCTTTTGCATTAAATTAATTGTCAGACTCCCTTTAAGTGCGCCAACTGTTTTTTGTGCGGAACCGCATTCCCCGCGATCACACCAATGTCCGAAATTCCAGATCGAATATGCCATCCAAAAGATTCGTGTTGAAGATCGAATTTCTTATTTGGAAGCCAAACGAAAATACCACTTAATCTGTCCATCGTCATTTGTTGAAGTGAATTAAAAGATCCGATGAAGCTAAAAAATCGTGTAGCTGAATCTATAAGGACCAGGTCAACCAGTCTTTCGGAAGACATGATTTCCGATGATCTTATGGACGTCGAACAGGCTAAGTTATTAGTCGGTCCGGACCGTCATAAGTTTCAACTTAAGCGGTAATCACCCTATCAGAAATGACTAAAACACTTATTCAGTGGAACTGCAATGGATTCTATATACGATTGCCTGAAATTGAAATGTTATGCAACACTGTCCAACCAGTCGCCTGCGGTGGTGTAGCAATTATGATATCACATGGCGTGAATAGTGAGATAATTAACATATACACTCCGTTGCAGTTTTTGCAGTGAAATTGCATCTTCTACAAATTATCACCTTGGGTTCTGTATACTTACCCCCAGGACAAACACTCGCTTTACAAGAAATAGAAGCCTTGTTTGAATCTTTGACCCGCCCATTTCTTTTAATGGCTCCAACACCCATAATCCAATATGGGGATCGAAATATAGGGATTCAAGGGGTGGTCTCCTTGAGAAACTTCTCCAAAGCAATAATATTGCTTTACTTAACACATGTGAAGAAACACATTTTTCAATGGCAAATGGAACATTCTCGTGTATAAACCTTACATTTGCATCCCCATCTATAGTATCCAGTCTTGTGTGGAGGGTGAAAACTGACCTTTGTGGCAGTGATCACTTCCCAATCCTATGTCAAATAGATAGTCAGCTAGTTCTCTATAGTCGTCCTATAAAATGGAAAGTTGCTAATGCCGATTGACACATGTACCAACAAGCGCTGGAATTGGAAAATGTCGATATGTCATGCACGAACTCTGCAGTATTATCCTGATTCCGTTGTACCGAAATCTCTCTCAATTGCATATCACGCCCCGTACCTTGTTGGAATGACGAATGCCGCATTGCAATTAGAGATAGAAAGAATGCACTTCGTACGTAACATGAACCCACAAAACCTAGCTGATTTTAAGAGAAAAAGAGCCCACGTAAGACGGATAATCTCAGAGAGCAAAAAGCAATCTTGGATGCAGTTTGTATCCTCCATTAGAAGATTCACAACCTCCAAGGAGGTATTTGAAAAAATTAGAAAAATAACCGGGAAAAAATCCTACGGACGAATAGCAGATATTGTCGTGGATAATGCCATCATTACCTCTCCAAAGGACATATCAAACCATCTAGCTTCTACTTTTGCTCATATCTCAAGCGAAGAAAATATCGATAGACGCTTCTTGGCTATTAAAGCATCATCCGAACCCCAGAAACTATCTTTCACGTCTGACAATACTGAGAGTTTCAATATTTACAATATGGGAACTAGAAACTGCATTAAGGCTTTGTCATAATACAACTCCCGGACCTGACAGAGTTTATTACCAATTTCTCAAAAAACTAACAACCTCCCAACTAACCGTAGTTCTAGATGTTTTTAATTTGATTTGGACAACAGATTTCTTTCCTGTTAACTGGCATGAAGCTATTCTCGTGCCAATTCTCCAAATTGGTAAAGACATTGAGAAAGCCTATGATACTACGTGGCGGACTCTTGAAAACCCTGCGCAGTTGGGCAATTAGAGGACATTTGGGGCATTTTATTAAAAAATTTATATCAGTCCATTCTATCCGGTTCCAAGTTGGGTCGAGCCTATTTGACTCTTACTTTCAGGAAAATGGTGTTCCGCAGGGCTCTGTCCTCAGCTTTACTTTATTTAACGTTGCTATTAACGGCATTGTCGAATCAATTAGAGCTCCTTTAAAGGCACAATTATATGTTGATGACTTAACCATATATTGCTCATCAAAGACCCTACCGGCAGCTGAGAGGCAACTTCAACTTGCGATTTGCGGCAATTAGTAATGGCTTTAAAATCAACACGGATAAAAACAAATGTGTACATTTTCACCGCCTTAGGGGTGTTCAACTAAATCCGGAACTAACTGTTGATAATACAATGATATTAGTAGATGATAAAGTTAAATTTTTGGGACTTATATTCAACTAACCTGGAAAACACATTAAAGGCAAAGTGTATGCGTGCGATGAATACCCTTAAAATTCTATCGCATACTACTTGGGATGCTGATCGTGTAGCAATGCTTCGACTTTATCGTTCATTGTTTCGTTCCAAACTTGATTATGGTTGTATTGTTTTTAGTTTAGCGAGAGAATCGTACCTCCAAACAATAAATACTGTGCATAATACTGGCATTCGTTTAGCTACCGGAGCTTTTAGAACCAGTCCAGTCATTAGCTTGTATGCAGAATCTGGAGAACCTTCACTAGCATACCGAAGATCTTCGATATAGATAGGCAAGAGTACATTGTTGCATTGATCTGTTTTTCGTATTCATATGTACATTGCATTATTGACATTGGCATCTTACATCAGTGGTTAGAAGGGCTTCTTAAAAATTAAACAAATATTAAAACTGCGCGTATCAACTATCGGCTAAATAATCTAAGAATAATATTTCAACCGTAAGTAGTTATAATAATACTGATAATTAATTTTACGAGAGAAGTTATGTAGGAATATTTTATAAATATAATAATATTATGGTGTAATTATTATTTTATTATAAATAATTAAACCCTATAATATTATGCAACCCAATTTACGTATTAAACATTTAATTATCACATTGCGGCCATCTATTAGAGTTATAAAAAGTAGCGATTTCACATTTCCGCCTAAAGATTTAGTCATAATTGATTTATTTATCGAGTACTACCATTTTGGGACGGAGCTAGTATAGTGTACTTAAATTTTGTGCATCTAAGACAACGCGATGATGTAAGTTTATTTAATTTATATTCATAAACATGCAGTATCATATAAAAATTATTTCAGATGTGTACATTCTTATCTACTGCTTTTATTAATACCATTCGCTGTTACGCGAGGCGAAGGAAGTTGCGATAATAATGAATCTCGCAATAGCAGCAATGTTACTGTCGCTGTATATTCAGTTTGCGAATACAGCAACATTTACCATCCACACCAGTATGATTTAACCCCAAAATACGAAAAGCGTTATGATGATTCAGTTGATTTAACGACATCATCTTTGATTTCTTCTAGTTCAATTTGGAGGCTTCAAAGTGATTCATTTATTGGCACTAAAACAATAAATATGTTGTCTTTTTATGATGCCAACATTGTGGAAATCGCCGATGGTGCATTCAATAAATTTTTGGCATTGAACACTTTAAAATTAAACTCTAACAAAATAACAACCTTGAGAGATAACACATTTTCCTCTCTTGTCAAACTTGAAAGTTTGGAAATATGGTTTAATAAAATAAGTACACTAGAAACGAATGCTTTTGCAAATCTAATAAACTTAAAAGATTTGGATTTATCTTATAATAATATCTCAACATTCAATAATTCTCTAAACATCCTCCAAAATCTGAAAAGTTTGGATTTTTCAAATAATAAATTGACTTCATTGAAAAGGTTGACTTTTCAAAAATTGTACTCTTTAGTTGAAATAGATGTATCCTCTAACCAAATCCATACAATAGAAGCGAGTGCATTTCTTGATTTAAATCGATTGGAGGAAATTAATTTATCAAACAATATGATAAGCAAAATTAATTCCCAATCTTTTATAAATTGTAATTACGTTTCAATTCTTAATCTCAGACAGAATAATCTTACCGAAGTCGCCGGATTTGAAGATTTAAATACGCTGACAAGTCTGAATTTGGGGAATAATTTTCTTTCTGTAATAAGAAAGTCGGATTTTGAAAAATTTACAAAATTAACTACGCTTAATCTAGAGGAAAATCACATTAAGTCCTTGGGGTTATTTCCTTTTATTCAACTATACGTTTTGGAGGATTTGGATCTTTCGAATAATCTACTTACGTCTATAGACGCTCAAACCTTTACAGGTTTATTGGAACTGAAGCACCTCAACCTTAGTCAAAATCATATTAACAATACATCGGGATTACATTTTTACAACACTCCATTGATTAAAGATTTGGACTTGAGTGGAAACAAGTTGGACTTTTTCGATCCATCGGGTTTACCACACGGTTGTATTTTACACGTCAAAAACAATCCAATCAGCTGTTCTGATTTAAGTAAGTTATGGATGAGGCTAAATGACACTAATGTTACCTTAGCACATGAAGGTGTTAATGATGAAATCAGTATACACGGAGTTTCTTGCGTAGATGTTAAAGAGGAATCTGAAAATAACGAAAACGCGCTGAAAACGTATTTCGAGCGCGATTTTAAAAATTCACCTTTTGTTAAATTCTTCGAAGAATGGCTTAAAAGTGAATCTGAAAATAAAAACATAATGCACGAATTCAAAGAAATTATCAGAAACATTACTGATGTTAATATTGAAAAATATTTAATAACTATCGTCAATAAACTGGATGAGATAATTGAAGGCAAGTCCATCAACCAAAAACTACTCTTAAGATTAGAGAGAAGTGGATCATTAATTGATAATCAAAACGGCAAATATAATGGTATGATAAATACTGAGAATAAATTAAATAGTGAGTATTTAATGGAAATGTTAATGATTATGAAGAACATTTCAATTCGAGGAATTGAAAAAATTGGAAATGCAGATAATACACTAACAAAATATAGTAGATATGAATTTTATATAATTGCTGCAACGAATGTTACGATTATAATTATGTTGGGGATGTTCATGGTTTTATTCATTTATTTCAAATACAGAACTTATGGAAGATGGATGTTTACAAAGGATGGGGAAATTATGCATTCGAATGAATTGAAGCCTATGAGTGAATGTTAGTGACGATTTATTATGAGTTTATTTTATATATTTTTGATGTATTTAATTATATTTCACTTAGCTTTTTAAGCGATTTATGATTTCAATTATATAGTATTAATATCATAATTTTATTAAGTTTTTGAAATAATATGTGTTTTTTTTTAAATTTATATCCATTTATTTAAACATAAGGAAATTAAAATAAATCGCGCATCATGTGTATTTTCTACAATCATAAAATTATCACATC
The DNA here is from genome assembly GCA_963969525.1 of Ontholestes murinus. Lineage (NCBI taxonomy): Eukaryota > Metazoa > Arthropoda > Insecta > Coleoptera > Staphylinidae > Ontholestes > Ontholestes murinus. The sequence continues at coordinate 23,952,631 of OZ018398.1, forward strand.
AGAAATGACATTGTTATTATCGGCGGGCATCCTCATTGTACAATCATTTGTTTCATAATATTTGTATTGTGCAGTTTAAATACCATGTACGTATTGATTTATTTTTTTTTAATATATTTTTATTGACGTTGTTTTAGGATTTCAAAAACGATAATAATTATTTTGCTGTATACCTTTTTTCGTCAAATAAATGGTATTTATTGGGAATGCACTGAAAAACATAGTGAGTACTATATATATCATAGTCGTCATTCATCAATTCACAGAAATTGTGTATATAAAATGATTTATAAACCACACCAATATTATTTACGAACGGAGGGTAACAACTCAAATTACCAATATACTGAACTAACAATAGGTGTGGATATTGAAACAAGTTTAATCTCAAATCTACAACCTGATACATTTATTTGGGAAAAGCCTGACAATATTATGAGCCTAACAATAAATAGTTGTCAGATTGAGGAAATCAATGTAAACGCTTTCCTGAATTTAAATAATATAGAAACTCTTAGTTTGTCTAATAATAGCATTACTTTATTGAGCAATCACACATTTTCCACGTTAAGTCAATTGAAGTTGTTAAATATTTCAAACAACAAAATTCGAAAAATTGAACTAGAGGCGTTCGCAAATCTATCGAATATTGAAGTTATTGACTTATCAAATAATCAATTGCTTACAGTGAAAGGTTTGTTTCATGACATACAATCTTTAGAGGAATTAAATCTTTCACATAATAAGTTGACAATATTGGATAAAACAATGTTGCCATCTTTAAAAATATTGAATCTTTGCGGAAATGAAATAAAATTAATCCCAGAAAGTGCTTTTAAGGAATCGCCGATATTATCTAGCATAAATTTAGCCGATAATGCAATTTCTTTTACAAATGATACATTTATAAATCATACAGGTTTGAATATTTTAATTTTGGCCAATAATTCAATCAGAAATATTTCAATTAAAGCATTTAAGGATTTGACTAATTTATCTCAACTCGATTTAAGCAAGAATTTAATATCCACAGTAACTACGGGAGTATTTGGTGGAATAAACAATTTATTAACATTGGATCTATCAATGAATTCTCTATCAGTACTCAATACAAACACGTTTATTGGATTGAAGAGTTTGCAATCGTTAAATATCAGCCACAATCAGATTTCTTCGATATCAGGGTACCCATTTCATAATACACCATTGCTAAATTCACTTGATATAAGCTTCAATAATTTGGCAAACTTTAATACTCAAGATCTTCTCAATCTTGAATTTTTGAATATTGAAAATAACTCATTTAAGTGTTCGACATTATCTAATCTACTTAGGAAATTAAAATTACGACAAGTATATATCGAACATGGACATGCTTTTTACAAAACAAGTATTCATGGGATCGCGTGCGAGGATTTAGAGGATTCTTCAAATACTTCAATCGTTGACGCAAAGGATGTCCTCGAGAAATATTTTCAAGAGGATTTTAAACAATCTAACTTTATCAAATTCCTGCAGAACAATCGCGACGTTAAAATGGATGATGATCACCTGGAAGATTTAACGAAGGCGATGTTGGTATACGAACAACAGAGCTTGGAGAACTTTCGCAACTTTTACAATTTGAACGCGAATCAATTGTCGTCCATACTAACAACAAACATTTTGCTCGTTTTATTAATTATAGCTATTATTATACTATTTGTGATTACTAAATTTAATAAACTAAAATTCTTGAAATTGATCGAGAAGAAAACGAAATCTGAAAATGAACTCGAATCTATTATATAATTATGTTATAGTTATTAATCCGTTTGTTATTTTTATCGATTATTTTGGTCATATGTGCTTACTATATTTATTATAAATAATTTTATAATTTATGATGTTATTTGCTGACTAATAAATGCATGTGCATAAGTGATTAGATAATGGTTTTCATCTACTCCAACCTTATTTAGCAACATCCTGTTAAATGTGATAGTAAATAATAACATTATATAAATGCTTTACTTTGATCACAATGAAATTATTTTCTACACCTTTACATAAAAAATCCGTAATAAATTCAATATTCTTACAAATTGGCATTAAATATATCAAAAAAATCTTTAATAAGAATAGAATTATTTATTTTTAAGAAAATCTTGGCATTATATTAAACTTGAAGACAATTGTAAGTTGTAAGGCATTATGGTGGATTCTTAAAAAGTTTATTTACTACTAGAAATATGAAATAGTTCAATAGAAAGGTAAGTCCATTAATTATTCTTATTCTTTTATAGCTATATAACTATGTTTATTGATACCTATCATCTATTTGTAAATTTTAATAATACATTGGTTTAAATTTAATTCTAAATAAAACCTAAATTATTAATTGTTTAATCTTTTCTAAGAGTAAGTCTAATTAACTTTTAGCTTAAATTTGCAACAAAAACATTATTTAGCTCTTAAGATTATTAATATATCTGTACTTACATGATGCTTTCTTTAATTTTTGAAATTTGCCATTAATTAAGTATTTCTCAATGATTTTAATTTTATATTTAATTGTAAAATTAACGCTATACATATATTTTTCAGATATAAAATGTGGACACCCAGCGGTTCCAGTGAATTCTCGAGTTACGCTAAGCTCAGAAAATTTAATACCTGGAACATCGGCGACTTATATTTGTGATGAAGGTTATGAGACCTTTGGAAATACTGTGTTGACGTGTTCAGCTAAAGGGGTGTGGAGCGGGGAACTGCCTTTTTGTGGTAAGTACAATTTTTAATCAGATTGTTTTTATTTGATCTTCTCAGAGTTACACGTCGGAAAATAGATACTTTATTTTTACTATTTATATATTTTCGAAAAGTTAAGATTTTTATTTTTTTCAAAAAGTTTATATAATTTATTGCTTCTGCTGCATTTTTCCACGTCTTATACATTTTCTATGTAGAAAATGTTTTCATCTTCAAAGACTAAAAAGTTTAAATCGTCCTGTTTACAACAGTTAGAAACTTAATAATATAAAATTAGATTCAAAGCAAAAAATAATATTGTGATCATTATAGTAGTTTCATTATGTTTGGTGTAAGTTTATTTTTCTTTAGAGTGAAGTTGTTTTTGAAAAATGATATTTTATATTTTGTAACCAAGTTTATTATTTACTTTTACTCTCTAATAATAAAATCCCATGGAACGTATATTTTCGTTAAAATTTCTAATTTAAAAAAAACCGCGATCACAATAAAAATAAATGTTTTAACGAGTTGTTACATCTTTTTTAAAAGTCGAACGCTACATCTCAAAAGGTTTTGAGTTTGCACTTAAAGTTTAATTAAAGCCTTTTTAATAGTTTTTCATAAGTACACAAAACTAGCTGAAGATTTTGACCTCAAACTTTAAAATGAATTTGTTATTTAAGGTCTTCTTCATAGTTTATTGCAAATAAGAAAAAGTTACTGACAGAAACCACTAGAGGTTTTGAACTTAAACTTAGAGTTTCATAATTTTTTCATAGTTTCTTGTTAATACAGAAAACATACACATGAGCTCAAACTTTAGCCCTAAAGTTTTATTTAAGGCCCTTTTTATAGTTCTTTTAAGCAAACAGAAGTTAAAGACAAAAACAGCTAGAGATTTTAAACTCAAGCTTCAAACTTAAGATTTTCCTAAAAGGATTTTTTGTAAATAATCAAAAGTTACAATAAAAACCGTTAGAGATTTAAAACCAAAACTTTAAACTAAATGTTTTATTTGTAGTTTCTTTTAGATGAGCAAAAGTGTAAGATAAATACCCAGAAAGACTTTAAACTCAAAACTAATATTTTATTTCAAACTTTTCTTCTTTTATTCCTAGCTTTTTTTTGTAAATAAACAAAAGATACAGATAAAAACCGCTATAGGTGTTGAAATCATAGTTTAAACTCAAACCATGTGTTTAATGTTTAATTCCAAGCGTCTTTTCTTGTTTTCATAGTTTCTTGTAAATTAACAAAAGTTACAAACAAAAACCGTTAGGAATTTGTGACTTAAACTTTAATCTAAGGTTTTATTTAGGTTTTCTTTTTCTGGTGAATAAACAAGAGTTAGCGAATTTGAGCTGAAAATTTAAACCGATTCCTTTATTTAAAGTTTTTCTTTGTAGCTTTATGCAAATAAACAAACGTTATAAACAAACACTGCTAGGGGTTTTTAACTCAAACTTTAGATTTAAAGTTTTACTTAAGGACTTTTTTTATATAGTTAGATATTTTGAGCTCCAATTTAACACATAATTTTTATTTAGGGTCTCTTTTCATACTTTTTGGAAAATAAAGAAAAGTTATGGTCAAAAGTAGTTATAGATTTTGAGATTATTTTTTCATTTAAGGTCTTTTTTCACAGTTTCTTGTAACCGAACAAAGGTTACAAATAGAATCCAATAGACATTTTAAATTCAAAATTGAATTGAAGGTTTTTTTCTTATAGTTTCTTGTAAAAAAATACAGACAAAAACTGCTAGAGATTTTGAATTTAAACTTTGAACACAATGTTTTGTTTAACGTCTTTTTTTTTAATAGTTTCTTGTAAATCAACAAGTTACAGACAGAATCTATTAGACATTTTAAGCTTAGAATTTTAATTTTATGTTTTTTCTTGTAGTTTTTTGAAAAAAAAAAATACAGACAAAAACTGCTAGAGATTTTGAGCTTAAACTTTGAACACAAGGTTTTATTTAAGGTCTTTTACAACTAGAGATTTCAAGCTTAAAATTTGTATTTAAGGTTTTTTCTTAGTTTCTGGTAAAACATATTGTCAAAAACTGCTAAAAATTTTGAACTTAAACTTTGAACACAAGGTTTTATTTAACGTCTTTTTTATAGTTTCTTGTAAATCAACAAGTTACAGACAGAATCTATTAGACATTTTAAGCTTAAAATTTGAATTTAAGGTTTTTTCTTGTAGTTTCTTGAAAAAAAAAATACAGACAAAAACTGCTAGAGATTTTGAGCTTAAATTTTGAACACATGATTTTATTTAAGGTCATTTTTCACAATTTCTTGTAAATGAACAAACATTACAGACAGAATCTACTAGAGATTTAAAGTTTAAAATTTGATTTTTTTTTAATAGTTTCTTGTAAATCAACAAGTTACAGACAGAATCTATTAGACATTTTAAGCTTAGAATTTTAATTTTATGTTTTTTCTTGTAGTTTTTTGAAAAAAAAATACAGACAAAAACTGCTAGAGATTTTGAGCTTAAACTTTGAACACAAGGTTTTATTTAAGGTCTTTTATCAACTAGAGATTTCAAGCTTAAAATTTGTATTTAAGGTTTTTTCTTAGTTTCTGGTAAAACATATTGTCAAAAACTGCTAGAAATTTTGAACTTAAACTTTGAACACAAGGTTTTATTTAACGTCTTTTTTATAGTTTCTTGTAAATCAACAAGTTACAGACAGAATCTATTAGACATTTTAAGCTTAAAATTTGAATTTAAGGTTTTTTCTTGTAGTTTCTTGAAAAAAAAAAAAATACAGACAAAAACTGCTTGAGATTTTGAGCTTAAACTTTGAACACATAGATTTATTTAAAATCAACTAGAGATTTTAAGCTTAAAATTTGTATTTAAGGTTTTTTCTTAGTTTCTTGTAAATAATATTGTCAAAAACTGCTAGAGATTTTGAGCTTAAATTTTGAACACAAGGTTTTATTCAAGGTCTTTTATCAACTAGAGATTTTAAGCTTAACATTTGTATTTCAAGTTTTTTCTTAGTTTCTTGTAAAAAATATTGCCAAAAACTGCTAGAGATTTTGAGTTTAAATTTTGAACACAGGATTTTATTTAAGGTCATTTTTCACAATTTCTTGTAAATGAACAAACATTACAGACAAAATCTACTAGAGATTTAAAGTTTAAAATTTGAATTTAAGGTTTTTTCTTAGTTACTTGTAAAAAAATATTGACAAAATTTGCTTTAGATTTTGAGCTTAAATTTTGAACACAAGAATATTTATTTAAGGTCTTTTTATAGCTTCTCGTTAATGAACAAGTTAGACATAATCCACTAGACATTAGCTCAAAATTTAAATTTAAGGTTTTTTGTAGAAAAATACAAACAAAAACTGAGATTTTAAGCTTAAACTTTGAACACACAGTTTTATTTAAGGTCTTTTTTCATACTTTCTTGTAAATGAACAAAAGTTACAAACAGAATCCACTAGAGATTTGAAGTTCAAAATTTGAATCTAAGGTTTTTTCCTTGAGTCTCTTGTAAGAAAAATACAGACAAAACTGCTTGAGATTTTACGCCACAACTTTGAACACAAGGTATTATTTAAGGTCTTTTTTCACAATTCATTGTAAATGAACAAAAGTTACAGACAGAATCCACTAGCGATTTAACGTTCAAAATTTGAAATTAAGGTATTTTCTTAGAGTTTCTTGTAAGAAAATTAAAGAAAAAAAAACAGCTGGATATTTTAAGCTTAAAGTTTGAACACAAGGTTTTATTTAAGGTCTTTTTTCATAGTTTCTTATAAATGAAAAAAGTTACAGACAGAATCCACTAGAGATTTAAAGTTCAAAATTTGAGTTTTTTCTTATAGTTTCTTGTACGAAAAATACAGACAATAACAGCTAGATATTTTAAGCTTAAACTTTAAACATAAAGTTTTAATTAAAACCCCTATTTTTTATAGTTTCTTGTAAATAAATTAAATTTAGATACAAAAATAGTTAAATATTTTAAAACTTAAAGTTTTATTTGGGACTTTTCTTTCATAATTTTTTTTTTGCACTTAAACATAACTTACAAACAAAGCCCTCATTTTGGATAAAACATTCAAGATACTATTTAATTTAAGGTTGATTTTATAGATTTTTCAGCAAAAAATAACATAAATTACAAACCAATACATCTTCTAGACTCAAATATTAAAACTAAGGTTTTATTTAAGGATTTATTTTATAGTTTCTGATATATAAATTTGTTTATTTACTTATTTATTTATTACATATTCGGTCTTCTTTCTTAAAAAAATACATACACAAAGAAATTACAAAAAAAACATACATAAAATTTTGTGCGAAAGAGGCACACAAAAGTCGCAAGAGATTTTGAGCTTAAACTTAAATCTTGAGGTTTTTCATAGTATATAAAAATAAAAGTTACAAACAAAAATCATAAAAAATTGACCAAAAATTTTGTATCTAAAAGTTATATAATAATTACAAACAAAAACCGACATTTTAAACTTTAACTTTAAATTGAAAGAAAGTCTGTTTTACAATTAAAAAAATAAATAAATTAATGTTACAAACAAAAGTTAAAGATTAAAATCGGTAGAAATTTTAAGCTTAATCATTAAACTTTACGTTTTATTTAAGACTTTTTTGTAGTTTTTGCAAATAAACAATAGATAAAAACAATAACCATTAGAACTTTCAAGTTCAAAATTAAAAACCAAAGGATTAATTTTTTTCTTTCTTAGAGTCTTTTTAAATAAACATAAGTTGCAAACAAAATTTAAGGTATTATTTAAGAAAAGAACCGTTAAAGATTTTAAATTCAAATTTTAAACTTGAGTTTTTATTCATAGTTTCCTCAGCTTAAACTTTCAACGTAAAGTTTTATTTAAGATTTTTTGTAGTTTCTTAGAGTTTTATTTAAGGTCTTTTTTATAGCTTCTTGTAAATAAACAAAAGCAACAGCCAAAAACCGCTAGATATATTGAGCTTAAAACTGAAATGTAATGTTTTATTCAAGATCTTTTTATTGTTTCTTATAAATGAACAAAAGTCGCGCACACAAATTGGTTAGAGATTTTGAGCTTAACATTAAGGTTAGTTTGAGTTCTTTTTACAGTTTCTTATAAATAAACAAAAGTTACAGGCAAACACTTTAATCTTCAAACTTCAGGCTTGACTTAAAGCCTTTCCCATAGTTCTTTTGTAAATAGACAAAAGTCACTATAAAAAACCGTCAGAGATTTTGAGCTTTAAACTTCAGATTTTATTTAAGGCCTTTTGTACATAGTTTCTTATAATAAAAATGAGAAGTTGAAAGACAAAACCGTTAGAGATTTTGAGTTTAAACTTTGAACTAAAAGATTCAATTAAAACTTCTGGTAACAGTTTCTTGGGGAATAAACAAAAACTATAGACGAAAACTATTGGAGATTTTGAGATTGAACTTTCAACTTAAGATTTTTTTATATTTATATATTTTTTAGTTCTTTGTACATACATAAATGTTTCAGATAATAGAAAATTAAGTAAGTTAACCGTCATATACTTGCTTATATTCAATAATCTATTCAACTATCTTCCTTATTATTATTAGGATTCAGTTCCTGCATCAAATGAACTCTCTAAACATGTAGATACATACTTCAAATTCTTGTTTTATTTATTTTCCTTGATTTTCACGCACTCCAAGCATTTGCACAGTTCGATTTTGGACAAATAAGCATGTCATCAATTAAATTAGTTTTTCAGAACTTTTCAATTACCTTCCTTATAGTTAAATAACTATTCCAACTATATGTTTTACGACATTTTCGAAACAATTTATTGAAGTTGAGAATCCCTAAGTGTAGATAATTCTGAAATATTTGAGGGTATTAAAATAAGGCGCCAAATATACATTTCTTTCAAGAATTCGCGAAAATACTGTTACGACATTGAAAAAACCATAACTGGGTCTACCAAGATCATCAAGAACGGCAGAGAATGTTAATAGTGTTAACCAGTCTGCAATTAATTTATCACTTTTGACTGGTCTTTTATTTTATCCATTATCTTTTTGTAGCATTTTGTAGATGATAAATAAACTGTACTATGTTAATATCATAAGTCCTGATTCAAGAGGTATCACAAAGTTATGGCTTCAAGCATCCAACAAATCTTATTTTCTTTTTCAGTATCGATGAAGCTTTCAAATAATATCTAGCAGTATTTCCACATTCAAAATTGATCGAAAGCCTTTGCTATTTATGACATTCATTCCGAATATCAATTCATCTTCAGTGTCAGATGCTATAAGTTGATGTTGAAACGGGACTACTATTTTTGGTTTTAATTTTATGTTGAAACATGTTGTCCTTTTTGTAATAGTATTTTATGATAAACTCTTTTAGTTTATTACTTTTTGCTGGGACATAGGTTAAAGTTGTCATAAATTATTCTAAAGCTGGGTAATTCCTTTCGCAGTGAAGATTCCTAATAATATAATAACAGCATTATTTTCCTCAATTGTATTAAATACTAGTGTTTTTTATATTAACTAGTACTGTCTTATAAATATTAACAAGGGTTTTTCCTATAGCTATTCCACACCCTCTATTGTTATTAGCTGTGACAAGTTCAAAAGAGAAGAACGTTGTGCACTTTTAATTAAAGGTTTTATTCATTTTTTTTATTCCTTTCTTTCTGGAATTGTTATTTATGGTAAGATTGCCCAGGCTTTGTGTTTTTATTTATTTTCAGATTCTATACTTGATGTCCAATTAATAGCCTTTGGTTTTTATTTCCATTCTGAGTATCACATAATTTTCTGTTACATATAATTAAAAAATTTGGTACATTTTTCCATTCCGAGCATCAATTCTTTTTCTTCTTCTTCTGTGGGCTTGATGTTTATCAGTCGGTTGTTAACTCTTTTACTTACTTAGTACAAATTAAAAACTATATTATCTTATTAAGTCCAATATTGTTATAGTATTGTCATAGTTGCATATTATTGTAACTGATAGCTTAGCTTATGAAAAGAAAATTAATGATGCAATCTTAATTAATTATTCTTTTTATTTATATAGGTACGAATATTGCATTTAGAAAACCGGCCAACCAGTCGACGTCAGTGCGTGGAGGAGGTGCTCTTAATGCCAACGACGGCGACAAAAACACCGACCACGATGGCAAAAGATGCACAGAGACGCAGAAAGAGGTGAGCCCCTGGTGGCACGTGGACCTCCTCAGGCCGTACCCAGTGAAGGTGGTGCGTGTGACGACGAGAGGGTGCTGCGGTCATCAACCACTTCAGGATCTGGAGATCCGAGTGGGTAACAGTAGCTCCGACCTGCAGAGGAACCCGCTTTGTGCCTGGTTTCCCGGAACTATAGGTAAGTCGGCAATATACAATAACGATAGGAATAACGAAAAAAAAATAATTGAAAGTTCACTTTCTAATTGTACGCGACGACGGAAATTGTCGAGACTCTCACTGTGGAATTTATTGGTAAACGCGCTCGAAATCATAATGGAAATATATTTGTTACTTTGACTGCATTTATTAATTATCGAAATAAAAAATTATTTATAAAAAATGTTACGATAGTTAAGGGCTCAAAACGGGAAAATATTGATTGGATAAAGTAATTACATAGTTCCTACATAAACTCATTTTAAATACTTAATTAAGTGATAATGGATTTTCAAAATATAAGTACCTCAATAATAAACGAGATTAAATACTGAAGTGTTAATTAAATATAAAGATCTTGTAGTTATAATAAATTTCGACAATGTATTTATAATTAAAAATCATTAAGATGACATCTATTATCTAAAGATATAAATCTTCATCGTAAAACTCTGTTGCCCTGTTTTCAACTGCGCTACGCTGACGACATCCAATGTCTACTATTGATTGATTACATTCTCCAAAAATAATAATTTTACTTCTTCGAAGAAAAAAAATCGCTAAAAATCTAATTAACTCAATTTTGATTAATTGCTAAAAATTTACGACTGTAAGGGTGAGAAAAAAATGAATGAAGGAAATGTTGTTACTATTATTATAGTATTTATTCCAACAACAACAATTGTTGCAGTATTGAATCTCATTAGGGAAGTGCAGTTGAAGATTGAAAACTGGAGTTTTACTATAGTTTTAAATCTCTAGAAGTCCAAAAAGATAGATACATTATTATTTTTTAAATGGTATGTATATCTTTTTGGATTCCGAGAGGTTTAAAGCGCTGTTTTCCAGTCTTCAACTGCGCTTGCTGGCAAGATCATACCAGTCGGTCCGAGGTAGTCGTTGGCGCCAAACAATAATTCAACATTATTTTTCGCAGATAATCCTATAATTATTAGTGGTGAACCTTCTTAATTAGGGAAATTTAGTGCAACGGTTTAGACAATACCTATCACCTTAATGGTGACAATCAATTGGACGTAGCATCTTTTAAAAAAAATGTGGTTTCAACGTATTATTTCTAAGAACAAGAAAAATATAACGTTTAAAAGGTCTTTATAAAACTATAAGAAATGTTTTCCAAATGCAAGTTTTGACATAGTCATTTAATACAATTGTGAATTATTTATATTGTACTCCTTTCCTTATAATATTATTCTTAAAAAAATATTGACAACAGCTTTTAAGATCTATAGAAATTATGTTCGGTGGCTTATAATTTATAAATTATAATGTCCATTCCAAAAGTCAATTATTCTTCTACATCAAGTACTATACGTTGGTGTTAAAATAATACTTTGCTTAAGGTAACCGCAGATTTTTTTCGCCATTAGTACCATTTTCTCGTATTGTAGTTCGCAATGTTCATTTCGTTGGTCCTACATTTGAAAGTTTTGATAAAACGTCAAGTCTAATAATAGTCCCACTCACAAAAATACTACCATATTGCCATTCTTCTGGAACATATGCCTTCTTTCCTTACATTAGTGTCGGCTGTATTTTCCAAATTCCAATAGTAAACAAGCTCGTGAGTTTATTAATTTAGAAAAGATCGAGCAAGTATCATTGCTTCTTAAAACTATGCATCTTTTGGTCCACCCAAAAACGCCTGTACAAATCTCTTCAATGTGTTCTTATTTATATCAGCATAGTCAATTTGTGCTAATAGAGCTATAATTTCATTAAATATCACATTTGATAATAAAATGGCAATAAAGAATCCCACCTTAGTTAAAACGAAACCATAATAACAATAATGGTTTTAAACTTTTTCAGTATATTTGTAAATATATTATTTCTGAATGGATTTTCAAATTTTCAAACGAAACGCACTTGTCATAATAGTTTTACAATTTTTCAAATTGAGAGACGCATTTTATTTCCAACCATTTAAATTTTAAACATCGCCATTTTGTTTTCAGCTATGATGAAACAAATATTTTTGATTATAATTGTAAATATATTATTTCTGAATGGATTTTGAAATTTTCAAATGAAACCCTCTTGTCATAATAGTTTTACAATTTTTCAAATTGAGAGACGCACTTTTCTTCCCAATAAAATTTCAAGCGTCGCTATTTTGTTTCCAGCAATGATGAAGCAAACATGTTTGATGATAATTGTAAATATATTATTTCTAAATGGATTTTGAAAGTTTCAAACGAATTCCACTTGTCATAATGGTTTTATAATTTTTCATACCGAGAGACGCATTTTATTAGCTCCCATTCAAATTTCAAGCGTCGCCATTTTGTTTCCAGCAATAATAAAACAAATATTTTTAATTATAATTCTAAATATATTATTTCTGAATGGATTTTGAAATTTTCAAACCAAACCCACTTGTCATAATAGTTTTACAATTTTTCAAACAGAGAGACGCATTTTATTTCCTCCCACTCAAATTTTAAGCAACGCCATTTTGTTTTTAGCAATGATGAATCACACATTCTTGATTATAATTGTAAATATAATATTTCTGTATAGATTTTAAAATTTTCAAACTAAACCCACTTGTCATAATAGTTTTATAATTTTTCAAACCGAGAGACACATTTTATTGCATCCCATTCAAATTTCAAGCGTCGGCATTTTGTTTCCAGCAATGATGAAGCAAATATTTTTTATTATAATTGTAAATATATTATTTCTGAATGGATTTCGAAATTTTCAAACGAAACCCACTTGTCATAACAGTTTTACAATTTTTCAAACTAAGAGAAGCATTTTATTGCCTCCCATTCAAATTTCAAGCGTCGCCATTTTGTTTTCAGTAATGATGAAGCAAATATTTTTGATTATAATTGTAAATATATTATATTTGAATGGATTTTGAAATTTTTAAACGAAACCCACTTGTCATAATAGTTTTACAATTTCAAATCCAGAGACGCATTTTATTACCTCCCATTCAAATTTTAAGCGATGCCATTTTGTTCCCAGCAATGATGAAGCAAATAATAATAATAATAATAATAATAACTGAACTTTATTTCAAAGAAATGTTAACAAAAACAACAATGCAAATGGAAACATAAATGAAATTGTGTCGAATAACAATAATAAAAATAAACTTAAAGGAATTAAAACTAAATTATAACTTAAAATTAATTAAATAGTTTAAGGCCGAAATATTCATTTATAGAGTACAGTTCTGCGTTCAACAGTAACTTATACACGGCTTTCTTATATTGCCCAAAAGAGTTTAATTCTCGAATTTTATTTGGCAATTTGTTGTAAATTTTTTTGCATCTATATGAAGCATTTTGCTCGGTAAGCGTCAATTTGTGAACTGGATATGTGATATCTGTGTTTCTTGTACTGTATGTATGATTCTTGCTCGTTATGAATAAATATTTATGCTTATATACAAATTTTAAGCATTCATATATAAAAAGTGAATATATTGTCAGTATATTATTTTGTTTAAAAATGCCCCTGCATGACTCTCTGTACGGCAAGCCATACATAATTCGTATAAAGCGTTTTTGTATAACAAAAATTTTTTCCATATGTCCACTATTCCCCCAAAATATTATTCCGAATCTTAGTACAGACTCAAAGCTGGCGTGGTAAATTATTTTTAAGGACTCCCTGCTAAGATATCTTTTTATGTTGTTCATTAGATAACAAAGTTTTGCCACTTTCGCGGATAGGTATTCTACATGTGAGCGCCAATCCAACGAATTGTCAATAACAACTCCTAGGAATTTTACCCCAGGTGTCAATTTAACTAAATTGTTTGATAATGTGACTTGATTCGGAGCACATATTTGTGATTGTTTGGTTTTAAACAAAACAGCATTCGTTTTACCCGCGTTGAGAATGAGCATATTGGCGGAAAGCCAATTCTCAATTTTTAAGTAAAGCTCATTGCATAGGATGTCTACATTAGAATATAGCTTGGCTGTAACTAAAAAGCTTGTATCATCCGCATAGTTGATCATAAAGCACTTCGAATCTGACCTCAATAGATGTAAATCGTTTATGTATATTATAAACAGAATTGGACCCAAAATACTACCCTGAGGTATTCTTACATTTCCTGTCTCCTTGATGCCAGATTTGAAGTGCTTACCACCCTCTTGTATTACAACTCTTTGCTGCCTATTCAATAGATATGATTTAAACCAATTTAATATATTAGCTCTTACTCCATATTTTTCCATTTTTTCTACAAGAATTTTGTGATCAATAGTGTCATATGCTTTTGACAAATCTAAAAAAATACCCATTGCTAGTTCTTTTTTTTCTAAAGCATCATTTATATAATTTATAAAGTTAAATATGGCACTATCAATTGATCTTCCTTCTATATATGCATGCTGATGTTCACTAAAGAGGCCACAATTATTAAAAAAAGTTATTAATCTTTTACACATAGCTAATTCAAAAATTTTTGAAAACGATGGCAAACAGCTGATTGGTCTATAATTTCCCATCAACTGTGGATCACCATTTTTAAAAATTGGCGTAATAAGAGCTAGTTTCAATTTTTCTGGAAAAGTTCCAAATTTGAACGAATTATTTATTATGTAGGCTAGTACTTCTGCTATTGGCTCTATGCTTAATTTTATTATGCTATTAGAAATGTTATCATCGCCACTACTATGTTTATTTTTCAATCTTTTTGAAAGATCGATTACTTCAATTTTCGTAACTGGAGTCAAAAACATGGATTGGTTATTATTTAATATTTGGTCATAGGATATGTTACTTGAGGGCGTATTCTGAACTCTTAGTTGTGTAATACTATCAATTAAAAATTGATTATATTTCTCTGCAACGTTACATGCTTCCCCTGGTATTCTCTTAGTTTCCAAACCAGCATTACTTATTTCTTTAAATATTCCCCACATACATTTAATTTTATTATCGGATGATTTAATTCTTTTATCATATTTTTCATACCGCGATGTTCTTAGAAGTTTATCATATTCTTTCTTTTTCTGAGAATACAATTGTTTACAATTATCATTATATTGTGATAATACAAATAATATGTCTAGGTCTTGTTTAGATGCTTTTATTTGGGGATCTGTATATAATCTACTGTTCCTCCGATTATTATTTTCAATGCAAATCATCGGAAAACATTGTTCAAATATTGCTTCATATTTGTTACTAAACATATTCCATTGTTTGTTGATATCGGAAGGATCAATATCATATACACATTCCCAATTGCACTGACTCAACATGTACAAAAATTTATTCATATTAGTATCACTAAATATTCTGTGATATTGACGCTCACAAGTAGGATCGTTCTTTTGTACCATAATGACAAATTTTTGACCTAGGTGATCAGAAATATGCATGTTAATTAATTCTACATGATGCTCACCTGTGTAATTGGTAATTATATCATCCAGAGCGCTTTTACAATTCTGAACAATCCTCGTGTAATCATTTACTGTTGTTCGCAGACCGTAGCATTTTAAAATTGAGGAAAATTTTATTTTATCTTCATTGTCATCTTTCGATTCTATATTAAAGTCACCACATAGAAAAATTAATTTCCCTTCTTGAGAAATTTTCTGCAACAATCCGTCTATTTGGCTATAAAAAATATTTTTATTTTTATTAGGAGGGCGATATATAGATACAACAATGACCGCAAGTGTTCCAACACCTGCTGCGCACTCAAATTCGTTTTTGATTGAGAATTTGCTCAATTTACTACGCGATTTAAAATGCACACCTTCGCGACAATATATTGCGGAACCGCCGTGTTATTGATTATAATTGTAGATTTATTATTTCTGAATGGATTTTGAAATTTTCAAACGAAACCCAATTGTCATAATAGTTTTACAATTTTTCAAACCGAGACTCATTTTATTGCCTCCCATTCAAATTTCAAGCGTCGCCATTTTGTTTTCAGTAATGATGAAGCAAACATTTTTGATTATAATTGTAAATATATTATGTTGAATAGATTTTGAAAGTTTCAAGCGCCATCCTCTTGTTATAATAGTTTTACAGTTTTTCAAACCGAGAGACGCATTTTATTGCCTCCCATTAAATTTCAAGCGTCGCCATTTAGTTTTCAGTAACGGTGAAGCAAATATTTTTGATTATAATTGTAAATATATTATTTCTGAATGGATTTTATAATTTTCGAACGAAACCCACTTGTCATAATACTTTTACAATTTTTCAAACCGAGAGACGCATTTTATTGCCTCCCATTCAAATTTCAAGCGTCACCATTTTGTTTCCAGCAATGATGAAGCAAATATTTTTTATTATAATTTTAAATATACTATTTCTGAATGGATTTTGAAATTTTCCAAACGCAATCCTCTTGTCATAATAGTTTTTCAATTTTTCAAACCGAGAGACGCATTTTATTGCCTCCCATTCAAATTTCAAGCGATGTCATTTTGTTTCCAGCAATAATAAAGCAAATATTTTTAATTATAATTGTAAATATATTATTTCTGAATGGGTTTTAAAATTTTCAAACCGAACCCACTTGTCATAATAGTTTTACAATTTTTCAAATTGAGAGACGCATTTTATTTCCAACCATACAAATTTGAAACGTCGCCATTTTGTTTTAAGCTATAATGAAGCAAATATTTTTAATTATAATTGTAAATAAATTATTTCTGAATGGATTTTGAAATTTTTAAACGAAACTTACTTGTCATAATAGTTTTACAATTTTTCAAATTGAGAGACGCATTTTATTTCCAACCATTTAAATTTTAAACGTCGCCATTTTGTTTTCAGTTATGATGAGGCAAATACTTTTGATTATAATTGTAAATATATTATTTCTGAATGGATTTTAAAATTTTCAAATTAAACCCTCTTGTCATAATAGTTTTACAATTTTTCAAATTAAGATACGCATTTTATTTCCAACCATTCAAATTTGAAACGTCACCATTTTGTTTCCAGCAATGATGAAGTAAATATTTGTGATTATAATTGTAAATTTATTATTTCTAAATGAATTTTGAAATTTTCAAATGAAACCATCTTGTCATAATGGTTTTATAATTTTTTAAGTCGAGAGATGCATTTTATTGCCTCCCATTCAAATTTCAAGCGTCGCCATTTTGTTTCCAGCAATGATGAAGCAAATATTTTTGATTGTAATTGTAAATATATTATTTTGGAATAGATTTTAAAAGTTTCAAACGAATCCCGCTTGTCATAATAGTTTTATAATTTTTCAAACCGAGAGACGCATTTTATTGCCTCCCATTCAAATTTTAAGCGATGCCATTTTGTTTCCAGCAATGATGAAGCAAATATTTTTAATTATAATTTTAAATATACTATTTCTGAATGGATTTTGAAATTTTCCAAACGAAACCCATTTTTGAATATAATTGTAAATATATTATTTCTGAATGGGTTTTGAAATTTTCAAACGAAACTCACTTGTCATAATAGTTTTATAATTTTTCAAACTGAGAAAAGCATTTTATTGCCTCCCATTCAAATTTCAAGCGTCGCCATTTTGTTTCCAGCAATGATAAACCAAATATTTTTGATTGTAATTGTAAATATATTATTTTGGAATAGATTTTAAAAGTTTCAAACGAATCCCACTTGTCATAATAGTTTTATAATTTTTCAAACCGAGAGACGCATTTTATTGCCTCCCATTAAATTTCAAGCGTCGCCATTTTGTTTTCAGTAATGATGAAGCAAATATTATTGAATATAATTGTAAATATATTATTACTAAATGAATTTTGAAATTTTCAAACGAAACCCACTTGTCATAATAGTTTTACAATTTTTCAAACCGAGAGACGCATTTTAGGTCCTACCACTCAAATTTTAAGCGACGCCATTTTGTTTCCAGCTATGATGAAGGAAATGTTTCTGATTATAATTGTAAATATATTATTTCTGAATAGATTTTGAAATTTTCAAACCAAACTCACATGTCATAATAGTTTTACAATTTTTCAAACTGAGAGACGTATTTTATTGCCTTTCATTAAATTTCAAGTGTATTTTTGTATTTAGTAATGATGAAGCAAATATTTTCTAAAAAATTATCACAAGTAATACCATAAGTGATGGCAATTTACTCGAATAAATTTTGTTTTTGCATGAAAGTTTGTTGCTGAGCGATTTTAATGAGAGCAACTGTCACGAAAAAATCACGAGCCGCCAGGCTATCAGTTGCTCGAATAAAAATCGCGATTAAGCAGCAAACTTGAATGCGCTAAAAACAAAATTTATTCCGATTTAATTGTCATCACGAATGGTATTTGGAAAGACTATTCCACGACTTGAAACGAATATCGGTGAATGGTTCAATGTCTATATTAAAATTTTTATGATATATCTCCTGCAGTATTTTGGTCGAAAAATTCGACATTGATTAAATAACACCTCCCTTATAATCATTTGCATTTACCTTCTTTATATTATACGCCCAGTCATCATAATAGCGGCAAGAGTTTCCATTAAAGTTTTGCTAACAACTGGTAGTTTTTATCGGCGCAGATTTCTTCAAATCGTTTCCAAACACACGATCTCGTTTAAGTTTGATTTTTTGGTGCAGAACTTGTCACCGTCGCATTTATTATGGATGATGAAGTGTTACCAAACCTTTTGATTTTATAACCTACTTGCAACTGACATACGTAGAAACAACGTTTTTCACTTTTTTATCAAGGCTAATTCAATTCATTTGTCGGGAAATAGCTAACTTCAGGTTATTCAGGTGAATAAATAGCAACTTGGTGTTTATTCACTTATAAATTGACGTGATTGGCTAAAAAATATCACATGCCTCATTTTCATTGGCTACATGCAATAGGAGTGGAATAGTCTCCTAAATTGAATTATCAATTACATTTCTTTTTAATTTACATTTTTAAATCAGGTGTATTTGTATTACATCAAAATAATGGTGGACTTGATGTGAAACATGGACAGTTCCTGAACTAGAAGGGATTCACACAATTGCACGCCTCATGCCGTCAAACGGTTCAAGGTTTTTATTCTAGTCCCAATGGTTTCGTTAAAATATTTTCGACCCATTCGAGACTCGGCGTAGCTCAGTTAAATAAATCATAAAGGTAACATCTATTGACTAAAAGTTCTACTTATTTCTTTAATTGAGTCTACAATACACCGACAATGTTACCTCTATAGTATTTCTATTCTTGATATTTATTTGTCAAAATAGTAAATAATACGAACATTTGATCTGTTATCACTCAGATATACATCACATTACATATTTATTGCTACAAAATATACATTGTTCACATTTATGTTTAAGTACAGGACAATCAAATGTTTCTGAAGAGAGTTTCGAGCGAGTGAAAGAGTCTATCACGCGTAGCCCAACAAAATCAGTTCAGAAGGCGAATTAGCATTTCACATTATACACTTGTACGCTTGAACGTACAACTGTTTGAGTTGCTTTTTCATTCCTTGTATTAATTATGATTTTAAGTTTTACGCAATAAATATTACAAAGCGTTAAACCCCCGATAGTCATTTAGAAACACCCGCTATTTTTAGATATCCAAATAGTGTATGAGATCGGTATGGCATCTAAGATTTCTTTAAAAATGCCTCCTGTTAAATATCCTCTTTCATAATAACATTTTAGTTCATTAAGGAATTCGAGAATTGAAATCACTTTTTTAACTAGGTGCCCCACATTCTACTTCACTTTATAATTTATATTGTCATAGTTTGTTTAATTCTGATTCCATATTCCTTAATCCTCAACTTATTGCAAGAGTAATTAATTAATTGGTGTGGTTTACCAAATAGCGTATGAAAATAAACCCTGAAAAAAAAACATTCCTCATTTTCTATAAAATCATTTTAACGTAACCTAAAATTTAAATATGTCAAAGTGGAATCCTTCCATTTTTAATCTGTATATGATTAGAAGTAATATTATTAATATGAAGAATAATTATATTAAAAAAGAAGTTGCACATATAAGCAAATAATACAATATTTGTTTGTACTGGCAGATGAGATAAGGTCGTATCAATGCATCCTCATGCAAGTCTCGTTAGTATCCTGTCAACATCGACCCTGTGCACTTGAAGCATCACATTAATGAACTAAAATGAGGTAGGTTTTTTTTATGTAAAAACTACTCATAGTAAACTCTACTTATTTTAGACGTTCATATGTATACATAGTGCTTTTATTGATGTGGCAAGGATTGAAAGAAACTACCGGAAGTTGTAATAGTGAATATCTAAGGAGGCAACGTAATAGTTACCATTACTACAACGACTACGATAATAATGTTTACGCCATAAATACTACTTGCGAATATAAAATGATTTACAGACCAAATTTGTATAATTTGCGTCCAGAATACAATAAGCACTATGATAGTTCAGTTACGCTTACAGTATCAACAACGGTTTCTTCGAGCTTGATTCCAAAACTGCAGCGTACTTCCTTTACTGGTACTGACACAATAACCACGCTTGTAGTTAAAAACTCACAAATTTCGGAAATTGAGGACAGAGCGTTTGTTGATTTTACTAATTTAAAAATTTTAAAATTTCCCATGAATAACATAACTATTTTAAAAAATAATACATTTACCACGCTTGCTAAACTAGAATGGTTAGAAATAACCAATAATAAAATAAATACAATTGAAAGATTTGCCATTGGAAATTTAATTAAGCTCGAAGTGTTGGACCTATCATATAATAACATTTCCAAAATTGATAGAGCCTTCGATTATCTTACAAACTTAAAGGCAATTGATATTTCCCATAATAGTTTGATTGTATTATATAGTTTATTTCTGCAAAATTTGCTCGTCCTCAATAATATAAACTTATCATACAATAAAATAATAACAGTGGAACAGTCCGCATTTACTAATTTAACCGCAGTGGAAGATATAAATTTATCGAATAATTTTATTAAAATAATCAGTGACGTCGCTTTTATTGGGCTACATAATATCCAAAATATGAATATAAATAATAATTCCGTAACGCAACTTCGCCCATTTACGAATTTGAAATCGCTAACTACGCTTAATTTGAATAACAACGCGCTTACGGAGCTGGTAAAGTTAGATTTACAAAATTCAGAACTGGTTGAACTTAATTTACAAGAAAACCGCATTCGATCAATTGATGTGGGCTCATTTGCTAATCTACAAGTTTTGGAACGTTTGGATCTTTCGAAAAACTTTATTACCTCAATAAATACAGGTACGTTTTCTGGACTGCATTCCATAAGATACCTGAATATAAGTCAAAATCGAATAAACATAATATCAGGGTATCCTTTTCACAACACACCACTTATTCAGAATTTGGATATTAGCAAGAACGATCTGAAATCATTTAATGCCAACGATTTACCCAATGGAACTGTGTTAAATCTACAGGGCAACCCATTAAATTGTGACTCTTTATCATCACTATTGAAAAATCATCATATCAAGATTGACAATGGAAATTCCTATAGTGAAGTTGGCATTCGTGGAATTCCTTGCAAAGACGATAAAAAGTTAACAAGAGCAGAAGAAACTATTGTTAAGAATCAACCAGAACGTGAAAACAATAGTGATGAACTATTACATATTTTTACAAATTTCACAAATGTATTATTGTCGAATAATAATGAAAGCAGATTGATTAACAACAAACTAGAAGAATTGATTAAGAGCAAATCATCAAATGAGAAAATTATCGAAATTCTCAACGAAACCCTATCCATTGCAGATAAAAGCAAATCAGCTGTAATTTCCATTGCTAATAAACTCGAATTATTCACAAAACATAATTTATACAATCAAACCAAACTTGCCCTTTCGAATTTAAACAAGAATATTGAAAATCAAAGTATTAAATTACAGGAATTTATTGATGAAAATAAATCGAGAAATCAATACCTTGCCGAAATTATAATGTTGATGAAAAATGCAACGATTCAACATAAAGATATAAAGGAAAACATCCAACCTAATCAATTGGTGAAGGAAAAGCGATATGATTTTAATGTTTACATAACTAATGGTATTATTATAATTATGTTAGGAATCTTCATGACGATTTTTATATACTTCAAATTTGGAAGAAAGACGTTTCAGGATAATTCAGAAATGATATCTTTAAATACCCGACTTTCGAATAACTAGCGTATTATTTTATGTTAATATATTGTACTACTCTTACCTAATAGATGTAATTATTTTTAATAAATAATTTTAAATAGATATTATTGTTTTTTTTAAAATTAATTTGTGACATTGGTAAATGTCAATATTTACAAATTGTATAATAATTGATTTGATTGAACAATTTCAGACAATAAGCGAAGAATTGTTCAAATAAGGTCAGAATTAACAAGTTTGTGCGTTGTGTTTGTTAAATCCGCACACGAAATTGTCTTTACAGTTATAGCGGAAAAATGTGTATTCTCTTTGATTTTTAATTTTCGTAAGAATGATTGCTAACCTAATTGAAATACAATTCATCCTTTAGACACACCCATCAGCGCAAATTTGTTAAAACAATCAAACGCAAACTTTAATGTACATCCAAAGTAAATTTATATTTTAATTCAGAGATAAAGTTATTAGAAAAATTAAAAACTTTGAACTTTAATTTATAATATTAAATAGTAAATAAAATAGTATTTTTTTACGATTTCATCATTTGATCATTTCAACGTGACAATTAAAATTCTCAAAGAAGAAATAAATAATTGAGAAAAAATATAATTAAAAAACAACACAACATGATAAATGAAAGCTGAAATTTTAACAAAAGAAACAATTGAAAAAACTATTTTAGGCAATTAAAAACCTTTGAGATTGATTAAGGAGAAAATATTTTTATAAAAAATATTTAAAATTCTAATGAAAAAAAAAGTTTCTAAAAAATAGTTTTAATTTTACTAATAAAAATTTTGATATATTGAAAATGTTAAAAAAATATTACACACCATACGTAATTTATTTTTGATTTACAGGAATAAATCATTAGACTAGGGCTGGTAATCCATCAATTCGACTTTTTCACTTTTTCAGCACTTAAAAATTCTCTTGTTTGAGCCGATGTTTGTCAGCTCTCATTGTAGATATTACCATAAAGGTGCCACCTATGTCTAAATGTTGCCCTTGAACCCTATTTGAGTGGATAAGCATCGACAAAATCAAGAGAACGGTCAACAGCGACAATTATAACAATAATAATGTAAACATTAATTATTGTTTCCTGTCAAAAATAGTCACAGACCGGTTTCGATCTATTTTGCATATCTGGTATTCGAAAAGAGGATATAAAACCTGGAGCTGTTTCGTAGT
The DNA here is from genome assembly GCA_963969525.1 of Ontholestes murinus. Lineage (NCBI taxonomy): Eukaryota > Metazoa > Arthropoda > Insecta > Coleoptera > Staphylinidae > Ontholestes > Ontholestes murinus. Next base: position 23,976,109 of record OZ018398.1, read on the forward strand.
ACATATAAGGAACACTTAAAATCAGAGTTGGATCATAGAAGTATCCTTTAAGTAATTTTAAAATAAATATGATTTGCGAAATAACTCGTCGAGAATGAAGAGTTTGGAAATTCAATTCTGATAGAAACTTTCATGTGAAAAGTCTTGTAGAGGGTATGTGCCAAATTTACGAAAATATAACATCTTTAGAAATTTCCTTTGTACCTTTTCCAACATATCAATGTAGGTGTTTTATCGTAAGAACTAAATTGTAGCACCGTATACTAGTTTACTTCTAATGAAAGCAATATAGAATTTAATAAGAGGCGTTTGATGCCGAAAAGACCTTGTATTGCGGAGAATATAGCCTAGAGTTTTATAGCAGTCATTGCAAACTTTCCTTATGGTACCTAGATAGATAGATGTAATATGGGTGGCCCTGTTCGACCGCGACCTTTACAGACCTATTGTGGATCCCCACTTATCTCAGATGGCCAATTCAAGCTTTGTCTCTTTGATTAGTCCTATCAGCCCTACTAGAGGAGTTTGGGTATAGCTCTCCGCGTTTAGGTTAGTAGTGTGAAGCTGTCTAATCCTTGCTAGGCCCTCGCAATGGCATAGGATATGGAACAAGTCCTCTTCTTCCTCTAGGAAAAATCTGCATGGTGCTTCTTCCACCCGGCCTATTTTGCTCATATGTTTGCTGCGCTTGTAGTGTCCTGTCATCAGAGCTACTATTGTGTTGACATTTTCCTGTCTTGGTTCAGAAGTTCGGTAGTGAATTTTGGCGATTGTTACTTAAGGAACTGTTTTGCCTGTCTCTGTCCTGATGAATTCATTTACCAGGTTTGGGCAAGTGCATCCATCTATTTTTTTATGTACCGTTTGACTGCAGTTTTGGAGATGCCGCAGGAGGGTTCCGGGGCAATTACTGCTATTGATGAGCCTTGTTTGCCGTTGTCATTCCCTGGATGTCCTCGGTGTTCTGGTACCCATTTGATTGTTACTTTTTTGTGACTGCTAAGTTTATTAAGAGCACATATACAGTCCCACACTAGCTTAGATTCAACCTGTGTGGAGCTTAGTGCTGGCTCTCGGAGAATATAGCTATTGACCTACTTTTGGTGTTTTGTCTTGCTACCTCTCTTGTGCAGTGGTGAAGAGCTATAGCCTCTGCTTGGAACACCGTGGTATCCTTGGTGAGACTGAGAAATTTTTGTCTCGGGTTTTGTACCGTATATAGCTGTTCCTACCCCTTTGTTGGTCTTTGAGCCATCCATGAATAAATTTGATTCTGTTTTGGTGCGTCGACCGTCTGCCCAGTCTTCTCTTTGCGCGATCAGTACCTTATATTTCCTTTCGAAATTGTATTTTTTCACCATGGCATCACTTGGCATCGGTGTGATTGCATTTGCCTACAGCTCGTCTTCCAGCCGTTGGTGTGTCTTTCTGTGTGATCGGATTAATGGCATCTGTCCTTGCGTCAGTCTATATGATACGGACCTGGCCTCTCCTTGTATAAAGATGTGCAGTGGTGGTATATTCAAGATAACTTCTATCGCTGCTGTTTGGGTGGTGCTTAGGGCTCCTGTTGTACTGAGACATGCTAGTCTTTGTGTACTGCTTGGCGGGACTCGTTTCCTTGCTTGTGCCTCTACGAGAGTGACGTTATTAAACGTCCCTTCTATATCTAGAAATGTGGCCATGGCTATATCATAGTCTCCCATTTGATTGTAATCGCCGAGTCTGTTGATCTTTTCCCAGTATCTCGTCCCTTTTTAGTGGGAATGAAGATAGGCTGATAAGTCTTTATGACCTTTATACCCTTACGCTTTGCCCTGATTTTGGTATATATTCCCATACCAGGCAGAAATGAAGATTTTTGACAGTTGCAGCACCAGTTCCTCTATGTCGCAGAATGGGATAGACCTATTTAATTTTAATAGGTCTTCTGCCAGAATGGCTGGAAAGTAGACTTTTAATAGTTCCCAAACAGTTTCCTCTATTGTTTCTGTGAAGGTTCCCTCCGGCTTCTTAAGGAAGCCTACCTCTTTGGCAGCACTACCGTGCTTAGCCAGGACTTTGTGGATTCTTGAATACACCGGAATGTCATTTATCTCCTCGCAGAACTTCCTCCACAAGTCCCTTTTGGCTTTTTGGATTTCTTTGTTATATTTTGTGAGTTTTCCTCTGTAGGTAACCCAGTCTTGATTGTTTTTGGCCCTGTTGAATAGCCTTCGAACCTCGATCCTCATCCTTTTGAGGTTCTTGTTCCACCAGACTGTTCCGCAGCCTTTTTGTTTGGCTTTTTTTTCCGGGAAGTTTTCCAGATATGCCGGCCTGATGGCCGATGAACAAATGAGAGCTTCTCTGAGGGACTCTTACCCAGTTCGTCTCTCTTGGGTTTCTGTACTTGTTCGTCTTGAGAGATGTGAATAGATTGAAGCGGATTTGCATGTGGTCGGAGCACTATGGTTCTTCTGACACATCCCAATTCGCTATACTATCACTCACTTTACCGCTACAGATGGTTAGGTCTTGTGCTTCTTTTCGTTTTTTCGTTATGAACGTGAGCTCATTGCCAATGTTGGTCACTATAAGTCCTTCGGCTGAGATAAAGTTAAGTAAAGACTCACCTCGTTTGTTGGTGTCCGAGCTGCCTCAGACCGTGTGATGCGCGTTGACGTCGCACCAAATTATGGTTGGTATGCCTTCTTCGCGCAGTACGCAAAACTATATCGTTTAGTATGCTCATCTCCTGGGAAGTAGGCGGAGCATATAACCCAGATAATCTTTCCTACCTCCGTCTTGGCCAATATGATGCATATAACTAAGTCTTTAGTGTATAATTGCGCTATTAGTGTACATGTGACTCTATCGCTGTGAATTATGCATGCCCTTGGCCTTGCGGAATTTGAGTTGTATATTACCTGAGAGTGTTGTGGCGAATAGGAGAGACATCTTCAGGCTCTTCATTCATGGTCTTGTTTTCCTCCATCGGGTCCGTCTCCCCCTTGGTCTATGGCCTTAAAAGGGGACTGATCTCACTGGTGGAGCGTTGACCTTATTTGGAAGAGATTTGTCCTTGCTCTACGTTCTCCCCAGCCTCGCCAGTGCCTTGGGTCTTCGCTGGTATAACGGTAGTCGATTTTGGACGACTTTTACGAAGTTAAGCGAACTAAGGCCACGATTGCCACATACCATCAAAATTTAGTGGTTTTCGATGTTGTTTCATCGCCAAAAGTCGAAATAAGTAAATAAGTTAATCTATACTCTGTTGTTGATTTAAATGTTAATACGTTATTAAAATCGATTAGTGAACTTCAAATTTCAATAAATAATTTAACTGCAGAATGTGAACACTTTAGAAAAGAAAATGTCGACATAAGAACATTGATAAACGAAATGTTACTTTTAAGGAAAGATAACGACACACTAAGAACAATTAACTGTGACCTACTAAAGAAGATGGAAGTTTTGGAGTCCAAAGTAACCCAACTTGACTTTAACAACAGTGAATCTATTTTTGAAGAAATAACCGATAGACAAAACAGAGCTTGCTCGGTTATGATATTCAATGTTGAGGAATCACCTGAGGCCGATGCTGATCCAAACGCTGTGAATGGTATCATTAACAGCATATGTAACAACGCACAGGCTCCTATTAAAATATTACGGCTTGGCAAACCCATCAGCAATAAACCTAGACCGTTAAAAATTATAGTTAAATATATCTCAGATGCTATACTCTACCGGTCTAAACATCAAAGAAATAATGCAATTTTTAAACACATCAGTATACGCAGTGACAAAACAACACGTCAAATGGATTATGTAAAACGTATTCGGGAGGAACTGAAGAGGAGACGTGAAAATGGAGAGGAAAATCTCAGAATCAAATATATTAAAGATATTCCAAAAATCGTCTCGGAAAACTAATCACTTCCCAGCAGATAGATTTGAATATTTATTATCAAAATGTGCGAGGTCTTTCAACTAAAACCAATACGCTATATAACAATGTATGTGCTAATAATTTTGATGTATATTTTTCACAGAAACGTGGCTGCATGATGGCATTTACAATAGTGAGATAATTCCCAATAACTATAATGTGTTTAGGTGCGATCGCAAAAATAAACGTGGTGGTGGAACCATAATTGAAGTGCAAAATCAAATAATCCCTGAATTAATTTATAACTCACTATTTGGGTATTCTTTATTCTTTATTATCTTTGCTTCTTCTGTTTACAAAATTACAAAAAAATTTATATGATATACATACATTTAATAAACAATAAAGAAATAATTTAGGACACAGGAGTCACGGGCGGAGTTCACTGTTGACCAATGTTCTTCCACTCAAACCCACGTTCTTCCTTAGGGAGAAGATACACTTTTGCCATTTTCGGCGTTCTTTTTAATTATTTTAAGCAAATATGCTTCATTTTGACCCTTTTGTGGGATATTTTAGACGAAGTCTATTGTGTCATTTGGGTATTGATATTGTCGTTATTAAGTTAATACTTAAATTTAAAGTCATTTATTGTGTATGCATTTATATTCCACCATCACTAAATTCTCTTGATTATGAGGAACAAAACTTGATTTTACTGCCAATATTTTAATATGTGGAGATTTCAATATTCCATTATTTCACTCTTATCAAACTATGAACATAGGCCAGAATAACATAATATCGTTATTTTCAAACTTTACTGGATTTAACAACTTAATTCGACATAACAACGTTCTCAATATCAATAATCGAACATTGGATTTAAATCTTGCATCTTCCGATATATCTTTAAAAATGCACGATATTCTGGAAATCTTGATTGAACCTGATCCACATCACTCTGTTTTAAACTTTTCTTTCAGTATTTTTACACCAACTATCCCAAGTTTTACCCCTAATAATATGGTTTCACAATTCAACTTTTGCAAAGCTGACCTAAGGATAGTATACTTGGAACTAGAACGTTGTAACTGGGATGATGTTTTGAACTACAGTAATGTAAATGATGCTTGCAATGCTTTATATTCAATTATAAACGAAGTCTTGGAACGCTGTGTACCTAAACGTAAAGGATGTACTGATAGCAAAAATAGTAAAAAAAGTTCCCACCATGGTTCAGCAAAGAAACTATACACTTGTTACAATGTAAAAAGCGCACTCGAAGGTTATATAAACAACACCAGTTTAATTACTTAAAAATAAAACTATCAAGATTACGTGCTGATATAAAAATAAAAATAAAAAACGATCATGATAATTACATAAAACAAACTGAAGCGAATAAGGTTATTACTTGGCGAAACTATATTATGCACTTAAATGAATTGAACTCGGAGGTTTGGAGTTTTGCTTTATTATCTAGAGATGCTGATACAATTGTTTTACCACATCAGGCGGATAATTGATTTTGTTCATTACTCATATGCATGATAAAGCCACGGTGTGGTGAAATAATAGCAGTGTTTTTGTAGAATTTTACATGCATTTCTCCTTCAATTAAATTCTGTGTGTCGTGGGTTATAGAATTCTTGAGCAATTTTTCTTTCAGATTTATAGATTTTTTCAGCAGGTTTCCTTACATTTTTCAAGAATATTCCATTATTTTCTAATTTATTTTATCATATTTTCTCGGCAATTTCCCTTCTGAATTGCAAGAATTTTCTTTAAGTGTTTTAGAATTTATCAGCGACATTTCTTCCCTAAATTACGATAATATCGGTCGAGCATCGAGAACAAAAATTTTAAAACCCTGTTGTATGCACTTAAACCAATTTTTATTCCAAAACACGCATTTTGAACCCATCAACCGCTTCTTCAGGCGTCGAAAAACATTGACATTTTTTAATGACTTTTATATTCCTTTATTAACGGCAGTTATGACTTCAAAAATTGGTTCAGATGATTTCAGTAGATTTTCTTAGTAGACTTTCTAATGAAAGATATTACTTTAAATTTAGTTTCATATAGCATCGATACTCTATTAATTATCTAAATTTAGTTTTATATATTAACTTTTAAGTTGTAGTACTTCACAATTATCTATATATTTTATCTTGTTGTGTGAAGTGGCAGTCGTATTTATACCAAATAGGTATAATAATAAATGCTCTGAACATTTAAATGATTTCAAACATATTTTTTGTTGTGGTATTTTAAGTCTTATTATTAGCCAAGTGTTAATATGCTCGAAACTGGTGGAAGTGAAAAAAGATCAAATAGTATTTATAGGGGTTATAAGCCAAATTACATAATTTCGACATAAAAAATGTACATAAAGTGTATATTGTCATTCTTCATTGCCAGCTGTATTTACACTTTAAGTGAATAAGCATTATATTAAACATATTTATTTTAGCCTATTGTTGTGCAATGATTTCTTTTAATTAAAATAATATAATGTAGTTTTTGTTAAATATAAAACAAAATACTGTTACATCATGTAATATGTTTCTTTCAATAATAAGTATATGATTAGAAGTGAAATCATTAATATAAAGAATAATTATATAAGCAAATAATACAATATTTGTTTGTACTGTGTAGTGGCAAATGAGATAAGGTCGTATCAATGTATCATCATGCACGTTTCGTTAGTATCTTGTGAACATTAATCGTGTGCACTTGAAGCATCACATTAATAAACTAAAATGAGGTAGGTTATTTTTTATGTCAAAATTACTCTTAGTAAACTCTACTTATTTCAGACATTCATATGTATACATAGTGCTTTTATTGATATGGCAAGGATTGAAAGAAACTACCGGAAGTTGTAATAGTGAATATCTAAGGAGGCAACGTAATAGTTACCATTACTACAACGACTACGATAATAATGTTTACGCCATAAATACTACTTGCGAATATAAAATGATTTACAGACCAAATTTGTATAATTTGCGTCCAGAATACAATAAGCACTATGATAGTTCAGTTACGCTTACAGTATCAACAACGGTTTCTTCGAGCTTCATTCCAAAACTGCAGCGTACTTCCTTTACTGGTACTGACACAATAACCACGCTTGTAGTTAAAAACTCACAAATTTCGGAAATTGAGGACAGAGCGTTTGTTGATTTTACTAATTTAAAAATTTTAAAATTGCCTATGAATAACTTAACTATTTTAAAAAATAATACATTTAGCACGCTTGCTAAACTAGAACGGTTAGAAATAACCAATAACGAAATAAATACGGTTGAAAGATTTGCCATTGGAAATTTAATTAAGCTCGAAGTGTTGGACCTATCATATAATAACATTTCCAAAATTGATAGGGCCTTCGATTATCTTACAAACTTAAAGGAAATTGATATTTCCCATAATAGTTTGATTGTATTATATAGTTTATTTCTGCAAAATTTGCTCGTCCTCAATAAGATAAACTTATCATACAATAAAATAATAACAGTGGAACAGTCCGCATTTACTAATTTGACCGCAGTGAAAGATATAAATTTATCGAATAATTTTATTAAAATAATCAGTGACGTCGCTTTTATTGGGGTAGATAATATCCAAAATATGAATATAAATAATAATTTCGTAACGCAACTTCGCCCATTTACGAATTTGAAATCGCTAACTACGCTTAATTTGAATAACAACGCGCTTACGGAGCTGGTAAAGTTAGATTTACAAAATTCAGAACTGGTTGAACTTAATTTACAAGAAAACCGCATTCGATCAATTGATGTGGGCTCATTTGCTAATCTACGAGTTTTGGAACGTTTGGATCTTTCGAAAAACTTTATTACCTCAATAAATACAGGGACGTTTTCTGGATTACATTACATAAAATACCTTAATATAAGTCAAAATCGAATAGATACAATATCAGGATATCCTTTCCATAACACACCAGTTATTCAGAATTTGGATATTAGCAAGAACGAACTGAAATCATTTAATGCCAACGATTTACCCAATGACACTGTGTTAAATCTACAGGGTAACCCATTAAATTGTGATTCCTTATCTTCACTATTGAAGAATCCTCAAATTAAGATTGTCCATGGAAATTTCTATAGTGAAGTCGGCATTCATGGAATTCCTTGCAAAGACGATAAAAAGATAACAAGTGCAGAAGAAACTATTGTTAATAATCAACCAGAACGTGAAAACAATAGTGATGAACTATTACATATTTTTACAAATTTCACAAATGTATTATTGTCGAATAATAATGAAAGCAGATTGATTAACAACAAACTAGAAGAATTGATTAAGAGCAAATCATCAAATGAGAAAATTATCGAAATTCTCAACGAAACCCTATCTATTGCAGATAAAAGCAAATCAGCTGTAATTTCGATTGCTAATAAACTCGAATTATTAACAAAACATAATTTATACAATCAAACCAATCTTGCCCTTTCGAATTTAAACAAGAATATTGAAAATCAAAGTATTAAATTACAGGAATTTATTGATGAAAATAAATCGAGAAATAAATACCTTGCCGAAATTATAACGTTGATGAAAAATGCCACGATTCAACATAAAGACATAAAGGAAAACATCCAACCTAATCAATTGGTGAAGGAAAAGCGATATGATTTTAATGTTTACATAACTAATGGTATTATTATAATTATGTTAGGAATCTTCATGACGATTTTTATATACTTCAAATTTGGAAGGAAGACGTTTCAGGATAATTCAGAAATGATATCTTTGAATACCAGACTTTCGAATAACTAGCGTATTATTTTATTTTAATATATTGTATTACTCTTACCTAATAGATGTAATTATTTTCAATAAATAATTTTAAATAGACATTATTGTTTTTTTAAAATTCATTTGTGACATTGGTAAATGTCAATATTTAAAAAATGTATAATAATTGATTTGATTGAACAATTTCAGAAAATAAGTGAAGAATTGTTCAAATAAGGTCAGAATGAACAAGTTTGTGCGTTGTGTTTATTAAATCGGCACACGAAATTGTCTTTACAGTTATAGCGGAAAAATGTGGATTCTCTTTGATTTTTAATTTTCGTAAGAATGATTGCTAAACTAATTGAAATACAATTCATCCTTTAGATTTTTAATTTTCGTAAGAATGATTGCTAAACTAATTGAAATACAATTCATCCTTTAGACACACCCATCAGCGCAAATTTGTTAAAACAATCAAACGCAAACTTTAATTTACATCCAAAGTAGATTTATATTTTAATTAAGAGATAAAGTAATTAGACAAAATTAAAAACTTTGAACTTTAATTTATAATACTTTATATCCATTTTCAGAAATAAAATAGTATTTTTTTACGATTTAGTTAAATAATGAAATATTTAATTTCTATCATTTCAACGTGACAATTAAAATTCTCAAAGGAGAAATAAATAATTGAGAAAAAAATATAATTAAAATAAATTTCCCTCCCCATATCATTTTTATTATCAAACAATTCCTCTTTCATAGATCCTTAAAAGTCAAAATCCATAATTCCTTTTCTTCTTCCTTTACTCCTGAACAAGGACTCCCTCAAGGCTCTCCTCTGTCACCTTTGTTATATAACATTTTTTGTGCTGATGTCTATAACCCTGATCCTCTCTACTTTAACCCATCCAAATACCTCCTGCAATTTGCAGACGACACTGCCCTAATTACACATGCTCCCACACTACCAAAAGCCCTTCAATCCCTCCAAGAGCTTATTGACTCCCTTCAACGATGGTTTGCAAAATGGCGCATTAAAATCAATCCCCACAAATCACAGCTCCTAATCCCTTACCATCACGCCAACAATTCCCCTCACAAAGTCCATATTTCCCAAACTATGATCCCTCCTTCAGTTTCCGTAAAATACCTGGGCATAACCATAGATCAAAAAATAAATTTTAAAAAACATACAGCCATAGTAAAAAGCAAAATAACTTCTAGAGCAAAATGCTTTAGAAGCTTAACTTATAAGAATAAAGGCATCAATACAAAAACAGCTGTAAAAATCTATAAGATGATCTGCCGCCCACTACTTGACTATGGTTGTGCCCTCTATCCCAAACCCAACAATCCAATATCCCGCAATATTGAAGTTAGCGAGCGAGCATCCCTCCGTACCCTAACAAAACTCCGGCATCCTCTAAATCCTTTACACAATCCTTCCAACCAACTCCTCTACGATACAACCCTAGTTATCCCCATTCAAGAACGCCTTCGATTCCTATCAGAAAAATTCTCCAAAAATCCTTTCAACTTCCAGATATTATCCCTTTACTGTCATCCTAGAAACCCTAGTATAAATCCTAAATTTAAAAATCCCAATTCAACCATATTCGATTTCATATCATCATTTCATCCTTTCACGCATTAACGACTGACGCCATATGACTGGACAAAGCAAGGCAGAAAGACCTCTGGTCGATAGCCTTTTGACAAATTAACTCACTAACACCTCATTCATTATTCACTATGTTTTTGTAAATATTGTAAAATTTGTCAATAAATATATGTATGTATAATTAAAAAACAACATAACATGATAAATGAAAGCTGAAATTTTAACAAAAGAAACAATTGAAAAAACTATTTTAATCAATCAAATAACCCTTGAGATTGACTAAGGAAAGAGATTTTTATAAAACATATTTAAAATTCTACTATAGAAAAAAAGTTTCTAAAAAATATCTTTAATTTTACCAATAAAAATTTTTATATATTGAAAATGTTAAAAAAATACTATACAACATACGTAATTTATTTTTGATTTAAAGGAATAAATCATTGGGTGCCAAATTAGGACGGGTAATCAATTCGACTTTTTCACTTTTTCAGTACTTAAAAATTCTTTTGTTTGAGCCGATGTTTGTCAGCTCTCGTTGTAGATATTACCATAAAGGTGACATCTATTATCTAAACGTTGCCCTTGAACCCTATTTAAGTGGATAAGCATCGACAAAACCAAGAGAACGGTCAACAGCGACAATTATAACAATAATAATGTAAACATTAATTATTGTTTCCTGTCAACAATAGTCACAGACCGGTTTTGATCTATTTTGGATATCTGGAATTCGAAAAGAGGATATAAAACAGATTAGTGACCCTGGAGCTGTTTCGTAGTACAAACAAGGAACATTTAAAATCAGAGTTGGAGCATAGGGGTATCCTTTAAGTAATTTTAAAATAAATATGATTTGCGAAATAACTCGTCGAGAATGAAGAGTTTTGAAATTCAATTCTGATAGAAACTTTCATGTGGAAAGTCTTGTAGAGGGTATGTGCAAAATTTAGGAAAATATAACATCTTTAGAAATTTCCTTTGTACCTTTTCCAACATATCAATGTAGGTTTTTTGTTGTGGGAAACAAATTATGGCACCGTATTCTAGTTTGCTTCTAATGATAGCAATATAGAATTTAATAAGAGCCGTTTGATGCCGGAAAGACCTTGTATTGCGGAGAATATAGCTTAGAGTTTTATAGCAGTCATTGCAAACTTTCCTTATGGTACCTAGATAGATAGATGTAATATGGGTGGCCCTGTTCGACCGCGACCTTTACAGACCTATTGCGGATCCCCACTTATCTCAGATGGCCAATTCTAGCTTTGTCTCTTTGATTAGTCCTATCAGCCCTACTAGAGGAGTTTGGGTATAGCTCTCCGCGTTTAGGTTAGTAGTGTGAAGCTTTTGATGTCTAATCCTTGCTAGGCCCTCGCAATGGCATAGGATATGGAACAAGTCCTCTTCTTCCTCTAGACAAAATCTGCATGGTGCTTCTTCCACCAGGCCTATTTTGCTCATATGTTTGCTGCGCTTGTAGGGTACTGTTATCAGAGTTACTATTGTTTTGACCATTTTCCTGTCTTGGTTCAGAAGTTCGGTAGTGAATTTTGGCGATTGTTACTTAAGGAACTGTTTCGCCTGTCTCTGTCCTGGTGAATTCATTTACTAGGTTTGGGCATGTGTCTCCATCTATTTTTTATGTATGGTTTGACTGCAGTTTTGGAGATGCTGCAGGAGGGTTCCGGGATAATTACTGCTATTGATGAGCCTTGTTTGGCGTTGTCATTCCCTGGATGTCCTCCGTGTTCTGGGACCCATTTGATTGTTACTTTTTTGTGACTGCTAAGTTTATTAAGAGCACATATACAGTCCCACACTAGCTTATATTCAACCTGTATGGAGCTTAGTGCTCTAAGTAGCATCTTGCTGTCGGATAATTCCGCCCTAGAATGTCATCTACTAGTGTTTCTCATAACAGTGGAGACAGTACTCGTCCTTGTGGGCAGCCTCCCCCTGCGTTAGCTTTAATGGCATGTCTCCCCAAAGTGGGTACGATTGTCCTTTTCTCTAGGGTGGCCCTGATCCATTTGCAAAAGTTTGGCGGGCCTCGTTTCCTTGCTTGTGTCTCTGCGAGAGAGGTTGTTGTGATACTCTTTTCATTGTTTTTAGTAGGAATGAAGATGGGCTAATAGGTTTGTATGACTTTAGCGTTAGATCAGCTATTTTGCCTACCTTGGGCAGGCAGATTACCCTTACGATTTGTCCTGATTTTGGTATATATTCCCATGTCAGGCAGACTTTGAAGATTTTTGACAGGTGCGGCACCAGTTCCTCTATGCCCTTTTGTAACAGAATGGGATAGATCCCATTTGGTTCCGCGGACTTGTTCGGTTGGAACCTGCTGATTATCCATTTAATTTTATTTATTTATTTTTTTTTTTATTTTTATTTATTTATCCAACATGCTTACACAATTCTTCCTAAATAAAACAAGTATTCACGAGAATATTGAACGCACATGGAAAGGCTTGAGTTCACACGTAGATGATCTTCCACTCTTGCCCAATTTAATTCCGTTGAGGATGTTGCCACTGAAGCTCTGCTTAATGATTTTCATCATTTAATTTGCCAAATATGGCTTTTATATCTCCAAAAGGAGAACTTTATTATACTCATTGAATTATGTCAAATATGACATTTTTTACTGGGTCTTACGACCTCCGTGGCTAATCTCCAGTCATTTTAGGTCTTTGACTGGGATTGTCTGGCTTGTTTTCTTCTGCCAGAATTGTTGAGGCTGGAAAGTGGACTTTAAATAGTTCCTTAAGAGTTTCCTATATTGTTTCTTTGTAGGTTTCCTCCGGCTTCTTGAAGAAGCCTACTTTTTTGGCAGCACTACCGTCCTTAACCAGGACTTTGTGGATTCTTGAACACACCGGAATGTCATTTATTTCCTCGCAGAACTTCCTTCATAAGTCCCTTTTTTCTTTTTGAATTTCTTTGTTATATTTTTTGAGTTTTCCTCTGTAGGTATCCCAGTCTTGATTGTTTTTGGCCCTGTTGAATAGCCTTCGAACCTCGATCCTCATCCTTTTGAGGTTCTTGTTCCACCAGACTCTTCCGCAATCTCTTTACTTGGCCTTTTTTTCCGGGCAGTTTTCCAGATATGCCGTCCTGATGGTGTCATTGATTTGTTTTACTGAACAAATCAGAACTTCTCTGAGGGATTCTTAATATCCTACCCAGTTCGTCTCTCTTGGGTTTCTGTACTTTCATCGTGAGAGATGTGAATAGATTGAAGCGGATTTGCATGTGGTGGTTCTTCTGACACATGCCAATTCGCTATACTATCACTCACTTTACCGCTACAGATGGTTAGGTCTTGTACTTCTTTTCGTTTTTTTCGCGATGAACGTGAGCCCATTGCCAATGTTGGTCACTATACGTCCTTCTGCTAAGATAAAGTTAAGTAAAGACTCACCTCGTTTGTTGGTGTCCGAGCTGCCTCAGACCGTGTGATGCGCGTTGGGGTCGCACCATATTATGGTTGGTATGCCTCCTTCGCGCAGTACGCAACTATGTCGCTTAGTATGCTCATCTCCTTGGAAGTAGGAGGACCATATGACCCAGCTCCTCTCTCCCTCCTCCGTCTTGGCCAACATGATGCCTTTAATAAAATCTTCAGTGCATAATTGCGGTATTAGTGTACATTGACTCTATCGCTGTGAATTATGCATGCCCTTTGCCTTTCGGCGTTTTAGTTGTATATTACCTGAGAGTGTTGTGGCGCTAGGCCTGCTACTTTCCCTTGAAGCAACCAAGGGTCTTGCAGGAGGGCTATATCTTCGCCTTCTTTGTCGAACCTTCAACACAACGTTGCCGATGCGGCTTTTGCGTATTGAAGGTTCACCTGCAGGATTTTTATTCCTCTTCCGTTATTGAATAGGAGAGACATCTTCAGGCTCTTCATTCATGGTCTTGTCTTCCTCCATCGGGTCCGCCTCCCCCTTGGTCGATGGCCTTAAAAGGGAACTGATCTCACTGGTGGAGCGTTGACCTTATCTGGAAGAGATTTGTCCTTGCTCTACGTTCTACCCGGCCTCTCTAGTGCCTTGGGTGTCCACTGGTACCTTTGAGGTAGTGTGTTCTGCTTTGGTTTACTCCCCTCCTTTGTCTTGTTATTCTCCTTGATACGCAGCCGAAGCCTCCCGTATCCGAAGAGTGGGTAATGGTCCAATTTTGATAGCTCCTCTTTGGATTCTTTATCTATATCCTATAGGGCACTTATTTCGCAGTGCCTTTCCGGCACCAGGTAAGGCTAGGTACATGGGGGTTTCTCCCGGTGTCCTAGGAAAGTCCAAGATACCCCTGCGGCCATTCAGCTCTCAGATCTTTGCCTTTCACCTTAGCTTGGGGTTTGGGTTACTCTACGTTTCCCTTCCCACTTACGATCATTGAGGATACTTATCACTTGCACCACGTAAAGATGGTAACCCTCGCTCGGGATGTGAGCACCTAAGTCACAAAAATCAGAAACTCGGGACAGATGTATTTCGTTCAGCAAATAGTCAACTCTAATATACGTTATACTTTTGAATATCGATAGGTTTTGCATTTATTGATATTTAAATTTACTTCATTTGCACAATATATCGAGGTTATGTATGATCCAATGTGAAGAATTTTTTGATAGCCAAATGTTCATGCAAAATTAAATGCATGCTGGTCACACTAATACCCAAGGATGCCTCAATCTCACGGTAAGTCATATGATGATTTTAATGTTAATGATATCTGAAACAGCACCAATTTCGGACGACTTTTACGAAATTGAGCGAATTATGGCCACGATTGCGATATACCATCAAAATACAGTGGTTTTCGATGGTACTTCATCATCAAAAGTCAAAATAATAAACTGTTGTTGAGATAATTTTAAGAGAGGTCGGTTGTCAGAAGG
The DNA here is from genome assembly GCA_963969525.1 of Ontholestes murinus. Lineage (NCBI taxonomy): Eukaryota > Metazoa > Arthropoda > Insecta > Coleoptera > Staphylinidae > Ontholestes > Ontholestes murinus. The sequence continues at coordinate 23,991,301 of OZ018398.1, forward strand.
CAGTTACTGGATTGTCCTTTCCAAAAATATAAAAAGCAGTATTATTTAAAGTAATTAAATCATCAATCATCTATGTACATAATAATTGCCTTAACCATTCAATAAATTGCACATCGAATTATCAAAGTGAATATCTCGTCCTGATGGAATAGAAAACGTGACCACATTATCCATGCATTGAGGTTTATTATAAAAACGACCATTTGGATGCTCAAAGAAAATTACCAAGCTGTTACACGCATTCTTCTAGCCTCTATTAACCGGATGAACTAGGTTAATAGTTACAAATATCACGGATTTATGTTGATTTAATGCAAGTGTAACGAATCTACTGTAAATGATAACAAATATTGTAATTAGTACAGATGTAAATTAATATAAAATTAATTGTGCGTTTTAAATGTTACTATTATATAATTTTATATTATATTAATCTATATTTATATTCTACAACTTTTCAATCAATCAAATATTGTTATATACTTGTTAATTAGTAAATAATATAATACCTATAAAAAATATTACCCCAGATAAAATACTAAAGTAATTGCGACTGGATTTAATAATATAGTGTTTAATTTACTATTAAATTTATAACATGTGAATTAACAACCTCGGAAATTCCTTTGGAAGAGCCGCGAGCGGTCGAGACCGCGCCGGAACCTTCGTTCTTTTTTTTTAGAAAGTAAATCCATGCATCGGCAACCTTACTTCTTGCCTTACCACACAATATCACTTGACTTTCTTGACCTTTTGTTTCCCCACTTCGCCGAGGATTTGCATAACGAAATAGAGCAGCCTCTATACAGGCGATCTTTTAAATGTTTCTGCTAATTGTAATGAAGATATTCCTAAGTGGCATTTTGTGTCGAAAAGTTATGCAAGCAATTATTTTAATTGGCGATTACCACACGCGTGGCAATTAAAAGCAAGCAGACGTGAAAATTATTGCTTACGAAAAGAGGATGCTCGACACACTAGACAAGATCCTCTAGTTAACGAATTTGTGCTATTTTGGTTATAAAATTGTATCAAGATTTTAACTTATTAAGATTATTTCAAGAAATAAAAGCAATACAAAATCATTTTTATTTTGTAAATCTAAGATCTTACAAAAGTAAAGAGTTGTTTGTTATTTTAACAAAATTTTTGATATCAATTTTTGGAATTACGAAATGTTTTGGTATTTTTAATTTGTTAAAACTTTAAGAGTTTCCCATAAAAGAAAATCACAGCTTTTTTTTTTCGAATAATTTCTAATTTCCAACTTTTTAACGCAAATTGAAAAAATTTTTAGTATTTTAAATTAACAAAAAAATTATTTCAAATAAAAATTTCCTCGGAATTTACCTTTAAAGTTATTAAGGAAACTTTTGATACTTTTTAATCAATTTCTTTGCAATAAATTTAATTATTTATAAGCATTTTTTTTCAATTGTTTTCGGTAAAATAGACACATTTTGAATTATCTTTTCAACTTAATAACAATTTTTCAAAACGGTATATACTTTCTTCACTGCACTCTTGATGAAACGAAATTATAATATTAGGTAATTTCAAATTAAAACACTTGTTTAGTTTCATATTGTAATATTCAGTTTCCTGACACGTGTTTCGGTCAATGACGACCATTCTTAAAGGAATTACAAAAATAAGTTATTTTTGTAATTCCTTTAAGAATGGTCGTCATTGACCGAAACACGTGTCAGGAAACTGTTTCTGTTTCATTATATTTTATCAAATTTCGAATGTTCTAGCAGTTTTCTTTCAAAAGTACCTAGCCTATAAAAACAAATATTTATTTGGATCACTGACCTCGTCTTAGTGTGCTACGTTGAGTCTTGTAATATATATTTTTCCTTCTTCTACACTTCTACAATCCGCCATTTTTAAAACCGTTTTCGAAATATTCTGTGCATTTATAAAATTAAGAATGTTCCCGACGGCTCTCGATGATTCATAAAATGTACCCACTTCCAGACAACTGGACGCTCAATGATCCACCGCGAAATTGCTGTATACATTATACGTTGCACTAGATTGCCTCATCCTCAAAGAAATTTCGGTCTAACAGCACCTCCTAAAAGAAATATAATGAAGGGAAATGTAAGTAGTACGTTCCTATTAATGATTGACAACTATATTTTGGAACATGTACGAATCTCGAGTTTTTTTCTTTCTGAGGCTTCAATATTTGTGAAACAACAAGTGGTGACCATAATTTTTTCCAGCACTATGAGTAGACGAGACTTTACTAAGATTCTGGGAGACATATGTATCGACAGAAGAAATCAGAGGAGTCAACGTTTGCAAATAGACAATTTTATTGAGAACGATTGCTTATATTATCGTGGATAAGAAACTCTTTCCAACGAAGGCCAGATGCAGAGTTACCTAGTATATGCCAAACAAACCCCATAAATTTAGCTGGCGACTGATGTATAGGCGAAATATGTGGTAAATGGCTTTCCATATTTAGGATAAGGCGAGGCTGAAAATACATCAACCCCTTAAGTGAATGTGTCGTAATGAAACTTCTTGAACCATATACCTTAAAGGGTAGAACTGTAACAACCAATATTTTTTTTATATGTATTCCTTTGGCACTAAAATTTAAGATCTAAAAATATTTGATTGGAACAGTACGCACAAACAAAACGGAACTCCCGAAAACTAGCAAACTGATAATATACAGCATTTTGTTGTACCAAAAGTACTTATACTAAGTTCAAAACATAAACACTTTAAAATTGATAAAACTGGTAAGAAATTACCTAAAACTGTTTCGTTTTATAATAGAGCTAAATTGGCGTCGATGGCACGAAAATATACCGTAAAATCAAGTTCCAGGAGGCCACTTTAAGTTTTTTTCAATCTTCGATCTCGAGTGAATATAATCATACAGGGTGTCCCAATTTCGATGCTCACCATTGGTCTATCTCTTCTAATAACAGAGATACCAATGGTGAACATCGAAATTAGGACACAGTGTATAACCTCCTAAGCTTTTTTCTGCAAAGGATAGACATTTTTTCTGACAGTTTCTTTAATACAATTTGTTTGATAATTATCGGGAGGTAATTTAAAAAGAGCTCAAGTTACGCTAAATTGACTTGGTCATTAATGCTTTTTGCTTTGGAAGGATGTAGATCTCGATCTATAAAGATACAAATTTCTGAAGTCTGTTCGATATGATCAGTAAGTAAGCAAGTAGAAAAATATATTGGCCTCATTACCTTTGATGGTTAGACTACCTTCGATAAATTTCAATTGATGGTTTTATTCATTAATTCCACAATACTGTAATTGTGATTGTAAAGTTTTTAGCTGAATTTGTATTCTTGTTCATTTTAGGAATTCTGCATACTTCTTAGAAAATATTAGTTTCAAAATTTCTTCATAGATTTGAACGTATTTTTAAACAAATACCGAAAAGTCATATCCACTACTCGATTAGGCATCTAGTGCAACGCTAAGACAATAGATACTACTTGAATGAAACATTAGAAATTATTTTTCTTTACTGGTTTATTTAAACTGCTAAATGTACATTTCGTCCACTAAGGCATTTTCGATAGCTGTACTAAACAAAATGTAATAGATGGTACCTTAATGGTAATATACTGACTGATGGTTTACCCGTAGAGTTAAAAACTTCAGAGTAAAACTCGGTTTCCTTGTCTTCAACTGCGCTACGCTGATGAGATCCAAAATAGATCGAATCGGGTCCATGCCTTTGGTTGACAAGAAACAATAATTAATGTTTGAGTTGGGTTTTAACTTTGTACTGGCGCATTGATGCCGCAAAAACTCTAAATCTCTTTCATCCCATCTTCACGACCATTTTCACAGATTAGTCAGCAGAACCTCTTGTTTTAGTTGGTTGAAGTATGATTATATATCTCTTTAAGCTCTTCCAATATGCTGTTTCTAGGGATAATTCTGCCTTTCTGGTTTCTTTTAAAAATACATTTCACTATGTTGCTAAATGCAAGGGAATTCCACCGGGAATACGTTGTAATTTATTTCCATGTTAGCTAAGAATTCGATTTCTTAGATTTAAACAGAATTTTAAGATAAAATCACTTTTCCAATACTTCGGATTTTCTTAATTTTCAGCAATTTTCTACTGTTGTTCGCCGCACTTGTACTTAACACTCTTTGAGTTCTAGGTTCTCTGTGTTTCTGTAAATTGTCCAATATCAAAGTCAAATTCAAATCCAGAAGATTGTCCAGTTCATACGACTTGATCTTTAATAAGGACAATACTACTCAATTAAACCCATAGCAATTATTTACGCAGCAAACCATTTTAGACGAAATCCTTTTTTATCTTCTACGTCCTTGATTAAGAATCGATTTTCGATAAATATTTGTGTATCCAATTCTCTTATTAATAATGGACAAAAATAATTGTAACAAATGCAGAAAACAAGCTGCGAGTCGTGAGTCGTGAAATGTGGTAAAATCAATAATTTAAGTTGCTCAGAGTAAGAAAGACAGGTTTTCTTAAATGATGACGATTTTTACTACTATACTGATAATATTCAGCCCCATCGCCAAATGTGTTAGATACAAATTCATTTAATATATCCTTAACTTTAGCTGAAATAAAGAACTCTATAGTTAGTCTACTGATTGAATTTAAACACCAACGCGCCGATTTAATTGCTAATAAAATTACAATAGAAGTAATTGATTCTGTTAAATTAGAAAATCAACAACTGTAAAATAACATCTATTGAAAATAGAATTAAGACATTGGAACAAACTGCTAGCCTAAACAATAACTCATTAATTTATGATATACAGAAAACAGAAAACCAAAGAATATTAATTTGAAAGATATAAGCGCGCTAATAATATTACATAATTCAATGTACAACATTGACAAACAAGATATTACTATTGAAACGAACATTTTTAAATCAATCAAGACTTTAATGGTCCGAAGCAATTAATTCGCTTAGGGATGAAAACTAATGTTAAGTGTAGACCAATCACGGCAATCCTAAATACAATAGGTGAAGGGATCAGGACGTCTTGAACTGAATCAAAGTCTGAAGAATATTTTATTGAGGAATGACTGAACTCCTCTACAAACTGACCAAGAAAACAATGCCAGAAGTGAACTGAAATAAGAGGCAGGAGAATTGAATATTAAGATGAATTTTTTGAAATTTGTACTATCGATTTTGAAGGAAAATTAATTTGCTTCCAACGAATTTTTAATAACATTAATATTTATTATCAGAACTGTCTTGGTCTCTTATTTAAAACCAAGGTATTTTATAATAACGTTATGGATTCTCATTATGTGATTTTTCTGATTAGTGATACTTGGTTACGCGATGATGTTAAGCATACAGAATTATTTATAGAATCATTTAATGTTTTTAGGTACAACGACGAAAATATTTTAAGCACTTTATCAATTACTAAAGTTAATAAACATCACCCACCTTTGCGTTTTCGTTCGTTTCGAAATTTGTAATTGAGTTAGGAGGGACCATAAAACATTTACCTCTAATGCCAAACAATCTATACGTAGTGACCCCAAAAAAGTATGGAATTATGTAAATTCTAAGAAATCCCAGTCTAGAGTCCCATTCACCATGTTATTGTTAGCGTTGAATATCAATAGGTTCGGGAATTATTTTTCTTCCGTATACACCTCAAACCAATTACCATGTAGTATGGATACTGCAGATTTCAATTTTAATAGTTCATTAAACATCATAACGGGGTGTGAGATATTGTCAGTTGCAAAAATACTGAGTAATAATTTTACATCGGGTTCAGACAAGATCGTCATTTTTGGTTCGGGACTGCCTTCAACCTTTAGTCAAGCCACTTATATATTTAACTTGATACAAGCTCGAAACAATTTTCAAGGGACTGGAAAGTTGCTCGCGTAACACCAGTATTAATTTCTGGTATCAAAAATGACATCAAGAACCAACGCCCTATTTTTTATAATTAACAATTTTGCTAAAATATTTAAAATCATAGTAGCGGAGAAGCTCTATTCTCATGTTGAATCAAAAATATTTGCAGAGCAGCATGGTTTCATGAAATATGATCAATGGCGACAAATTTGCTAAATTTTGTTGAATTTATTTTCGTATCAACTCGACCAGAATTCGCAAATAGATGTTATTCACACTGATTTTAGTAAAGCTTTTGATTCTCTCAATCATAATGTTCTAACTAAATTAGTGCATTGGGACTTCAGTGATAACCTGACTGCTGTAATAAAATCATACTTAACAAAAAGATCGCAATATGTTGAAATTATGAACTATAAATTTTGTCACTCAAGTGGTGTCCCTCAGGGATCGAACCTAGGGATCTCTGTTATTTCTTATGTTTGTTAACAACATAGTGCTTGGTTTACGGTCCTGTATTCTCATTTTTGCTGATGACTTCAAAATTTTTGTTGTTGTCAAATACGTAGAGGATTTTTTGGTTTTGCAAAGTGATCTCCAGTCCAATGATCTTAAAGTAAATATATAAAACTCTATATCTTATTGTAGAAATGCTCAACGTATTAATTTTGACCATGCCCTGGATAATATTGTTTTAGACCGAGTTAGTCTGTATTTTACGACAAATTATGATAATGTTAAGAAGGAAGCTTTAAAAATGCTAGGTTTTATTTGTCGTGTTACTTAACCTTTTAGAAATTTAGGTGCAATTAAGGAGTTGTATATATCTTAAGTGCGGGCAAAATTGGAATATTGTTAGTGATATGGTCTCCCTCATATAATACTACTCATAAAATATTGCAGCATTAGAACGAGTTCAATTTTTTTTTGAAAATACCTCACTTTAAAATTATATTCATCCTACCCTAATGATACTGTTAGATTTAATGATCTGTTATCCATGCATGACGATAGAAAATCTTGCCAACTTTAAACGCAAAAGAGTTAATGCTAGACAAGCCATTGTAGAAACCAAAAATCTTTCACGGACTCAGTTTGTCTCCTCGATTAAGGGGACTACAACCTCGAAAGAGGTATATGATAAAATCCAAAAGATAAACGGAAAATACAGTTATGGGCACTATAAGTTGACAATTTTATTATTATGTGTCCGCAGGATATTTAAAATCTTTGCAGCAGTCCTTAGTAATGATAACTACGACATGAGGTTTATGCGTATTAAATACCAGACAGGACTTTACCTCCGTGTTTTAATGATGAATTTGTAATGTGGGAACTAGAAACTGATTTGACACTCTGCAACCTACATGCCCATGAGTTCTTGAAACGCTTATCGTTCGCCGATTTAACGATTTTTCTGAGTGTTCTTTATTTTAATCTTTCCCCTCAGCCCTGGCAAATGACCATCGTGGTTTCAATCCTCAAAAGTCACAAAGATCCCAAAAACCCATCAAGCTACCGGCTCATCGCTCTTACAAGTTGCTTTTGTAAGTTGTATGAGCGTATGGTAAATCGAAGATTGACGTGGTACTTAGGAACCAATAATTTGATTTCAAGTACGCAATGTGGTTTTTGTCGGAACGGATCAACAATAGATCACCTAGTATCTCTGGAGTCTGCTGTCCAGGAATGACCTGGTGGCAGTCTTCTTTGATATTGAAATGGCCTATGATACCACGTGGCGATATGGAATTTTCAAGACTCTTCATAACTGGGGCATTTGTGGCCAGCTCAAATTACACTATATTGACTTGGTCATGACTTGCTTTTTATTGTTCTTCTCTAGCGCTGCATAAACTCCATTTCTTTACTTATCCAGTATAAGCGGTTAGATGATTTAATTGAGCATACGTGGTCATCACAAGAAGGATGCAGTTCTCGATCTATAAGAATAAAGATTTCTGAAGTCTGTCCGATATGATCAGTAAGTAAGCAGGAAAAATATAATATCTTTGATGATTAGAGACAACCTTCGATAAATATCAATTGATGGTTTTGTTTATTCATTCCAAAATACTATCTAATTGTGGTTGTAAAGTTAGCTAAAAAATATCTTGTTGATTTTAAGAAATCTACACACTTCTTGGAAGAGACCAGTTTCAAAATTTCTTATTAATCGATCTGAATGTAGTTTTAAGAGAGTACTTAAACGATATATTTACTACACGATTGGTTTGGTAAAGGGTATGCATCAACCAATTCATTGAGATAATTAATTGAGATCTATTAAATGATAATGTATTTAATTAGGAAGAGTGGAGGAATGATTCAGTATAACAAATTGCATTTGGTCAAGATTTTAACATTGTGGCAGTTGACATCAAAGTAAAACCCTGTTTCCCTCTCTCCAATTGCGCTAGGCAGATGTAATCGAAAATAAATCGAATGCGATTCGTAACTGTTGTTGGCAGTGAACGATAATTATTGTTTAAATTGCTTTTGTTCGAGTTAGTCTCCAACTTTGCACTGGCTCATTGATGCCGCACAAACTCTAAATTTCATTCATCTTATCTTCACGACCATGTTCACACATTAGTCAGCAGAGCCTATTTTTATTTTATATACGAAGTTTTCGTGATTTTTTTAAAAATTCTTTTTTCCACTAATTTCTGGAATTTTTTTATGCTGTGTGTGTGTCTGTCTGTTTGCCTGTCTGTCTGCCGGTGGCGTTTTATCTCAATAAAGCACAATTAAAATATTCAGCTACTTCATTAACATCACTAGCACTGTTCTATATTAGGATTGGGTCTAAACTAAGTTGTTAATTAACACGATCAAAATTGGTTATTGTAATTTTGATTTTATTTGTATGTTCTGCAATAATAAGCTGCCATTTTAAAGCCAGTTAGATATTAACAGTCCATCAAATCTTCTCTGAGCCAATGTTCAGAAATGCAAACTATGTGCATAGTGTTATCTATTAAGTAGCCAGATCATTTGTTTAACTTATTAACTAAGCTTTGTACGTTTAGATGAAATATAAATAAATCATATAATTCACTTGTATAATTATGTGAATTTATTTCTTATTTATTTACTTTCTTGTGAGGAGTTGATTCCTTGGTTAGGAGAAAATTTGACGGCTGTTTAGAAAAATAAAATCTATTTATGTAAATGCCTTTTGGCCAGAGTTTAGGGTCATTAATAGATTTGAAGTGATTATGTGGTAATCAGCTTCCTTTTATTTTGGCTTTAGCAATTCAACGATAAAGTTTGCAGATTCATTTGTTCCCTTTTTCAAAAATATCATTATGTCTTCTTTCGTTGTATTTTTCTGCATTTTCTCGATACGAATAACCATTTTCTTCCAGAAGTTGATGATGCCTTGAGTGTATGTCTTCAGATTGTCTATTAAAACTGTTGTTTTGTTTATTTTTTTGCGGTTTACAATGGTACGTTTCTCAGTGCCCTTTTGAATGTCAAATATAGTTATATCATGAGATATTGGGCGAGACGGGGCAACTATGACATCACTATAGTAAGCATTTTGTGACTTGTCTAGCTTATTTGAGTTAGGATCATCGTTGTTAGATTGTCGGCTTTTATTAGAATTAACCATCAAGGGGAACAATATGCTTTCTCGGCAGACGGCAGATGTTAGAACAGCTTCAAATTTTTGCAGTCTTGATGCTAAACAATTATGTGATGTTTCTTCGAATTGTATCTTAAACTGTCCAAATTAGTTGGAAATTACTTGTTCTAAATCATAATTAGTTTTCTTTTTTAGTTCATAAATTTCTTGTTTAAGCAATAGGTTTTCTTTCTCAGATGCGATATCTCGGTAAAGAAACGATCATCCTGAGTTGGTGTAAGTGGGATATCAATTTCTAGTGAGTTGGCTGAAGCATGATTATATATCTCTTCAAGCACTTCCAATATGCCGTTTCATTTAAAAATACATTTCACTATGTTCCTAAATGCAAGAGAATTCCACTGGGAATACGTTGCAATTTATTTCCATGTTAGTTTAGAATTCTATTTCATAGATTTAAACAGAAGTCTTAAGATAAAATTACTCTTCCATACTTCAGATTTCCTTAATTTTCAGCAATTTTCTACTGTTGTTCGCCGTATTTGTACTTAACACTTTGACTTCTAGGTTATTACAGAATATACAATGTTCTGGGCATTAGATGAAGCATCTGCATATCTGTAAATTGTTCAATATTAAAGTCAAATTCCAGAAGACTGTTCAGTTTATTGTTCTTCTATAAGGACAATAATGCTCAATTTAACCTATCGAAATTATTTACCGACGCATCAAACCATTTTATACGAACTCCATTTTTATCTTCTACTTCCTTGATTAAGAATCAATTTTCAATAAATTTTGTGTTTTTAATTCTCTTATTAATAATGGACAAAAATAATTCTAACAAATGCAGAAAACAAGTTGGAGTTGTGAGTTGATTGTTAAATGTGGTAAAATCTATCATTTAAATTGCTCAGAGTAAGAAAAACAGGTTTTCTTAAATGATGACGATTTTTACTACTGTACTGATAATATTCAGCTCCATCGCCAAATGTGTTAGATACAATTTCATTTTATATATCCTTAATTTTAGCTGAAATAAAGCCTACTCATTGAATTTGAATAGAAGTAAATGATTCTCTTAAATTAGACAACTGAAAAGTAAAATAACATCTTTTGAAAATAGAATTAATACATTGGAACAAAATGCTAGCCTAAACAACAACTTATTAATTTATGATACACAGAAAACAGAAAACCAAAGGATATTAATTTGACTACTAATAAAATATTGGAAAGAAATAAGCGCGCTAATAATATTATATTATTCAATGCACAATATTGACAAACAAGATATTATTATTGAAACGAAAACTTTTAAATCAATCAATAAAGATTTTAATGGTCCGAAGAAATTAATTCGCTTAGGGATGAAAACTAATGACAAGTGTAGACCAATCACAGCAATATTCTAAGAGGATCAGGACGTCTTAAACTGAATCGAAGTCTGAAGAATATTTTATTGAGGAATGACCGAACTCCTCTACAAACTGAGCAAGAAATCAATACCAGAAGTGAACTGAAATAAGAGGCAGGAGAATTGAATATTAAGATGAAGTTTGTGAAATTTTTACTATCGATTTTGGAGGAAAATTAATTTGCTTCCGATGAATTGTTAATAACATTAATATTTATTATCAGAACTGTCTTGGTCTCTTATTTAAAACCAATGTATTTTATAATAACGTTATGGATTCTCATTATGTGATTTTTCTGATTAGTGATATTTGGTTACGTGATGATGTTAAGCATACATTATTATTTATAGAATCATTTAATGTTTTTAGGTACAACGACGAAAATATTTTAAGCACTGTATCAATTACTAAAGTTAATAAACATCACTCACCTTTGCGTTTTCGTTCGTTTCGAAATTTGTAATTGAGTTAGGAGGGACCATAAAGCATTTACATCTAATGCCAACTAATCTATACGTAGTGACCCCAAAAAAGTATGGAATTATGTAAATTCTAAGAAATCCCAGTCTAGAATCCCATTCTTCATGTTATTGTTAGCACTGAATATATAGTCAATAGTTTCGGGAATTATTTTTCTTCCGTATACACCTCAAATCCATTACCATGTAGTATGGATACTGCAGCTTTCAATTTTAATAGTTCATTAAACATCGACTTCATAATATAATGTGAGATATTGTCAGCTGCAAAAAGTCTGAGCAATAATTTTACATCGGATTCATATAAGATCGTCATTTTTGGTTCGGGACTGCCTTCAACCTTTAGTCAAGCCACTTATATATTCAACTTAATACATGCTCGAAACAATTTCCAAGGGACTGGAAAGTTGCTCGCGTAACACCAGTATTAATATCTGATATCAAAAATGACATCAAGAACCAACGCCCTATTTTGTATAATTAACAATTTTGCTAAAATATTTAAAATCATAGTAGCGGACAAGCTCTATTCTCATGTTGAATCAAAAATATTCACAGAGTTTCATAAAAAATGATCAATGGCGACAAATTTGCTAAATTTTGTTGAATTTATTTTCGTATCAACTCGAACAGAATTCGCAAAGAGATGTTATACACACTGATTTTAGTAAAGCTTTTGATTCTCTCAAAAATAATGTTCTAACTAAATTAGTGCATTGGGGCTTTAGTGATAACCTGACTGCTGTAATAAAATTATACTTAACAAAAAGATCGCAATATGTTGAAATTATGAACTGTAAATCCGCATCGTTTTGTCACTCAAGTGGTGTCCCTCAGGGATCGAACCTAGGGATCCCTGTTATTTCTTATGTTTGTTAACAACATAGTGCTTGGTTTACGGTCCTGTATTCTCATTTTTGCTGATAACTTCAAAATTTTTGTTGTTGTCAAATACGTAGAGGATTTTTTGGTTTTGCAAAGTGATCTCCAGTCCAATGATCTTAAAGTAAATATATAAAACTTTATATTTTATTGTAGAAATGCTCAACGTATTAATTTTGACCATGCCCTGGATAATATTGTTTTAGACCGAGTTAGCCTGTATTTTACGACAAATTATGATAATGTTAAGAAGGAAGCTTTAAAAATGCTAGGTTTTATTTGTCGGGTTACTTAACCTTTTAGAAATTTAGGTGCAATATATCTTAAGTGCGGGCAAAATTGGAATATTGTTAGTGATATGGTCTCCCTCATATAATACTACTCATAAAATATTGCAGCATTAGAACGAGTTCAATTTTTTTTGAAAATACCTCACTTTAAAATTATATTCATCCTACCCTAATGATACTGTTAGATTTAATGATCTGTTATCCATGCATGACGATAGAAAATCTTGCCAACTTTAAACGCAAAAGAGTTAATGCTAGATAAGCCATTGTAGAAACCAAAAATCTTTCATGGACTCAGTTTGTCTCCTCGATTAAGGGGACTACAACCTCGAAAGAGGTATATGATAAAATCCGGAAGATAATCGGCAATTACAGTTATGGGCACTATAAGTTGAAAATTGTATTATTACGTGTCCGCAGGATATTTCAAATCTTTGCAGAAGTCTTTAGTAATGTTAAGTACGACATGAGGTTTATGCGTATTAAATATCAGACAGAACTTTACCTCAGTGTTTTAATGATGAATTTGTAATGTGGAAACTAGAATATACTGTAACACTCTGCCATGCTACATGTCCAGGTCCTGATATGGTGCACTATGAGTTCTTGGAACGCTTATCGTTCGCCGATTTAACGATTTTTCTGAGTGTTTTTTATTATAATCTTTCCCCTCAGCCCTGGCAAATGACCATCGTGGTTTCAATCCTCAAAAGTGACAAAGATCAAAAAACCCATGAAGCTACCGGCTCATCGCTCTTACAATTTGCTTGTGTAAGTTGCATGAGCGTATGGTAAATCGAAGATTGACGTGGTACTTAGAAACCAATAATTTGATTTCAAGTACGCAATGTGGTTTTTGTCGGAAACTATCAACAATAGATCATCTAGTATCTCTGGAGTCTGCTGTACAGGATGACCTGGTGGCAGTCTTCTTTGATATTGAAATGGCCTATGATACCACGTGGCGATATGGAATTTTCAAGACTCTTTATAACTGTGGCCAGCTCAAATTACACTATATTGACTTGGTCATTAAAGCTTATTGCTTTTGATTGTTCTTCTCTAGCGCTGCATAAACTCCATTTCTTTACTTAGCCAGTATAAGCGGTTAGATGAATTAATTGAGCATACGTGGTCATCACAAGAAGGATGCAGTTCTCGATCTATAAGGATAAAGATTTCTGAAGTCCGTCCGATATGATAAGTAAGTAAGCAAGAAAAAAATAATATCTTTGATGATTAGAGACCACCTTCGATAAATATCAATTGATGGTTTTGTTTATTCATTCCAAAATACTATCTAATTGTGGTTGTAAAGTTGTCAGCTAAAATATATCTTGTTTATTTTAAGAAATCTACACACTTCTTGGAAGAGACCAGTTTCAAAATTTCTTATTAATCGATCTGAATGTAGTTTTAAGAGAGTACTTAAACGATATATCCACTACATGATTGGTTTGGTAAAGGGTATGCATCAGCCAATTAATTGAAATCTATTAAATGATAATGTATTTAATTAGGAAGAGTGGAGGAATGATTCAGTATAACAAATTGCATTTGGTCAAGATTTTAACATTGTGGCAGTTGACATCAAACCCCGTTTCTCTCTCTCCAATTGCGTTAGGCAGATGTAATCGAAAATAAATCGAAAGCGATTCGTAACTCTTGTTGGCAGTGAACGATAATTATTGTTTAAATTGCTTTGGTTTCCAACTTTGCACTGGCTCATTGATGCCGCACAAACTCTAAATTTCATTCATCCCATCTTCACGACCACAGATTAGTCAGCAGAACCTATTTTCACTTTGCCTATATAGAAAGTTTTCGTGATTAAAAAAATCTCTTTTCCACTAATTTCTGGAAATTTTTTTATGGTGTGTGGGTGTCTGTCTGTCTGTCTGCCGTTGGCCGTTGTATCTCAATAAAGCACAATTAAAATATTCAGCTACTTCATTAACATCACTAGCATTGTTCTATATTGGGATTTGGTCTAAACTAAGTTGTTAATTAACACGATCGAAATTGGTTGTTGTAATTTTGATTTTATTTGTATGTTCTGCAATAATAAGCTGCCATTTTAAAGCCAGTTAGATATTAACAGTCCATCAAATCTTCTCTGAGCCAATGTTCAGAAATGCAAACTATGTGCATAGTGTTATCTATTAAGTAGCCAGATCATTTGTTTAACTTAATTACTAAGCTTTGTACGTTTAGATTAAATATAAATAAATAATATAATTCCACCCTACATCAATTCATTAGTTCGAATCACCCAGACAGTTAAGCTAGCTAGCAAAGATATTTATTTTTATACATAATTAGAGTCAAGATAGGGCAGAAAGACCGATGGTCAATAGCCCAAACGGACAGAATAACACATTATATATCATTTGTAAATGTTTTAATTTTGTAAATATCTATGTTCGAATAAAGATGTTATTCTCTCTCTCATATAATTCACTTGTATATTTATGTGAATTTATTTCTTATTTGTTTACTTTCTTGCAAGGAGTTGATTCCTTGGTTAGGAGAAAATTTGACGGCTGTTTAGAAAAATAAAATCTATTTATGTAAATGCCTTTTGGCCAGAATTTAGGGTCATTAATAGATTTGAAGTGATTAGATGGTACACCAATTTTGAATGAAGAATAATCAGCTTCCTTGTATTTTGGCTTTAGCAATTCAACGATAAAGTTTGCAGATTCATTTGTTCCCTTTTTCAAAAATATCATCATGTCTTCTTTCGTTCCTTCTTCCAGAAGTTGATGATGCCTTGAGTGTACTGTGTTCAGATTGTCCATTAAAACTGTTGTTTTCAGTGCCCTTTTGAATGTCAAATATTGTCGGCTGTTATACGAATTAACCATCTTAGGAGAACAATATGTTTTCTCGGCAGACGATGTTAGAACAGCTTCAAATTTTTGCTGTCTTGGTGCTAAACAATTATTTTAAGTTTCTACGAATTGTATCCCAAACTGCCCAAATAAGTTGGAAATTACTTGTTCTAAATCATAATTAGTTTTCTTTTTTAGTTCATAAATTTCTTGTTTGAGCAATAGGTTTTCGTTTCTCAGATGCGATATCTCGGTAAAGAAACGATCATCCTGAGTTGGTGTAAGTGGGATATCAATTTCTAGTGAGTTGGTTGAAGCATGATTATATTTTTAAGCACTTCCAATATGCGTTTCATTTAAAAATACTCTTCACTATATTGCTAAATGCAACAGAATTCCACTGGGAATATGTTGAAATTTATTTCCATGTTAGTTAAGAATTCGATTTCTTTGATTTAAACAGAAGTCTTAAGATAAAATCACTCTTTCAATACTTCAGATTTCCTTAATTTTCAGCCATTTTCTACCGTTGTTCGCCGTACTTGTACTTAACACTTTGACTTCTAGGTTATTACAGTATAAACAATGTTCTGGGCATTAGATGAAGCATCTGCGTATCTGTGAATTGTTTAATATTAAAGTCAAATTCCAGAAGACTCTTCAGTTTATTGTTCTTCTATAAGGACAATTATGCTCAATTAAACCTATCGAAATTATTTACCGACGCATCAAACCATTTTATACAAACTCCTTTTTTATCTTCTACTTCCTTGATTAAGAATCGATTTTCGATAAATATTGTGTATTTAATTCTCTTATTAATAATGGACAAAAACAATTCTAACAAATGCAGAAAACAAGTGGGTTTGTAAAATGTGGTAAAATCTATCATTTAAATTCAGAGTAAGAAAAACAGGTTATCTTAAATGATGACGATTTTTACTGCTTTACTGATAATATTCAGCTCCATCGCCAAATGTGTTAGATACAATTTCATTTAATATATTCTTAATTTTAGCTGAAATAAAGAACTCTATAGTTAACCTACTCATTGAATTTGAATAGAAGTAAATGATTCACTTAAATTAGAAAATTAACAACTGGAAAGTAAAATAACATCTATTGAAAATAGAATTAATACATTGGAACAAAATGCTAGCCTATACAATAACTCATTAATTTATGATATACAGAAAACACAAAACCAAAGGATATTAATTTGACTACTAATGAAATATTAGAAAGAAATAAGGTCTCTTATTTAAATAAGGTCTCTTATTTAAAACCAAGGTATTTTATAATAACGTTATGGATTCTCATTATGTGATTTTTCTGATTAGTGATACTTGGTTACGTGATGATGTTAAGCATACATTATTATTTATAGAATCATTTAATGTTTTTATGTACAACGACGAAAATATTTTAAGCACTGTATCAATTACTAAAGTTAATAAACATCACCCACCTTTGCGTTTTCGTTCGTTTCGAAATTTGTAATTGAGTTAGGAGGGACCATAAAACATTTACCTCTAATGCCAAACAATCTATACGTAGTGACCCCAAAAAAGTATGGAATTATGTAAATTCTAAGAAATCCCAGTCTAGAATCCCATTCTTCATGTTATTGTTAGCACTGAATATATAGTCAATAGTTTCGGGAAGTATTTTTCTTCCGTATATACCTCAAATCCATTACCATGTAGTATGGATACTGCAGATTTCAATTTTAATAGTTCATTAAACCTCGACTTCATAACGGTATGTGAGATATTTTCAGTTGCAAAAAGACTGAGTAATAATTTTACATCGGGTTCAGACAAGATCGTCATTTTTGGTTCGGGACTGCCTTCAACCTTTAGTCAAGCCACTTATATATTCAACTTAATACAAGCTCGAAACAATTTCCAAGGGACTGGAAAGTTGCTCGCGTAACACCAGTATTTAATTCTGGTAGTAAAAATGACATCAAGAACTATCGCTCTATTTTTATAATTAGCAACTTTGCTAAAATCTTTAAAGCCATAGTAGCGGACAAGCTCTCATGTTGAATCAAAAATATTCACAGAGTAGCATGGTTTCATGAAAAATGATCCATGGCGACAAATTTGCTAAACTTTGTTATATTTATTTCGTAACAAATCGAACAGCATTCGCAACTGATTTTAGTAAAACTTTTGATTCTCTCAATCATAATGTTCTATCTAAATTAGTGCATTTGGGCTTTAGTGATAACTTGACTGCTGTAATAAAATTATACTTAATAAAAAGATCGTAATATGTTGAATTTATGAACTATAAATCCGCAACGTTTTGTCACTCAAGTGGTGTCCCTCAGGGGTCGAACTTAGGGGCTCCTGTTGTTTCTTATGTTTGTTAACAACATAGTGCTTGGTTTACGGTCCTGTATTCTCATTTTTGCTGATGACATCAAATAATTTGGTGTTGTCAAATCTGTCCAATGATCTTAAGCTAAATATATAAAACTTTATATCTTATTATAAAACTGCTCAAGGTATTAATTTTGACTATGCCCTGGATAATATTGTTTTAAGCCGAGTTAGTACTTTTAAAGACCTAGGAGTATTTTTCGACAAAAAATTATGATCATGTTAAGAAGGAAGCTTTAAAACTGTTAGGAATATTGTTAGTGATATGGTATCCCTCATATAATACTGCTCATAAAATATTGCAGCATTAGAACGAGTCCAAAAAATTTTCTTAAAATACCTCTTTTTAAAAATATATTCATCCTACCCTAATGATACTGTCAGGTATAATGATCTGTTATCCATGCATGACGATAGAAAATTTTGCCAACTTTAAACATAAACAGTTAACATTAGACGAGTATTTGTAGAAAGCAAAAAACTTTCATGGACTCAGTTTGTCTCCTCGATTAAGGGGTCTACAACCTCGAAAGAGGTATATGATAAAATCCGGAAGATAACCGGAAAATACAGTTATGGACACTATAAGTTGACAATTTTATTATTACGTGTCCGCAGGATATTTCAAATCTTTGCAGCAGTCTTTAGTAATGATAACTACGACATGAGGTTTATGCGTATTAAATACCAGACAGAACTTTACCTCAGTGTTTTAATGATGAATTTGTAATGTGGGACCTAGAATCTGCTTTGACACTCTGCCACGCTACATATCCAGGTCCTGATATGGTGCACTATGAGTTCTTGAAACGCTTATCGTTCGCCGATTTAACGATTTTTCCGAGTGTTTTTTATTTTAATCTTTCCCCTCAGCCCTGGCAAATGACCATCGTGGTTTCAATCCTCAAAAGTGACAAAGATCCCAAAAACCCATCAAGCTACCGGCTTATCGCTCTTACAAGTTGCTTGTGTAAGTTGCATGAGCGTATGGTAAATCGAAGATTGACGTGGTACTTAGAAACCAATAATTTGATTTCAAGAACGCAATGTGGTTTTTGTCGGAAACTATCAACAATAGATCACCTAGTATCTCTGGAGTCTGTTGTCCAGGATGCTTTCTTTACCAAGCAACACCTGGTGGCAGTCTTCTTTGATATTGAAAAGGCCTATGATACCACATAACGATATTGAATTCCCAATACTCTTCATAGCTGGGGCATTTGTGGCCACTTTGCGAATTTTACTGATTTTTTTTTTGTCGGTGCGCTATTTCCAAGTACAAATGGGATCGAATTTGTCTGACATTTGCTTGCAGAAGAACGGTGCCCCTCTGGGCTCGATCCTTAGTGTGATTCTGTTCAATGTTGAAATCAATGGAATTACCGAAACGGTCGAAGCTCCTGTAAAGGATTTTTTATATGTAGATGATTTGATAATTATATGTTTAGCAAAATCTTTCTCCGTAGCTAAAAAGCAATTGCAACTTGCTATAAACAGAATTCGTACATGGACACTTGGTAATGGATTCAAAATATCCGAAAACAAAACAAAGTGTGTTCATTTTTATCGCCTTAGAGGATTTCACAGAGACCTAGAACTTCAAATAGTCAACTCGTTAATTGCAGTTGAAAATTTAGTGAACTATCTCGGTCTCGTGTTCGATTCGAAACTCACTTGGAAATGTCATCTTGGTTTGTTAAGAGGTCAGTGTTTTCGTGCGATGAATGCACTCAAATTTTTTTCTCTCACAACGTGGGGTGCCGTCCGTATAGTAATGCTTCGTCTGTGCATCCCTTATCCGTTAAAGAATCGATTAAGGTTGCATTACCTATGGTTCTGCAAGAGAATCAAATCTCCGTATTATAAATACCGTCCACAATATTGGCATACATTTGGCAATTGGTGCTTTTAGGACTAACCCTATTTTGAATTTGTATTCTGAAGCCGGCGAACCATCAACTTAGGGTAGGATAAAACTCATGCTCCGATATGCGACTAGTGTACGCATCAAACTCAACCAAATTTTCAAACATTTGTACAACAAGACTTCACTCCACTAGACCGTATAGCATAAGATTGGGAGATCTTCTAAGGAAAATTAACTTTAATTTCTCAGAAGTACCTATTCCTGATTTGAGTTTCCCACACTGGAGAATAAAACGCCTGTTCGTGAATACCTCTTTAACGAAGTATTCTAAGGACGTCACTCGTCCCACTCATTACCAATAACTGTTTTGTTTTTTATAGATATTTTGGGTTATTGTTGTCAGGTTTTGATTGACAGGTCAGTTCAAGTTACATACATCTTGCAGCATTTTTATCATGTGATCATGGTTTTTATATGTGGTCATTCTTGAGGCTTTGCGCAACACAGCAACTTATTCAAATAATAACTAAGTTTTTACAGATTCTTTACAAGGAAATCAAGTGTCATTTTATTGGGTACCAGGTAGTCAAGAATTAGTTTTTTGTTTTTGTTTTTTATGCACTTCAGTTCGTACACCGATATAGTATTTCATTGATATTTTTAGGAAACTAAATTTTTTTTTAATTTCACACGTATTTCTCTTCTACATTGCGATTGTATTGGAATGTTCTAAAATATTTTAGCAGTTTTCTTTTTTAAAACCCAAAGTTATTTAGCCAATATCAAACAAATACGGTTGTCTTGTTCATTGTAATACACTTTTTTTTCTTCGTACTCTTCTAACAGTACTTTTAAATACGCCATGTTTTACAATTTGTATACTTCACACAAAATAAATAAATAAATAACTAACTTAACACAAGACGTAAATGTATTCTTTGTTTGCTTAGATATGAATTTATTATATCTGTTTATTTATTTACACACACTATTTACAATGGTGTACTTTAATATATAAGTACTTTATTCTTTACTAAACGCAAGTATATATTTAGTACACTCAAGTTTGCAATTCAGAACTTACTTATGTTCTTTCACTTTCATTACTCAGCCGATAAAATTGATATTTAATATTAATTTACTGTGTTTACGATAATTTTATGTTATAAATGAGTACTAGAAAAACGATCTAAAATAAATTATCTATATATACCTATAGAAAACATATCGTGTCACAATTTATTTTCGTCTTAACAATTTCTGTGATTTATAGTTAATGACACTTTCTAATACCATAATTTAGCATGATAAATGGACAAGGTCATGGATTGTAGATTTGTTGTAGTCTTTTTAACCAAAGCCTTCAAATAAAACATTACCATATGAATGTAATAAAACATCTAACTTTAGCAAAAAATTATTAGATTACATATTCCACAAAAGACCAGGTACAGTTCAGCAACTTAAAAAAAAGTATTCCTCGTTGCAAAATCCATCGATGCGTTCAGTCGTGTCTGCTTTGGCCATTGTTCACTGAACCGTTCACACTGATTCGTGAAATCGTTGCTTTATTCACATTATGCACGGTTATTTGTTTTCGCTAGTTTAACAACAACAGAACCTTTCTATTCCATACAAAACGTACACACAAAAAATCTTATAGGTCAGCACTAATGACAGTACAAAAAGTCGCTGGCTTTCCTTGAGGAAATTTTGGTAATGCTCCAAAAAGTATGCGGCGATTATTTAATGATTCGCAAAAAAAAAAATATCAGCGATATAAATTAATAATAGATTCGCCGTCGACAATTTATGGTCGTTGCTTGAATATATCCTTGACCTACAAAATGGTGAAATGTATGAACCCCTCCCATGATTATAATGACAGTAAATATAAATAAAGAGACAATCGCAAATATGCATTCGAAACTGGTTTCGTTTATTGATTGCTTGGCGAAAGATTAAGTCGATGCAAGTTTTTGATTAGAATCGTCTTGATTTATTAATTAATATGCATATAAAGATTCGTATATTTTTAAACTAAATTTTATTTATTTCTGTTACAAACCTACTGCACCACTTACCCATAATTGTTTTATCAATAATACATTTTGCTTGAATAATCAGTGTTACTAATCTAAAAAATGTGATATGTTTATCAGAGCAATTTTTTCATATTTTCCAGGAATATTTCATCAAATAAAGTAAATACAGATAGATACATATATTTATTAACAAATTTTACAATATTTATAATAACATAGTTATTGAGTGTTAGTGAGTTAATCTGTCAAAAGGCTATCGACCAGAGGTCTTTCTGCCTTGTGTTGTCCAGTCATGATATGAAATCGATAATGGTTGTATTGTGATTTTTAAATTTATTGTCATCCTAGAAACCCTAGTATAGGTTTGTAGGATGGCAATAAAGGGAAAATATATGACATTTTTGGAGACATTTTCTCATAGGAATTGAAGGCGTTCATGGATGGGGATAACTAAAGTAGTGTCATAGAGGAGCTGGTTAGAGGGATTGTGTTGATGATTAAGATGATGCTGGAGTTTTGTTAGGGTACGGAGGGATGCTCGTTCGCTAACTTCAACATTGCGGAATATTGTATTGCTGGGATTGGGATAGAGGGCATAACCATAGTCAAGTTGTGGGAGGCAGATCATCTTATACATTTTTACAGCTATTTTGTATTGATGCCCTTATTCTTATATATTAAGCTTCTAAAGCATTTTGCCCTAGAAGTTATTTTACTTTCTACTATGACTATGTTTTTTAAAATTGATATTTTGACCTATGGTTATGAGTAAATACATTATTTCCTTTAAAATGTGAATGTAAAGTTAAGATAAAAAATTAGTTGAGCCTGTTAAAATAAAAATATAAAAAAGGCAAAAGACTATTAAGAATATTTTATAATACTAAAAAATATAAATATGATTGATAATAGTTTAATTTTTCAAAAAAATGGAGTTGAACACAGTTAAAAATTTTAATATAGAAAGTAAAATTATCAAATAAAAGTTACAATTCTAAAGACATTTATGTAAACATGAATACACTTAAGTATAAAACACTTAAGCATATATTTCTGACCTTCTTCAGTGAATTAACCTAGCCTATTTTCGACCTACCTCAATACACTATGCGTTAACCTAGAGTCCACTCAATCGCTTGGTCAAGAGTATGTTAGACGTAACCTAGGCCAATATTAAAATTATTGGGGTGGGTTATGAGTATTATAGGTCATTGAAGTGTTAATTGTGGTAGGTCAAGAGTACGCTAGAACGAGCCTATTCCAGGTTTATAATTATGAACAATACTTTAGCAATTGAATATCAATTAAAAAAAAACAGCTGATAGAAATAAACCGATAATTGGCAAGTATTTTCATCGAGTTGATACAAGAATATCTCTACAGAAAATAATTAAAATATGCGTTTAAATAATTATATATCTACTGTTTCAAAAAATAGTTTTTAAAAGTATATGAACCGGTTTAATATTGAAAAAAATCAAAAATATTGAGAAAGGATACAACAGTTTTATTTATATCGATTATACACTCTAAGGAACCCCAAAACAAACATCGATTATAATAAGCAAAGTTGAAAGTAGTATAACAATTGAAGTTTAATTTAGCAAATAGTTTAAATTTGTATAAATGAACAAATAGATAATCACTAAAAATAATTAAACACTAAGGAGGGAAATGACGCAAGTAAATAAATGAAAATTATTAGAAAAGTCAAAATTTAATTTTATAAAACTCGCCAAAATAATTAAAACACTTTAAAACAATTGTAAAAATTATAAAAAAAACATGTTTGGAGTTGTTAAAAACGTTTTTTTACATAAATGTTAAATAACAAGAAATAAACTAAAAATTGAAAATTAATGAAAAAATACAGTTACAATTTATCAACAATGCTATAACCTTAATTTAAGTCCAAAAAATCCTTAAGTTGTAAAAAATTAATTTCAAATATCTAAACATTTATTTTGAAACTATTGCATATTTATACAAAATATAATTAATATTGCTAGAAGAATTGTCAATTTATTAAGTGAATTAAAAAAAAAATGACAAAATTGGCAAAACACTTCAATGCTACTACTCAAAAATTAGTTGTATGTTTTAAAAATGTGCACAAAATACAATTCAGAATCGACTAAACAAGTTCAATGTTATTTCTAAACAAGTTCAATGTTATTTCTGTTAGTTTTCATAGAGATGAAAAAACAAAAATCATTTATTAAATTTTGATTTTAGTCCTCTAGAAATTATACCCAGTGTAAATTGTCCCAAACCATAACCATTGAACACACCCCGAAATTTCTATTTATTTGATTAACATAATAATTAAGTCCCATCTGTCAATTTTGACTTTGACTTTTGTATTTTTTATTTATTTTGTAAGTTAGCTGACAATGAACACGTCGTGTTCGAAATGTGCATACAGCTTATAAAATACAGTAAAGAAAGGAATATGTAACTCTTAATATTAAGTTAAATGATGTTCTGGATCTGAATTAGCACGATGGGAGGTCCACTGCACGTAGGCCCCAGTGGGCCCTTTATACGTCCTGCCTTCTGAGTCATCATTCCTTGCTATGGTCGAGCCAATTTGCATTGGCAAACGCCAGGATCGCAGCAAGAGGGACTCGTAGGATGTCTGATGACTGTAGACATCCCTCTCCCATTGTGGATTCACGTAAGTTGGATAGTTGGATAGAACCGGGCAGACCAGAAGCACATGCTCGGCCGTTTCCTTTTCCTCTTAGTACTCTCTGCAGGTTGAACTAGAGTCTAGTCTGAGTCTGTTGAGGTGCAATTTTAGATTGCAGTGTCCTGTCAGGAGCCCTACAACCTTCCGTTGGAATTCTCTTGACACTTGCATACAGTATCTGGCCGTAATATTGTTCATCGCGATGAAGTTTTTTGAGACCCTACCTTCAGGTGTGTCATCAAATCGCTCCTTGTGGCTCCTGGTTGATGCATATTTCAGTAGAGTAGTCGAGTTTGGCAGGGAGGGATCCGGCCCGTATCTCGTTCTTCTGGATGCCTTCCTCGCCAAACCATCGGCTATACTTACCTTTGCTATTATTGTGTTCTTTAACCCAGCATAGGGTCACCTTATTGTCACGAGCCGCTTCATCTAAGCCTTTACAACATTCCAGCGTTAATGCTGAGGTAATTTTACAGCTAGCAATTGAGGATATTGCTGCTCTGCTGTCCGTTGTGATGTATATGTTTTTTGCCTTGATCTTCTTGTCAGATATTACCTTTGCTACGTAAAGTACGCCCACGAGTTCCTCTTTTGTTGGTGTGCTCATTGTACTACCTGGTGCAGTACTTTTTTTCAGGAATAGGTTTTTGCAATAAATTCCTACGCCTGCACCTGTTTCTTTCATCAGTGTATATATGGATGTCTTTGTGTTGGCTTCCTACTCCTGAGTCTTCGTATCTCAGGTATATTTAAAGTTTTCTAGTAAATATATATATATTTTCGAGATATGTTGTCTACCGGCATCATATTCTCGCGATTTCTTTTCCTGAAATCCTCTAAGATTTTGTATCGGTTACCTCCACCGTTGCTTACAAGTCATCTTTTAGTTGCTCGTAGCCTTAGAGCCGCCGCTGCTGCTGTGATATATATGTTCAGGAATGCAGCAGGGCTTCCATAGCCGCTGTTGGTGTTGTTCTTGTGACTCCTGTCGCGCTTAGAAGTGCGATTTGTTGGTCGTGATCTAGGAGCCTTACGGCTGTTTTTGTAGTCGTTCTTGGCCACTATATTACTGATGTATATGCCAACATTGGCTGCACGATAGCCATGTAGATCAATAGATTTACCTTTGGAGATAGTCCCCATGTTTTTCCCACAGCTCGTCTGCATTGCCATAGGGCTATGCGTGTTTTCTTGGATCACTCTATCAAATGGGAATTCCAGTTCAGTTTGTTATCTAGAAGAATGCCCAAATATTTGACTTCTTCTTTCGGGGTGAGTTCCTCACCACGAAAGCTTGGTGGCTTGAAATCCTTGATTTTCCTCCTTGTGAGAAGTACCAGCTTCGTTTTTGCTGGATTTACGGATAGTCCTTGGTCTATGCACTATTTGTTTACTATGTCAAGAACATTCGACATACATTTCGTTAACATTCTTTGTTGCTGGAAAGTAAGATCGTGATGTCGGCGTAGAGTCGTGTAGAGTTCCAGTATTTCGTCGACGACTAGGTTTCCTAGTAAAGGGGGGAGCACTCCTCCCTGTGGACAACCTTTTGCGACTCGACATACATATCTTGTGTCACCTATTATATAATTATAATATTGGCTATTCTCCATTTCAGTATATTGGAGATCCACTGGCTTAAGGCCTCCGAAACTCCCCTACCTTGAAGTGGAGCTGTTATCTTTGGGAAGAAGGTTTTATTAAAGGCTCCTTCTATATCCATGAAAGTCGCAAAAGTAAAAGCATTTTGCTCAAAGGATGGGCCATTTTTTTACCACAGTGTGCAGAGCCGAGTCTGCCGAGTCCTAATTAGGATGTTTACCATGACTGTTTCCCTAATGTACCGGTCGTATAAACTCTCTAGTATCTTTAGGAGAAAAGATGTGAGGCTTATTGGCCTATATGCTTTCGCTGTGGTGTAGTCAAGGGTCCCGATTTTGGTATAAAAATAACTTTAGTTTCTCTCCATGAGGTGTGTAACTGAAGGCAATACCCCCCGGTACACGCCAGGATTATATTCTTACCCCACTGCACGTGAGCCGGATATATCTCTAGTCTACCCTTTCTCTGGTAACGATGGAGCCGGTGAGGTCCTAATCCGGTATGGTTTGGGAGGCTGTAGATGTATCCGTGGAGCTCCGCTCCTGGTTGAAGGTGCAGCCCGGAAAATGGGTCCTCAATAAAAGTTTGCCCGCATTTTCAGGTGACCCCGTGAATGAACCGTCCTTCCTTTTAAGGCTAGTGAGTTTAAGTAAGGGGTTTATGGAAATGGCCTATTTTAGCCGCGAGTATTCCGAGGCGTTTTCTACTTTGAAGCAGAAGCGTCCAGGCCTCTCTTTTTTTGTCTTACCAGTTTTTTATAGTCGCGCTGTACTATTTTATAGTTGTTCAATTCGGAGTCATTTTGCACATTCATGGCTCTGTTGTGTGCCCTTCTTGCTTGGTTTTTTAGGGCCTCAAGTTCTGTGCACCACCACGTACTTGTGGGTTCCTCGTTTTCTCTGGTTTTTAGAGGGCATGCTTTCTTGTACGTTGATATAATGCCTTTCTGGAGTGCGTCGGTTATATTCTCGAGTTCAGGTATATCTTTTGTTGGCTATTTTTCCAGATCCCTAGTTTTGACGATCCTGGTGAGGGTCGTTTTAAAAAGTTCCCTCCTGGTCAGCCTCGGATCTCTGTATTGGGTTGTGTTGGAGCCTTTTAATGTAATTTGGAATTTTCTCCATCTATAGTTTGACATTGTAACCTTATGAGATACATGCCACTCCTTACATAACTGGAGATATGGGTACTAGCAAGCGTAAGGTCAATGCAACTTTGGTATCAAGAATTTACAAAGGTCGATTCGTTACCTCTATTTACTATATCTAAATTTCTATTTAGTATAGAGTCATGCAACAACTTACCCCTCCTGTTGTTTTCTTGGCTTCCCCATACCTGGTGGTGTGAGTTGGAGTCAAACCCCACTAAGAGAGGTATAAAATAATCACAATCAATAAAATCTTGAAATAATAAGAAAAAATGACAAATACAAACAAAAAAAATATTTAAATTGATAAATCAATTAAAAATAATATTGGAAACAAATAAAATTATTGAAAAAAATACGAAGGTTGGAATTATCAAAAACGCCATAACAAATTATAATTGTTTTTTTAAATATAAATCCTTGAATTTAATACCAACCCAATAAACAGCTCAAGTTAAAACTTATTTAAAAAAAAACAATTAATAATAACTGACAGTACTAATCCAGTGAGAAACTAATCAACCATAAAAAAGCAGTTCAAATTGATAAAGCGTCAAAACAATTAAATATCTGTACAAAGTACAATTAAAATTGCTAATGTCAATTTTTTAAATCAGTTGAATGCTACTACTCAAAAAATAGTTTTTAAAAGTTTTGTAAAAAAATACAATCGATTCAACTAGTCGAAATTGTTAAAAGCCCTAGAACAATTAAAATTAACAAAAGCCAAACATTGAAAATTAAATAAAAACATTTGCAATTGGTAAAATTATTAAAACAATTAAACTATTTAGGTAGTAAAAAAAATGAACAATTGATAAAAGCGAAAACTATTAAAATTTTTGGAAAAATTGTCTAAAATGCCATAACAATTAAATACCGATTTAGAAAATAGTTAAAATTGTTAGAAATTTGCAATTGGCAATCTATAAAATATTTGAACATCAAGAAAAAATGATAAAGCAAACAACATAATACTATTTAGTTCAATCAAAATTTCTAAAATAATTGAATCTTTTAGAATTGTCAGATATTTGTGATGATGAAAACTGATGAAACCAATATCTCTATATAACATTAAAACTAAACAAAATTGCCTGCTTACACTAGACTGGTTGGGAGTGGCCACCTACACATTCTGACAAAACAGGTGATACAATTAAAATTGCTAAATAATTGTAAAAAAGAAACATTAAACGATAGCGAAAACAATTAAAATAATGGAAAAAAATTGTTGGGATTGTAAAAAAGGCCATAACAATTGAATACTAACCTTAAAATATGTTAAAATTATTTAAATAATAATAAAGTTAGTATAAAAATGTTTCACCGCGAGTTAGGAGAGAAATTAATTATAAAAACAACATTTGTTGAATTTGGTTCTCGTTTATCACGTGGTGAAACATTTTTAATATTAAGGGTTGTTTATAGAAAGGATAAAATTGTGAAACCAATCAAGTGCCTTTCTATAAACAACCCTTAATAATAAAAACAACACTTCAAATTGACAAAGGACTAAAACAATTGAATGAATTTTAAGAAAATTCAATTTATATAACCAGTAAAAAAATGACGAATTGGTAATACAATTAAACAATTGAATGCAATTACTTTAAAAAAATGAAAAATGAATTTATATTGTTATAAACACTATAAAAATTGAAATAAATACTTGATATTATTAGAAATTATAATTGACTATACATAAAAATATTTGAACATTAATAAAAACTTAATGGCAGAAAGACCATGGGTCGATATCCGTAAAGAAAATAAATTACGATTGTTGTTGTAAATACCCATTGTATCAAGAAATAAATAAAGATGTTTGTCTCTTTCTAAAAAATTGACAGAAGTATACAATTGAAGATATTTTTAAAAAAAGAATCATTTGCAATTGCTAGATATTTGTAAAATAATTGATAACGGATTAAACAAAAATGGAAACATTATTGAAAAAAAAAACAGTTATAATATTAATTCTAATTCAGAAAAATGTAATTAATTACAATTAACAAAACGCTAAAACAACTGAATATTTCTAAAAAATTTAATTAAAATTTATAAAATGAATTAAAAAACTCGGTAAAATAGTTAAATGCTACCCCATCCTCTCGCAAAATTAAAATCCATCGAACCGAAATCGCACCCTCTCACACCTGCAAATACCTAGGAATCCTATTCGATCATAAACTATCCTTCAAACAACATGCCCTATCCGTAAAAGCCAAAGTCAAAACCAGGGCCCGGCATTTTCGATCTTTAACTTATAAAAACCAAGGCATTACAGCTAAAACAGCAACCAATATTTACAAATCGATATGCCGGCCCCTGTTAGACTATGGCTCAATCCTTTTCATTTAATGCCGTCCTTCTACCCTACATCATATCTGAGTAGCCGAAAGATCCGCACTCCGAACCCTTACCAAAATCAGACACCCAAATAATCCTCTTCATAACCCATCGAATGATCTGCTTTATGAATCTACCCAAATAATTCCCATTACCCAACGTACATTAGCCATAAACAAAAAATTTGCAACTAAACCCTTCAACCTAACTCTCCTTGACAAATACTGTATTCCCCGCAATCCCAATATCCCCACAAAATACAAACACCCCACAAACACTCTTCATCAATTCATTAGATCGCATCATCCGGACAGTTAAATTCAACTAGCTTCAATTTTTATATATTTTAAATTTTTTTGTTACGACAGGGCAGAAAGACCTAGGGTCGATAGCTCAGTGACGGACTAACACTAATCATAATGTATGTATATATTTTTGTAAATAATGTTACTGTAATAAAGATGTTGTATATATAGTTAAATGCTACAAAATGTAGTTTGTAGCGGGCTAGCTCAGTGAGATTTATAGTTTCACGTTAAATGTAGGTTTTATTTACAAAGTGTACAGAGTTTGAAATAGTATAGCAGAGTGGATCTGTCGGCTACTGTCGTCTTCTCCTGACGGTCCAGGCGTTGTGCAGGCTATAGTGTTCGGGCGTCGTTAATCGAGCGTCGGTTTAACGTCTGTCGGAGAAAACGGCGACCGTGGTGGAATCTTCCTGCGTCTGCGTAGGGCAGAGCGACGACTGTGGTGGAAACCTCAGTGTCTTGATCGGGCACGGCGGCGACTGTGGTGGAAACCTCGGGCGTCGGCGTCGTACTGGGCACGTCCAGTGCTCAGGTTTTCTTCGATGTACTGAGTTAAACACTCTGGCCGCACAAGGGCCTAGCAAGTGTTTATCTTTTCGTAGTGGTGTCGATTTAGCAAGCAGAGTCTTCTAGCCACACAAGGACTTGTAAAGAACTTTAGCTGAGAGTGTTGAGAGCATCCCCTTCTTCTTGTGTCGTACCGTGCGGGGGATGTTTGCGTTGGTGCGACGGTGGCGCAAGCGGAGAGGGTAGTGCGGAGCGCTTCGGTACTAAGGGTGTTCCGCACATCCCCTTACAATTCTCCCCCTCAGGATCCTTAAGACGTCTCAGCTGAGAATCCTGGATTTTTCTTGGGTCAGCCCCTTTTCCTAATGGGATAGGTGGGGCCGTTTCCTGCTTCTTCTTCGGTGCATCGCCGTAGAGCAGATGAGTAGTATGTTGCCGGTGGTGTGGATGAGTCTGTCCTGGATGCGATTTCATAGGAACACGGCTGTCAGTACCACGTACGGTCCATCTCTCTTCGGGGTAAACTTTGAAGTTTTCTTTTTGTCGGCGTTACTGAGTGAGTGTGATGTAACCCACACCAGTTCTGCTGGAAGATATGTCTCGGAAGGTTGTCGCTTTTTATCTGTATATATCTTCCTTTTGTCCTGGGTTTGCTCGTGGTGTTCTCTAGCTGTATAAAATGCGTTGATCATTTTCGTAAGCTGTGACGTGATGTCAGGTAGGTGGATATCGGGGTGGTAAACCGATGTGAAGTGGTGATCTATTTGTAGCCAGTGTGTGATTTGCTGCATTACTGCGCTTACAAATTGTGTTCCATTGTCACTGATTATCCTTCTGGGTAGTCCATATCGGAGGAATATTTCCTGGTGCAGCAGGCGGTCGCGGTGGCCACTTGCAGTGCGAATAGTTCTACCCATCTAGAAGCGGTATCCTCTACTATCAGGATCAATTTTTCTCGAGCTGGCCCTTCCGGGAGTGGCCCGAATAGATCGATTGACATGACTTCAAATCGTCGGTTCATCGCGGGGGTTTGTAATAAACCAGGTGGTTTGTAATTTGCTGCCTTATATTTCTGGCATTTCTGGCATCGTCTGACGTAGTTGGTGACGTCGGTGCGGATTCCAGGCCAGTAGTTGTATTTTAGGATTTTCCTGAGCATTCTGTCAGCTCCGTAATGGCCGGCAGTCGGGTCGTTGTGGAACTTTTCCAATAGCTCTTCTCGTTGTATTTTGGGGATGATGAGCTGGGGTTCCTCACTCTCATCATCTTGTGAATACCGGTATAGGTCTCCTTGGTTCATGATGTACCCTCTACTTGTCCATTGAGTAGTTTCTTCCGGGCGGTTGGCCTCGAAGGTGTCTATTATTTTCTTGATTTCCTCGCCAGCAGCTTGTTCACTACGTAGCTTCGTCAGGGGATTTACGGGAAAATCGATGCTGACGTACTCCAGGTGTGTTTCATCGACTGGCAGTCGTGATAGAAAATCGGAGATCACGTTGGTTTTTCCTGGAGCATATTCAATGATCAGGTTGAATACCTGTAGCTGCAGCGCCCATCGAGCGAGGCGTCCGCTGGGTGACCGCAGTGTCATTAACCATCTCGGTGGTTGGTGATCCGTGAGCAGGATGGCGGAGCATCCCTCAATGTATCCGCGGAACTTTTGCACTGCCCATACTGCTGCGAGCGCCTCTCGCTCTGTGGTGCTGTAGTTCATTTCAGCTTTTGAGAGAAGTCGGCTGGCGTACTCGATTGGCCGTTCCTCCTTATTCTCCCCCTGCATTAAAGCTGCTCCTAAGGCGTAAGCGCTAGCGTCTGTGCGTAAGACGAAAGGCTTGTTGTGATCTGCCTGCTGGAGAATTGGTGCAGTGGTGAGGGCTTGTTTTAATCTGTCGTACGCTGCCTGTTATGGTGGTCCCCAGGACCACGGGGTGTCCTTCTTCGTCAGATCACTTAGCGGCTTTGCTATACGAGTGAAATCCTGGATAAACTTCAGGTACCAGCTACAGGCTTGTAGTACGCTTTGCAACTGTTTGATGGTTTTGGGTGCAGGTCGGAGGGCTATGGCAGATACTTTTTCTGGGTTTGGCTGGAGTCCTTCTTGGCTTATTATGTGGCCCAAATATCTTACACTGTTGCATCCGAATTTGCTTTTATCTCGGTTTATCCGGGGTTTGAAGTTGAAATACGGTTTTGAGATCTCGCAGGTGATCCTCGAATGATGTTGACAGAATTATGAGGTCGTCCAGGTAGGCAAATATTCTCGTGGGCTCTAATGCTGTCTTGATCCGGTCCATCAGTCTCTGAAAGGTGGCGGGTGCATTTCGAAGTCCAAACGGCATTCGGGTGTATCGGTATAACCCAAATGGTGTAATAAATGCTGTCTTGTCTCGGTCCTCTCTTTTTACTAAGACTATCCGGACTGTAGATCTAGTGTCGAGATCAGGGAAATCTTTCCGGTCGAGTGGAGAAGATCATCGATCCTGGGAAGTGGATATGTATCTGTCTTCGTAATCTTATTTAGCCGTCTGTAGTCTATACATAGCCGAACCTTCCCTCCTGGCTTCGGGACTAGTACTGCTGGGGCAGCCCATGCACTTTCACATTCCTCAATGATGCCGTCCTCCAAGAGCTGGTTAACTTCTGCTTTTAAGATGCCTGCCCGTTGTGGCGATAACCTGTACGGAGGTTGCGAAATTGGTAAGTGATTCTCCGTGTCAATGGTATATTCCACAGCGTCCGTGGGAGGTCCATTCTTCTTAAAAACGTCCTTGTACTCCTTAAGGAAGTTGTTCAGCGTGTTCTTTTCGCTTTGACTGAGGTTCTGGGCTTCGTCGTCGGGGCGAAGTTGAATTTATAAAAACCAAGGCATTACAGCCAAAACTGCAACCAATATTTACAAATCGATATTCCAGATATACATCATATCCAAATCAGACACCCAAATAATCCTCTTCATACCCCTTCCAATAATGAATCTACCCAAATTATTCCCATTACCCAACGTAGTCATAAGCACAAAAATTTGCTACTAAACACTTCAACCTAACCCTCCTTGATAAATACTGTATTCCCCGTAATCCCAATATCCCTACAAACACTATTAATCAATTCATTAGATCGTATCATCCGGACAGTTAAATTCAACTAGCTTTCTTTCTTTCTTTACATTATATCATTTCTTTTATTCATTTAAGACAGGGTAGAAAGACTTTCGGTCGATAGCCCAGACAGTGACGGACTAACACCAATCATACTATATATATATATGTATTATTGTAAATATTTGTTACTGGAATAAAGATCTTGTTTATATAATTGAACTTTTTAAAATCGTATAAACAACAAATTGACATATAAAACAAAAGAATATTGACAATTAATGAAAAAAATAATTGATAGTGCAAAAAATGCTATAATAATAATTTCAATTTTGAAATTAGT
This sequence comes from Ontholestes murinus, assembly GCA_963969525.1. NCBI lineage: Eukaryota > Metazoa > Arthropoda > Insecta > Coleoptera > Staphylinidae > Ontholestes > Ontholestes murinus. The sequence goes on from OZ018398.1 coordinate 24,025,035, forward strand.
TTGAAAAAAAACCTTTTAATATTTTTTTAATAAAAATGCCTGCTTAAATTATATTGTTTGGAAGTGGTCACCTGCATATTCCGAGAATATAGACGAGGAAAACAAAACTCAATTATAACTGCTAGATAATTGTAAAAAAAAAATAAAAACGAAACCAATTGAAATCATTATACAAATGCAGCGGTTGCTTTCGAAAACTTCACAACTTGGTAAAAAATTAATATTTAGTTATTCAAATTGACAAATCCGTAAAGCAATTCAATATCTCTACAAAATACAATTAAAATTGATAATATTTAAAAAAGTAATTCAGAGCAAATACAACCAAAAACAGATTTAAATTATTTAAAAAAAGGCTTTTTCAATTGTCATCGTCGACTCGGATTTTTCCGAGGATATTTGGATTTTTGTTTCTTACGATTGAAATCACTTTTGCTTTTAACTCAAAAATGGCCACTACTATCAAAAATTTACTTCATGTTCGTTTAGGCTACACCAAATGACAGCACTCTACCATGAACGGTATTGAAAATATTTACAAAAATTAGTTTAAATTTTTAACTTGATGGTCTGTATCTTGGCCATTTGAAGACAATATTTTTTTTTACGAATCATCATCATGTTCTCTCAAGAATATATGGTTAATTTTATTCCCCGAGTCACAAAAACACCCTGTATAAATACGGGTAACCTCGTTATAACACTCGTATTTGTTGAATTGAAAGTATTCGCATATCTCATAATCCAGTAAATTGAGTTATTATGTGTAAAATTAAATGTATAAACTTGATCTCGGAATAACGGTTAAGATCTTAGTAAATGATAAGTAATAAAGAGTTTTACATTTTTGTTAAAGTATATGTATATGTATGTATCTACTATTTTAGTCTAAGCGGTGATTCAAGATATATGCAACAAAATAATTTAACTAAATTTGCTTATGATGTAGTGATTAGATGGTGGTTATGTGGGCCTCTAACCCCCTTCCTCCAATCCCACAGACACAATTGTCTCTTTAAACATTGTTAATATGATAACATTTTCACTATCACAAAACTTTTTTATACTTCGTATAGAGAAAATAAAATTAGTATGTTGTAAATAATTAAATTCTAAATTAATAAGTCATCTTTACATTAAAAAGTATATAATCAAATATTTTAATTATAACAAATTAGTAATAATCGGTATATACAATTTTATTTGTATGTTTATTATATATATGCATATTGGTTTACAATGAGAAGAAAACTTGCACACGCTTTGTGTCGGTTTCCACTTTCATATTTCTAGTACATATGGAGAAAATGAATATGAAATTTCCACAGAATAATAGGAACAATGCATACATGTAATATTGAAAACGAATAAAGGTTTCACTCATAAGTAGGTTACAAGATTTTATAATATGGATGATCAGTTATGAATACGTTAATGTTAAATACTTAATTCCTGGTTGAGCCACTATTCAAAGAATTTTACGTTCACTTTATTTAAAGTTTACGCTTCTCATTATAATAAAGTGTATGCGTTGTTACCTTGGCGGAATTTAATTAACGTGGATGCAATTTTTAAATATTTTAATGCCATAAAATGTATACAAAAACATATTTCATTTACACAAATAACACGGCGCAAGAGCCACGAGGTCGATAGCCAAATTAATACTACTATTACTACAATATTTAAGCTATTCGATTAAACATTAAAAATTAAAAATAATTATTATATAAGAGTGTAAGATTAATTTAGACGTTTTAACTTGATGGAAATTATGTAAATTTTACGTGATATCTACACGCCAGTTTTATTTTAAGTTTATACGGTCGTACAGATTGAGTTCAAGGTTCATGGAAGAGCCGAATATTAATTAACCGCTCATTCCTGTGCTAATGAGAATTTTGTTTGCAGACGAAGGCGTGACGAAGACTTTCACGTGTGCCCGTTCCCTTATCGGCCAGTACGTGTTTCTGCAACTGGTGGGCGTCGAAGGATCTTTATCACTCTGCGAAGTCGAGGTCTTCACCACTGATGGTAAGTTGTCTTTTTGTATAATTTATTAGGTTGTATATTAATTACAATGATGGTTGCAACGATAGTGCGAAGTTTTAAGATGTTGAACACACTTTTAGAGTAGACCCTTAGGGAATCTGGATCTTTACGTAGGATGTCCCAAAATTTTCGCAATATTTGTATTTACTATCATTCATGCAGTTAGGTTAGGATGATAGTTTAGGATTTCTGCCTTAATTGGATGATATTGATGTGAGTACATGTAGTTTTAACAAGATGGTGCCACATGTCATATATCTGAAACAATTCAATTACAGATTGAGATATTTTCTAGTGTAGATATTTCCTGTATCATATGGATTAAGCTCACAAATAAGCATGCCTTTTATTTATGTGTGCGAAAAGGTAATAAAACTTTGATAAAAGAATGCTTATGTGAAGTGAATAAAGGCCTATGTGCTATTCCAAAAACAATTGTATCGTGTATAGTTTAAAATTTATGAAAAAGAACAATTGCCTTAAATTTCTTGGCAGAACTGATCATTTCTATTTCTTTCTACAGGATTCATTATAAAAGTAATAGGCATTTTCTGGGAAAATATATCTAGTAATAATACAAATGCTTAAAGTTCTTCAAAATACTTTCGCCCAGCATCAATCTACTTGCGGAAGCATGTCTGCAATGCCTGGAGCTTCATCTTCAGTCGCACGGAGCCAAGTTGGCACTGTAAGGGAACTGGGATCACCGAGTTGATGCTCCGGGCCAGGAAAATTGATAACGATAAAAGCCGTGCGGCTGTGGGCATTGTCAAGGTGGAGCGTGACTGTGTCTTTCATGTAAGCCCTCGTGCGTGCGACGCAGCTTATCAATCTCTTGAGCACCTGCAGGTAAAAGGTTGACTTGACAGTTTCTCCATGCGGTACAAACTCAAAATGGGCGCTAAAAAAGGACAATGAGCATCATTTTAATGCGACACTTGCCCATTTGCGCTTACTTGGAACCGTGTGTTGATTTTGTGTGCCACCTGCTACTCTCCCTTTTCAATTCTGGGTTATAATTGAACATAATTCAAGATTCGTCTCCAGTTACAACCGAGTTAATAAAGTCCGGCTCATTTTGAGTCATCAAGTTTCGCGCAGACCTTGCGCATTTGCAGATCCTCGGTCACTATCTCATGTACCGCAAATATGGACATGTTTAGGGTGTCAGCGATTTGATGGATGCTTAGTCGACAATCGGAACGTTAAACTTCGCCCACATGATTCACATTTTAGTCGGTTCAAGCCGTTGTGAGGCGTCCAGAACGATCTCCTTCCGGCCCCTTTTGAACGTCTTGAGCCATCTCCCGGACTGTGACTTTGCAGTCATCCTCGAAGGCCTCTTGAAATATCTGAAGTGTTTCAGTTGCATTCTTTACAAATCACACAGACAATTTGATGTGTAATCGCACCTTGTTACAAAGTCGAAAAATCGATTCATGCGAATTCAGGTCTTTCAATTCAGACTGCTCGGAGCAAACTGGCGGCCAGCTGCTTGGAAGGGCAGATCCTTCACCACATTTCCTGACCCGTTTTACTCCGCTGCGAAGGATAATGGCGTCACAATTAAATCATGCGTATTATTGTCATAATATGTAGATACTGTATATTTCTATTTTTATTGTCTCGTGTAAATCTTAACTAAAGTTGACCACAAAATTGTGTAGATGTCTATCAAATATTTTGTTAGTACTGTCAGATTTTAATTTATGTAAGACAAACTGTTTTAAGTCATATAACAAATTTGTTGTTTGTTCTTTGCGGACTTATTCGAAATTTTTGGGGAAAAGTGCTCATGCTGGTAAAGGAAACGTATTTTGACATCCATAACCCAAACGTTTCATTTATGAGTATGATGACTCTCCCCAAAATTTGGGATGAGTCCGCAAAGAACAAACAACAAATTTGTTATGATCTAAAACAAGTTGACTTGAATGTCTATAAGAATTGTATTCTAGTGCGTGAGAATGTTGGTGAAAGTCTAGCAACATCAATTGGGCGTCATAACAAGAAGCTCACTGAATTGTATATTTGCTAAAAAATTGTTTCTTCATGCTTACAATTCAAGTTTAATTAACAAAAGATTTTAAGCCTCATAATGACGCATAGCGAAAATAGTTCATTGAACGGATTTATACTTATTATTAAAAGTCTGTAAACCAGTTTAACTTTTGAAATTAGAAGCAGCGATTACACTGATCCTGGAATTTAAAGTTTCTGAAGAATACAAAAGCTTTATGTTATTTGATGTGCTATTTGAGAACTTTATTTTTCTATCACATCAAGATGATCTGAAAATCGGTATCTTTTTTTGCCCTAATCCCATTTGAAAAGAATTTTTCTCGAACAATTTTGCACCTACTATATGGAAACTGTTGGTTTTTAGTTATAAATAATTCTATTATTAATGAAGTAAATCCATGCATTAGCATTCTATTGTTTTTAGATAAATCCAAAGGACCAAACATTATATGTATTTAAACTAAGAAATAAAATAGAAGACATTTTTATATTAGTACGTTTACTTAAAAACTGAATAAGAAAGAGTTTTGAGTAAAAATGTTTCCTAAGCAGCCAAAAATAGTGATGAAGGATCTTGAGGTGAGCATCCCAAGTATGCTTATTTGGGTGCGAGTGGAAGAACACAAGAAGTTAATTCCAGCCTTTTCCTGTGTTGCAACTCTGCAGAGCTGAAAACAGTATATTTGAAGATATTGTGTAAGCACATTGTATATAATAAAAAACAATAGTCAGCAGGCATCGATGAATCCATACATCTTTTATTCATCTTAATGGTAGGCATGTTAATCCTGGAATAGAAAATTCTAGGTTGTCCTCTTTACAAATTCCAGTTATCAATTCCTCTTCTTTAGCCAATATTTTTTCTTTCTCATAATCTGTAGCTTAACAATTTAGTTGTATTTTCTGAAAGGCCTAGATTTCTGTTTAAATCAAATGATTAGGTTCAACCTAGGGTGAAGGTTGATGTGGATAATTTTCAGAGGTATCGTATGAAAACTTTTAAGAAATTACTTTTTCTTTAGAAATATTTTTAACAGTTTAACAATAGTTTTTGGACTCTGTACATATATTTCTTTTATTTCGGGTTTAGGGTTCTTAATTGTTAAACGTGAATTTTCATTGTTTAATTGACTTATGGATATCAGCGGGAAAAGCTCAACCCATTTCGAAGCGAGGTCTTCCACTATTAAGATCGCTATCTTGTCATCCGGAGTCTAACACTTCGAACCATTGACTGTCAGCGTGGGTTTTTTAAGTTCGTAATCTTGTAGCGTTGGCACTCACTGCAACACTTCACGTGTTTTTACACACTATCTTGCATTCCCTACCAATAATAGGTCATCTGGGTGACTGAGTTGTAGCGTACGCTGTATTCCATAGCCTCCTGCTGTAGCGTCGCCGTGGTGAGCGTGAAGAACTAATGGAATCCCCCCTTTGGGAATAAATCATTGTGCGTCTTCCTGATAGCTCTGCGGGTTGTACCTGTATAATACTCCATTGGCCATAAAGTAGCTCTTACGGGACCAGTAAACGGCGTTCTCGTTGAGTCTGGCATATTCCAGATCGTCTATGAGTTTCTTTAGGTCGGCGTCCTGAAGTTGGGTGGCACGGATGATTCCGTTCGTTTGGGTGACTGTGCGGACTTCCTACGGGTACTGGTGGTCATCTTCGAGGATTTTGCGAGATAGAGACTCTGCTACCTTATTTTAACGGCCGGGCAGGTATTCGATATTCAAGTTGTACACCTGGATTTGTAGAGCCCATCGTAGGGGTTGGTGGTCAGTCGCTACTATCACTGGAGATCCGTCTAGATAACCTTAGAACAGGGCCATTGTCCAGATGATGGCGAGTGCTCTTTTTTCGATTATCGCGTAGTTTTACTCGGCCGGTGTCAATAATCGGCTGGTATATTCTATAGAGTGTTCGTCCGGTCCCTTCCCTGGCTTAGAACTGCTACGATGGCGTATTGTTCTTAACACCGAGGCTTCGTATACCGCTGTTGCGAAGCCCCGGTCTCTTGCTCTTTTTTCCATTTCCAAATGGTATTTTTCTTGGTTAGACTACTCAAAATCACGGAGAAACGCGTAAAGTTTTGTATGAAGCGTCTATACGATGAGCACGTCTGATGAAACAACACTAACTATTTGACGTTTTGTGATCGGGCCCTTTTCTAGATAGCGCATACCTTATCTGGATCGATAGAAACCATTCTTGGAGATCTGGTGTTCAAAGATACGAACCGTCTTGCAGAAGAACGATCTTTTCTCCCTGTTGATTGATTGATCAATTAGGTTCCTCCATTACTTTGGCGAGGTCTTCTAAGTGTACTGTAAAAGTATCGGACAAGACTACTAACTACTAAGTCGTCCAGGTATACAAACAGGTTCACGTCTTTTAGGCGTCTTACAAACCGGTCCATTAGTCGTTGAAATGTCGATGATGCGTTCGCGAAACCGAACGGCATACGTTTAAATTGGCACGAGCTGAATGGGGTGATAAATGAAGTCTTCTTTTGATTTCCGGATTGACGGAGATCTGCCAATAACCGGTGCGCAGATCTATTGTGGAGAAGGTCTCCTAATGGCATGTAGTAGTTCGCCCACACGTGGAAGAGGGTGGTAGACGTCGGGAACCGTTACAACATTGAGTTTTCGAAAGTCCACACAGAGTCGCGTTTCTCCATCCTTCTTGGGGACAATAACCACAGGGACGGCCCAAGGGGATTGACTTTCCTTTATAATGTCCGGTCTTAATAACTCTTGTACCTCCCGTTTAAGTTCCTCTTCTTGCCGTACTGGTGACATCCGGTAAGGACGTACTGCTAATGTTGTGTTGTCTGTAACTTTGATGGTGTGTGTGTGATGGATAAATTAAAGATGCTGTGGTTCGCTTGGAGTACTGCATTAGCGGATTCTCATTCTGCTGAAGTTAACTCGGTTGATTCGTTTGTCATTAACGCCTCTACGTCCACGGAGAACAGCGAGATCGGCTTGGCGAGCCTGCCTCCTTTTGGGAATGTCTTTCGCGAGTATTTTGGGCTCACTGGAGTTGTTTGTGTGGCTTAGTTGATTAATAAAGCTTCTATGTACTCCGTGGAATAGGATTGATCCGCTTCGATCGTGAAACTAGAGGTGCTGGGGGCTGGTATACTTCCCAGTCGATTTTCATTTTTTTCTTCGAATGGAACTTCTTTGTCTACTTTCGAGAGGGGTGTCGCCAAACCGTAAAGATGACCGTTCGGATCTTCGAGTTATCCTTCGATACGTTCGCTATTCTCATCACTGATTCCTCGTAATCGAACTGTTTGGCTGGGTCGTCGATAAATGACCAGATCCTCTAAGAGGTGTTAATCAAAATTCTTGCGTTTTCCATGAAGTCAACGACCTTGGATTTTTACTATTAATATTACCATTGCCCTGTTGTGTATAATGATGCTAAGGCAATTGATTTTTCAGCGCGTGAATCTAGGTAGGCATTTTTTGGCATTCCATGGATGCTTATTCTCACGATTGGGCTGAGAATCGCCACTGGTTTTTCGCATCCATAACACAACAATTTTTGTGCGGCCGTCTTTTCACTTCCGCGATCCTCGTCTAATTTTCCAGAGCTTTTCTTCTTTTTTAGTAATTATGGAACACATGTTCTTGCGCTCTACAGTGGGAACACTTTTTTTTTTGGTGTCGGTCGTGGCTTCTCTCGGTGCATCCTTCTGTTCTTGCCACGAGTGCTCAGTTTCTCGGGCCTTAGCAATTAAATTTTGAAAGGTCGTTATTCCCTTGGAATCTTTTCACACATATAAGAATTTAGCAGTTCGAAGACTATATCGATATGAAAGCCCTCTTCTCGGCTATGAAGGAGTCTGTGTTCTGATTTTGATAAAGGCAACCTTGAACTGCGTCTTCATTGGTAATATAAGAAGAGAGCAATCCTTATATACTATGATCGTATTTAAGAATCCTTCTACTTCTACTGGATTCTTGATTCCTCTAGCGTATCGCGCCGTGCAGTTGGAAAACAATCCGTTTTTTCCCATTGTATATTTGGTTTGTCACAGCATAACTTAGAAATTTATAAAAATCTAGAGACAACAATCTGAAAGAAACTAGAACCCTCGCAAAATCTCTTGCAATCTAGAGGGAAAGGAAATTGCTGTATAACTCTAAAATAATGGAATATTTTAAAAATATAAAAGAGAATATAGTCGAACATTTTGGCTTTTTGAAAAAAGTCTTGCAATTGGGAAGAAACAGACACATTGCTGAAAGAGTGAAAAACCATGGAGGTAATTAGAAATCTAGAACAAAACTTGTTGAAAGAAAGAAAGTTCCTCCTAAAAAGTGGACATAAGCAAGATCTATAAGAAATGTGGATGAAGATGTCTGCCTTCCAAAAGTCATGGTCCAAAATGGGGTTAAGTGATAGATGTTAGATTGTTATAGTGAACTTCGCCCATGCTTCTTGCTTACAAAATTTTACGTATGATTTTTGCAATTAATTTGTTTTATGTATTTTTTAAGAAGAATAAAGAAATGGTGGAAAGATATAATATTTTTAGTTATGGCGTTAATAAACTTTAAAAAATCACTTATAGTTTCCTTAAACCCGCCTGCAATTATGTTGTTATTTTTAAAAGATCTAAATAAATAAATAAATTTAAATACGGTAAAGCAAGAAATAGTGGAAAGATATAATTATTTAGATAAGGCATTAACAAACCTAAAAAATCATTTTTAGTTTCCTTAAATTTGCCCTCTAAATTTGAAAACCTTTTTTAACGATTTTAGAATTTTTATATTTAGAGGAAGAGATCCCCTAAAAAATAAAAAATAAAACATGCTGGAGGGCAAGTTTAAGCAAATTAAAAGTAAAATTACTGGATAATTAAAGGCCCGCATAAATAATAAATATTACACTGGGGTGGATTTGTAAATTAAAGACTTGTTTTTTCCATAATTAATTTATCAGTTTCCTGACATATGTTTTGACAATTATTTGTCACTTTCCAAGTTGTACCATCTCAGGTAACTGATAAATTAATTGTGGAACAAAATAAGTCTTTAATTTACAAATCCACCCCTGTGATTATGTTCCATCAAGAATGTAGCAGTGGAAGTATTAATGTCACACTGAAACAAGCCTGTAAAATAATAAAGGTCTTCGAAAAATAAATCTAAATGTGCCAGGAATGGCCAAATTATTGTCTCAGTGGCTACAATTGCCTTATAAACATTATCAACAGCTAACTAAAGGATTGAGTGGATGAACACGAGAAACTGTGAACTCTGCCTTCAAGATTTATGCTCAAAATTTCAAATTTCATTTATATAGTTATTTTTTCATAGATCTTGTAAAGTTAATAAATTAAACTAAATTAAAAAAATTGTTAAAGTTTCGAAGAAAAATTAGTTGCAACCCTTAAAGATAATTTTATGAATCTGCAACTAAAATTGCTGCAACAATACGAAAAATGATTTAGAGGAAGATTAGAGGTTAATTAAACTATTGGTGATGTTTCAGAATTTTGTGAAACAACACCAAGAAATAATTATATTAATTAACCTCTAATTAATATAATAATGTTTCACCACGGGTTAAGAGAAAATTTAATTATTTGTTAGAAGAAGATAATTTTTAAATAATGGCACCTAAAATTGCTGGATCAATCCGATAAGATAAGATAAGCAAGAAATTTGTAGCAATTTATATTAGAAAATCAAAAGTTTTAATTACATTCTAAGAAAACGAAAATAATCTTTGTAAACAAAACACATTAAATCTTCACATTCTAGAAAGTTCTAAGAAACGTTAATTTATACAAAGATATTAAAATATTGCAAAACTACGAAATGATCCTCTTTCCTTTTCTTTTATTTATAATAATGAATATCTTCTATACCTAAGTCAAATATTTTCCAAAAATCTCTTCAACTGATGTATCCTCTATTGTTACTGCTTACGCGGAAAATAGGACCAAAATTCAAAGCCCCTTCATATACAACATTTGAATATATTTCATTACATCAATATTAAAGACACATTGACGAGATATACTCAGACTGTCAAATCTGAACTGAAAGACCGCTAATTGATAGGATATTCCTGAATATATAAATACATATTCCAAAATATTTGGCTATCATGAAACCTAAACTTAAAATTTATATGTCAAATGACAGTGAAATGCCATTAAAATAGCTCCATATAAAATTGACATAAATACGCCAGCAATGGCCAAAATATTGGTACTACAGCAAAAATATTTCGCTGGCAGAGAATTCCGTCATCTGAAGCAAGTCCTGTAACCTAAATTATAGTTATTACACAGGACAACATGATTTTTAGTGTTTTGAATTTGATAAGTTTTCTTGAGCCCATCACTTCAAGATTTTTCACAAAAGTAAAAAATAAACCTTGTGAGATATTTTGTACTAGAGCAAAGAAGTGCCTTAATGATATTTCCTAAATTGCATTAACATTATTTCTTTAAAATGCTTGATACATCGATAGAAAATATTTTAGTATAATATTATGTTTATTTCATTTCAATGACAAAACTGTTTCATTTTCGCATCTGTCAAGGCCAACTTGATTACGAAATAGTTAGTTAGCGTCAGTTGTTTGTAGCATCGAGTTGTGTTTTGCTTTCTGAGTGTTTAGTGCGTCATAATGTCATCAAGAAAGTGCAAAAACAGTCCTGATATATTTTGTTACGTGTGTGATGATTTAACGATAGCAAATCATCAACGAAACATAACAGCATTTATCAAGAAAGCTTATCACGCTTACTTTGATGTAAAGCTTGGCGATCAGGACAAACCTTGGGCTCCACACAAAGTGTGCTTTCAGTGTGTCGAGCTAGTAGAAAATGGACAAAAGGTACACGTAGCTCTTTACCCTTTCGCAATCCTATGGTATGAAGGGAACAAAAAAACCATGGAGACGACTGTTACTTTTGCTCCTGCGATGTCAAGGGTTTAAATTCGAAAAATAAACATACTATTCAGCATCCTGATTTACGGTCTGCTAAACGACCTGTACCTCATGGATCAGGAATCCCCATTCTTCCACCTTTTCTTCACACCATTCAAAAGCAATCATCAGACGAAAGTTCAAACGGCAAAACCGATGAAGACGAATTCAATCCTGATAAAGACCAATCTCAACAGTTTATCCAAGCTGAACTAAATGACTTAGTGAGAGACTTTGGCCTATCGAAGGATGCTGCACAAATCTTAGGATCACGACTGAAACACAAAAATCTGTTGGCTTTAGGAACCACATTTTCGTGGTATCGGCATCGTGAAAAAGAGTTTTCGGAATATTTCTCTCAAGAGTGTTCACTGGTGTATTGTAATAATATTCCTGAAGTATTCATGAAAGTAGGAGCTGACAATTACGATTCCACATCATAGAGATTATTTATTGATTCTTCTAAGAGAAGTCTGAAGGGTGTCTTGTTACACAATGGTAATACTTATGCCTCGGTGCCTGTTGCTCACTCCGTGTATAGCAAAGAAACGTATGAGAATCTTGAGCTGTTGCTAAATACAATAAAGTATAGCGAATATTGTTGGCAACTCTGTGGAGATCTCAAAATAATATCAATGCTTTTGGGTCAACAGTGGATTCACAAAGTATCCATGTTTTTTGTGCGAGTGGGACAGTCGAGCACAAAAGCATTGGTCACTCAGATAAAGACTTGTACCGGGTCAAAAAAATGCGCTGCGTGATGCATTAGTTGACCCAAAATTAGCTCTTTTGCCTCCCCTTCACATAAATTTAGGATTGATGAAGCAGTTTGCCAAAGCTTTAAATAAACAAGATGACTGTCTTAAATACCTGTGAGACAAATTTCTTGCACTTTTAGAAGCTAAACTTCAAGAAGGAAATTTGTAGGCCCTGAAATTCGAACCTTAAAATCGGATAGATTATTCCAGAATACAATGACCCAGGACGAATCTGAAGCATGGAGTTCTTTCGCAGAAATCATAGACGGTTTCCTTAGAAACAACAAGTCTCCAAAGCGTCAAACTTCATTTACTAAATTCCCACGTTGACTCTTTTCCCGAAAATCTTGGAGCTGTCAGCGAGGAATAGAGAGAGAGGTTTCATCAAGATATAAAGGAGATGGAGAGACGTTACCTTGGAAGTTGGGATATTAGATGATTGTTGATTACTGCTGGACCTTGAAGAGGGACTCGCTCACAAAAATCCACAAAAAGAAAACTAAAACGCGCAGTTTTGAGGGAAAAAGGAACGATTTTATTCAAAAAAATAACAATGAATGTGTATCGTAGATTATACTGAATTGTTTTCTTTAATGAAGAACTCAATTTTCCAGTGTAATTTTCTATTAAATATAGTTTCAATAAATATTTTCTCAATATTTTTGGTAGTTTCTATGAAAAATTTCAAACACACTTTTCCTGAAAACCTGACGTTCTGAAAAAAAACTAAGCACAGATTCGTGATCATTTACTATAGGACACCTTTAAAACTTGAAATACTTTTTCATGAAAAAAAAAATGTAGGCCTGTGTTATTAATGTATAATTTATAATTTGTATATATAATATAAACAGGATCTTGTAAAGTGAAATATAAATAAACATAAATATAAACCTTAAGAAATATTTCAAATATTATGATGTTCAATATGACACAAGAAGAAGCAGAAACATTGGTTAATGAATATTTGGAAAATTACCACGAACAATTGATGATTAAGCTTTAGAGAAACTTATTCGTAAAATTTAAAATATATAAACTTTAAGAATGTTTAGGAAGTCAAAAGATATTCGAGAATATTTTAGAAATTATCAGTAACATTTAATAGTGCAGCTTTAGAAAAGAGAAATAAAGAATATGTTCGAAAATATCACAAATATTTGATAAAAAAATATTTAGAAAAACTTAAATTAATACATTGAAATCATTAAAATAATATGCTGGAAGATTTAAAAAAACTCAAATAAAATATATTAACCTTAAGAAATTATTGAATGTATGGTTAGTACGGTACAAAGAATAATAATAAATACTCATTTAGAGACACGTACTTAAATAAATTAAACTATGAAATCTTAATGGATATCCAAATAGACATAAAGAATATAAAGCATTTAAAAAACATGTCAGAATACCCAAGACATTATTATCGCTGAATTAGTAACAAAAATCTGGCTTGATTTTTTTACAACGTTTCGAATCTGTGTTTTATAGAACGTACAAAGGCTTCCATAAAAACGTTTTTGTGATAATGTATTTACTTTCTATGTCTCGTTATTTTTTATATTTTAATTCATCCGGGAATGTGAAATTATAACAAAATTTGTTAATTTGTTAAACAAATTAATTTGATTGATCATAGATCAAGAATAAAATGCATGTCATTGGTTTTGATTATAATATATCAGGAACACATTTTGGTGCAAAGGAGACAATACTTAATTAAATTTTTCTTAATATGATTTTTTTAAACTTTATGTAAAGTACTTAAAATTGAAAATTATCACTACAGTTTCCTATGCCTTAATTTTAGCATTACTCAAAATCAAATTAAAATAATTTTACAGGTTTTATAAAATTTATTGAAATTTGTACCAATTTAATGTAGTGTTTATTGTTTATTAATAAAGTCCTTTAGTTCATTGTAGAAAATTACTAGTGTTTATTGCTTACCATCACCAGTATTTTAAGCAATAAAATCAATTTTTATAAGAATCAGTAATCTATCTGTCAATAAATCAGGCATAACAATGAAATTTACTTGAATTAAAACAATTTATCAAAACCACGGAAGTGTGACTAATCGAGGCGAAGAATTGCCCGCTAATCGCGGTCCCTTACATTGTTTAATATGTTAAATAGATCGTGTTTTATCGCGCATTTTAACAATGCCTCATTAACCACTCTAAAAAGATCATCCGATGTTCCTAATTACACAAGCAGGATTATGTTATCCTAATTACAGTTTTTTCAGGGATCCTTATTTAATTCCTTTGGTAGATTATTAATAATACGTTTTTAATTACAACATTGAAGAAAAGTCAAATTGTGACCAAATTATTTAATAAAGATTAATGTCATAGGTTTTAAGTTTTACATATATTTTGAGTAAATGTTAATGGTTATAGAATTTATTTGTTGTGTAATAGAAAACCTGTGTTGAGATATTGTATTCTTGAAATACAAGGCAGTGATTTATTTTATTATCATGAATTATTAACTAAAATAAAATGTTTGGCCTGAATAGGTTAGGTACTTCGTAACTGAAATTGCTCAATTCAAAATCCTTCAATAATGCTTTGGGCATAAACGTCCTTGAGAAAGTACTAACCTTGAAGGTCATCGCATTAAACAAATAATTATAGTATTGTAATTATTGTTGACTAGACAAAAGATCTAAGGCGCATAATATCAGGCGAATTAAAGTAAATTTTTGGTTTGTATGATGCAGGTAACTATACACTTGCTTATTGAATTTTGTGGACTTTTAGTTCTTTGAAATATATCCAGTATAATCCCTTTGGAAGTTAACTTCCTCATTTCTAAATGAGACACAATAACTTTGTTTTACCACTATATTAGTTATTGTGTCTCATTTACAAATCATTCAAGATGTACCAGGAAGTAAACGCCTCTACCATCAAATATCAAACTTCCTTAAGCAACTAACGTCAATGATTGTCGTCTTTAGATTTTGTCCTTTTGTTGCAATCAGAAAGATCTCGAGTAGATAGTATCGCGGAAGAGTGTCCCAACAAATTTCATCATTTAATATCTACTCACACTGACCTTTACAACTTTCTATTTTTGACGCAATTTTACAAATGTGTCACTTTTGTATTGTACTAACAAAGGAAGCATTGGATCTATTTGGATATTTAGATTTTTAATAGCCTTTGCTCTTCTCTGATGAATTCTTTTCTTGTATACTTGTGTACAACCAATGAAAATACAGTTTAGTGCATAGTCCTGTAACTTTTGAACTACATTCCAAAAGAAGGCTTGAAAAGTTACCAGGACATGCATAATAGATCTCAGCTGTGCATCGTTATGGAAGGTGACTATTTCGAAGGACAGTAAGGTAACTTTCGTTTATATTTCATCTACGTTAATGTTACACGACTATTTACTGAAATTTATTGACAGAGGTTGTATATTTTTGTTTTTAAAGTAGTTATAATTATCATGTTGTGTTCGATTCTAAAAGATTTTCACTATTCTTATTCTTTCTAGCATTTGGATCATTAACCCTTTTTTATTGTTTGTGTTTTAATTTCATTTTTAAAAATGTATTAATAGTATTTTTCTGAGATCCATTACGACTTCTTTATTATATATTTACACTCATTGCTGCTTTCTTTCATTTCCTTTAAATCCACTCGAAAATAATTCGTGTTCATTATCTAGTGCCTCTGTTCATCTGCCCTTTTTTCTTGTTTCTGGTGTCATAATTGATATATGTATGTCTATTTTTAAATTGATGTATAAGTGTTTATTGTTTCTATTAAATATAACATTATGAAATACAAGAGGTATAGTATTTCATAATGTTATATTAAATATACTGAAGAAAGAAAACAAGATAACTTTGTTTTACCACTTTTTATTTAACAAATTACACGTGACTATAGTTACGACCATCAACTAGTCATTATCAAACATAAAGTAGTTCATAGTCGAAACTATAGTCACGTGTAATTTGTTAAATAAAAAGTGGTAAAACAAAGTGATCCTGTTTTCTTTCTTCAGTATATTCAATATGTACCACAAAGTAAACGCCTCCACAATTAAACATTTATATTAAATAGTTTTCCTCTTTTAATATTTTCCGTCATATTTTTTTTTCCTTGTTAGGTTTTGTAAATTCCATTGCCCATATATTTGTTCTTTTATCCTTTACTACCGGAAACAATTAAAAATGATTATAATTAAGACTGATTTTCATAATGTTTAATGGCTTGTGTGACGTACAGAACTGGCTCAGAAGTAATATAAATCAAATAAATAGATAGCAAATGAATAGATTAATTAATATCTCACTGGACATAATTATATAGCGCTACACATTTTGAGTCATAAAATGAACATGAAAAATTTATAATTATTATTTATGAATAGTATTAATATTTATTTAACATGTTAATTAATAAAAATAGATCTAGTCGTTAATTAATGTAAAATTTGGCGTATAATAAAAATTAATGAATGAAGAAGTTCGCCGGAAATTAAAAAAAAACCCAAGAATAATTTCGCTGCGACATTTAATTTTAATTGTCCATTAGCCTTATCAATTAGACCCGTAAAAATGTTCTAATTAATTGCAGCAAAGACAATCCAATTGTGTTGTATTGATTCGATTTGTAATATAATTAGAAATCGTTTGTTTGGTAATGTGGAACTTTCTACCAATTAATGATATGCTCACGTTTAACTGAAAGCGCATACTATTTGGACTCGGAATTGAGAAACATTATAAGTATCTACATCGTAATATATTCTATAATAAAATA
This sequence comes from Ontholestes murinus, assembly GCA_963969525.1. Taxonomy (NCBI): domain Eukaryota; kingdom Metazoa; phylum Arthropoda; class Insecta; order Coleoptera; family Staphylinidae; genus Ontholestes; species Ontholestes murinus. The sequence goes on from OZ018398.1 coordinate 24,041,626, forward strand.
ATAATACTTAATACTTTGTCTGTATAACTGGATTTTTGTTGTAATATTATAGATAGCTATGTTTTGTATATTTTTTAATCACTTATGTTTTGAAAATGACAAATATCTGGTCGAAACTAGTCAGCATAAAATAAATCCAGTTATACAAAGTATTATTATTATAAGTAGTGATTCTAATTATTTTTTATAAAATATTTTGTAGCTAGGACAGATACAATTGATTCAATTTATATTAGGCACTTCGTTTGTGATTTAAAGTGTTGACTGGACGTAAATTTAATGACAGTTTGGTTGATCTTTTTTCTGTGTAGAGCTTAGATAAAGCTAAATTCAATTGGCATAAAATGAATTAAAATCAATTGGCATAGTTGCATATCGCCTAACACTAATATCGATGTTAAAAGTGACCAAAAATTGCCTTATCAGAGAATACCTGGCATACATGGAAATGTCAGAAAATGTCAATTTTTTTATTGGTAAGGTGATAAGTTAAATATATGATGCATTCAATGGCACCGTCTTAAATATGCGACTGAAATACAACTTTAAGACCTACAATTTCAATATTATCTTATTATAATCTTTCAATGGTATTGAGTGTTTAAAATAGGTTAGATTTGGTTTAGTCAACTTAGTGTATAACTAGACAATACAAAAAATAAATTTATGACTATGCTTTCGGTGTTAAAATATGAATAATCATTTTCGAAAGGGGAAGCTTACCTCCTTCTAGAAGACATAAGATACAAAGTAATAATAAATTAAATACACTTTTCACTTTCAATTAGAAGCTTCTATCGCCAATAGGACAAAGTAATAAATATAAGAAATCCAGAACTCTTAAGAAACAATCGAGCTTGCAGGTCCAAAAAGGTTGATGAGAATAGTAGTGAGTTGGACAAAAAATACTGGTAATTTTGTTGCTTATTCGTTCTTGCAATTTTTGGTCTGTTGGCATAAGTCTGATTATTGAAATCATCCGCATAAAAGTTTAGAATCAGGTTGACTATACAATTATTTCCCTTGCCCTAAGCATCTATTAGAGAATTATTCACGTTTTTGACGTACAAAATAGTATAGTATTTGGTCTTGATGGAACCACGTGATTTTAGCTGGTCGATACAGATTATTTAATTTATTATACATATTTTAAGGATAACATTTGTTACAAAAGTTGCAGTAATCGTTCAAAAATTAAAATCCTGTTAAAGCAAAAACGACCTGTTTTGTATTAAACGATATTAACAAATAAAATACATATTCACAAAATTTTCCATAATAATCAATTCGGAAAATTCATTTTTTTTTTCATATTGAAAGACATTAACATTGGTTGACTTGTAGGTTTGTCCTTATTGTTCTCTTCATATTTTAAAGTACTCTCGTATTCCTTTTTAACGATGAAGAAAGCTTTTTCGCTTTTTATTTTTGCCAATGGTACTGTTTTGTTTACAGTTTCACCATTGGACACAACCACGATACCTCATTATCATCATTGAATATATCAGCATCTGAATCATTACGAAGAACATCAGAAATAACGACGAAATATTAGAGGCCTTTATTTCTGATGTTCTTCTTTCGGCGAATGATATCAGAACAAACATTAATTTTATAAATCTCCTTCGTACAATGTGAATTAAATTCTACAAGCAAAGACAATATTTGAAGTTGAAAGCAAATTGAAGAATCAGTGTGCACCGAAGGAGACCTACAATTATTTCTAGCAAGCAAATTCTGTCCAATATCAAGATAAAAAAGACCTGTCAAATGTAGGATATAAGTTAAACAGGGGTGTAAAAAGTTTTTGTCTAAGATATGCAAGAAACGTTTTCAAAAGGAAACAAAATACGCTAAACTTTTTGGAGCTGTGCAAGAAGCACTTCTTGTTGATATTGACCGAAATCAAAAACATGTATTTTGGCTCCAAGAAGATACTAGAGAAAGCTTAAAAAGAAATGTGGATAAAAAATCTCTATTAAACTCATGACCACCATCTAAAAGCAATGAGAGTTTGAAATTGATATTAGGGTGACCAAAATGGAGAAAATAAAGGTGCAATATTTTGAGATGACTTTCAAGAAGCAAGTTTCTCATGGGAGAAAGTGTTGGTACAAGTGAAAGAGTGCTGTATTGTGAACTTTGCCCTCTCCATATATGATATTAATGTTTTTTATATACAATTTTTGAAAGTTGTGTAAGCATATTGGAATAAATAGATGATGCTAATGATACTAATGAAGGTAGACAATAAAAGATACCTAGAGGCAACAAATAACACAAACATGTTTTAGAGCCTAGCAAGGAGTAGTGGGTCAGTATTATTATTATTGGCACAGTGTTTAAGCTAAAATAGCATTTGAAAAGCCAAGCTAGATGTGAAATCAAAAACCTAGATTTGGGATTATTATTGTCACGTTTTGGCTCACTGCAAGCTCGTGATTGGGATTCAGGATCAAACTAATTATTCTAACAAATATTTAATTACCAAAAACTACTTACATGTATTCCTCTTTAGTTGTTTACACTCTAATCGAACACTAATTATATTTCACTTATTTATTATTTTTATTTTACAAACATCTATATTATTAAAAATCTACTTTACTTCACCAAATCTAAATCTTATCTCTGTCTTATGATTAACAACTAACTCACTAACTCAAATCTAAATCTTATCTTTATTTTATTAAAAATTACCTCACTACTTTAAAATCTAAAACTTATCTGTCTTGGGTAATCGCCCGATCGGGTCATCCCCGTTGCTTGTTTTCCGATCTACCAATAAACGGATTCCATGTCAACAAATGCTTAGTTAGTACTAATTGTCGGCGCTTTTTAGTGTACCTGCAAACAAAGATGATGTCGCTAACGCCGATTCCCGTGGGAAAGCATATCAGCGTCTAGACTCCGCACCAGGTAAAATTCCATAAAATGGAATTTCACTCGGACCGGATATCCATACGTGACAATATACGGTGACCGAAAATTACGTCTGGAACTAAATCCTGCGTATAAAGCTCTAAAACAAGATGAAGTCGGGGTAAATCTATTATATAAGTTTTAAAAGTGAAGTAGGTATTTGCCAGACAGGCAAAGTAAATAAAAAACTTCAAACGGTAAGGCAGAATTATTATTTCCAGTACAGTATTATCAGCTTCGACCTGGAAGAAATGTCCAAAGAGTTCGTGGTAATTCTCAGATCGACCTGCGACCAGGAGATCCCAAGCAATAGGGTCATCTCCAGAAGAAGAGTGTACTGGTGGGACAAAGAGGTTAAGGCGGCATGGGATAGAGCTAATGTTGCTAGGAGGCAGCTCACTAGGGCCAAGAGACGTGGGATATCTCATGCAGAGGAATTTAAGGAGCACGTCAAGGAGGCCAAGGAGTCTCTGAAGAAGACGATCAGCAAAAATAAGGCACTTACCTGGAACAAACTCTTGACTGAGGTTGAGGACGACCCCTGGGACAGGCCGTACAAAATTGTCACCAAAAGAATGAGCATAGCGCGACCAGTTGCAGGGTTTCTTGTGGTAAACGTTGGCTGGTTCGCTATACCCGTCCTGATTGCCTCGTTTAGTATTCCACCCGGCCCAAGGGCTACCCACTTCATCTTTATGAACTCAGGGTCGGACACCGTTTTCCGTGTTCGGTGGAAACAGAGTCTGCAACACAGTCGTTAGCGGATACCGGCGGTGTTTTCCACACGGAAAACGGTCAGGACTTTTATAGCGAGAACCAGCCAACGTTTACCACAAGCTTGTTCGAAGGAATCTTCCCTCTGTGTTGCAAAGAGGCGCGCTTGGTACTCTCTCTCACACCTCTAGATCGGTACTGCCAACTATGACTTCTAAACGTCGAAGGGAAAGTACTAGAGAAGCTGGTCCAGGCTAGGCTTCTTAATTGACTGAACGACAATGGGGGTCTCTTGTTTCGCCAATAAGAAATCACGAGGGAAAAAAATCACAGTCAACGCTCTGAGAGAGGTTAGGAGGACGATTGACGTAAATAATGCATTTAACACCATCCTGTGGCCTGTAGTGATGGAGGCGTTTGAGAAGAGGACCCTCCATACCTCGCCCTCATTATTGGAGACTACATACGCGACCGGTGGATAAACTACTGGACGCAGGGAGGCCAGGAGACATGGGCGATGGAGGGAAATGTGATCGGCCTCATTTTGAATATTTTCGATGGTGTCAATCTTCCAGACAATATCTTTATCATAATCCGAAGAAGGAAGACAGGATGTGGAAGATGCAGCTAAGGAAACAACCGGCAAGGCTGCCCGGTGAATGAGATCAGGGGGCCTGGAGGTGGCTGTTTACAAGACCGGGGCCACGTGGCTTACTAGAGGGACCAGACAGAAAGCAGGAAAGCGCAGGAGCACAACGTCCTACTCCTGGACCAATAACATCTGAAATAAAGTACCTGGGGTACAATTGTGGCGAACCCGAACTTTAACAGTCACGTACAGGAGCAACGCGTATAGCTGCAACTCTATTTTGGCTGATGGCTAACATAGAAGGGCCATCAGAGGAGAAGCAGCGCGTTTTGTTGTAGCAGCGAAGTCCAAGCTGCTGTATACTGCACCGGTGTGGGCTGCCTGCACCGAAACGTAGCGAAACGTGGATAGTCTTCGACTCGCTCGGAGGCCTGGAGTTCTGCGTGTCGCACAAGGATACCACACGATCCCGAATGAGGCCATCGCGGTGCTATCGTCCCCTACTCCTCCGGACCTAGAAATAGCTGCATGATGCAGTATAAAAAAACTTGTAATCACTTTAGCAAAATAAAAATAAACTGTGGACAAAGTGATTACAAATTATTTATAGAAGAATCCAGATTTCCAAGAAGATATTTGCTCCCTCAGCATCATGGACAAACAAGGGTTAAAGTGGAAGTTCGTCGCAGCTGCACGAACTCCGCCCAGCTTCGTTCATCCAAAATGTTTGTACGTTTTATATAATTTTTGTGTGCATTCATATGTACAGCTAAAGAATAATAAACATAAATATATTTTATATTGCATCATCTTTACGTAACTCATCAATCAACATCATGATGCAGTGTTAAACGGGGTGTCGAGCAGGGAGGCCTGGCGCGAAGCCAAATTAGAGTGGACCCACCTTCTCATTCCCGAGGCGGAGACATGTGCAGAAAGAAAGTACGGTGAATTGGACCATCAAAACACTCCGTTTCTATCTGGAAGCGGATGCATTTTTGAGCTACCTGTGCAGGATTGGCGAAACGAAGAACGCGAAATGCAGGTGGTGCAAGCAACAGTCAAATGACGCGGCATTCCAATGCCTATTTGAATGCCGAGAATGGCATCAAGAAAAAGTAGAGGTAGAGAAGAGTTTGGAACACCGACAGGACGAATGACCAGAATGGTTAAGGATGGGTCCGTCTAGAAGAGCGCTGTCGCTACCTGCAGCGCTATCCTAGGGAGGAGGGAGTCGTTATTGGAGAAGAAAGAGAAGGCCAGACAGGGGGCTGGATAGAAACTTCATTTTGATCTGCTTTATTTTTATTATTTAAATGTATTCTATGTAATACAACTTTATTAGTTTGTTCATCCCAATTGTTATGTAATTTTAAATTGTTAACTTGAACTAATAAAGAGATTGAAGGGGAACACGAAGCAAGGTGATGATAGTAAGGGGCATTTAGTATAGTATTTTCAAATTCCATCATTACCCCCGTATATAAAATGTACTATAGTATATAAATAAAACTAGTGAAGAAAAGTGTATTTCAAACTTTTAATAATAATTACTATTCACTCAAATATTTCAACTGAAATATAGTATTCAAGATGAGATACCATTGTTCGTCAATATAATAATAGAAGAGAAAACAAACTTTTCTTTAAATTGGTATGTTAAACCAAACTAGAAACGTTGAGTGCCAATATAAGGCCTAAATCAAAATTTTGGATTTTGGCATTAAATCTATAAAGGTACCGAAGGAAGCTGAAAAAGAACAGAGAATAATAATCTATACCAAGTAAACTTATGACCATCATCAAATAGTAGTGCTTATCTTGGGCCTGAAAGAGAGAATACGATGGCCAAAAATTGCGTCTGGAAATTAGATTTTGCAAATAGAGCCCGAAAGCAAGATAAAAGAAGTCGTGGTATATCTATCCTATTAGTTAAAAAAAGCCAATATAGTATGTAGATATTTGTTCAATACAGGCAAAAAAAAGTATCCAAAGAAACAAATAATATTAGACAGTACTTTATTATTTTTATTATCATTCTAATTATTTACATAGTATACAAACGAAGATATCATTTTACATAATTGAAAAGAACTAATCATCTAATATCATTGTTGATGTTGGAATATTATTCGGAAATAGATACGTTTAGAAGCCAAGGTACGGAAGAAATCAAAAACTTGCATTTTTTGCATGCATATTAATAAGAAGATGCTGAAAAAGAACTAGAATTAAGAAGTCTATATCAAGTAAACTTATTATGACCATCTAAGAGTAGCACTTATATAAAGATTAAAAGAAAGAATGCGGAGAAAATTATGTCTGGCAACTAGATTTTGCAAGTGGACCCAAAAACAAAGCGAAGAAAAATCTAGTAAATATAAAACATAAGTTAAAAAGGCTTATGAAGTATTTAGTTTTTGAAGGCAGAAAGCTACCTAAAGGAAACTCCATACATGTGGGAGACCAGCAAGAAGTGGTAGTCCAGGATTATTATTCCTGGTACAGTACTCAAACTAAGATACACCGTGTGTTCGTAATTAATTGATGCCTGTCTTAAACTTTTAAGGTTGGTACTTACCAGTGGCAGGGCTTGAGGGAGTTTAGAGAAATGAAACATTTTTAAATTTTATTTTTCTATAACATATGTTCAAAGTATTGCCCATTTTGATCCGAACAGGAATATATTCGGTATTTCATATTGTTGAAGACATTTATTTATGTATGTAATAAAAATTACAGGCCTTCTCACATGTAGCGATACGATACATTTGTCTGTGCAGATAAACATTGGAGTCACATCTATTCTTTGCTGAATATCTGCAATGACTGCTTCCGTAAGGACAGTATAGATTTTCCTTTAGAAACGCTGCCGGTTTCTTGGAATCTCTTAACAATTCGGCGAACATGTTGCGTTGCGTATTCCCGTTCGAAAATATGCTTCAATAAGAAACTTGTTATGGAGCTCAGTGAATGTCATTTTTAACCTAAAATCGTATTCCATAATTAAGAAGTGCATGTGTTGATGCGGTAATTTTTTACTTACCAACGAAATTTATGTAGTAAGATTAAGGTAAAAAATGTAAAACGCAAAACTAAATATGAAGCACAAAGTACCGCAATAACACTTTATTTACGGACACTAATGATCCAACAAACAAATTCGCAGGCAAGATACCAACATTGTAAAAATGAAAAAGGCGCTCCAAATTCAAACGCCTTTCAAACGTTGTTGAACACACTGTAGTAATAAAAGAGACATTAAAAATCATCATCCTGTTGATATTGGTTTGTTAGTAGGAAATACAAACGTATTAAGTTAGTAGCTAATAACTGGTGGTAATTAGAGAGGAATATTAAGCAATAGCTTCGACGACGCGACCATCCGATACTACAGAGCAGGATGTGGCGGCTGCATAGAGAACATTGGAGGATGACTGATTTTTGTATTAACAAAAGCAAATCTTTGAAATCGAATAACACTGGCTTGTGACCAGGCTAGTATAGATTTGTCATAGGTGGCAGCTTGCCATTTCAACATGTCGGATGGAACTTAAATTTGGTTTGCTTACAATACTTTTATTCCCTAAACATATGCTTGGAGATTTTGTAATAACTATGTGTATTATAAGTATAGTCCGTGAAGGTATTGCACTGAGAAAACCTAAGGCCCATACTAGGAGTAAGCTAGTTTTAAAAACTTTGAGGCTGCTCGTTGCGAAACTGAACTCACCCAGACAACCCTTATGCAGAAATCAAGACGGCTCACGTTTCCACAACTATCAGCTGTTAAAGAAGTTATATGAATAATGAAGATAGGTAATAGAGATAAACTGATCTAATTTATGAAGAATTGTAGCAGGGAAACTAACGTAGCCAGACTGCTAGGCTAGTTGGCGAAGTTCAGGCATACCTAAAATACAATGTTCCAATTAGAGAATTTCCTTTGAAGTAATCTAATCAAGAAAAAGGAAAGATCAACTATAAACAGAATTTTTTTAAATGATGGCAACCGAAGGAAGCTGGAGTATTGACAAAACAGGCAAAAATAAAGGTTGGAGGTACTGCTTCGAACTTCGTGGTTACCGAAAAATACAATACTTTGAACTAAAGAACCATAAAGCTATGGATAGAAGGAAGAAGCTTTTATTGAAAGAATAGATACAGGTAGCAAATGTAGGATTTTGGTCCGCAAGGCACAAAGAAAATGCGATTAGATTGGCGATAGAAGATTAAATGCAACAATTGTCAGGCTGAATAGGAAGTGCATCTTTTGGATGGTAAAAAACAAGTCACCAGAAAATGGCTTTTAAAAGAGGTGAATTACATTAATGAATTATGTTCGACTATAGTTTCGACTCTTTTAAGTTCTTATCAAGAAAATGAAATACTACATAGTAACGGTCATAACCATCCTGTTTCTGCAAAATAAATAAATACATGATAAACGAGTTTTGCAATGAATTAATGTATTTAGTGATCTTCCGGCAATTTCGTTTCTTATTTGTTCCTACGACGCTTTCAATTACATTGGTATGTTAATATAAAATCAATTTCTGAAACGATCTGAATGATAGTGGAAAGGAATTAAATTAATTTAACTTGCTGGCAATTCGATTATAGACCTGCATCCTATCTATGAGGCAATTGTTTTACTAGCGCAGTCATCCAATCTAAAGTTGATGTTAAGCTTGGTCTTGTTAGAATAATGTGATATTAACTGGCAAATTCAGATCAAAAGTTAGATTTTGCTAAGGAAAATAGTACCTACAACATTTAGCTCAATAATAACGTGCCAAACATTTTTTTTAGATCATTGGGTATGAATCGCCTCAATCTGATGCCTACCAAAATCTTTAGTTATGGCGATTAACATGTATATTTAAACAAGAAGTATATTTATTAGAAACAGCAGGTTCTAATAAGGTTATTATATATATAATAACATATATATATATATATACCGGGTGTCTCAGCGTGCGCGCCGAGTAGCTTTACAGCTAAACGGTTTATTTTTTTCAAAATCCGTTTTCGCAGGAGTATGTAGGTGTATTGGGACCACATTTTAAAATTAGTTTTAAATATACAGGGTGTCCCATAAAAGCATGGCGTATCATAGTTATGTTTTTTCTTATGGAACACCCCATATTTGATATTTTTTTCAGATTCTACATCAAAAATAAGGGTAACTTTCATTATAAGATCATATGCCTAAACCTAATAATTTCTGAAATATTTAAACAATTTTGGAAAAATTGACGTTTCGAAAAAAAATTATATCTTTCAAATAGGTGAATGAAAACAAATGAAATTTTGTGTCAGTATATTAGACTAATGGGTGAATATTTTAGGCCATTTATAGGAATTTTAAATATTAAGATGTTTTGATAATTTAATGTGTCTACAGAAACACATTCAAGGTCAAATTTCGTGCTTACTTTAAATGGAACACCCTATATCTAATAAACCTATCTTGTAGCAAATTTTATTATCTTTCAAAAAGTATAAAGGTATTCTATACCTGTTACTTATAGTTTTCAAGATATATCCATTTTTGTTAATTTTCGACATAATAATTATTAGTATCAATTATTGCAATAGTCAGTTAACACAACCAATGATTTTCGAGATATTTCCAAATTAACACACTAATTGAATAATTTATTTACACATATGTACATGATTACGTAATATCGTCTTAGAATTTCAAAAAACATAACGAAAAACAACAAATGAAATTAACAAAATAATAACAACATTATTTTTTTATAACAAATTTTCAAAAATACCACCATCGCACTGAATGCATAATTCAATTCTTTTTTGAAACGATAGTTTAACATTTCTTAGCATATTGGGTGTTATTGATCTAAATGCATCCTTAATTCTGTCCTTCATGTCTTCAACAGTTGTGGGAGGAGTGGTGTATACTTGATTTTTAATATACCCCCATAAAAAAAAATCCATGGGGGTTAAATCAGGGGTCTAGGTGGCCAAGCTACGTGACCTCCTCTTCCAATCCATCGCCTATTAAATATTCTATTTAAATATTGACGAACCGCCAATGAAAAATGAGGTGGCGCACCATCGAGCTGTAACCACAGTTTTGGCGAATATTCAGTGGAATATTCTCTAATAATAATGGAAATTCTTCTTGGAGAAATTGTAAAAATATGGGACCATCCAAGTATCCATCGAAAAAATGAGGTCCAATGACGTAATTACCCAAAATGCCTCCGAATACATTAATACTCCAACGATGTTGTCGATCAGTAATTTGAAATTTGTGGCAATTTTCGGTGCTGTAATAATGGCAGTTACGTCGATTAAAAGATCCGTTATTATTAAAAGATGATTCATCCGTAAATAAAATATTATTGAAAAAATCTTCATCATCGCCACTTTTATTTAAAACACATAAACAAAAATCTAACCGCTTCTCGAAATCCGCATTATTCAGATGCTGGTGAATTTCATAGTGATATGGGTGGTATTCATGTTTTTTTAATATCCTTGATATGCTCGCCTTGCTTAACCCAGTCTCACGAGCTACTATACGTGTACTCGTGCTAGGATTATCTATTACAGAAGTAAGTACCTGTAATTGTGTCTCCTCGTCCTTAGTTACAGTGTTGAAGTTCGTTTTTTTCAGATACTTGACACTGCCTGTGGTTTTAAATATATTTAAAACTTCCTCCAATGTCTTCTTATTAGGATGTCTCCTATCAGGGTACCTTTCGCGATATACTCTTTCCGCTAAGAGACAATTTTCATAACATTCCCCTATTATTAGGATCATGTTAATTCTTTCGTTTAAGGAATATTTCATTTTTGCGGTCGTTACAAATGATTCGAATGTGTCAACTGACTTTGTTTATAAACAAAAGCTACACACTAGCTTATTGCAATAATTGATACTAATAATTATTATGTCGAAAATTAACAAAAATGGATATATCTTGAAAACTATTAGTATTAGGTGTAGAATACCTTTATACTTTTTGAAAGATAATAAAATTTGCTACAAGATAGGCCTATTAGATATAGGGTGTGCCATTTAAAGTAAGCAAGAAATTTGACCTTGAATGTGTTTCTGGAGATACATTAAATTACCAAAACATCTTAAAATTTTAAATTACTACAAATAGTCTAAAATATTCCCCCATTAGTCTAATGTACTGATACAAAATTTCATTTGTTTTCATTTACCTATTTGGGAGATATGATTTTTTTTCGAAACGTCAATTTTTCCAAAATTGTTTAAATATTTCAGAAATTATTAGGTTTAGGCATATGATCTTATAATGAAAGTTACCCTTATTTTTGATGTAGAATCTGAAAAAAATATCAAATATGGGGTGTTCCATTAGAAAAAACATAACTATGATACGCCATGCTTTTATGCGACACCCTGTATATTTAAAACTAATTTTAAAATGTGGTCCTAATACATCTACATACTCCTGCGAAAACGGATTTTGAAAAAAATAAACCGTTTAGCCGTAAAGCTACTCGGCGCGCACGCTGAGACACCCGGTATATATATATATTTTCTTTATTTATTATTGTAATAATTTATACATAAATCAAAGATTTATTTATAGGCTTAACTTGGGAAAAATATTTATGTAACTTTTACTTCCTGTAGAATAATCAATACATGCAAAAACGATAAACGTCCAAATACTTCGAGCATTGTAAAATAAAGAGAAAATGGCCATAAATTCACTCACGCTTTCCTATTGATGAATTATGTGTGAGTGCGTCCCAGCATTTTCTCTTTTCTCGAGGTTCGTAGGTGCTTGTATGTAAATTAATTAAGGATACAATCGTCCTTGTGCAACCACGGCAAAACGGTAACAAGGCGAAACACTTTTATAAACGCAGAACAAACAAATTATACAACAAGTGTACCGAATTTCACCACGGCACTTCCTCCGTTGACACATGCCATCACAATAATTCGTGACCATAACAATGAAGAGTACGTGCGTTATTTTAACGTGAGCAAAATTGTACAAATATTTCAATCAGAATAACATATAATTTTACAGTTAGAGTATAATCTATGTTGAACTCTAAAAATTAGACATCAATATATTAATCACATCCCAAAAACGAATGGTATTGATCTTCATTTGGGATGATATTTAACTTAGATCACTAAATGAAGATCAATACCATTCGCCATTGGGATGTGATTAATACATTGATTATTTTGAAGTAATTTTTATATTATTTGGATTCTTAACAAGTTGCAAGAAGTGAATCACGAATTAATCATTATTTTCCTAGTCCATCGATGATTGATGTTTCGCCAGCCGCTGAATTGATTGCGGAAAGCCTTTATTGATTCCCACGGGTTAATTAGTCGCGTTTTATAATCGAAAGTGAATTAAAATTTCTTGCCGACTGCAGACGAAATAAATTACGCGAGTCACGGCTTATGGCTTCGGAAGCCATCTGACGCAAGAACGACGGCAGGATGGACTCGAGTTTCGTTTTGTTGATGAATTCAGGTTTGCATACAATGCCCGGGGCTGACTTAGCCAAGTGAAGGTCAGGTGCACACATTTACTTTTTTTGTAGATAGTTATATAATTGTTTTTAAGGCATACTATGTTATAGTGTAATGTTATGTCTTTGATTTATGCGAGACGTATAAACCAGATTCAAATTCAATTACGGTTAGGATATTGGAAATTGCGTCATTGGCGATTCATTTACGAAATACATCATTATTACTTTTCCTATAGTTTTTGCAATATTTTTTTCCTTTTGTTAGAGATTATTTTACTTTCTTACTTTAATCTTTTCTTTTATGAAAGTTTTGAACGAAAATATTCGTATTGAACTCACTGGATACAATATCAATAATTTTTAAAAAGAGGAAAAATTTTGTGTGCTAGTCTCCAACCATGAGAAGGATATGTATCTCAAGAATCATTAAGCTTTTATTTTTTTGCCCGATTTCAAAAGCTTTTGGTAAAAAATTATGAACCGGAAGTGGATGTTTACACGAGGCCGGTTTTTGGTTTTCTGATTTTTTTCTCTAGAAACCTAAAAAGATATAAATTTTTTAAAGAAAAGTTATAGATAAACAAAATTTTCATAAATATTTATTTATATTTGTTTTATAATTTTATTATAAAGAATTGATTTTGGTGTAGTATTCTACGTTTAGAGTTTATTTTTGTGTGTAAAGTAAAGATTGATGGTCAAAACATTGGTTTTGAATCAAAACTTTAAAAGAAACTGTGTATGATAATTACTTTTTCTACAATTACTAATAGTAAATGTAATTAATTAATAAAATAAAATCAAGAGGAAAACCTCTCCAGAATACATCCTATTTAAGATTACTAGATTAGCGATGAATCATGTTTTAATAAATTGGTTCAAAATACAATTATATTTTTATTTTTTGTTTCAGAATTTTCGATCGACAGATGTGCACCCAAATCGTCACCGGAGGACGCCCAGCTGGCGGCGTTCGCCCGGACTTGTTACGAATTCGGGGTGGGAAGGGGTGGCTCTTTCCAAGAGGCTAGGGCCTACTGTCAAAGTCATTCCGGCGATCTCGTCCACGGCATGAGTCCTGGCCAGACGTCTTTTCTGTACGCAGAATTGGAACGGCGAAAGCCCACGCTGAAGACGCAGCTGGTGTGGATCGGTGCCCAGAAGGAACCGGGTCTCACACAGCGCACGTGGAAATGGGTTAATGGTAAGTTTACTGTGGTCGAGTGACTCATCTAGATCAGTATCACGATGAATGTATAACAGCGTAGGGTTATTGTTTGGTGTTAACGTAAGAGTACGAATGTGGGTTGAACAATTTTTGTATGTTGTATGATTTATTGTTATTCGTTTACCTCCACGAACAAAAAATGGAGACCATACAGAAAATAATAATAATCGTTGTCGGTGCTGATTAGCAAAAAAGTCATACAATGTAAAAATTCACATCTTTGTAACGCACTATAGTAGACTTACTTAACTAGGGTAATTGAAAATGCATTGAATTTATCTGTACATTATAAATAAAACCGTTGTTTATTTAAAAGAATATACACATATTCTCTAAACGTAGATAATTTAAAAAATAATAAAATTTGGCAATTTTGTAAAACTTTGTAGATCAAAGATTCGGTAACTCAATTTACCAATTAAGTTTTGATACCATAAAAAAAATTCACTTAACATGTGGTGAAACATTTTTGTATTAATTAGAATGTTGATTAAAACTTGGAACTGGATAAACCAGCAAATAGTAGAGATATTCAAAAACCTTTGAACAAAAATGTACAACCTAAATGGAAGATAGTGCAAAGACAATAGTCCCCGTTAAATAATGATTATTATACTATGCCTACAGTCTTGCATACCTAAATTATTGGATAAGATAGTGGCTAAACAGCTGTACTGGATTTTTAAAAATGTTTTATCTAAGAATCAGCATGGATTTGTCTCAGGACGATCATCACTGACTAACCTGTTGACCTTTGATCAACATCTTGTGAAAGTTTTGGAGAAAAAGAGTCAAATGGATTGCATTTATTTGAATTTTTCAAAAGCATTCGACAGAGTTAACCACAAATTATTATTAGATATTTTGATCTCGTTCGGATTTAATAATGTGACTATTAGCTGAATATCTGAGTTTCTAACAGATAGATTTCAAATGGTAAAAATTAACAACTATATATCGAAACCAATTTCAGTTACATCAGGTGTGTCGCAAGGGTCATATTGCGGACCTTTACTTTTCTTACTATTTGTTAACGATATAGAGAATTTAATTTCGAATAGCGAGATGCTAATGTATGCTGATGACATTAAAATATTTCGTGAAGTGAGCACCTTGGAGGACTGCTTTAGCCTACAAGAAGATTTAGATAAAATTATCAACTGGTGCCACAATAATAAACTGTATCTGAATGTAAGTAAATGCAATAAAATATCCGTCTCTCGAAAAAAAATCAATGTTGGCTTATACATACGAAATAGACGACAATCCAATATCAAACACATTCATTTA
Source organism: Ontholestes murinus (assembly GCA_963969525.1). Classification (NCBI taxonomy): domain Eukaryota; kingdom Metazoa; phylum Arthropoda; class Insecta; order Coleoptera; family Staphylinidae; genus Ontholestes; species Ontholestes murinus. Next base: position 24,056,889 of record OZ018398.1, read on the forward strand.
ATTCACATATTCTCAATATTTCGAATAAAGCACTAAAAATGTGGGGCTTTGTATTAAGGGTAGGCAAAGATCTTGGGTCCAGTTTGTTTAAAAAGGCTCTACTGTTCATTCGTTCGTTCAAATATGGAGTATGCATCAGTGGTTCGGTCTCCGTATACGTCAACAAACTCTAATAGACTTGAATCAATCCAAAATAAATTTCTTCGATCGATAGAGTTTCAAATGGGTCGCCAACATATACCTGGTTGTTATTCTGACATAATGTGTGAATTAGTTATCAGAAGCCTGCCTGGCCGTCGTGTTATAATGGATTTGTGCACACTTAATAAAATAATTAACTCTACAATAGACTGCCCTTATCTTTTGGAACAGCTGAACTTTTATGTACCTGTTCATTTAAGAATTCTTAAGAACTCCCAAATATTTAGAGTGAAGATCTTCAGTAGTAACCGCTGCCACTTTAATCCAATGGCGAGAATGATGAGAACAGCAAATCAACTTTCCGTTGATTTAACCCAAATTTTTATCAATTTAAGCATTTGTTAATTAAATATTTATAATATCTTACCTATAATTTCAGTTTTATTTTATTATAAATGTTAAGTGTCAACAAATATTGTATTTTATAGTATTATATTTGTTACTGTAGATCTGTAATTTAATTAGTGTAAAAAATGATCTCCCGTTAATAAATAAATAAATAAATAAATAAAATCCGATCTTTCATAGTCCAAACCGTTGTTTGTAAAGAATGCTTTATTTTTATTTTCATTAACAAAGGCCAAAGCCAACAGTTTGATTTATAGAGTGAATATTATATATCTAGATGTCTATTTCCCATTATCCTTTCCCAAAAGAAGAACAAGAATGATTGCCTGGAACAGTAGGGTTGCGCTATAAAACATTTACTCGTAAACATAAACCTTTCTTAGAGACATCTAAATATCCCTAGATGTTAATATCGAGATTTCAAAAACGGCATTTATATGTTAAATTATTTCATAAATTAACAACTATTAAATGTTTAATTGTGGTACATCTTGAATATAATGAAGAAGGAGATTACTTTGTTTTGTGTTTTATGTGTTTGCTGTTAGTGGACACTATAGTCAAACCTAATAAATTTTGACTAATATGTTCTTCCAAAAACGCAGTACATGTACTAAAAATGCTAAATATATTTAGCACACATTAGAAGCTATCTAATGACAAAGCTAAAGGTTCATTAGTTTCGGCATTATATATCGCTAGTGTTTCCTATAATTTTTAGGAGGTACACTGCCTTGTTAGCAAATGTTTACTGACATGGTTTAAATAATTATGTACTTGGACCATTCCAAAAATTAGCTAACAGATATTCACCTAACAAGGCAACGTACTTTCTAAAATTGGTAGGTAACATCAGCAGATATATAATAACAAAACCGATGAACTCTTTAACTTTAGTATTACATATCTGCTGGTATAATATTTTTATTAAGGCAATCATTGAGTTTTTGTGGCTCCAGTAAAAAAAGCATTGTGTATTCCTCATAAAGTATTAACAAAAAATTGAAGCTGAAACTCTCAACTCTTATGTTCACTGTGTTTGGTTTTAAGATTTTTTAAAATTATCTCCCTAGTAAACTTGGTTTATTGGTAAATAATGTTGATAAAATAAAGTCACAGCTAAAAACTACGCTTTGTTTTTTGTCTTTAGGATAAATACCCCTCAAAAGCCATATATTAATGAAGATATAATTGCTCCTTGCTCATAATTAGCAAATCAAAATTTTGTTATACTTGGACAAAATTTTGGCGAGTATTTTGAGTACGATTGTATATGATATCTCTTTGAGAATGACCAACGATTGAAACTAGTGGGAGAAATATATAAAAACTGTGAAACAACACCAAGAGTTTAATTAAACTCTAATTAATATAAAAATGTTTCACCACAGGTTAAGTGAGAATTTAATTCATCATATATTATCTTACGACACAAAGCTCAAATTCAAGAAACATGCTTGTCTCATTAAAAATAAAATAACAACCCGAGCAAAACTTTTCAGAAACCTAACCTACAAGCAGGCAGGTATAAACATTAAAACAGCAGCTTTAATTTATAAAATGATCTGTCGCCCCCTAATTGATTATGCATCCATCCTATTTTCCACAGTCCAGAATCCCACACTACACCATATCCAGGTCAGCGAGCGGGCCTCCCTTAGGACCCTTACCAAACTCCGACATCCCTTAAACCCACTATACAATCCCTCAAACCAACTCCTTTACGATACTACCCTGATAATCCCCATAGAAGAACGTCTTCAATCTCTTGCTGAGAAATTCTCCAAACATCCCTTTAATTACCAAATCCTATCCCTTTATTGTTTCCACAGAAACCCCACAATTCCTCCAAAATATAAAAGATCCCTATCAACAATTTTCGAACTCATTCTATCATATCATCCATTTACATACTGACTGACTGACATTCGACATAAATGACTAACCTTGGCAGAAAGACCTCTGGTCGATAGCCAATTAACAATGACATGTTATGTTAATAAAGATGTTGAATATATATATATATATATATATATATATATATATATATATATATATCTTACGAAACCCATATACAAAACAATATCTGCTTTCTTAGAGTAAAGTAACATTTTTTCCACTGATTGATAGTATTTAAAAATTTTAATTGGGCACCTTGATATAAAAAATTAGATATTTATTTTACATTAATATATTTTTTAATAACATTTAGTTGTGAATATGCGTTATATTAATTTCTTTATTTTGCCTAAATATTATTTCTTGCAAATTTTACCTTCTTTCTCTAAGTACTAAAAACACTTAAAAAGTTGCACAAATGTTATTTATTGTCCTTTGTTGGTTCTATTTCTGCCAATATCACTTCTAATGAAAATTATGGCCTTATATTAAATGTCTCTTCATAAATCTATTGACTTTTCGTTTCTAATCTGAGTCTGTTTTCAGTAATCAATTCAATTTCAAATTTCAATGTAAAGTGTGTCCCAAAATTAATGCAAGATTTGAATTTGCAGCCATTTGCACAGTAGATTGTTGGCATCCCAAAAGTAATGAAAGTTTGGCGGCTACAGTTCAAAAATTTCATACAAAATATGGTCGGAATAGTGTTTTAAATTCGTCAACTGTAAAGAGATTGATTGCAACATTTAGGGAGACTGGCTCAGTTGGAGATGCTAAACAAATTGGTCGTCCAAAAACAAGTCGTTCAAATGTCAATATCGAAGCAGTGCGTAAGAGTGTTGGAGAAAATTCCAGAACATCAATTCGAAATTTCAAGGAGCTGTCTACAGCGCATACTCACAAAATATCTGTGTCTCCAGGCTTAAAAACATCAGTTATCACAATAACTGAAGCCTAATGACCATGCACAGCGAAGAGAGTTCGTTGAATTGAATAGCAAGAAGTGGATGCTAATTTTTCAAAAAAATCATCCTAAGCGATGTAGCACATTTTCACTTTGATGGTTTTGTTAATCGGCAAAATTGCCGGGTTTGGGGTTCAGGGAACTAGGATGTGATTGTCGAAAAACGAATGCATCCACAACTGTTTGGTGCGGGTTTTGGGCCGGAGGCATTACTGGACCATACTTTTTTGAAAATACGGCTGAGCAAGTAGTGACTGTGACTGGTGCTCGATATCGCGACATGCTCACACAGTTCTTTCTGCCGAAATTGGATCATATTGATGTTAAATAACAGAAGAATCTCTTTGAACTTATTACATTTTTTATTTTTTACTTCTATATGTAGACAATATAATAACTTTTTTTATTGATTTCTTCTTATAGAAGGTGGCGCAAAAGTAATGTCATAGTTTGAATTGGCTGCCATTTTGTTAAAAATGAAAAAAAGGAGCTCTGCTTTCATCAAAAGTTTATTTAAATGTTTATTATTGGTTACATTACTTGGAAAAAATTATATCGCTCAAATGGCCACCTCCTGAGTTGATGCATAATTGCGCTCGTTTGGCGGCATTTTGAATTGTTGCTCGCAAAACATCTGGTTCCAAATTGGCGATTTCTTCTTCATTATTAGCCTTCAATGCAAGGTTCGTGGTTTGTTGTGGTAAAAGCGAAATTTTAAAAAGCGTCAAAGAAAGAACTCTGGCGCTGTTAGATCTGGCGATCTGGACTGCCAGTTCAAATTTCCAAAACGGGAGATCACTCGACCTGGAAATTAGTGTCTCGAAATCTCCATAGTTAGCCGAGTTCTGTTAACGGTTGCTCCGTCCTGTTAAAACCAATAATGATCGCGATCCAATGCAGCAACTTTCGGCAAAAAACTCGTTTAGCATCTGCCTGTAACCCTCGCCATTTACGGTTACGGCGGCGTCATCGGCGTCTTCAAAAAAAGGACAAATCACTTTTTCACTAAATGCTAAACCAAACAGTCACTTTTTGTGGATTCTGTGTGCCCTAGAAATGCAAATAAACGACGACGAAATTCACCTTGCGTTTAAACAACAGACATAAAATTTGTCAAATAAACAGTAACAATAAATCCACGATCTCACGATCTTGAGGTGTGTATCGCTCCATGGCTTGTTGACAACTAATTCACTATATATCTACATCAAAATTATCAAAGCATACTGATATACAAAAATGGCGGCCAATTCAAAGTATGACATTACTTTTGCGCCATATTCAGGTGTCATTAAATCCTTTTCTTTATATATTATATAGATTACATTTAGGCACGTTAATTCACTTCCTTTTTATATGTATTCGAGCTTGGTTTTCATCCGATAGTAATACTGTATTTAATAATTATTATTTTTCTTTTTTATATAGACAATATTTCAATTTTCCAGTTTGTTAGTATTTCACTAATTTCACAGATAGAAATTAAACTCTTCTTCAGGTCAACTATCAGTGCTAGGTTAAATATCAAAAGGTTTGTCTTCTTCTACTTAATAATTATTATTTCTATGCATAACTCTTACTGTTAGCTTATTGAGGTGTTGACTTTTTTCCTTCATCTAATGATTATATTCGATCTGTAGAATCTCTACTTTATGTTTCTTATCAGCATTAAATTTTTGTTTCTATTTAAAATTTCTTAGAAATACTCTCTATTTTATAATTATCATTTTTGTGCATATTAAAACTTTTACACCTTGTACTATTTTCATCTACACTCAGAGATTTTTTTTTTCAGTTTTCTGGTATCCACTACTTCTTCAAATACTGTTTAATATTTCAAGTAGCAGCAAATCCTTTTCCGATTCATCTAGGGTTAATTGTTCAGGATTTATATTGGTTTGTATTGGTACTTCTCTATTAATCAGCTTATGTTATTAAACCTTATCCTTTGGCGATTCATTTCCTTTCGGTATATCGGATATTTTCTTTATACTTTTTTAAAGGTGTTCAAACTTCTTTGAGGTAGAAGCAATCTTCTTTTCTATTCAATAATTATTATTTTTATGCAAAATAAAATTATTTCTCTCCATTTATTAAAGGGTATTTATTTATCTATTCACACTATCAATTTCAGAATGCATACATAACATTTTGTTTGGACCTGGAAAGGCATAATAGAATGGTCAATTTAATGAAGGTTTTATTGTTATCTTGCCGAATTTGGCTTATTTTCCTCTAGGGAGAGGATTTCAATTAATCTTGTTATGTCATATTTGACACTGGTAAAACTTCGTTGCAATTTTTAAAATTTCTAGTATTATACTTACTTATCTTTATACTTATGACAACTTTTTCCAGTTTGTTGTTATTTTACTATTTCTCCAAACATTTTTTAGTTTTACTACCAGCTAATTCTTTTCCGCCCCATGTATTCAGGCTTTATGTTGGTTTGTTATGCTGCTTTTAGTTCTTTAGTTTTAATTAAGAGATAATTTAATGATTTTCTTCTTTCTTGCTGTCAACTTTTAACTGATTTTTTAAATAATAATTAAAACGTAATGACTTCTAATTAGTATTTTCTTATATTTTTGTTGATATTTCTTCTTAACAATTACTTTTTTGATGTTTAAACTAATTCACTGATAATTTTTAATTGCTTTTTAATTGATAATTGGTTTTGATTATATTTCCATATTCTTTACGTTAGCTCGTTAACTGTATGTTGGCCTACCGTACTACTGTCCTAAGTTAACTTACGATTTATTTAGGCAGGTTAAGGTAACGGCTGGTCAATATACTTTGTGTTATGGTAGGTCAGGGGTACGCTCGGTCTATGTATTATTTATTAATTTGTGTCTGAATTAATATAAAATTTATTGAGTTAGGTCAAGAGTGCGCTGAATGAATACAAAATGATTGAGGTAGGTAAGAGTATGCTCGGTTTATATAAAATGTGTCAAGATAAGTTAAGAATACAGTTATAATGAATATAGAAATTTATTGGATTAATGCATATTATAAATATTTGGTTAATTAAAATATATAACACTTTCAAAACTTGCTGTAAAGAAAAATAGTAAATTATTGGATGAATCGATGTTCTAATGTATTTTTTATTGACATGTGTTTGGATAAATATAAAATTTTGGGTTAGGTCAAGACTACGCTAGATTAATACATATGGAATTGAGGCAGGTCAATAGTACGCTAGGTTTATATAAAACTTATCAAAAAATAGTTAAGAATACTTTACCAATTATAGAATTTATTGGCTTATTGTAAAAATGTATTGAAAAAGTTAATGAATTGAAATATTAAACATTTTTAGAAGTACATTTAACAAAAGAAATAAAGAAACAAAATACATGAATCACTTAAATTAATTTAATATTGACAGTAAAAAAATTGTCAAGAAGAGTTGAATGTTTCTAAAAACATGACTAGTGAAAATAATAAAACTGTGTTTACTAATTAAAACACTTTAACTTTGTTTGTATAACACTGTATTTATTTTGTGACTATACTTTCGGTAACTAAAGGTACCATTATCAAACATAAATACTTTATATTTGATAATGGTACGTTTAGTTACCGAAACTATAGTCACAAAATAAATACAGTGTTAAACAAACAAAGTTAAAGTGTTTTAATTAGTGTTCAACATGTACAACGAAGTAGATGCCTTAAAAATAAATAAAATTAAAACTGTGTTTATTTTAAATATTTTTATTACCATAATTTATTCTAGACAAATGCCTTAAATATCTGAGAAATGAAATAAAAGTTATTTAGGAATAAAAATAACTTTAAACAAATAACAGAAAATAACGTTAAAACGAGAAAATGCTTAACAAATTTCACTTGATAATGACGATATAGCGTCAAAACTAGAATTTGAAGAGTTTAATGAAAAAGAAAAAGTATGTTATTTAATATGATATACAATTTATTAAATTAATGCAAAAGTATTTCAAAAACGTTGGTAAATTTTAATATTAACCAAAATAGCATAATTCAGTGAAAAAACCCTAACAAATTTCATTAAAAATCGATAAGAATCACAATAAAAACTAACAGTTAAATATTTAAAAAATGTCATTTAAAGAAACAACATTCGATTCAAATTTAAAGATTGAATGCCTTTATTTTAAAAAAACGTTTTTCATATTTGGACAAAAAAGACTCTTCAAAAAATAATACGAGATTTAAATAAAAATCTAACTCCAATAAACTTCATATCACTTAAAACTTAATATAAGCCTGAATCTTACATTAGGACCTATAATTTTAAACTAGAACAGCAGTACACAGTGTTCATAAATTAATTTAAGATCAGGAAAAAATCGCAACGAATTTCAATAATAACTGACACTGACATGATTAAAGTTTAGGTGGCTATCACATTTTCGCTGCATTTTTCTGAAAATGAAATTATATATTCTACGCAAAAATACTACTCTATTAAGTTTATTATTGTTCACAATTATTTTTATGAGTATATAATTTATATGTAATTATGTTATTTTTTAATACAATACAAAATCGTCAACTTCAATTTATGTCTCAGTTCAAAACCTCTGGCAGTGTACACACACTTATAAACACATTTCAAAAATTGTCAAATTGGATTAAGAGAACATTTCCATCAATATTTCTAGTTTAAAAAAATCACAATCATAATATTTTCCCGTACTTTATACAGAGAGAATGGAAATTTAACTATGATCTTACATGGGTTTATTGTTTTTACAAAATATTCTTCATGAAGATTTGGACCCATTTCGAAGCACCTTTTCCACTCCAATTGAGGCACCTCCAAACATGCATTTTGAAAGCATCAACAGCTTCTTCAAGTGTCGAAAAACGTTGACCTCGTAATTTATGTTTGGTTTGCGGAAATAAAAAGAAGACTTTGGGTATCAAATATTGCTGTACAACTTTTTCAGTTCCCAAATAGTCTGTTGTTTGAACCGATGTGTGAGAGGTCGCATTGTCCTGGTAGATAATGATGCGTCTTTGGCGGTTGGTTTCCCCTATTTTTCTGAAGACTTCTAATAAATAAATGGTTATGTATCGATCAGAATATACCTTCCGACATTGTACTGATATAGTCACAACATATCCGTGTTTCCGAAAGAAAACAGACGACCATTTACTTCAAGGAGCTTCGTGCGTAAACAACTTTTGTTGGATTTGGCTCATCTTGAAAGATTCATATAGTATAGACCGCTGTTTTTTTTTGTCTTTATACGCATAATATTCATAATTCGTCACCAGTTTCGATATAATAGACGTGTTTAGAATCATTTAATTCTTTAATTCTTGAGCATTTCTTTCGTCCAATCGACATAAGTCTTTTGATGGTTTCACAGGAAAAAATGGTAACAAAATAACCACGTTTCTCTTTTGATGGAGTGTTAAATTAGGTGAGATTTAACGTGAACAATTTTGACAGTCAAATAATCATACATTATTGAATCTATGCTGGTCCCACTAATTCCCAACGCTACCTCAATCTCACTATGGTTATCTTAAAATATCAGTTATACAGCATCAATGTTTTCTGGAACAACAACCAATTTTGGACGACTTTTACGAAATGCATCACTGTTCGCTTAGTGATGGATTTTGTGAAGGTCGTCCAAAATGAATTCCGTGTATCATTCATATATAGTGGTTTTTGATGGTGCCTCGTTGTAGAAAAATCGAATTAAGTTTATTGATGCAGCGTTGTTGAAATAATTGCAAAAAATAATCGCATAGAAATGTTTACGACGCATTTACATCAAAACGTTCTGGGTATCTCTACTGAAAAAGAGTCGAACTTTATGTTAGGTACGTCGGTTGTGAGATCGAAGTACCTAGATCATTAATTCCGGAAATATAGAAGGGAACCCTTTTATTGGTGTAATTTGTATACATTTATTAAGCTCCAAAAAAAGTAACTTTTTCTACTACCCTTTATAAAAAGACAATTTTCGTCACCGAATACTCCAGCGAAAATTTGAGTTCCGTCACTAGTGAGAGAAAATCCCATAACGCAAACTTTCGTCACTAGGGACGAAAGTTACCTACAAATTTTCACCTCCGTCTAGTTGCCTGCTGTCACTATATCGTGTCATTATTAAACGTCAGTTTTTGAATTTGTACTGTTCGTAACTTCATCATATCATGATTTCTGATTAAGTAAGTGATTTAGATCTTTCCAATACTGCACCAGAAATAGTAAATCAAGCTGAGAAAACCTATGTGGATTTATTATCAGAAAACTTGAAAAAGAGGTATGAAAAAATATATGCAAAATTCATTTGCATTTAAGGCAGATAATCGCGTAAATTCATATTCACTGTGCTGTTTGCATATTTTGCAAAGTTGTCGGTAAGTAATTTAAATATGATCAGTAGTTTTGTAATTTTTAATTCAAAATAAAGTATTTGTTTATACTGGGTGTCCCATTTTAATCCGCCAGTAGCGATAATTCTGAAACTTTGCATTGAATCAAAAAGTGTTCCAAATGAAAAGTTAATGGTTCTGAGGGGGACATCTGATGCCGTAGACTTTGCCCCCCCAGCCCCCCAAGGGGGGCGGGAACAGGGGGCAACTTTAAAATTTTAAATGGAAACCCCTATTTTTTATTGCAAATTCTAATAGACGGTTAAAAAGTATGTAAGTTTTATCCGAAACATTTTTTTATTGGTCGAGAGATGGCGCTGCAAATGTAAAAGTTTTTTGTCAATTAAATTGCGAAAATCGTCACGTAATTAACTGTTATTATTACTTAAGACTTACTCACAACCTTACAAGGTTGTTTTTTTCTCAGCCTGCCCAAATACTACCCCCGCCCCCCCCCCTACAAAGACGTAAAGTACTCAAAAATAGCGATTGAGTAAAATAATTCAAAAAAGAATGTCGTTTTTTTTCAAAAAATGAAGCTATGAGGGTGGCCAGATCAAACACTGTTTGAAAAGAAAATGATATGCTTTTTTAAATTATTTTACCATTATTTAATTTGAAAAAGAAGTACTCAATCGCTATTTTTGAGTACTTTACGTCTTTGTAGGGGGGGCAGCTTCGCCTCGTTTGGTAAACTGTTCTCTCGCTTAAAAAAATGTTACTTTCGTCACTCGTTGAACAATATACTATTTATTTATATTGAATTACAAACAAAAGACACCTTTAGAGAAAGCTCACAATTTAGAAGACTTGAGGAGAGAAGCATTATGAATATAATAAAGATATTAGTAAAATATTAAAACTCAATGAAGCATAAACTGATATTTTTTTAAAATTTAATTAATTTTTAAGTGAATCCTGAATGTCGAGAATCACGCGAACAATTTATTTCTGAAAGTATTGCGTTTTTTTGCACATTATAAAATAATTGTCTCCGAAAGAATATAATGGATAGTACAGTAGGCTGCACGTTAGAAAAAAAAGTATAATGCAACTTTAAACGTGTGCACGATATAAAATTGCAGATTGACCACAGCGAAGAAACGTAATGTTGAAAGGCAATAGCCCGATCGAAAGATCATGATTCCGACCGACTTTCTACTGACATTTCAATTTTTCCCGCAGTTGGCGCAGTGTGCACCACCCGTTCGTGGTTTCGTTTGTAAGAATTTAGAAATCCTCGTGCCGCGTGCGAACACCCACAGTTTCCCTTAGAGGCGTGTTTTATTTGCATTATTTACAGTCCGTTGTCTCCTTTTTTTTTCCAACACGAAACACGAAAGCACGCTTGAATAAGTATAGAGGCGCTTACATTAGCAATTAATAATTTTGCAATTGAAGGTACCTCGGGGTTCCATTATAGGGCCAGTTTTAACTTTAATTTTGATGATTGACAATACAAAAAATTATAAATTATAATAGAGTAATAATGACTTTATAATACAAAATTTAAGAATTATTTAAATTATTGGTTAGTTTCTATAACCTCGTAAAGGACTTCAACCTAAAATACTCCAACTGTTTGAGTCCTCGATAGAATTAATTTTCTGGTTAATTGGCAACATGGCCAGTATCTATTTATAAAACAAAAAAAGAATTAACCTTTTTTTTTAATAAGATAAATGTGATAGTAAGTTAAGTAAAAATGTGTGTGGTGGATGGATGGCCATCAGTAAAATCAGTAAAACACGCACGAAGGTTTTGATTTATTTCAATTCATATGTTTAAAGACGAATATTTTATTTCAGTGACAGTTGTTCTCTTAATTAGTGAATTTTCTACAACGTAAAGGACTTATATATTTTATTAGTTGTTCTCTTACTTTATTTTCCTTAATTAAAGAAATATTGACAATTAAAGCTGTGCTAAAGGAAAGAAAAATATTACAAATTAAACACAATTTTTTACTTTGTATAACTGAATATACAAACAAAAATTGCGTTTAATTCAAAAATAATATTTTTGATTAATAAAGATGTGTAATTCGCTAAGATGCAAAAAATGATCTGCAATTAAAATTATTCGTACATTTCGTGCGTAATTACCGCTCACACATGGCGTCATTAAATTTAACCTTTTTGCAGAAAGAAAGAAAAAAACGCAGGATGTTGCAAGATGAACCAAAGAACAGATATTATGTAATAGAATGTGTCGCATACTATGCATGCAAATTAATAGATGTTGTCATGACATTTGTTCTTAAATGTTAACACAAAAAAAAACTGAAAGGATTAATTAATATTACTTTAAGCAAAGTTTTATAACCACGGCTAGCAAACATTTATGAGAAAGTTGTTCTTTATCTATGCTACTATCTTATAATATCAATTGATAAAATACATACGAGGGAAGGTAGGAAAGTAATACCGTGCGGAGCGCTGGCGAATAGAGTATCCGTGAGATGTGTGCTAACATGTTCAGTTATATTTCAGCTATCTGTGTGCAAATTTACGTCTTGCTGTTTATGTGAGTGTTTATAAATATTAAGAAAATAAAGAACGCTAAAGTTGTGAAGTTAGGATTGTGATTAGATTTTTTAACGCAAGAAAACGATATCATACGTTAATTAAAGGATGTGTATGGAGAATATGTTATGGATGAGTCATATGTTCGGCGGTGGTATCATAATTTTAACTTAGGAAGAAAGAATATTCATTATCAACTTTAAACTATTCACCCTATAGTCTAGACTTAGCTCCTTCAGATTACCATCTGATTACAAAGCTCAAGGACTTTTTGGCAGGAATGAAATATTACGCATCTCAATACACTGGGTACTAATTTCCGGAAGGCCCTCGTATTATATGAAAAACTTTTATAATTTAGTAAAATTATTTTAATAAAGGAAATTACGAAATTTATATAAAAAAAATCTGCTTTTATAGCTTTCGCCTTTGGTTAGATTTTTTTGTAGAAATTTCCAATTGGAGCATTTTTACCAAAACAACTTTCCCATAGCACATACGGAGAAAGTAAAATTTGTCGAAACAGTATATAAATGTCACCTTTAAAAGAATTAGTGCAGCATGCGTGAACACAATAATAACATTTCATTTTAATTTAAAAGAATTAATTGGTGGTTATCCTTTCGATTTATGTGTTTATTTATATATTATTATTATTATTTATGTGCTTAGGATTTGCAACATTTTTTTAATTAAAACATTTTAATGATCATTTCATCGTTTCGCATAGAAATAGTTGTTTATTAATGACTCTAGGCTTAGTTAAGTGGCTATGTCGGTTAATTAGTTTAAAATTATGATACATTACTAAAATATAACCATAATGTAGAATATTTCTATTATAATAACCCTGTAGGGTGTCCTAAAATTTAAAAACCATTTAACAGCTGATAGTTTAATAAATATGGAGAGTTATACAGTAGAATCAGTTGTTTATATTACTGAACAATATTTTAAAACACTTTTGTGACTAAGCCTTTTCACATCAATACCTATTAAAGAGCTAAATACAATTTTAGATAGAAAGATTCAAAGTTCCAACAATCCAGATACGCATAAAAAAGAGATTAAAGAATTAATAAACATTTGCATCAACTAGTGCTACTTCGAATTTAATAACAAAATATACATACAATCAGATGGACTACCAATGGGATCACCTTTGTCACCACTATTATCAGAAATTTTTATGGATACTTTTGAAAATAATTTATAAAACAAGAAGAAAATAAACATATACATTTTTGGGCTAGATACGTTGATGACATCTTTTGCATTTGGTCAGGAACATTTAGGCAATTAGAAATATTTACAAAACATCTAAATTCATTGAATAAACAAATACAATTTACAGTTGAAAAAGAAGAAAACAACAGCTTAAACTTTTTAGATCTAAATATTTCAAAAACAGACAAAAACACACTTGCATACAAAATTTTCAGAAAAGAAACAAGTACAGATACTATAATTCCAGAAGACTCGAATACACCTAATCAAATAAAACATAGCACCTTTCATTCATTTTTGCACCGATTAATTAATATTCCTCTAAACCAAGTTGACTTTGAAAAAGAATTGAACATAATAAAGACCATAGCCACTAACAATGGTTATAAAGAGCAACTGATAGACCATATGCTTAAAAAGAAAAAAACGCAAATAATTACAAAAATACCTTTATAGTGTGACAAAATTGGAAAAACGTAATTGGAACAGGTTAGAATATATAAAAAATCTTTCACACGAAATTAAAACCATATTACAAGGGAAAAAAAATAACATCATTTTGTCGAACTCAATAAACTTAGGAAAATTGTTAATTAATAACAAAATAGTATCATCAAACAAATTTAAAAAGAGCAGAGTGTATGAATTGAAGTGTGATGAATGTGATTCAATATATATAGGACAAACTGGCAGATCATTTGAAACTAGAATAAAAGAACACCGCAATGATATATTAAATAATAAACAAACGACGGGTCTCGCTAGACATTGCATCACATCCAATCATATATTCAATTCCCATAATTTTAAAATATTGTATTCAGGTAACAAGGGATTAGTACTTAATCACCGAGAAGGTTTGGAAATAAAAAAAAGCAGGCAAACAAGTTGTCAACGACATGGACGAATTATGGAATTCCCCAATATTAAATGCCCTTATTACCTGAAAGTATTTATAGTCTCAAAAAATCTCTTTTGTACATCATTCTTGATAATGGCCTTGAGCCGAAACTAGTTGAATAAATTGTTAATTTGTGAAACAAGCCAAGTGAATTTTAATTTAATCTAAAACCTAGATTAATACAATGTTTCACCAAGTGATTAATGAGAAACAAGTATATGATACCCATACTAACAACAAAACAACAACTAAGATGGTTTATTTTGCTTATATACACTCTTTGATTGGTCAAAGCATTTTAATCGGGGAAAATTCACCATCAGACTGTCAGAATAATAGTTCAGGCCGTATTTCAAAGACCTCAATATTTTAACTATGTTGTTGATGTTGAAGGCTTCTACTTCGTTATACATGTTGAATAGAAATGAAACACACTAATAACTTTGTTTGTATAACTATGCCTGCGCTGTATGTGCTACAATGCTTATTATACGTAAGAATAAATGTATCTCAGAGGCAGAGGCATGTTGACATACACAGTTATGACACAAGGCTAAAGAACAATCTAACACTACCTAAAGTCAGATTACAAAAGACCATGCTTAATTATAAGTAGCTGTCAACACAATTATTCAATAAATTACCTCAAATTTATAAGACCTTTCACTAAAAAAGTTTAAACAGCTTACAAAAACTAAACTTACTGCTGAAGTACTGTATTCCTACAAGGATTTTTGATGTGGAATGGTCATTAAATAGGTGAAATATGTGACTCCAGCTGGAATTCTTTTAAATGGTTACCCATACTTAATTTTATTTATAATTATATAGTACCTCCTGGATTTTTTTCTCTTTTTTCATAATTGACATAATTTATATTACAGAACTTACATGTTTTAATGTGTTTTGTGATGATTTAGATACACTTAGATTATATTTAAAACTATTTTAAAATGTGACTTATATTGAGTTTTATATATTCTTAACAAGATTTAATAATATTATTATTTTAATTGGTAATTTATATGACACCTATTTATTTCATTTATATTTTATAGATATTTGTGTGTGTGTGTGTGTGTATGTGTGTGTGTGTGCATATACATAACGTTTAGTTAGATATAGTCTGTAAGAGATATTTAAGTGGATTGCGTTTCTTCGAACAAAATTATTTTTAGTGATAGGGCTCATTTTCACCTTGATGGCTTTGTTAAATATCAAAATTTTGGTGTAGATTTTAATCTGGTTAATGTAGCTGGCCAAGCAGTGAATATTACTAGTTTTAGATATCGCGACCTTATATACAATTCTTTCTGTCCAAATAAGATGATATTAAAGTGGACGGCATTTGGTTTCAACAAGATGGTGCCATATGCCATACAACCAGTTTCAATTACTATATGAGATATTGCTTGGCCGTGTTCTCTCTCGTTTTTGTAATAAGAATTACTCACGTGACTCAACAAAAATGGATTGCTTTTATGGAATTACTTAAAGTCAAATGTCATCAAGCCCGCAAGCATTCGTGTATTGAAGGAGGAAATTCAACGCTGTATCGACGAAATGTATTCATGAAAAATTTCAACAAATGTGTGCCAGAAAATTTATAATTCGAAGTAATAGTATCCTCATCAGCTATAGTATTTAGTCATTTGAGCAATGTTTTGGTTTATTTGTGATATTTTTTATAAGACTATTTACAGTGGTATTTTAGTCTATTATTAAAAAAATCTTAGAAGTAGATTATATGAGTTTAAGCTTAAGCCCAGCTTAAACTATTGGTGAGTTATTTCATCATTAAATTTTTTTCCCAAACGAAGAATTGTCAGTTATATGCAAAAGAAAGGTAATATAGAAAGTCCAGAAAACCTTTATACATAAATGAATAAGAATTTTAGAATATTAAAACATTAAATTATTAATTTATACTCTTTGGTATCACATGCCCTTAGGATATTCCATTGGAATGATTAGTGAGCCAATAAAATATTCCAAGAGAATATCACGAGGGCATGTGATACCAAAATGTATAAATTAATATAAAGTCCTAATATTCTGAAATTTTTAAAATACCGTTCTGTGGTATTTCTATTTTGCTTTTATTACTCTTTTACTTCTACGAAGTACGAGAAAGTATTGTAATCGTGATTTTATTTCCATTATCATTGTAAGGCTTCTAGATTTCTATTTTAACAATCTTTAGAAAAAAAGTGAGTGCATGTTTGTCTTTGACCGTGAGCGCTGTTTTTAAAACACAGCAAAATATTTTCAATTCACGTTTAACCTAACGTTTTCTTCTTTGTTAAAAGAGCTAAAAAGTATTTGGCAAAATTATCCTCAATGGAAGTGGATGTTCACTCGAGCTTCATTATGAATTTCTATTTTTTTTGCTTTTTGGTCTACCTGCATGATTAATTATTTTATCTGTAATTCAGTGAAAGCCTTGCATGCGAAGAACTTCTTTACTTTGAGACGTTTAGAGACGACCGAGGGTGTAATCAGCTTGTACGGCCAATTTGATGAGTTAATCTTAGGCGGTATTATCGAGTATGGTTTTTAATTTGTCACGTTACTTTGACCAGTCTTGGTAATAATAGACCCGTCGCTTTTCTTTTGCGTCTTTTGGATAGTTGTGTAAAATTTCAGGAAATGTTTATATTCATGGTGTGATCCAAAAAACACTTAAGTTTTAGCTTAATTTAAAGATCTGATAATGTTCTTCATGACCTTTTCAAAGCTATGTCTACTTTGGTAATAGTGTATAGTATACAAAACATATAATTTGTAAAAACTCCAGATTTCTTTATGAATCGATTTTATCTTTTAAATTAAATAACATATTTGATAATTTGCAACTTGCCTAAACGCAATAGAAAATTAAGTAAAGGGTTTATGTAATTAATTGTTCTTAGTCAAATTTTAATCTCTTAGCTAAATATAGGAAATGGTTTGTTCATAATGTTTACTTGTTAGTTTTTAATGAATTCGGTTATAAATATCCCGTGGAGATAGTGCGACTGCTGATTTTTCAATGTTTTGATTTTTGGCATGATTTGTGTGTTCTTTAAAACAGGTTAATAAATTTCGTTGTGTTTGTCCAATATAGATTTTATCACAATGGAAACATTTCATTGAATAAATTCCAGTCTTTTATTTTATTAAAAGTATTTCCTTAAATTAATTTTAACTGAGTTGTGTAATAAGCGAGGGCGAGGTTAAATTTTTATTAGATAACATAAAATTATTAAAACATCGACCGATAACAGATCGAATATGTTGGAAGCAATTGAGATGAAAAAGAATAAAAATTATTTATTGCATTTTGATCTTAGTCCATTAGGAAACCCATTATTTGAAAGTATTCCTAGTATAAATTTTTCCAAATCATAATCTTTGAACCCACAAGGAAATTTCCATTTATTTAAATTTATTTAACATAATAATTAAGACGCCTAACAATTTTTTACTTTTGTATTTATTTTTTTATGTCAGTCTAACTATTTATAATGAACACATCTTTTTCAAAATGTACATATAATATATATATATATATATATATATATATATATATATATATATAACTAATGAAGAAAAGGTTATTTTAAAATTTTAATAATAATTACTCTTCACGTGCTCAAACCGTCCAATAGAAATAACACTTTAACTTTAGATTTAGTTTAGTAGTAATATTAACTACAGATGCGTATTATTTAAAATTGTTTATTTATTACATAAGTAACTTACTAATATAAATCTATTGATATAAAATATGTTTCTAACAAAACATGATTTAACAACGTTAATTGCGAAGAGAGTAATTTTGAACAATTTAGACAAACTGCTAAAAACAGTGGTCATCTAAAAACAAGCAGTTAACATGTCAACATCAAAACAGTACGTGAGAAAGTTGGAAAACAACTCGTCATGGTAAGCAAGATTCACAAATTTTAAAATGCTTTCTATAGACTTACTGAAGATCTGCGTCTAAATACTTATAAACATCAATTGACATAAAAATTAAGTCCATTACGTTGTACGAAATATTTTCGTGTTTTTTCTAATTATAAAAATTAAAGCCTAACGGCCATGCTTAGCCAAGGAGAGGTTCTTGAATGGAGTATTGATAATTTTTCCAATAAAATAAATCAATTTAAGGGTTGAAGCATATTTTTACATTGATGGTTTTGTTAATCCTTTAAATGTTTCCGTATTTTAATTTTAATGAATCTAAGAATTCTCTTTATCGTAATACTTGTGTTTATCATCTGCTGTATGCAGTTGATACGGTACTAATAGACCATGCACCAACCAGAAACAAAGCCCTTACTATGCTGGAGGGGCTGATTGATTCGATACAAACGTGATTGGCAAACTAGAGAATATCTATAAATACCAAGAAATCAAAGCCTCTGACACCATTTCACCGTCGTCAGAATTCCCAACCCAAAATGACTATAAATAATCACACAATTTTACATTCCTAATCTTGCAAATACTTTGGTATACTAGTTGATACGAAACTAACATTCAAAATGTGCAAATATCACGAGAAGAGCACGACAGTTTAGAATAGTAACTTATCAAGGCAATTTTTACAAAAATAGCGGTCCACATCTATAAGATGACCTGTCATCCTCTTCATGAATATTATCTATCCTACAAAAATAAAAAATCTTTATAACTTTGTATAACACTGACTTTATTAAGTGACTATAGTTTCGACAATTTTAACTTGTTTAATATAAAGTTAATACTTGATGCGCTGCACTCTTGATGGAAACATATATTAATATTGTGTAAATAGTAACTCTTGTTTTGTTCCATATCAGTTTAACTTTGATAATGGTCTGCGAAGACCGAAACACGTGTCAGATAAATGAAAATAAAAACAATATGGAACAAAACAAGAGTTACTATTTACCCAATACTTGTTTAATATGCTTAAAATTGAGGTGATGAATAATTTATAACGAAGTAGAAGCCTTCACCGTTAACAGTTTGATTATCTATCGTGTTCTACAATCCTCGTTCCGTCGCTTTAACAAACCTGCAGGTTCTGAATGAGCAGCCCCCTATCCTCACTAAATACTCCCTATTGAAGAACGTTTTAAATATCTATCCTTAAAATCTGCAAAATTTCAATTTTTCTATGGAAACTTCATCTAAATGTACATCCTTCGTAATCTTTTTTGATAATTCCTAAGACAAAACACCCGGAAACTATAATTTATCAATTTATTTTATTCACACAAAATGATCTTTGAACAACAATAGATGCAGAAACAACGTTTGTAAGACAATTTAATCCAGGTTGAAACACCGCAGGTTAATAACTGTTGATCGGAAGTAAAATGTTAGAAATATACTAATTGACAAGAATTATACATAAACTTCTATTAGGATGACTGGAATATTTGTAGCTCAATGCATTTCCCTGTCTTTAACTTCGCTATGCTTATGACATCTAAATTAGATAGAATCCGGTCCGTGTCTGTTGTTGACAAGGAACAATAATTTAATTGACCTACATTTGAACGTCGAAAAACAAATGCATTAATAAAACTCATTGTTGTAGATTCACGAAATTTTTCGTATTTTTAAATTATTAACACATGTATTTCTAACGTTTGGTGCGAATTTCTGTCTGGAGGGATCAATGAACTGTTGAAGTAGAAGTTTCTTGATATTTGATTACGTTTTATGGAGTTATTTGTAGTCAAAGATTTATGACAAGAAGTCGCCAAGCACAACTATATTGAATAAGGAAATTTAATGCTGTATTTACGAAATTATGTAATGAAATTTTCTACAAAAAAATGCTTAAGTGCCAGCAAAGACATAATACGAACTGATAGTATCCTTATCATTTGTAAATTTTAGTTATTTAGTCAATATTTTGGTTTATTTGTGATCATTTTTTATGAAAATATTTAAAGGGAAATATTAGGTCACCATTGAAAAATATTTTAAAGTAAATTATATGAGTTTAAGTTTAATCGCAGTTCAAAATATTGATATTTAGTTTAATTTGTTGGTTTTTATGTAATTAATTAATTTCAATTTTTATCTAGTATTTTAATAATCATCTCGGTGCATCATTGTCATTCCGTTTTAAGTGCAACAAACATTCAGACATATAGGTGTTTCAATTGTTTAAAATTTGAATTTCTTGATTGTAAAGGCGTTTACTTCGTGGTACACTTTGATTAAGCTGGGATTAAAAACAAGGCTACTTTGTTTTACCGCTGTATGTTATAACTTTTACATTTTTATCAAACTAGTTTGTAAAATTATATCAAATATAGTGATAAAACAAAGTCATCGTGTATTTGATCCCAAGTTTAAAATATGACTTTTGTATTGTGTTTGACTATCCAGAAATCAGAATGGTCTCAGGTATCAAATTGAAAAATCGTTGATCAAATTAATTCTTAAAACATTGTTTATATCTGACACCTTCTAATTTCAAAGAGCAAATAAAAGTTTGGCGGTTTTAGAATTATTAAGAAGCAATTTGTTAGCTGAAAATCACTGCTTATTAGACTTTGTTGTCAAACTCATATCAATTATCTCATTCAAAGGTTTACCCGCACTTATAAAAGGAAAAGGAAAATAATAAATAAAAGCGGTCTTAGAACTGACCCATAAGGAACATCATGCGATACATCTCGATAATCAGATTCAAATTCTGCATATACCTTTTGTTTCGTATTTTTAGTTATGATTTTATTAGCTTAACGCTTTTATCACTAAGGCCATATTTTATTAGGTTGCGGATTAATAAACTCTGATTTATGAAATCGTACGCTCCACTATGTTTAAATGTGGCCTGTTTTAAAAAATCAATAATGTAATCTATAAATTCCTGAATTGCTAAAATATTTGATATTCCTCGACAAAATAATTAATTATCTTTATTTCACTATTGTTGGTTTGAGTTTACATAGAGTGTTTTTCAATTATCTTTATTTCATCATTCAAATTTCGGTTAAAAAAAGCCAGTTGTTAGCACATATAGGCTCTCGAAATATACCAGTGGCAAACCTCATGGACATATTATACCAAACGGTATAAATTAATATTTTAACATTCTCAATTTCTTAGTCATTTGTGAATTAACCCCCTGTCCTGTCTTCTAACTTTGTATCTGTACAATATACGAGAAATTATTGAGAGTAAAAAGATTTGAAATATTTTTACTATTTAAGGTTCTTTAGATCCAAATTTAACAATTTTTAGAAAAAAATATATGTAGGTGTGTTTGACTTTGTCCATAAGCGTTGTTTCTCAAACATTATGAGTTTAA
This sequence comes from Ontholestes murinus, assembly GCA_963969525.1. Lineage (NCBI taxonomy): Eukaryota > Metazoa > Arthropoda > Insecta > Coleoptera > Staphylinidae > Ontholestes > Ontholestes murinus. The sequence goes on from OZ018398.1 coordinate 24,078,653, forward strand.
AGCAATTAATTAAAGAAATCCCTTGGATTTCTTTGTTAGAAGATCTGAAAAACATTTGACAAAATTTTCGTCAGCGGAGGTGAGTTTTTATTTACTTATTAAATTAAAGTATACATTTATATTCTTCTATAAACAAGTTGTTCCTTACGTTTTACAACCTCTCTGGTTTGTTCTCTTACCTGACATTTAATAAGAGCCTTGCGTGCGAGGGATTTCCTGTGCCTGAGACCTTTAGAGAGGACCGCAGGTTATACAATCTTTGCTGATCTTAATTATCGAATTGGAATTTAACCTGTCACGCACATTTTTTTTTACTAATTCTTCTTCTTGGTTCTGTTCCTACTGAATTCCGTTATCTAGATCTTCTAGGACAGTTAGGCCGAACATTTTGAATCTTTTGAAGATAATTAAGAACTAAACAACTTTAATCAAAACATCCATAAACTTCTTATTCTTTTAGAAAAATTTTATTTAATTTTGTTTAAAAACTGTATCATTTATCATAATAAAAGATTCACATAAATACATATTAATTTATATTATACAAAAATATTATATTAGATACAACAATTTTGATGGAACTCGAGGTTCATATGGTTGCGATGTTCTTCCACTCTGATCCTTAATCCTGGCTGTTAGGAAATTTCCAAACATTCTCTGATTTCTTTATTATTTATACTAGTTCCTTAGAGCCTTAAACTACAATATCTTTGTTTATAGTTTATAAAGTTTATGTATACACGCTCAGATTTGTAAGTGTAAATTAATTAGCTGCAGATATAATTTTTCCTTCTGATCTTTGGCTATCGACCTGCATTCATTCGGCCTATTTAAGCCTACTTTTTTAGAATGAAATTTTGTATTTGTCCAAAACAACGCTTTGTGTAAAATATTTCTTAAAAATTAAGAAGATATTAATAGGAAAATGAACTATCACATAGTAACGCTCGCCACCACCATCTTATATCAGAAGAAGATTACTCTATATAATATCACAAAATTAAACTATTATGTCTTGAATTTTGGAGCCGTTCACTTCGTAGTACATTGTTAATGAATAACAGAAAAACGTTTAACTTTTTTATACTACTTTGTATTTTTATACAACACCTTGTGACTAATTTCGAATTACACAGTAATCATTATCAAACTAAGTTAGTTAGTTAAAAATAAAAAGTAATATAAAAAAAGTTAAACGTTTTTTTATTATTCATAAACTATCGTGAGTGATAACAACAAAGTATATTCTATTAACTTACGTGGTCACAGAGTTAAATAATTCTGAAACCGAATCACAATTGCGTGATGACAAAATACTTGCAATTGGCTAGTAGTGGTATTAGAGCGAATGCTCTTGTAGAGACCTTTTATATAGAAGACGTAATGCTGTGGAATGATTAGGCCTATCAAGTTTCACTTTTAGATTAGTCATAATGTTGATAGATTTAAAACATATTACATATAACCTAAAACAGTTTATAAAGAACACATGCTCAGGATAATATCAAATTTATAGTTTCTAAAAAAAAACTATTTCTAGCAAGGTTGCTTGAATCCTGAAAATGGTTCGTTGATTAGTTTAAATCTTTATACGTTTTTATTGCTAATAATAATAATAATAATTAACATTTATTCCCTACAGACAATTAACAGTCCTACAAAGGAGTGTTCATAGAAAAATAAAATAAAATATATAAGCAAAATAAATAAACAAATCCATTTATAAATGTATAAACGAGTGATTCAAATAACATAAAACAGTTATTTTACACTATAATATAAAGATCAAAACCAATTAGTAACCAAGGCGACCATGCAATCTAAAGCTTTTGATTTAAACATGGAATAAAAATAAGATAAGTAGATGTGCTTGCACTATATTGAAACAGATTATATTCACGTACCATTTTTATAATTGGTGAATTTACGTGGTGATGTAAATTAGGTGTTCGGTAGGAAAAAAATAATAGGTTTCTAGCACTATATTGTGGAACCATTAAGAGCAAGAGATTGTGTACCAATTTATGCAAGGTTAATACATTTAAGAAGTGATGATGGCGTGTTATAATCTTTAAATATATCCTTATATAGATAACCGCGACAAGGATAAACACTATGATCTTTGAAATGTAACATTTTCAGAAATCTTATTTGGATAGATTCCACCTGTTGAACACAAAGTTGCGTATAGAGATCAAATTTACGTAATACCAGTGATTTAAATAACAAAATAAGCATATTCTTATCTTTCAAATCTTTAGTTGTTCTTATGATAAATCCAAGTTGTTTATTGAAGCTTTTGACTACATTGACAATATGAGTGTTGAATATTAATTAATGATCGAAGAAAACACCTAAATTACTAATGTCACACGTACGATTAAGAAGTTTATCAATTATAATATAATTAAACGTTATAGAGGAAAAGTTTCTCGTGTAGGATAAAAAACCATTTATCAGAATTGAGAGAAAGCTTATTGTCCATGGAACATTGGTTCAATTTCTGTAAATTGTGTTGTAGAGCATTGTAGTAGCTGTAGATATTTTTATAAATTTTTATATCATCTGCATAAATTAAAATATTACAATCAACTGCATCTTTTACGTTATTGACAAATAATACATATAGCAGAGGGTCTAGATTAGACCCCTGCGGCACCCCACTTTTAGTTATATAGCTCTGTGATATATGACCCCTAAGTTCAACATATTGATATCTACCCAACAAGTTTGATTAAATAACTTGAATAATATTGTGAGGGAGCTCAAATCATCGAAGTTTATTAATTAGTATATCATAAGACATAAAAAGTCAAAGGTCAAAAGCTTTAGAAAGATCGGCGTATATGACATCTGTTTAGATTCTGCCATCCATATTGGAAGATATGTGTTTAGAAATACACATCAAATTTGTTAATTTGGACCGTTTAGGGATAAATTCATGTTGATTAGCCGACAATTTACATTTAACTGAAGCATAGATATAAGTAGCAAACATGCGTTCAAATACTTTAGAAAATAATCACATAATAATGAAATAGGTCTATAATTTATTATATTAGATTTGTTGCCTTTCTTAAAGACAGGTATACTCTTTACATTTTTCCAACGCGAAAGCTCACATTTGGAATGACGATAAGCCTTTAGATGTCTATTTTTAGGACTGACGGTCCTTATTGAAATAAACTGGGTAGCGATTAGGTAGTTTTAGCTTTGTTTTCGGAAATCTTTTGTTCATAGCCTCATAAATATTTTATATGTTTACCATGCAGAGATTCTTGAACGATCTGGGAATTATAGGAAACCAAATCGAAATTTATCACTTAAGTATGTATTGATCTGAGATCAAAATATCTAATTCTTAGATACGTCGATCGTGAGGACACGCCGAAAAGCACATCTTTACAATCAGTCGTATACCTAGGATTTCCGTCTAGTTTTCTACGCCAGAAAAACATTATGACAAATAGGAAACATAGAGATGCTTTTAGTGGGAACATGTATGCCATTATTAGTTATAATTCAAGCTATTAATAAGTATTTTAATAAATGGCGTCTTCTACAAAAACTTTGTACCTCAAAAATTTTGCCAAAAACTGGAAGAACTCTAAATTTTTTAGAAACATATCACGCTTTTTTATATGATATCTGCTTAAGTAACAAGTATCATTACATTAAGTATTTGAAAACTTTTTTTTTAAGTGAGAATGAAAATGGAGAAAATACACTGTAGTCTAATTAATCATTCAGAGTAAAACCTAGAAAAATACTTTGGAACATTGTAATTTAAATGTTTAGTGTTTATTGCGTCAAAAATACAAATAGAAGTAATGATTGTTAACCTTAATACAGAATAAAATATTAGGGAAGATGTCAATAGGATTGCAAAGGATGTCATTAATAAAAACCTACGAGATTATTTTGGAAAATTATCAATTTATAATTTTAGAGTTGCGGCGTCAAAGATACAAATATTAGCGATAATTGTCAATCTTCGATTAAATATGGCTCTACAAGAAGCCGACTTTAAAAAAAACTTCACTTTATTGATATCACACAATTTATTTATTTCTGACTATAGTTTTAACCATCACAAGAACATTATCAAACCTTCAAAAATAATAGTTTCCTGATTCGAAATATGTCACAAAGTTATGGCCTAAGTTAACTGTTGTTAAGTAAAAAATAATAATTCATTAATTGTATTCCTATGTTCGTTTTGCACTTTCAAAATAACATTCACATAATTTAATTTCAAGAATAAATTCTAATTGCACTTTCAAAATAAAATTTACATAATTTAATTTCAAGAATAAATTTTAATGCTAACTTGCTATTATGTTATTATAATTAAATGTTTGTATTTTTTGTTAATGTTCTTAAAGTTTAACATTGAAATAATTAGTTTCCTGTATATAAATTTAAATTATCTGCACCTCTGCATTTTTAATCAACATTGCAGTATTTTTAACATTTAAATGAGGCATGACAACTTACATGTTAACAATAAAATTATAGGTGAAGGCTGAGTCTCCTGCATTAATACATTTTTTTTATAAAATTCACACGCGTGCTGCAAATACCTGCAATTTCGTATATAAATTAAATTACGGTGTATTCATTTAAATTCTTATTGTGAAATGAGCGTAAACCTTGGAAAATAAACAAGTCTGTTGAAAATTTTGAAACGCTTCTACACATAAGAACAAAAAAATCGTTAATTTATTGTTGTAGTGTTATTACAAAATCCATACAAATGTGATTCATACTTATAAAGCTTGTTAAAATTTATTATACATATAATATATGTATAATTTTCTAATGAAGCATCGTTTAAAACTGATTATAACAGATTTACTATTAAATTTCTAACCTCTTACTGCTTTAATCGTGTTTTTTTTTTAAATACATTGTATTAACATCCTGGTGGTTAAACTAAGGTAAGTGTTCTTTTAATTTAGTATAAATAACACTGTTGTATCCTTTCTACGCTCTTAAAAAACAGTGTTATTTATATTGATTATACTCTTCACGAAACTCAAAAACAAACGTGTATTCTAATTTAGTGTTTATATCAAAAATTACCATTTAGTAATGGCTGCAACCATCATTCACAATAATAAAAAATTATGATTAAAAATCAGTAGAAATAGAATAATTCACATGATAATGGTGCAATAATATTAAAAGAAAAAGTGAACATGCGTTACAGATAAACATGACTGTCCCAAAAGGCTAATGATTGGAAATAACTCTATTTATATGGTTTAATGTGGCACATTAACGATCTGTGCAAAATAATTGCGCTCTCTAATGTACTCGTAAATCTACTATAATTAGTACTTCAATGGGGTTCTAGTAAGGCTGGTTATTGGGAAATAAACGTAAATAAAAGCTTAAAACTGGAAAGAGAAATGTTTATTATGAATATACATTTAGAGAAACAAAATATTAATAATTTGGAAATCGCTATAATCAATAAAAATGTTAGAGTTTGCTATGTTGGTTGTTTTTCTCTATTGCAACAATTAAAATTACATCGTTTTGGCCTAACTTGTAGTAAGTTAGCTCGAAATAGTTATAATTGCCTATTATATAATATAAACTCTTTACATATGCAATATTTTTATTTTCAGGAACCTCAAAAGAAACTGCACTTTGTTGATGTCACACAAATAATGGGTGATTTTTTAGCAACTTTCTTTTTAGCAACACTGTTTTTGGCAGCTCAGCTGTGTTCCTGTAACATGTCAACTGTCGAACATGTTCAGTTTGGTCTATAATTTAACCACGAATCGACTTACAAACGAACAACGTTTGCAGATTATTAAATTTTATTATCAAAATTCATGCTCGGTTAAGAAAGTGCATCGTGCACTTATTCTACTTTATGGTCAGTTTGGGCGACCTTCTGAGGCGGCTATTAGGAATCGTGTGACTAAATTTCGCACCTAATTTACATTATTGGACATTAAACCACCAACACGCATACGGACAAAGGAAAATATCGCAGCTGTATCTGCCAGTGTTGTTGCTAACCGTGAATTATTGATTCGGCGCCGTTCGCAGTAATTGGGCCTCTGTTACTCCACAACGTGGACAATTTTGCGGAAGGATTTGGGTGTAAAACCTTTTAATATACAGCTGGTGCAAGAATTTAAGCCACGCGACCTACCACAACGGGTAACTTTTGATGAATGGGCGCTGGCAAAGTTGGATGAAGATCCACTTTTTTTATCGGAAAATTGTGTTCAGCTCATTTCTGGTTGAATGGATACGCGAACAAGAAAAATTGCTGTATTTGGTGTGAAGAGCATCCTGAAAAATGAATGAATGAAAGAGCTGGACTTGTCTGACATGTGGTTTCAACAAGACGGTGCCACATTCCACACAGCACGCGAAACAATGGCCCAATTGAGAGGCGAGTTTGGTGAATAGTTTATTTCACGTTTGGGATATGTCCATTTGCCGCCTAGATCGTGCGATTTAACGCCTTTGGACTATTTTTTGTGGAGCTCATGTCTATAGGGACAAGCTCGCAACGGTTGGCGCACTGGAAGCCAATATTGAAAAATTTATTCGTGAGATACCGGCCGATATGTTGGAGAGAGTATTGGACCCAGCGTATGAATTATTTGAGACGTACCCGCGGTCAACATTTAAATGAAATCATCTTTAAACATTGAATTATATAGATAGTTCTATCGACTCAAATCAAGATTTCATACGTTTATTTAAATTTTATGTTTTTTTTCCAATTAAAAAAATGCGGTGTAAGGTAAAAATATGTTTTAAATTAAAGTGAAACAGCAATTAAAGAAATTTCACAATATTCAAAACACAACATTGCAATTATATTTTACTTCATTCACCGCCACCACACAACGCAACAATTGCATGAAGTCATCCTAATTAGCGGCGTGCTTAAAATAATTGCAGACATTAAGGTGTTTCTCATGACTCGCAAATTATATAAAACACAGATTTATGGCTGCTTAATTAATTAACGGAACTTAATTGGAATGGTGGCACATATTAATCATCTCCTTTGTTGCGGATTTGCATAAAATATACACAGAATATCGGTCGAGAACAAATCTCAACTGCTTATATCATAGAGTTTTAATAGGAAGGTGAAATTTAAATAAGTTTCAATTTAAAAGTGTTGTTTTAAATAATATAAAGTTTTGTAACTAATTTTACCATAAACCGAGAGACTACCAGTAAATGAAATTTATATGTATATATGTAGGGTGTGTGGGTGGCCTCTAATCCACCCTCCAATCAGTAAAACATCATCAAACATTATTTGGAAAATGTGTATGATTAAATATCTAAAAATTGCAATTATTTTGTGTTTATTTATATTTGACAACTTTTAATTAAAACCCTCGCGTATGTGTTACTGATTGGATGGTAGGATAGAGGCCACCCACCCACCCTACATATATATGAAACCATGAATTGCAAATCATTGATTATTTTGCTACTGAAAACAGTTAAACTCTTTATGTAATAAAAAATAAAATATAATCAGAGTTTAAGTTTAAATATAAATGACTTTCTATAGTTAATCTCATCTAATTTAGATTTGAAGTCTGTCCACCCATCATGTATATAATTTTTATTAATTTGCACACTCAAAAAGTTTACTTTGTCAATTTTCTTTTATTCAAATTTTGTAATTAATTTTTTTAAATAATATTCAGTGCAACTCTCTAGTATGTTTTGAACATTGGAGGATGGGATAGTGGCCACCCACCCGCCCTACATATATACTAAATTTTAAACTCAAACCATGTTTATATTTTCAAAATACATCAACACTAACACTACGACTAAATTTTTAGAAACAAAAGCAGTGACATTGATTGAAGTAGCTGTATATATGTAGGGAGGGTGGGTGGCCACTATCCCATCTTCAAAATATACGCGAGGGTTGCACTGAATTAAGTTTTACTTACCTCAATAAGTGCAATTGTTATAAAAAAAAAATTAAAAATTGTATGTAATATTACAATAAAAATCACTGTCTTGATTTATAAATAACTTTTTTAAAGATTATTATTAAATCTTTAATTAAACAAGATGGTAAAGGAAAAGAAAATTCTTCGAGTGTGTTGGGGTAATTTGTTCAAATTCAATTTGTAAATTTATAAATATATCTATTTCAAGATTTTAAAAGAAAATCGTTGAAATCAAGATGACGTTGGTTTAAAAACATAATTTTGTTCTTACAGGTGTAATAGGTAACCAAAAGTCTTCTAAACATTGTAGTAATTGTAATTTGTTATTAAAACTCACAACGATTATTTGTAAACATATATTATTTAAGAGTTTAAAATAATATCTTTGTTATCTTTACTTGGAACAAGGTGGCGTTCGAGTGAATGTAACATTTGACAAATATCAATATAAACATTTTATTATATTATTTATTGCATTATTAATAAAATATATATTTTTTAGATCTAAAAAGAAAATCTGGATTATCTTCATCATAAATCATGAAGGCGTTTAGTTAAAAACAAAATTTAAGAGTAATAGGTTATAAACAAATCGTCCTAAAATTGTGGTTATTGATGGATTGAATTATAAATATCTGTGATTTATAAATATTTCTATTTGAAGATTTTGGAAGGAAATCTTCGTTATCTTCTCTATAAACAAGATGGATTTGGTTTAAAGAAATAATTTTCCTTGAGTGCGATAAATAATAAAACCTCTTCTTCTTTCGCATGCATTAAAAATAGTTCAGTACAACACTCGCGTATGTTTTGTAGATTGGAGGGTGGGAAAGTGGGCACCCACCCGCCCTACATATATATAAAATTTTAAACTAAAAGATTGTTTATATTTTCAAAGCACATCAACACTGAAACTACGATTAAATTTTTGGAAACAAAGCCAGTAACAGTGATTCAGCTAACTGTATATATCTACGGTTTCTGCAAAACATACGCGAGGGTTACACTGCAATAATTTTTACTTATGTCAATGAGTTTAATTGCTGAAAAATTTTATTCTAAAAATTGTATCCGTTGTAATATTAAAATAGAAATCACTGTGCTGTTTTTTAAATATATTTTTTTAAAAATTTTAAAAGAAAAATCTTTAATATCTTCAATATAAACAAGATGATTGTTTAGAAAACAAAATTTATATTCAATTGAGTGTAATGGCCGACTTACATTTCTAAAATTTGTATCAGTCACTATCCCAACCTCTAATTTACAATGGCGGGTGATAAAGGTGATAATAATTATTAACTTCTTTGGACCTGGATCTCAGGTTGATTTTACGAAGTCGTTATCACACTTTAAATTCATAAGTTACGTTGTTCTAGTATTAATGGAACACTTTTAGATTATGTTAAATCGTACTTGTCAATATATTCGAAGTGGTTAATATTTATAACTTCTGGTGTTCCCCAAGTTTTCCACCTTGGTCTCTTGTTCTCAAAGAAGTTCTCAGCTTCAGAGAAAAAAATTAAAAATTAATAATTTTGATATTGTTTTGCCTTGTGCTAATAAACCACAGGAGTTTCATGAAATATTATATAAACAGGTAATTGTAAAAAATCAAAAATTGAGCAAATTATTAAGAAAAACCATTTTGCATATACCTTATAGTTTTCAAGAGTACTATGCTGGCCACATCACCATTTTTTGTTATGTAATCTAATGCTTGGCAGTGGTTATGTACCAGAAGTAGTTATTTTAACTATTAGCTGTTAGTTCTTCCATAATTTTTGTAAGAAAAATGAGTTTATTTATATTATTTACGAAGATTAATACAATTTTTTATGCGTTTGGACCAATTTTCGAAATACTTTCTACTCCGATCAAGGTACCTCAAAAATATCAATTTTGAACGGATCAACCGCTTCTTCGGGGAGTTGAGAGACGTTAATAATTTATTTATGATTTGCAGGGATGAAAAGGAGTTATTTGGTACCAAATCGGGGCTGTACAGCGGTTGACTTATCAATTTGACCTTTTCAGTTCTCAAAAATTCTCTTCTTTGAGCCCATGTGTAAAAGCTCACATTAACCTGATGGATAATGATGGATCTTCGACAGTTTCCTTTATTTTTATGACAAACAAATGGTTGTGTACCATTTAGAATTAACTGTCCGATATTCTACTAAAGGCGCATGTGTTTCCAAAAACACTGACAACTCTTAGATTTGGGTCAATACAGTTGGCTTTTTTGAGCGATTGTTAATTTATGTGCGATTGAACGCGAACAATTTTTCGACAGCCAAATGTGAATGGGCACTGGTCCCATAAATGCCAAAGTATTTCTCAATCTCATGATAAGTCATTTGACGAACTTGCAATATCAGTTCACGCATAGTATATTTTCTGGAACAACAAACGATTTTGGATAATATTTAAGTTCGAAACACGTGACTGTAGATGATTATAAACTTAAATGCTAGATTTTTAATTGCTTTTGCTAATTTAATTTAATGAAATCAGTTTAAATTCAATTTTTGTTCATAATTTTTCATGTTATAGTTACATTTAAACAGACTAGAGTACATTTTATCATTTATTTGTATATTCAACAGAATTAATTTCATTCAAATTAGTGTTGCTTTGGTAGTTGTACTATTTCTAACACGCAAGAGAAATAGTTGTTTCAAAATTAATTTGGTTTGTAGTCTTAGTAAGACTCATTGTTGTAGATTCACGAAATGTTTTCGTATTTTTATATTATTATTTAAGAAATTCATCACTACGTGAACTAGGACTATTGCATTCCGTATAATAATAATAATTTATTGATGTTAGAAATACATAATTTTACACAGATTAGATTGAAATTGATCATCAGAACATTTACAATATGATTAAATTACATTAATGCATTTCTCATATTAAAGTTTTTCGGTGGATTAAATATATTTTTCCAGTAGATGGGGTAAATGATTTATACAAAAAAGGTTGTTAAAAATTAAATGAGTACCACAGTATCATAGGTAAAATATTAAAATAGTGTATAAGAACAATTAGATAAAATTAAATAAAACGCAATGAATACGTTGAAATATAAAAATGTCAGTTAAAATAGATTAAAATATTAAATAAATACTAAAATAATGGTTAGAATAGATAGAATAGGAAATGGATAAGACTAAATACTAAAATACAGTTAATATAATTAAGACATACTACTAGATAATAAATAAGTTTTAAAAAGGCATTTACACTGACTTACATTTACTATACAAATAAGCTGAACGGTAGTTCTCGAATGAGAAGAAGGAATATGTAGCTTACAAGCAATCGGTTATCCAGACCACTAAATCTAAAATTGCATTTGTGGTACTTTTAAATCCAAATTTTCAATCATTTAAGATTTTATTATCCTTGAGGAATTATGATAATTTTTTAAATAGTTTTTCAAATATTTTGACAAAATTGGCAATAAGCTAATAAGTCTGTAGTTGGATGAATAATTCGGGTCACCCTTCTTAAAAATAGGTACCACTTTTGTAATTTTTAGTGGATCTGGAATCATGTTATTTCATACATAAATTTATTAGTTTTGCTTGATTTTAGATACCGATCGCATCTCTCTCTCGTTAAGCGACAAAAATTAAAAGACATATCAATATAAGAAATGTCACAACACTAAAACGATAGAATTAACCTTAGATTTCGGAAATTAGTCCTGAATAATTAATGAATTAAATATTCGTTAAAATTATTCGCGATTTTTGTGGCATTTTTCATCGCCCGATTTAACTTTTTTCGGCTTTAAAATATGTCACAACACAGTGGCTTGAAATATTATTGTAGAATAACAAAAACGTTCTGAAACCATATACTGTGTCAGTATTTTATTAAATAATTTGGAGTTTCAACAAGTAACAGCCTCATCAATCGAGTATTATTGTTAGAAACTCATGAGCAACCACACTTAATCACATTACATGTCTTGTTGCTAATGGTATATAACTTAGGTAGCGTTTGTTCTAAAAAAGTTGGTTAATCGCAAGTAAATCTTCCTTTTAGAAATACCGGTCATCCACAATTCCAACCCAAACATTCAAAACGAACTTCGAATATCTTATGTGGATTTTTTCAGTCCATACATGGTTATTAAATTCCTTAATGCATTTTTTGAAAACTTCATCTACAGAAAGAATCAGCGTCAGTAGTTGAAGAATTTGAACCAATGTGTGCAAAAGCTATTATCAGAATGCAATACGCGGAGGAAAAACAGCAGAAAAAATGCTTGAATATGTCGTATGTGATATGGAATACTCTCTAATTCTCAAAAGGCTTAAGAAATTATATAATTACTAAATTTAGCATAATAAGAAATGACCGTGATCTTTTTGAAAGAGATCGAGTCAATGATGAGAAGATTGGAATTTTGCATCTTAGCTGGAGATAGTCATTTTCAACAGTTCTTGTAGATTAAGAAACTTCTTATGTAATTTTTGGTAATACTGTTATTGTGGAAAATTTTGTTCTCTCTATATTTTCGAAACAAAGCAGGTTTTCAAAAATTATCAAAGAACAAAATATTCACTTGATTTTTTTCCGTATCTATAAATACCCTGTATATTCTATTTGCATCTTTAACATACATATTATTATCATTTGTTATAGTTAAAAATTTAGCAATAACAACCATAACATATATTTTAGACGATACCTATTTTGTATATCTTTAAATTAAATTAAATAAACTTTGTTTATATCACACACTTTATTATTTTTAGTGATTATAGTTTCGACACAATTCAACTGGTCATTATCGAACTAATTGTTTGACAAATTTTCGATAATGACCAGCTAAATTGTGTCGAAACTATAGTCACAAAAATAATAAATTGTGTGATATAAACAAAGTTTATTTTATTTTATTAAAAAGTATAAAACATGTATCACAAAGTGGAAGCCTCTACAATCAAATATTTTTTATATGTTTATGTGTATTAATTTTCAGTTTATTTATATTTATTATTATATATATTTATTCTATAAATTAGTAAGAGGAAAAGAAAAAAAACCTGAAAAGGCGTTATCATTGAATCTCTTATTTTGCTATTTGATATTTAAACTACATTCACAAAGGCCACCTCCGCAAGGTGCAAGAGATCAAATACCATACAACACCCACAAAAGAAGGAGCGCGACGTAATTATTAATAATAAATAGCCTTTACGTCGGCGGCGAGACGAGATTATAGGAGCAATTTATGCAAATCCCAGCCATTCTCACTATTGAAACCTCATTTACGTATTTATTCATTTATCGAAATCTTTGATATAGTAAATGCTGGCCTGATAGTACTACACTATAATCTCTATGTTAATGTAGTTTACTTATATAAAAAATTGAAATTTGTTTCCCAACTTTGTATAAGTATGCATGAAGAAAAATTTGCCTCAAAAATTGTTGGTATATTTCTCTACTACATGAGCTTCCGCAGAAAAATTCACTATTTCGGACTACAATTGAAAGATCGCCTAGGAAGAACTCTTTCCAATCGTTGCGCAATTATGCATTGTTTATGTTTCTATTATATTTTTTTTTCTTGACACCAAATTAAGGTAATAAATAACAACATAATAAATCCTTAAACTCTTCTATATATAAATGGTTAAATCATTTAAATATCAACTCATATATTTAGTCAATGTACTTAATTTAATTAAATTTATTTCCGGCATTTTAATTATTAAAGCAACGCCGATTACATTAATCATCATGAATCGTCTTGTAAATTCCAGTACACTTGTGGGTGTGTAATGTTTTGTTCGCAAATGCCAAATATTTCGTTTGTGGGCGTGTGGCAATCAAGCACTACCATATAATTGCGAAACCGGAAATCTCGTTTCGATTGAAATGAAGTGATTTTTCGGTTTCACCAGTAATTTCAGGTTATAAACATTAATATCGGAATCGACCAATTTCTAATGATATATCGTGTCACAACGGCTAAGCGTGAACGTCAAAATGTCATAACGGTTCCTTCAATATGAACATCATATAATTAAACGCTTCATTTGAGCACGATGTATAACATTTATAGGTATAAAGAATTAAAAAATTAAAATTTAACTTTGCAAAACATGTGGAAACGGTACATACATATTGTAAAATTATACTAAGGAAATTACGTAAATATGTATTTTCGTTTGGTTTTCTGTATTATTTTTGCGTGTTTGCGTAAAGATTTTTACTTTAATAAGATGACATCTGTTTTATTTATTTGATATCATACAACAAAATGTTTATAAGAATTTACCGTATACGCATATATAAGTTGCCTATTTTAAAGATGGTGTGGAGAAAAATTTAGAATAGGAATTGTTAACTTATTTTCCTTCACTTAGAGACTTAAAGGCAAATACTGCTTCAATTTTTCTGCCTTCTCCTTGTGGAAGATGTCTGAGCTGTTAAGGAACTTTGAGTTTAGTGCTGTTTTTCTTGGAGTTGTTCTGCAGACCAAATGTTTAAAGACGTAAAAACTGGTGTTCTAAAGGAGATAAAAAAGTGAATTGACAAGTGTAGAAGATGCGTGAAGATGAAGTTATAGAATAACTAGATTCAAACAAAGTAAAAAGCAAACAATATCACATCTGATGTTTTTGAGAGAGTGAAATATTCATTAAAATATCAATGTCAGTAAAACGATATTTAAAAAAGGTTAAATGAAAATAATTTTTAAGTTTTTATACCACTATTTATTGTATAATATACACAAACAAAGTTTACAATATATTATCAATTTTGACACAACTATAGTTTCGACCTTTGCAGGTCATTATCAAGTGTTGAAATAAATAGTGGTATAAAAACTTAAAAATTATTTTCATTTAACCTTTTTTAAAATGAACTACCACATAGTAACGGTCGATACCATCATTTTCATTAAAACGATATTTATACTTTAATGAAGATCTAAACAATCTTGAAACTAGTCCATTAATGGCGTGAGCAAAAAAGTATCAATTGATAGTAAATGCTAATTCTCTATATGTACTATTTGAAAGCCTCCAGGAAGTCTGATGAGTACGTAAGTGTCCAACTTAACAAGTAACTTATATGGAAAATGCAGCACACGATTTCACCGATGCCTTTTATAATTTCCTTACATAAATGAATTTAGAATGACCTACCGTTATGTCATATTCTTTATATTCCACTTTCTGTATTCATTTATAGAAGCGGAAATATTTATGTATTTATTATTCAATTAAAAATTGTATTTTAATTTATATTAAATCATTCACTTTTTTTTGGATTTTAGAATTTTTTTTTATCAAAACGGTAAAATTAATGTCGCAATCGGACGCCTTTCGCCCGCGTGAAAGGGACCGTGGCTTTCTAGTGTAGTTCGTTTCAAAACTGATTGAAGCATTCCTTTATAAGAATTTAATGCGCCGGTAACATTCCATAAATGGAATTTTCGAATAAAATGTTAGTGAAGAGGTTCTTGCTAAATTTAACCGTGACTCAATTACGGACCGATTTCTTCAATTAGAATACAGTTACTTTAAACGCGTTAGCAATAAAATTGTTTATATTCCGATAACGGCAATTATCAATTACGTCTTTAACATTAATTTCAGCCAACTGACAACCTAATTTTCTGACAATAATAATAAATGAATAATGCTAATTCCGTCAATTGTGTATTAGTAACGCTTCGTGATTTGTCTGTTAATTAAGGAGTTTAATTTATATGCAAATGCATATGTGATAATAATTAATTTTGCAAAATAAATTAAAATATTCGTTGATATAACTATTAAAATGTTAATGTTAACAATTAATTATTGTACTTTCTTTGTAGAAATAAATTTTAATTATATTTTGAATAAATTAATAGGGGGTGACCTAGAGGGTAGAGTATGCTTTCGGGTATCGGGTCTGTGGATTTTTCTAAGGAAGAATTTACCATTCGGATCCATGAATGTCTTACATTATAAATATAATATGTAAATAATTGTGGCCGTATTGAACATAATTAAGTCAAAAACAAAAAATAAATATCGGATTGAGGAGGCTGTTACTTGGTAAAATTACATTATCATATAATAAATAATTATCATTCATCTGCCTGATGAAGCAACGGTGTGGCGAAACAATTGTAGTGTTCCGACATTAAAAATTGTGTAAATTCCCAATCAGAGAGTTTTTTTACTACAAAAAAAAATAAATAAATAGATTTAACATTATTAATATTACTATATTTGATTAGGATTTGAAATTTTATTAATTGTAAATTGTAGAAGAAATCGTTATTCTCAAGTTTAAAACTTCATCCACACGACTTCTCCATAACGCAATTTACGCTCTTTAGCAATGAAGAAATAATTAATGGACTCGAGTGCAATTACTGCGGAACGTAAATCTAAGTGAAGACTCCTCACCGACTCAATGAGTTTTCACACAGAAATTACTCGGGATTCAATTTACTAGAGAACATCACGCCGTGAAAGTTCCTTCTTGCCTCATCCTGCGCTAAATCGACGAAGACATGATTGATCATCAACGAAACTAATGGCATAATAATAAGGGTTGCTCGTGAATTGCGATATAGGTTATGCGTGTTAACGAAATTAGTATGCGTGAACTTTACTTAATTGAGAAACAGATGCAAAAGAAATCATATAAAATAACAAGAAATAAGCAGGGAAGGAAAGTAGCCTTGAAAGATAATTACGGAGTATTCAGGGTATGATAATTTTATTATTTTAATATCATTACATTTTAACGGCTTACTCTTAAAAAGCACGCGATGAAATTAAATCGTTAATGATTCAATTTTATGACTGAATTTAATTTCATACCTCTGATGAGTTTGGCCTAATTACAAAGTGTTTGTTAAATCGTTATTTTATTAAATAACAAAATCTTGAAATAATGAAGTTATAAATACATTTTTAAGAATGGTCAGCTTAGGCCATGTAGAGCAACCACCCAATTTGTTAAGTCTATTAAACTATTAAGCTCAAGCTCCTGTGAAGGAAAATAAAGATATCATTTTCCTTTTAAAAGTGTTTATTCTAACCAAATCACTGAGTTGATTTTGTTGAAATCTTCCAGCTATAACTTTTTCCTGTTCAATCTTAAATGTTTGCACAGAAACTTCACAACAGCAGAAAAACATAATTGATACTATTGATTAGGTATATTTTTAAATGTGTAAAACTTCTATGATTATTATAGATTAAACTTATTTAACCCATTTAAAATGGTGTGATGGTTACTGATTAGAGGTCTTTCATATGAAGTCAAATGTTTCTTCATTAAAATTTCGTATATCAATAATTATTAATCATCTATAAATGCCTATTGTTACAACTAAAAAATACGTTATTTGAGTTGAGACTAAAGACTAGTCTTTAGTCTTCAGTCTTTAGTCATTAGTCTTCAGTCTTTAGTCTGAATACCAAATATACTGAATACCAAAGATCAAAGACCAAAGACCAAAGACCAAAGACCAAAGAATAAAGACCAAAGGCCAAAGACCAAAGACTAAAGACTAAAAAAGTCTAAAGACTAAAGAGTCAAGAATGAAGAACTTTAGAATTATGGCGTCTAGTGATGTGTCGCGTAGTGGCCCAAAATGTGTAAAGTGTGTAACAGTAATTCACCCCGGATGTGTTAAATCACAATAATCGACGGAAACCGGTTATTATGCTGTAGTGACAAACAGCAACAACTCGATGACTCATTATCATCTTAAAGTGAGACAAAATATAAAAAATATTTCTCAACAAAAACCCGCCACAACATCTTCCAAGGGAACAAAGAATGTAAACAATGAGAAAAACAACCCTGACGGAAAAGAAATTAAATTGATAAATCGTGAAAAAAATAAACAATTGAACGAAAAGTCAGATGACTCGAACAAAAAGAAAGGAATACACAGGATACATCAGTAGCTGTGGGATCTAAAATGGATGAACATGGCATTGTTTATAATACACAAAAATGGATATGGTATCATGTTGGAAAATACAAAGAAAACTATACGGAAGAATTATTGCAAGGCTACTTAACAGATAAATTTCCCAATATAAAAGCACGGGAATATGAAGATCGAGCTTCGGGAACTAAATATAAATGCTTCAAGGTAGGATGTGAAGAAGTGAATGGTATAAATCTCCTGAAACTAGATATTTGGCCACTATAAATGTATACAAGTCATTTTAATTTTTTTCGTAAATCACATAACGGCATATCCAAATCATTTTCAAAACGAAACATTCCCAAAACCCGCTAATAAAATAAAAATTATACACCAAAACATACGGAGTATTTTCAACAAAATCGAAGAATTACAACTAGCCGTAATAAATATTACAAACCTATTGTTTTGTGTTTG
This sequence comes from Ontholestes murinus, assembly GCA_963969525.1. Lineage (NCBI taxonomy): Eukaryota > Metazoa > Arthropoda > Insecta > Coleoptera > Staphylinidae > Ontholestes > Ontholestes murinus. The sequence goes on from OZ018398.1 coordinate 24,097,019, forward strand.
GCAGAAACTTGGTGCAATCAGAATAATATACAATTTGATCCTATAGAAGGATACCCAATTATATATTTCTCATATAATTGGAAATCATTAGATAATAAATAATTGGGAAGTATTATATATGTCGATAATAGTTTTGAATATAAACATTATTATTATTAAAAATGTAAAAATTATTAATTTTCAATTTTTTTAAGTTAACAAGTTAAGTTAAGAAGTTTACCATTTTACCCATTCTGTTTTAATTCACAAACTTCGAAACTTAGAATTAATTTATTAGATCAGTAGTTTTATCACTAATAATAGAACCCAGTAAGTTAGCATAAAAAATAATACTTTCAAGATAATTAAAGTAACCTCTGGGGTGCTGCTGGGATCACACTTGGGTCCAATTTTATTCTTGCTATTTATAAATGATATTGTAAGTTGTTTTCATCATTACAATGTTTTAATGTACGGTGACAACCTAAAACCGTTTTGTGTAGTAGATGATTATCTTTATTCCTTATGATGATGATGGTTCAAAATGATCTAAATCGTCTTACAGAGTTGTGTTTTGAAAACGGGATATTTGAATATGTTATTATTATTATTATTAACTTCTGGTACTAGTTTTTTTATCTTCTAATTCCATCTCTTCTGCTTACCACAGCTAAAAATATTTTTGGATTTCTATATAGTAGTTATTTGGTACCATTTTCTTTTTTATGAATTGGCACCTCTCTCTACTTTTTTGGAAACTCCTCGTCTTTTCTCCATATCCTTTTTAATACCATCAATGTCTTATGCTTGCCTTACATAGAACAATTAGTAATTTTTGAGATTTTGATAGTGTTTTGTTTGCATTTTATTGCTTTTTTCGTCAATCCAGTTAAGTATATATACTAGATTGATCGTAGACCGTTTCTTCTAGAAACCTTTTTGCACTTTTGGTACTAGTTTTTTATCTCCCAATTCCATCTCCTCTCTTCTATATACCACTTCATACTAAAGAGTTAGGATAAATATTTCATATCTCTACCCTTTTGTTAAATGTTCGTCTCCTTTCCATTTTCTGTTTAATATCATCAACATATTTTGCTTTCCTTTAATTCATCACTCCTTTCACGCTTCTGCTTTTACACCACCTCGAACCGCTATCTTCTCTTATTTCATCCACTTTTTGAATTTTTTTTGCCCTCTACAACCGGGCTTTAGCCATCTTTTTCTCTATCCTTATATATAATTATTTTTAACTTACCACAGTCTTATTTTTCTGTAATTATCCTATTCTTCATTATAAATATCCTCACATCATCTCGAATATCTTTAGCCACTTTGTTTTATAAATATCTAAAACACAGAAACAGGTTACAGAACAGCTGGAAGTAGCCAAGGAATTGATTTCCAAATGCATACATAGATGGGAAAGACCCAGAACGAAAATAGTTTCCGCAAAAATTTACTGAAACGAACAAAATCAATGGCAGAAAAATGGCGCGTGTCTATCTCTGCTTAATAAACAGCGTCAATAGTCTTTCTTGTGGAAAATCATTACGGGCAATGAGAAAAAGATACTCTATGGCAATTCAAAAAGCAGAAAGTATAATTAAATTTTGGAAAATCATCACAATCAGTCGCAAAACCCAATCGCTTCTCTGCATTTGGTGGGATATGAAGGGCGTGTTTTAATATACGATGTTGCAAGCGGGTAAAACAGTTACTGGGGACTGCTACTAATGACAATTATTTCGCTTGGGCCAAGAAAGTCCAGTGAAATTATTGCATGACAACGCCAGGTGGCACATTGCTGCCAATACAAAAGACACTATAATAAGTCTTGGCAGGGACGTCTTGCAGTACCCACAATATTCACCACACATTGTTCCTTACTATTACCACTTAACCTTGTCCGATATTTATTTTCTTACTCTGTTTTCTCTTTAGAGCAAATATATTTTTCGCGTTTACTAAAGATAATTATTACAATAATGGCTTGACGACTTTAATGAGATGGAAATTTATTAGTAGCCTAAATGATGGCTTAAAATTGTAGAAAGTAACGGCGCATGTATACCATTACATATTAGGCCAAATTCAAATTAAATATTATAGCTTTTAGTTAATAATTAGAAAAACACGAAAACATTTCGTAATTCTAGTTAGTTAGTCTTAATAAAACTCATTTGTTGTAGATTTACAAATTGTTTTCGTGTTTTTCTAATTATTAGTTACTTTTCTACAATGTAAAGGTCTTTAACACATATTTATTAGCTTTTAGTTTCACATATTTATACCGGTAACTAAAATAGCACTTGAATATTGCCAAGCTGAAGTTGTCGAAACTATTGTTACAAATGCAAAAAGAAACAAGTTACTTATTTAAACTTGGGCAATTAGAACATATAACAAAGTATAAGACATCTCACTATTTAAGTATATTAATTCAATTCTAACAACTCTAGACAATAACCAAGTTCTATGGGTTGTACTTATCTAAAGTCTTTTATTCGTTTCAATATTGAATTTTATTGACTAAACTTTTCCACTCGAGCGTTCGCGGAACCATAAATAGTTAAAGCGATATCTTGAAAATTATTAATTGTGACGGGGATTCCTCAATATAGTATATTAGGTCCTATTATTTTTAATATTTTCTTAAATAACATATTTGACAATATACGTGCAAGCAGTGCTATTATTAGGTATGCTGATGATACTATAGGTTATACATACAGCCAATGATACTAATTTGTTACTTCTAGGGAAAACTTGTCGCGAAATCATTAACTCTGAATATATAATTATAAAAATAAAACATTAATAAGTAATTTAATAAAAATCGACCAATTTTAAATCCAGATATAACTAATACATTTTTTTTAAGACTATTCTACGTGTATGCAAAATCCAGAGACAATAATCGGTGTTTTATTACCTTATTAGACTACTACTATTGTTAATAAGTGGCGTAATCATATGTGACACCATGTAGTGTAGTTTAGTGACGAATAATCAAAGTTATAAATAAGAAGTTATTATAAGTGATTTTCGATATAAAATACAAACCAGTCGGCTCAATACAACGCCATCCCTGAAGCAATACTACAGGGATAAACTCAAAATTTTATCGGGCACGATGAACTTAATCGATATCAATAAATTAACAATAAAATATTTAAAAGATAAGAGCTACCAATAATATACGCATTGATAACGCAACACGTGTAGAAGATCAAACAGAAAATATTGAAAGTGACTTAATAATAATTTTACAACACAACCAAAAAGTAGCGAGAAGAAAGTGTTGATTTTGGCAGATGGCGTGAGGCGTAATTTAAGCAGAGTATTTACAAGATATTTATCGCCACAGTTCAAGATATAAATAATATTTAAGCCGAATGCAAAGTTTCATGAAGTGGTTGAAATTATGGAAAAACTAACCAAGGATTACACCAGAATGGATTATGTTGTAATAATGGCAGGGTACGAGGACACTGTTAGTAGTGGAAGGATCTTCAATCAATTTTTAGACAATTTTATAATTTGATCTTCACATACAAATATAGTGCTAGAAAGCGTAGTATTTGTAAAAGAAAGCCTAATAAATGTATTTAAACCTATGTTAGAAATAAGTCAATTTGCGTTAGAATCATCCTTTGAGTGCTGTGGTGTATCTCTGCATTTTATTCTGTGCATTTTGTGTATATATCGTCCCCCAAATGTAAGTAATTATAATGATATCTTCAATAAATTCAATTATCTCTTAACACTGATTCAAAAATTTGATAATATTATCATCTGTGTTGATTCAATGTTGACCGCCTAGAAAATAATAATATACATATTGTTAATGTAACATACATATTGTATGTAAGAAGCTTCTACTTCGTTATACATGTTTGAATAATTAGTTTTAATTTACTTATGTTTCGATAATGGCAAGTGGAGTTGCCGAAACTAGTCAACATAATAAAAAATACAGTGTTATACAAACAAAGTTGAAGTGTTTTATTAATTAAATAACATACAATCTTAATTGTTGCAAGATGTTTTACATTCATATAACTTATATTCTATAATTAATGAACGTACAAGATGTATAAAAACAAGTGCAACATGTCTAAACTACGTAGTTGTAAATAACCTAAACCTAGTTACCTTTGTGAAAAATTTCGACCCCGGATTATCGGATCACTATGCCCAACTAATTAATATTTAAGTTGTTTTTTTTTCACCGCTTACTTACATGTTTTTGTCAATGTTGAATTTTCTAAGAAAAAAGAAAAGTTAAGACCAATAGTAATAATATTAAAAGTAAAGTAAGTTTCTCAGAGGAACTTCAAGCAGAATATAATTCAATGAAAAATTTAAGATGATCAGTTATCTAATGTCAAGAATATTATTATAGCATACAAAGAAAGTAACAAACACCCAAGAAAACAAAATAAAACAAGAAAATATTAAATATTATGATTCACTTATATCTGAAGCTCCCAATAAAAATTAAAAAAAAACTTTGGGCAGTAACACCGACGACTTATCAATTGCAAACGCATTTGGCAAATATTTCATTAACTCTATTCCAACTTTATTAAACAAGGATGTAATAGAGATAAATAAAACTTGCACTGTAACATATAACAGCCTTACTTCAATGTTTTTAAACCCATTATACCCTTAGAGGTTGAAAATATCAAGGATTAAAAATACATCTGCCGGACTTGATAAAATTCCTGTTAAATTGATTTAAAAAATTTCGACAACTATATCTCCAATTTTAACATCGTTTATTAATAAATCAATTGAAGGAGGTAACTTTTCATCGCTCTTGAAATGGGCAAAAATTATCCCAATTTTTAAAAAAGGAAATATAAATGACAACGCCAACTACCGAGCACTATTTGTATTGAGTATATTTTCCAAAATTATCGAAAAAGCGGTTTATTTACGTTTATAAAATACTTAAATATAAATAATATATTGTGTAAACAACAACAAGGTTTTAGGTCAGGTCGGTCTACGGAAACTGTTTCAATAAATCTGATCCAAAATTTACTTAATTACATTGATCAAAATAAGAAAGTTGCCGCTATATTTTTTGAGTAAACCCGTGCTTTTGATGGAATTAATATTGATTTTATAGCAGAAAAGATGGAAACAGGACTTCGTGGATTTTTTTATGACTGGCTGGTTTCATTTTTCATCTACAAGATTCAATGTCCACTATAATTCAGAATCATCACTTGAATTTTCTATTAACAAGGGGACTGTATTGGGCTCTCTAATATTTATTCTTTACATGAATAACCTTCCTCTACATATCCAATATGAACAGGTATTTATGTATGTTGATGACACCATCATTTTTATTGATGGAGAAAGAGGTAGAGAATAGGATATATACAGTTCTAAATGATTTTTCTAAATGATGTCAAACCAATTAACTATTAATTAATTTTCAGAAAACTGTTATTTGTCGCTTCTCGGATAAATATAATAAATTCACTGCAAAGGATTTTAACCTCCAAAATATGAAAATTACTACAATAGATAATATAAAGTTTTTAGGATTGTAATTCGCAAAAAAATAACAGTTCACTATATCTCTTGCTAAGCTTGAAACAAATATTTCAGACTAAAAACCTATTAACTGTACACTACAGTCTAATTTACTATATACATATATAATACACAATGCTGGGGTACCTCTTACGATATCTCGAGAATATTAGTGGCACAGAAACGAGGCAATTGGACTTATTTTTAGCATAAAACCACATGACAGTTGTAAACCAATATTAAATTCTAAACGAATACTAACAACACCATAACAACATATATATATATATATATATATATATATATATACCACAACCAACACCGTGTATTCTTTGCTCCCTACTGTAGCGCCCTGAAGAAGGGAACATAGTTTCCCGAAATATAGGCTAATAAAGATAAAAGAGTATTAGGTACAGTATTACCTTGACCAAACAAGAGTAAACACTTGAAAAAGATGGCAGAGAGACCATCGAAACGTCGTGAATATAATTTACAAACCACGCGGAGTATAACCCGAAAACCAGCTACAACATATATATATATATATATATATATATATATATATATATATATATATATATATATATACAGTGCCCTTGGATACGTATTAAAATATGCTAAATAATAATTTAATCCCTATAAAACCATCATCATTAAATCGTTATGTAGTTTTAGACCATCTACAAAATTGTCGTACATATCATTTAACTAAAAATAAAAAACTTTTAGTATGAAATAGCCATTACATAAGCCAAAAGTTTTTTTGAGAATCTATTTTTATAACATTTTTGGGCATTTAGATAACAATAGAATAATAGTTAGTTTTCATTTTGAGAAGTCAACATTCTTTTCAAGATTTTAACAACGTTGATTTCTTTAGTATTAAAATTAAATATTTTTTACAAAAGAAATTATAATCTTTCTAATGAACATATCAATCTAATATCTTCTTCAGACAACTCCGATAGATATTATGCCTCTATCTCTAATCCCTATACTCTTTTATATCTAACCCACTAATATAAATACTAGTCTTCGTTAATTTGTAATCACTTGATCATTTTAATAATTCAAAACTTAAGATTTTTTGTTTGTACATATGTAAAGAGTATATATGTACATATGTACATATGTAACGAATATAATGTTTTCTAGTAAAAAGCATAAAAAGTATTTTTCATTTGTATTTTAATATTTTTTACCACTTATCAATATCTGAAAAATCCAAAAAATCCCAAAGGAATGTTACAATCATGAAAACTATAAATATAGTCCATCCGTTGGATCTTCCGTCCTACGTCACAAAATATCGCTTTGAGAAACGACACAAAAACATTCAATTTGACAAAGTAAACCAATTTGTGACGTATGAGGGAAGATCCAACGGATGGACTATAGCTGATGTAATTTTTAATATTTAAATACATGATATCCCAAAAGAAAGTTTATCTTTCTTTCATTACCGAAACGAAACCCAGGGTCGCGGGGGGGGATGTCAATCGGTAGTCTGACTATTCAAAATTTAGTCGCCATGAAGCGTTTCTCGGTGGACCGCGCGTAATGCTTACGAGAGTTCTACAAAAATTGTGATTCAGCAACTAGAAGATTCTGCAATATTCAAGGTTTTCGCCACCTAAATAAGGCGCCGAGCATACCTCTCATTCAAAAATGGGAGAAGAAGTTTGTAAAGATCGTTACAACATTGGAAGAAAAGCAAAATCGGGTCGACAGAGATTATCAAGAACAACAGAGAACATGGATAATGTTAACCAGTCTGTTCGTGACTATGGAAACATTTCAATATAGAAGCGCGCAAACCCTTTAAATGTACCTACATCGTCATTACACCGAATTATGCACGAAGACCTAAAGCTTCATCACATCTTTAATTAATTGCTTACTTAATCCGCGATGAAACATGTTTGAAATAAAATCAATTAGTACAAGAATTAAGGCCCCAGGATGCCGGTCAAAGTAAAATTTTCCCTGACAAATTAATCTTCAGGAGAAGTGACATAATTTGGCCTCCATGCAGTCCTGTTAGATTTTTATCTATGGGTTATTTATTAATTTTTTAATTGATCCACTAAATATAAACTTCCTTATGGGGCATCCTGTATGATTGCACTACAATACATGCGTTTCTCTCAAACTAAATAGTTTTTAAATTATTAAGCAATAATTTAGAGGAGGAAATTTAAAACCATATCACTAATTGAAATTTATTCAAAACATGCATAGATTATAATTCAATATGAATAATTGCCCAGTAATTAATGTTTGCAACTACTCATAACGTATCAGAATCGCTTCTGTACTTCCTGCTGTTTGAGCCGAGGAAGTCATTAGCCAGATATTAATTACTTACGGTGGCAAAACGTGCGACTGTGGAAAGGTATGGATCGATAATCACTTTCTATTGCTATTTTCTAACAAAGATTATTATACACCTTGAGAAATTATCCGAAAGCCGTTCATGTGAACGCCAATCGAAAGGTTTGTTAAATAGTTAAACCATGTAATTAATGGCATTATTTATTTGATTATTATTATAGATTATAGTAATTATATTGTAAAAAAAAAATTAAAAATATTTGAAAGTGTATCTACTGTTTTGGAGCAAATGCCAATTGATAAAAATATCAACCGATTTTGGACGACCTTCACGAAATTGGTCGCTAAGTGAACTATGGCTTCGATTGAATTCTATATACCATATATACATACAAACAGTAATTCTGGTGGTGCTTCATTGCCAAAAGTCCAATTAAGTTGTTGAAAGTTGTAAAAAATTATTGCTCGGAAATGTTCACGACTTAATTCCATGTATTGAATTGACGAGGCGGATAATATGAATATTCATCAGCCTGATGAAGCCACTGTATGGCCAAACATGTTGCAGTGTTCAAAAATAAATGTGAAATCCTCTCAACTGTGATGTTTTGTTTCAATTAATTCCATGTATTGGCCGACATCACTGTCTCATGTTAGTGTATACAATACAAATAACACATAGACATCAAAACATTCTGAATAGCTCTATTTACAAAAAGGTGAATTTTATGCTAAGAACGTTGATTATCATCTAGGCCGTTCATTTCCAAAATATAAAAGAGAGCACTCACTTTAAGAAAATTATTATTGCAAAATTATTTCTTTAAAAACCATATTTATTTTAATAATCATATTCTATTTTATTACAGGTGATTTGGTGGTACGTCCAGCTTGGGGCAAGGACCAGCCCAACAATTACAACGGAGAACAAAATTGCGTTGTCTTGGACGGAGGCCGTGGATGGCTTTGGAATGACGTAGGATGTAACTTGGATTATTTACACTGGATTTGCCAGCACAGTAAGTCGACTCACATTCTTAAACAAACACATTTGTTCGGAACTTGTTTACAACAAATCGCCGGCTAACTGTTCATTCTTTAAAGTTCAAACGACCACTTCTAAAAGAGTCCAGATGATCGCACCTTCATAAATATTATTATAAATATTCATTAGTTTACAGTGAACCATTGGGAGCAGCGGGGGACTCGATTTAAATATTATATTGGATTTATGAGGTTGTTAGTTCGTTAAATTCCATTATATCCGTAGTTTATAAATGCGTCGGATGAGAATTTATTGTCGAAAACAATTGATTCGCTATATAGTGGCTTCATCAATCAAATTAAAATATTATAAATATCCTAAAAGAGCCTTTCAATTGGATATATTTAGAGGATTTGCACAATTTAAATGAGTTTAAAGTATTTTTGTATCATTATAGAAACACATCTAATTTTAATGTAAGGATTCATTATATTTTAGAGGTATACCATATAAGCATTATTTTGTGAAACTTCGTGTGTGAGTTATAAATCTTAGATGTTGTATATAGAATATTGATGATGGTGATTTGAATTTGAAATTGATGATAATGATGATTTATTAACCGATTTACCTTTTCATAAAAATTATTCATAAATTTGTCAACAAAGGGAAAAATAAAAGAATATATAAAAATGTATGTAGTTATATAATTTTACAAGATACTCTTTGATTGATTATTGCGAGAGTTTGTTAACAAGGACTAGAAGTTTCTTTGGGCAATACTTTACATTTAGTATTTTGAATCTTAAAATAGTATTAGTTTCTACACGCTTTGTTATAATATATAATATAATATTTATTTAAAAAAGCTGTATTATTGTAATTGATAATTTTACAATCCAAGTTATATTTTTTATGTTATTCAAGTATATAATTTAAAGGATTATTACAATAGGTAATACAGTATTACTTTCATTCTAAGTGGTGCCTTTAGCACTAATAATGGGTCACGAGTAGAACTCATCAATCAACACTCAAGCAATTTCAGTACCGGAGGTGTACATGGTGTGAACTTTTGTATAATTTCTTTTGTTAAAGAAGAACAGTATCTTCAGAGTGTGAATCATCTTTACATTTTCCCATCTTTTTACGTAGTGCAAATCTTATATAACGGAAAGGAAAAATTATAAAAAAAGAAACTCATAATACAAATATCCAAAAACAAACACTTCTGTTTATTGTAAGAGAAGGAATATATTTTTAAGGTATTTAAGAATACATGAGAGTTTTTGTTTGACATCTGCATTATTATTATACAAAACGAGGCACGTTCTGCTATTTATAACAGTTGCAAATAAATCCAATATTCCTAGTAGGCCTGCATGTGGATTTATACATTTTTGTTTCTGCTTTTTCGGAAAACTCTAGCTTGTAGTTTTGCTTTTTCGTTAAAATTTCTTATTTGGAGATGTGTGTAATCAGTTTTCTACATTGTTTGGTAATGTCTGTTTTATCATTGTTTAATTGTATGTTGCACTCATACAATTAAACAAAGTTGTATAATTTGATCTGTATATTACAAAAAGTATGCCATTTGATTAACTATAATATAATGATTTTGGAATATAGTGCAGATCTTTGAGGAACTCCCTGCTATGGACTAAATCCCCATGTCGTTGCATGGCATTGTAATATTTTTATAATATTGTAAATACTAAGAACGGTTTCTATCCACTAACAGACAAGTCAGACACAGAAAAGAATTACAATTTATAGGTTGATTTCATTTGAATTCGTCTCGTGATTAATAATTTGGAATTTGTCAAATTAGTTTAGTGTCGTTTGGTTGTTATCTATTTTCTATCTTTAATAGTTAGGCTTTTGGTAGTCAAGTCCTTTATCGTGAATCGTTATACGAACGCCGAGATGACTGACATGCATTTTATTTATGGTTGTACATTGAACGATTTTCTGTCCGTAATGTTTCTGATAGGAAAGCCAAAATATTCATCAACGTCTTAATTAAACAGGCACATAAGAAGGTCAATGATAATAAGATAATAATTTGCTGGACATAATAGAGGAAGATCCAGATTCTTCTTCTAGAAATATTGCAAATACTCTGAATGTAAGTAATGGGACTGTTTGGAAAATAGACTATTTGTTGTATCTATAATACATACAACGCTTTCAGATATTTCTTGTGGCTGATTTTCAAATTCCCAACTATTGGCGCTGATTATTTTCACTGATGTTCATAATAACTATGCGTGGGTTGCAAAAAATCCACATGCTATACTAAGGATCGTTTTCTTTTTACATCAGTTTTCGTTGAATGTTTGGGTTGGAATTGTGGATGACTTGCTAATTTGACCGGGATTTCTCCCAGAAAGCCTTACTGGCGAGGTGTATCGCAACTTTTTTTAAAACAAAAGCTATCTGAGATTCTGGAGGATGTAACATTGGCAACAAGAAATGCAAAGTGGTTTATGCATGATAAATACCAGCGCAGTTTAGTGTGGTAACTCGTGAGTTTTTAAAAGCAACATTCTGAGAACGCAGGATCGCACTCATGGCCTGCTCAATCTCCGGACTTTATCGTGGGGCTAGCTAAAGTCATTAGTTTTAGTGGAAAATGTGGAAGACTTGTGAAATCGGAAAATTAATGTATGTACCGCAATTAGAAACGACTCAGGTGTTTTTGAAAAAGTTCCTCATTCAACGAAGAGATGATTGGATTATTATATTAACTAGAAGTAGTTATTTGTAACAGTTCTTGTAGATTTAGAAACTTTTGATACTATAATGTTGTTATTGTCAAAAATTTTGTTCGTTTATTATCTTCGAAACAAAGAAGCTTTCAAAAATCATTAAAAGACAAGATATTTTTAAAATAGTCTAGGAAATAATCATTCAAATTTTTGTAGTATGTTTAATATACATCCTATATAATTTTAACTTTTATTGCAAAAAACGACCACCAAAAACAGGGCCTCGGGTAAATATTCAGTTAAAGTGGAACTGTGATGTAGGCTCAATAAAAGCTTAAATTTAAATTTTCATTTGAAACCTACATTTATTTTCAAATTAACTATAATTCCTTACCTTGCCTTTAGGACAAAAGAAACACAAGTTGAAATATTAAAATTTTAAATTAAATAAAGTTGAATAAGATTAAGGAAGTTTTTATCAATGGGAAAACTCTGCATTAAGTTTTTAATATTTGAGGGTGATCTGTCTTGTAATGAAGAGGAGTATAAGTAAAAATGATTAAAAGATAAAATAGACAAAACTATATATGAAATTGAGGAACTAAAGGAAGGAAAAGGAACATTTGCTAAAAATTTTGCAGCGCAGGCAAAGCAGCTTGAGGATCTAAGATTAGAACGTAACTCCTTCAGAGATAAAGTTAATAACAACAGCAGCGAGTGATATTTAAAAGAGATCAGAGAATAAAGTAGCAAGATGCTTCTATTGAGTCACTTATAGAGAAAACACGAAAAATTAGAAGAACTTAATCAAAAGATAACACAAATAAGCAAAGAAGTGAAGAAAAGCAAACTTGGAAGAAGAAACTGAAACATTTAAAGCTGAATTGAAAAGGAACATACAAGAATAAGCTTGGAAGGGTCAAAATATTGAACAGTTAACAGAAGAGATAAAGGCGCTAGAGAAAGAACTACAGGATAAAAATAACGTAATAGAGAGCTTAAATGATCAGTTGGAATATACGGAAGGTGAAACAAAGGCAAACAAAGAACTACAGAAGAAATTAAAGCAAAGGAACTGCCACAGTACCATGCTCCTGTTAACGGTTCACAGATCAAAGCTAAATCGGGTAGTAAATTGTGCGTGAGCTTAATTAAACATGAAGTGACTCTTGTTACTTCTGCGTCCTACGTAAATTATAGTATTTACGTATTACGTATTATATTATGCTATGTAATTATATCTTATATACCTTTCTTAGAAAATTGTTTAAATTTTCTTTTATATTCTATGCAATTAGTAAGCTTGAGATTCTAAGACGTCAAAAGTTATCTTATCTTTTAAATTCCCTAGATTTTGAAGCTTTGTATTTTGACTAAAGTAATTTTGCTAAAAATTCCAAATATATTGTGTTACTAGAAGTGTAGAGTTTTGTAGTATAAGTTTTTTAGTTTTATGGTATCATTCCTCAGTTATAAAATTATAAAATAAGTTTTATAGCTGTCTGAAATTCTAAACTACAGCAGCATATTCAAGTAAGGCATAAATTCGAATTGTAATAGTATTAAAAGTCTACAAAGGTTTTATTTTTTAATGTAATATCTCTATATATACAAGGATTATTTTTAATGTTTTCTCTCTTCACGTAAAGCAACGCGCATAATCCTTTAATCCGTTAACACCTGTCTAGTCATTTTCAGCACTATTAGTTCAGCAATATAATATACTATAATATCAATAACTATCCTTCGAATTGCGAAGATTATTTGCTCATTTGTTCCGATAAAAACTTCTATAAAACTAGTAGAAGTATATCGCAAATTTATGATGAAAGAAGAAAATGTGCCGTTTATTTAATGAGAGAACAAACAACCATAATTATGAATCAAAGTATCAATCGTAACGGCTGTTCACTAACAACGAATTGGATGACCATTTTTAACATGTTTTCTGATTTATTCTGTATTATAACAATGTCAGTAACTACTTGCATTATATAATATTTCCAATAATGTTAACAAAGGAATACAAAACGAAACTCATGGCTTTTTCTCAGTTTTTTTTTACGTTACAATAAGGAAGAAGAGACACTTTTATAGTGGATTGTGATAGCTAATAAGACATAATGTCTTGCATTATACATCAGAGAGTAAAATATAATCTTTTGGAGTGGTATCATGTTCATAGTCTAACAAAAACTAAAAAAAGTAGGAAAAGTATAATGCTCCTAGAGTTTATGCCTCGAAAATTAATAGTAAATACTAATAGGCATTGTCAATCATTGAATAAACTTTGACGTGCTATATAAAATCATTGATAAGGCTTACTAGATAGTCGATAGTCGCATGCTGTTTCCAGAATGCAAGTCTTACCAAAGAAATTTAGAAAGCGTTATTTTGATCACCTTATAGCTTTGACCTGGCATCTTCTACTACCTCCTTAGAAAACTTAAGGTATTTTTAGATAGAAATTAGATGCAAACAGATAATAATATCAATGTCATGATCTACGATCGGCTAAATAGACTAGCGGTTGACATCTATGATGAGGGGATTATCAAACTCATAACCCGATCGGAAAACTTCCTCTAACTGAGTGAGGATTACGATAAAAATTAATAAAAGGATTATTGTAAAAATATATATTTTTAAATAAAAAGTTAAAGAAATTCACTTATTAACAAAAAAAAAATTTACGTTAAAAACGGCCTTTATAATTTAATAGACTTTTATAATAAAATGTATTAAAGTCCTTTAGTTATAGATTTTAATTTTGCTTAAAGACTAATTATAAAAGATTTGAAAATTAACTTGGGCAAAACCTGTTCTAACAATTCTAAAGTTTTCTTTAGTTTTAATACCTATTTTTTTTGTAATACTACAATGCTGAAAATTTGTAGGAAATTTTTGGCATAGTTGTCTAGAATATTTTGAGTCTATACAGATATTAGTTGTAACGGTTCTAAAAATCAATGTAGTGTTTTTATACAAAGGCTCTCTCTATATAGTATAAACGAATTTCGGCTCTGTAAAAATTATCAACACAAAAAACCTATCTGATACGTTTTACTAAAGTTATGATTCGATTCAACATCCTGTCTTACAAAATTATAATAATTGATACTTGTTATATTTTCTTTAGACTTAATGTAGTTGTTTACATTTTCTAATGTTTCTTAAGATTACAAAACGTTGAAAGTTATCTCGGGTTTCAGATTTTTTTATTTATTGTTGAGTAATAACTTTTATGATAATTCAACTGCTTGCAAATTTCTAAAACAACATATTTCTTTTAAATTTGACGTATTATATATATTTTTTTAAACAATTTTAGATTTCAACGAGCCATAAGTGGTTTTGAAATTTGTAGATTTTGGAAAGATACCCTCTGGGCTCTCTCACATCTTTTGAGAACAACTTGCTTTAAAACATCAATTTTTAGTTTTAGTAGTACTTGAGTGAACTGCAATTCGAAAATTTTAGAATATTTAAATTTATTTATTTTATTATATTAGGATTCTTTATAATTTTGTATAATTACAAATTAAAAATTTACACAGGAAAAACGGGCTTTAACCTCTTGACCGGGAAATGAGTCACTGACTAGACAAAATAGACTATTTTTTAAATGCATCTGATAGAAGACAACAAGAAATTATGATAATTTATATGAAATAAAAGAAAATAAGATTTATTCAAATACAACACAAATATGAAAAATTTAATTAATAATTCTGAATTCAATATTTGTTCGGCGATATCCAACCGAAAATTTCTATAGTGCGTTGTCTTGTTTCTCAATCAACTATATAAAACGTACGAAAACATTTTCCTTTACCTATTCATATATTTTCGCATAAGAGGAAAGCATACTAAAGATTGATCTTGACAGTCTACTCCTCACATGCTGATGTATTCTAAAATACGTTGTGATTTCACAACTCTTTCAACTTCATTATTTTTGTGTTTTAGAATCCTTGTTCTATTAGTGTCGATCATTTCAACGTTGTTGTGCTTAGGAAAAGGATATAAATATTTTTTTTGTCCAGCCTTTTTATAGCAAAATAATCATCTTGCAGACCTGCACTCAACTTAACCTTTCTTCAACTTTTTGGAGACTAATTCTTTCGGCATATTTTTTCTGTTCGGTCGCACTGTTCCAACAACGTTGATATTTTGGCATGTAAATTATTATAGAGTTGTGATAAAGAGTAACAGTTGTCTATATAGAATGTATATCCTTTATTTATTATAAACTTTGCCAACTCTATAACAATATTTTCTGATGTACTTATTTTAGTAGTTGGTAACGTGTTATTTTAAATTTACTGCAATATCCAGA
Source organism: Ontholestes murinus (assembly GCA_963969525.1). Classification (NCBI taxonomy): domain Eukaryota; kingdom Metazoa; phylum Arthropoda; class Insecta; order Coleoptera; family Staphylinidae; genus Ontholestes; species Ontholestes murinus. The sequence continues at coordinate 24,112,926 of OZ018398.1, forward strand.
GTTGGTTTTATATAACTTATAACATTGTATACCAAATCGTTCTATCTTTGGTGGATTATACTAGATTATAAGATGGGCGGCCCTTGAATTTCATCAATGATTCATTGAATGTTACGTTTTCTTGTGGTGTTTAAATTTGGGAAAAATTAGTATTCAGATATTCTACACTTCGTATTTTATGAGGTCGATCCTTTCTGACTACATTATCATTATTAGCAAAATGCGAATACCGAGACAAATGTTGATAATAGTATAGCTTTTTGAAATTTTGGGGTTTAAATTGATCTATATTGTAATCGATAGCTTCCAATTGTCGAATTTTTCAAAAATGCTTTAATTTCATCGGATTTCATATTTTTCCACTTATCATCAAATTTCTTATGGCAATATTCTTCATTTTTGATTGTTTATTGGTGATATCGATTGGTTTCTGATGCTAACATCTGCCAAAAATCATCACTAAGTATTTCATATAGTAATCGTGTCATCATTTCCTAACCTCTCCAAAACATGTGTATTTATTCCAACTACTTTTGAGAAACGATATTTAGTGGTATTATTATCTCAAACCCAGTCTTGTGTATTATTTGTAGAAGGGGTTAAATACTAATTTTCTGTGGCTTTAATATAATACTTATTCTCCTGGAATTGTAGTTTAGTTTCGTTACTTTTTAGAATATACGTAGTTGAAATAACTTATTTTAATAATTCTTATGGTTATATAAATTAATACTAATACTAATATTGCCATTCCTATAAAAATTAAAAACCTTTATTGGCATAAAAACTTCGACATATAAAAACAATCTATTCTACTTTTTTACCTCCTTTTCCCACTCTATTCTGGCCAAAACCTTTACACTAACTGCATCATCTCTCTCATCCATTATGTTACCTTTCTGTTTCCCCTCAACCACTCCTTACCATACCTTTCCCCCATCCAAACATTCCTTCCTCATTCTACCGAACCACATCTAGCTCGCGCGAGAGTAATCTTGTCTTCATTTGAAAAGACACTACTAGTCAAGTGCCATGGCACCCTCTCATACACCTGCCACCTTTTATATCTTGGATTGTATGAGCTCATCTCCATACAACCTTGCCTCTCCTGCATCTTAACCTCCTTCCACTTTTCTTTTATTAATTTCTTCACATTTTCCCCATTCTCCAACCATTTATTCATTCATTATCTCTTGATGATGCTGTAACAAGCGAAACTAGATGAGTAAATATAAACATCAGTGAAACAAACCAAGTGTTTGTCAATTATTTACTTATTATTTCATTATGTTTCATAATGTTGATAAGTGGAATAATTATTCAAGAAACATTCACTCACGCAACATTGATCATTTTTATCTCATACTCTCCCACTCTTTCTACTACCTCCTCGTGTACACTTAGTATATTTGTTTCCTGAAACATCTCTCAACCCCCAGAATCTGCTTCAGGAAAAATCACTGCATTTATACTTCCTTATTCCTCATGTTTTTACAACATACAGCAAAATGCCCGAAATTTTTTTTCCCATTTCTTTCTCACCATGCTCCATGATTTTCTGGCTTTCTATATCTACCTATTCATTTAAATATGAAGCCCAAGTATTTAAATTCCTTCACTCTCTTAATCACTTCCATTTTCATTCCAACTCACCCACTCTTCCTTTATTACTGTATTTTTGTGGGTTAACTATTGTAATAATCCGAAGGATTTTACATAATGTTTGAACAACTAAGGTAATTTCTTTAAAATTAAATTTTATTTAGGTTTGTGGAACTCTAAAATATTACATCGTCAGTAGTGCATGTAATCTACAATTCTATAATTTTAAAACATTATAGTATTCTTCTAGTATAATTATTATGAATTCTGTCCAAGCAAAATGTTTTACCTAATTTACATTTAATCTAAATGGATCTGTCATAGACGATGGATTTTGATAAGGCTACAAGAGCATTTTTGACAAATTTCTGGGGCCTCTATTTAGAGAGTAAGTGCAGATAATTTGTTGATTTACACCAGAATGAAAGGTGTTAAATGCTATTTCGAATTTCACACTGACATTGCATATTTAGTAATAAGGTCTCAAAATTTGCTTAAAATATTGCCTGTGGTCATAATGCCCGATGAGTATTACCACCAGCAGATTAATTGTATTCATATATGTGTTTTATGTAATTTTAATAGATTTTGTGATGTAAATAAATAAATACTTTATTCTAACTAAAGCAAAGGTATTTAGATTTCGACAAACTTAATTTAAACAATTGGTTCATCAAGTAAAGTATCATCGTGTATATGATAGGATGTTCCCAGTAAGTTAGAAAACGTAATAATACAGACATAGAAAATACGACTTACAGTTCCTCTAATGGTCCGCAGAAATCAATACCTAGTTGAAGAGATTCTGAATTGTGACCCTACACACAGCCAATACGGAACATTGCATACAGACAACTGATTATGCACACATCAGGGGGCTACTCTATTCGCCAGTGCTCCGCACGGTGCAAATGGGCTCAACTTTCCGGAAATCCCTCGTACATAAGCAAAATCATTGTAATCGAATTATGATTATTTTATCTACATTTGTAGAATATATTTTAAAATAGGCATTAAATACATTACAATTTTAAAACAATTACAGAATATAATCTGATTGTGTAATTTAATATGAAGCCAAAGTATAGGAAATAAGGTTTAATTTACAAAATTGAACAATGAAACCTTAATTGAATCGCCCATTTGCTTAACTCTTCGTGTATTCACGCGATTGTAACTCTATCCATTTGAGTATTAGAGTTGATATACCTATCACGAATAACAAGTCGGATGGATTCTCTTGTTTCCGTCACGATATTATTAGAAACATGCTTAAATTACAACCTATATTGACGTCGACAATTTCGCTTTGCATTTAAATATCATTAGACCTAAATATCACCGCTTTAAGTAAACCAATTAATCGACAATCTATTAATCCGTTAGTGGGGACAATCAATAAATCTTACTGATCCAGTTTAACGGTTTAAAAACGATTAGATGGGAAGCATATGGTTTCTACACAACCACAACATATGGCTTATTTTAATCTACTTTGTAATTATGCAAAAGTGTTCACACATAAACCTTATTTATAAGATTAATGAAACCCTCCAGTTATTCTGCGTTTAATTTGTGCAATAAACGTATCCATGTTAATTAAGCGAATAATTTGCAAGATATATAAAAAACCTCTTTGTTATATAAAAATCCTTTCACTTACTAATAAAACAATTATTATTTTAAATAAATATCCTCTGTGCAGTCATATATTAAATAGTGTCCACTAAAATGTTAAATATTTGGCCATTATTTTTATGAATATGAAAATCATTATGATTGAGAATTTACAAAGATTTTTAATTTCATAACACATGACAAGTAAATGGAAGTAACAGCTTCCTCCATTGAAAATTATTATGTACGCAATTTAATTAATAAAAAAAATCATTTCAAATTAATCAATTAGAAATAATCTATAAGGTCATCTTAGTTAATTACATTAAATTTAAGTACGAGTATTATTAAACTGGTTTATTGGCACTTCATACCTATAAGTACGCTTATACATTTATATTTAGACAATTTGACTTTGATATTTAGATTTCTAGGCAAAAATTAAATAATTTAAGCCTATATTAAAATGACTTTTATTATGTTTTATCGACCTCAATTGACAGTTACATTTATCCAACATGTTTCGTGTTGATAAATGGTTTTGAAAACGCACCTAATTATAATTCACAGTACTTAAAATCACGCTCGTCGTCATGTTTACGAGCGAATCGCATTAATTAAGATGCCTCAACTGCAATGTAAACGTGTCATTATCCTTCAGAATGAGTTTGAGCACAAGACTTAGTGTCAGTTAATAAGAATAAAACGGTTTCTAGAAAATCGCATTGACATTGTACAATTGAATTGGTATTAATAGTCTCTCTTATGTAATGGTACTGAGCGAATGTGAAGGTAACTTGACAGCTCGGGTTGTCCAGAACGAGTCAAGGCTACGGAAGCAATTAATTTTGACCAAAAGTGTTTGCATTAAATCAGATTTATTTATACGAGATCACGGATCGTTAAACACCGGCGTCTTTTATACAATTAAGCCATTATAAAACGCTTAAATGTTGCTTATATAGACGCCTATGCAAAGATGACAGTGAAGTAAAACTTTTAAAAATTCTATTTCACACTACTAACTATGGGCATAATGAACCACTGCCAAGAGTGATGAGATTATCAAATGTGTTTTTAAGTAATTATAATTTTGATTTATTTGCGAAAAGTTATCTGTAAGTGGAAGAAATGAACCACTTTCTGCAGGCATGCCACCCAAATACATTGTACCATTTGAAGGACTTTAAATTTCTTTTAGATTTTGAGTTATAGCTAAGATCGCAACTATTAATTGTAGTTTTTTGGATTGAATCTTAATTTAAAAAGTTAAGGCGTTTACTAATTTAAATCACTAAGTAAGTATTAGAGTTTGCAATGTTTCTTTATTTTCTACATACGAAATCGCCTGCATAATTAATATCTTCAAGATGTCCTAATTTTATTATGATATGCAGAAAAACATGGTATAGCTGGTTTAATATCTATTTCAAATTACTATCAACATTTTTCTAGTGGTTTTTGTGTTGTGAGTGATAAACGTTGTGTTTGAACTTACTTTATTTTAAAATGTTTCACTAAATGATTATAGACAATTTTGCTGCAAATATTTCTTGCATTTTTATGTAATGCCAAGACAGTAACGTTTTCTTCCAAATAATATGCATTTGCTGAAACAGTAGCCTCAAATTTCATGATACAAGTTTTTCATGAATCATAGCCATCAACATGAGCTGACGACATATTATAATTTTGTTAAATTTCTAAACACTTCTTTGAGATTGCTAGAATTTTCCAAAATATCTTATAGTATTTTGTCGGGCTCTTCTTCAAAAACCTTAATATTTCTTATTATATTTTATCGAATGTTTCTTTATCATTTCAAAAATATTTTAGTATTTTTAGAAAAATTTCAATTTTGTGAAAAATATTTAGGAGTCTTTGTTTCTAAATTGGGAGAAACATCTTCAAAGCTTCTTGATTTTTCAGGCATTTTCCAGAACTTTCTAATTTGGAAAAAATGTCATTAGGTATTATAGAATTTTCCTACTAAGTTTATGATATTTTTAGTTATTATTCTTCAATTCAATCCAGAGATACTTTTGCAATAGCTAACTCCTTTTTGATTGCTTACACGATGGGATTAAATAATTAACTAGGTAGTAGACGATTTTTAGATGGTGAAAATTAATGGCAAGTACAACTCTAAATTCTACAGAATAATCTTGGTGGATAATTCTTCTAACCTCCTATACTCGTTTTAAAGGTGGTGAATTTCCCCATACATTTTAAAATCTTCTAATACACAAAGTGCTAGATAATAATCGACTTACGCCATATCTGTGTCAGTATTAAGCTATGAATATCTCAAATGCGTCTCCATCACGACACGAAATGCAAAATCGTCTTATATTTCATTATAAGAGATTAAACGATTAAAATGAAGAACTCTTTTTTTACGTCGGAGTAGCTTTTGAATCCGGTATACTCTCGTTGATCTTTTCCAAAATTTTGTAGAACTTATTCCATGTCTTTTGTATCTTTGGAGAAAGGCCTTAGCGGAATTGTGAATTTAATAATTAGACTCTATCGCTATTTTGACTTAACACTTATATAATGACGGTTGTTACTATGATAAATATAATTCGACTAGTTGCTAGCATGTCATTTGTCGGCATTGCCTTAACAGAAACGAAACAATAACATAATGATGAAAGGAAAGCCTCCATACGTACTGGTGTGGAATGAAACAATCATGATTGTTAACAATAAATATAAGAATTAGGCACGAAAACTCAGTAAAGCCATAAATATTTTACTTTGTATCCACAGCGTCTCTTCTTGAAAGTTAGTTTGAATATGTATCTATGATATTATTTTCGATATGGCTCCTTCTTCAGTTTAATTGTTTAGTGACGAAACCGTATTCTTCGAGGACTTGGTTCTTAAAATCACAGATGAGGCACAAAGGGGGATTGTTGAACGTCTGACATCGGTCCATTTTGCTGAAACGATGCTTTAGTCCTTCCAAATCGCCTGTCCTTCTTTTCCTCTAATTGTAATCATTTTACAATCAGCTGCAATGAAAAAGTCGGATTCATATCCGAGATTTCTTTCTTCTTCCATTCCCACCCACGGATAATACCCCATTGTTGCAAGTCTTGAACATCAGGATCATAGGTTCGTGCTGCTTTGCCCTTTTCGGTAGTGTACAGAAATATAAGTTGATACATGATAATTCCTACCGGCACCCACGATCATAACGTCAAATTACTCTTTTAATCTTCACTATTATTTCTTTCGGATGGTGGCAAAACTTGAAATCACAAAAAAACTCGTAAACTACAACCATGAAAATGCTTGCTTAGTTTGTTTGGTTATTTTATAAAGTTTTCCTTTCTTAAATAGTTGTATTCCTAAAAGAATCTACGGGTCGATTTTAATTATCTAATATTTACCATTGTTATCTTTAATTGTCACTGTTAGTTTTAGTTTAGTAGTTTTCTCTCATCTCAATTAGAGACACTATAAATTTATAAAATTAGGTTATTAATAAGTTATAAATTGACCGTTTCTAGTCAATGGTTTCCTTTAATCTGATTATTTGTTGACAGTAGAGGCCCGAATTAAGTGTTTGGTCCATTAGGAATAGCTCTAAGTAGATGATTCCTTCCCAATCCCACCAAATACATAGCAAAATAATAAACAAAATCTTCATGGCCGTAAATCCGGGCTTGGTAATTGTTTTGGGCTGGTATACCGCGATTGGACCACGATATTTTTTAGCTGTCCCTGGGCAATGGAACGCATGATTTTATCGACAGTTTGTTTTAGCTGTCTGCTTCACTTTTCATCTTGGTCGTAGTGGTACTAAAGAATAAATTTTTTAATCACCATTTTGAAGAAACGCTGTAATACACAACCGGTTAGACTAAACACACAACTGTCAAAGAATTTTTAGAGTGTAATGTCACTTTTAAATCGCGGTACCGTATGAACCGATGCGAAAGACATTAACTTTTTACACCACCTATTAATAATTATTATTATCATTTTTAAAGCCGCTGTTCGTCTATAAGGGATTGATGTCAGCATTTTAGGAATTTGTTCTATAATTACTTTATCAAGAATTTAAGAAGAATTAATTTTAATTTCTGGAAACTTATAGAAATCTTTCAGGAAAATTGTTGGTTTAAAAAATGTATACTATTTTCAAAAAATAAGAGAAACTACTATAAATTTATATTAATCTAGAAAAAAAATTGTTACAAACTTCTAAAATTATTCTGAAAATCTAAATGAAATATTGATGAAAAAATCTCTAAACCAGAGGAAACATAATAATTTCTATAAAATAAATCAAGATCTGCTAGAAAATTCCGATAAGATAAAACAAGATATGGTGAAAAGATCGTAAAAATTGTTTAAAAAAATTAACAAGATTAATCCTGGGAGAGGAGATGGATTACTGCTAAGAGATGGGACCCATTATAATGTGCAATAGGGGCTCCTAAACAATAGAGTCACTATCTGCTATATCTTACCAGGCGATATCCAGTATCAATAGCGTTATTATGATATTTCTCATTTACTTGGAAACGGAATTTTTCTATAAACACTTATTGTCTAAAGAATTGTACTTAATTTCTCTAATTAAGTGGATACACCACCGATAATTATAGGGATCTTAACATTAATACTTTTGTGAAAGCATTTGATTATTGCTTCCCTTTTGACTGTGCTCTTTTGGTGAGATTCAAAATCAAAACTGGTCCAGTCCGTTGGTTTGTTTATAGGGAAAAAATAATTCTGCGTTTTAACATTATAATTGTTGCCATTTTAGACAGTTTCCTATCTTTTAGACAGTTTACGAACGTTTTGTTAGTATTAGAACTTCTAGTTAATATTCAAAACAAATCTATTTTCTCGACATCAATCAGTAATTTTAACTAAGTAATCTTGTACATACTGATAACTACTTAACAACAAAAATAATAGAATTATAAACTCACCTGCATCAGAAGGATGTTCATAATTAATTTCTTCTGACAGATCATGAATAAAAATGCTGAAAATGTATTAAAGTTTTTAACATTGTAGCAAATTAACTAATAATTATTTCTAATAAATAAACATGTTATATAAAAGACGGCCTAATACTAAGCCTTGAGGGACATCTGATGTTGGGAAGGATAAACCAGATTTAAAGTTGTTAATAGTAGCATACAACTTACTTTCATTCAGATAAAAATCCATTAATAATTTGGCTGATTTACAAAAACCAAAGTTACTCAACTTGAGCAATAGAATATTGCGTTCGACCTTATCAAATGCTTTTGACAAATCAGTGTGAACAACATCAAGTTGCCCTATTTCTAAATGTTTTTGCAATATGTTGTAGGATATCAATCGTTCGAAAGTTAGTAACTTTTACTAGCGAGGAAGACGATTTAAGTATAAAACAAATGGATGAATTTTTAATTTTGCTAGAAACTTGCAGGTTCTAATAGATAAATTGATTGATAATTTAATCATTAGCTATTTATCATAAGGATTATCAAGATATTTATTTTTATATTATATTAACATCATATTTTCGTATTTTTAAATTATTAGTTAATTTTCTACAATGAACTAAAGGACTGTAATACATGTTCAGGTGTAATATTTCTTTTAATAAAAACATTACCGCAACATTATCATTAATTAGCAAAAATATTATAGATATTGAACTTGTTATAACCTAAACATTTGATTTTACAACCTACGTTCAACGTTTGCCTAAATATAGAGTAATTACAAAACTATTTATTACCTTGATAAATAATTACTTTAATTTGTCACGGCGATCACTTCCTATAAATTGAAAATGCAACTATGGGAACACGGCGTCATTCACGTTCAATTTAGCAGACATGCATTTCCTGCGAAACTTTCGATGAGGCCCCGCATCCGTATTCCTGTAGAAAGTGGCAGTCCACACGAACGACTGGAATCGTTCAATTTGGTGGCCCCTTTCGTCGGAACGATTAGCGATCCGCGATTAATATTCAATTGTAATATTCATAAAAGTGTGGCGCAACGCCTTTTCGCTTGTTACTGCACTGTCGTTATATAAGTCCGGTCCGTTTTGCAGCCGATCGAAATCATGACCGTTGGTAACGTTTGTGCAATAACAATGGGCATTTTATAATTTCGTAATGAAATGACCTATAATGCTCTCTGAAATGTTTATATCGTGGATATATTTGCTAATCGTAGTAAAAAAAGAAATGAAATTATATTTCCTGTATTGAACTAAATCAAGTTTTAGATTTGTTTAAATCATGTAGAATTTATGCACTAAGAGACTAGTTGTTTACAGTGACATGAAATGTTGATGTCGGTCAAGAAATAAAATTAAGTCGTGTACATTTCCGTGCTGTTATTTTTACAACTTTTTACGTGAATTATCTCAACAACAGTGCATCGTTGAACTTCATTCGACTTTTGGTGGCGAAGCACTACCAAAAATCACTAAATATCGATGGTATGTGGGATTAAATCCTGGTCTTAGTTTATTTGGGGATAAATTACGTGTAAAATCGTGCAATTGGATGTTGTACTAGAAAACATTGATGCTGTGCGTGAACTGATATTGCAAGGGCATTATAATATCGATGCATTCTTAGGCATTAATGCAATATTGCATGATGTTGACATAATTTAATAATCGATTGGTCGAAAGAAATGCTCTATGCTAGAAATACATTTAAGATGCTTCAAAAGAAGTCAAAAATATCGTATCATAACAGGTGACAAATTATGGATATATATGTATGAGCCCAAAGTAAACAACAGTCAACTATATGGGTCTTTTAAGATAAGCCAAATCCAACAAAAGTTGTTTGCCCTTGGAGCACTTTGAAACATAATCAAACAAAAATACGAGAACGTATCCTACAGGAAGAAGTAATATTTTACTATTCAAATGTTCGTGGACTAAATACTAAGACTTTTAAATTTTATAATAATCTATTACAAATGAACAATTTCGATATACTCTTCTTACCTAAAACATTGACAAATTATTCTTTAAATAATTCTGAATTATTTACGTCTTTCTTTCAAGTTTTTCGAATGGATCGTCAAACAGGACGTGGAGGTGATGTCGCAAATAGAATCATTGCCAAAAAAAAAAACAACAACAAAGTTAATTTCAATGTAAATATAATGCGTAGATAGCCAAACATGTCGAACAAGACTTTTCATCTTGTACTTTTGTATATTTCACCACAATCTCCAGTAATAGCACATGAACATTTATTTGATGAATTGGAAAAACAGTTTATATTGGAGTCACCATTTATTATTGTTGGTGATTTTAATGTATCTAACTATAATAACTCTGATTGTTCAAGTCATAATATCTAACTTCATCATTTTTTACTCTATATTACAAATTAACAATGTACAAACCTGAATGGTAAAATATTAAAACTGCACCGTTAAATTCTTGGATTCTCCACTCGTTAAAGAAGAAAACTATTATCCAGCTTTAACTGTTAATTATACACACGACATACTACCCGTTAGAAAATTTGAATCCAAAATTCTACAATATAATTTTAGGAAAGCGAAATATTTCTTATATTATAAGTTCATTTGTGAGACTGGCTGGTCGAGGGTTGTCAATCAAGGTAATGTCAACACTGCATGTTTGGAGTTTTATAATATATTAAATCATTTTATAAACCTTAGCGCACCTGTTATCAGTAAAAGAAATAGTACTTACCCTAGGTGGTTCTCTAGAGCAACTATTTACAATATTAAAGGATAAAACACATTTTAATAAAAGGCAAACCTCTCTGTATCGCTCAATTGTCAAAAGTGTATAAACTCAGATTTTAAGGCATGTATGAATCGAGTATCAAGCGTGACGCCCAAAAACTTTTGACATTTATTAATGAGCGTAAATCAATCACCAGAATTCATAGTATAATGAAACACGGTAATGACAATTTTGATTGCTCTTCTGTTAATACTGAGGCATTTACTTCGTTTTTTCATCACTATACTCACCCATAAACTCATCGCGCACAGATAACTCGATGTTACACAATGTAATCAACTATCTGTCAAACTGTTTGACTTACAGAATTATTTAAGTGCTATCAAATACTTAAAATCCAATATGACAACGGGTCCCATAATATACTTGCTTTTATATTACGTGATTGTTGTAATGTTCCAGCTGAGCTTATAATGTATATTTATAATTTAATACTAAAATCAAATGTATTTCCCGATATCTGGAAACTATCCAAAATTATTCCTATTCACAAGGCAAAAGAAGTTAATAAAATCACAAACTACAGACCCATGTCCTTAATATCAAACTATGCAAAAGTTTTTGAAATAATGATGTATAAAACTATATAAAATCACAGAAAAACAACATGGATTTGTTAAACACAAATCAACCATCACAAATGTATGTCACTTTACTGATTTCATATCGTGTACTTTGCATCAACGTTCGCAAATACCATAGATTAATACAGATTTTTCGAAGGCTTTCGATAAAGTTAATCATGAATTACTTATTAATAAATTACATTAATATGGATTTGATAATAATTTATTAAGAGTTATTTATAGAAAGGCACTTTGTTGATTTCATAATTATAAGTCCCTTTCTATAAATAACCCTAAATATTAAAAATGTTTCACCCGTGATAAACGAGAATCAATTTCAACAAATGATAATAATTTTATTGTCAATTAATAATTTCAGACATGTAATGACAACTAAGAGTTATGTAATTCAATACCTGGCGGTGTTTTAGTACGAGGTAAAGTTGTTTTAACTGTTATTTGGTATTTGTAGTTTTTACCTCAATAGGAGTCAAAATTTGTTTAGGCGCGTGCCTGAGATTATTTGGAGAATAATAAACCCATTTACAATGATAAATTTCTTCTTTGTTATCTTTTCCCAAAAAATGAGAGGAAGCCCTCGAAGCATGGAGATTTTCATTGGCTTGAATTTTTTCGACTTATAATCGAAATAGAGGCTTTATCTTATGAAAATCTTTGTTTCTTTTAAAGGCAAAATATTATTCGTACTGAAATGGTTGAAGATAATATGGTTAGTGTAATTCTCCCTTAATAATAAGGTTAACTTTGTCATGCCTTAAACAAATCAAACTCATCCCTATTTAAAATCCAATGTAAAAATACTATTTGGTTGTCCAGGGCGAGGCTTGTCTTAAACGCTGAAATCACCATTTTTGAATCATCGAAATCATTCTCTACACGATTGATCGCTTAGAGCATTATAACTCTAAAACGATTATATACAATTTAGTTACACTCTTTTCTAATTCAGTTAAAAATTCAATTGACAGAATCATTAATTAAAAAGGTCAAACATCTAACTACAGGGTGCGGCAAAACAGACAGTGCAGTTTGGAACGCCCAGTACATCCCGTGTGGTGGGGGTACCTACCCGGGAGGAACTCATTGTGTCGGGGGGGTCGTGCCGTTTTTAGTCGTTACCATGGTTTGGTCTGGAGAACGCTCCCAAGGAATGTTAAACCGGATCCATGCGAGGTCAACTATTTTCAATAGTGACGAGGCCCACTTCCATCTCAGTGGAGGGGTGAATAAACAAAATTTTCGATACTGGGCTGTAAATAACCCAAGGCAACTTTACGAGAGACCACTTCACTCCCCAAAAATCACCGTGTGGTGTGCGATTTCCAAATTTGGGGTGATTGGGCCTTATTTTTTTTAAAGAGATGTTGGAATTTTTTTTACGGCCCATAGTGCTCGAGTTTCAATGACGAAACTGCGACAGGTGTTCCCTGGGCGCCTTGTTTCTCTGAGAGGTGATGTGGAGTAGCCCGCACGTCCCCCTGATCTGAGCATTTGCGACTTCTTCCTGTGCGGCTACCTGAAGGAAAAGGTTTTTAGGCATCGACCTTGCACCTTGGAAGAACTCAGGGATCGAATTCGGGAGGAAATCGCGGCTACACCCATCGAGATGTGCCAAAATGCGGCCAAAATTTTCAGAAATCGCCTTCATCAATGTATCGCTGCTGGGGGTCATCATCTTTCTGATGTCATCTTCAGGACTTAATGCATAGAACGGCATGATGTACCCATTAAGATAAAATAAACCCCATTTCTTTAAATTGCGCCGTTTATTTTTAATAACCCTTCAAAACTGCACTGTCTGTTTTGCCGCACCCTGTATAATGCTTTATTATATCAAATTCATAAAAGTAATTTCTGAATTTATTTTAATTTGATATAGGATTCATTTTTTTTGCGTATGATTTATAAAACAATGTTATTGTATCAATCTTTGACCGTCAATTAAAAAAATGCTATAGTATGTGTCATTTACTAAGTAAAGGTGTCCGACATATCTCTCCTCAAAAAAGGTTGTATATATTCTGTTTCATAAGATTATGCGAGTTATGGTGAGGAAATTGTAAAGTGATCTGCTTACTAACTTCTCACTAATTTATTAAAGAGTTGGCTTGAATTATTTAATGTCAGTTCATTTGCCTTAAAAATTCTTTAGTTCATTTTGAATGTTTGTTTCCGATAACAGTGTGTCAACATTTCCTGACTTATTTAGTGCGGATGTGTCATCCGCAAAAATAATTAAATTTGTTCCATTTAAATGTTGATCAAGATCATTTATGTATATTATAAAAAATAGCGGTCCCAAAATAGATCCCTGTAATACACCACGATTTATCGATTATATTTTGATTAAGGGTTATGTAATGACCTCTTATTTATTCCCTTATTAAACTAATATTTAAGGCTTTTAATAGAAATAAGTTTAATAAATAGAAAAAAACATAAGTTCTCGTTTTTTTTCTATTTATAAGTTGATTTTCTACAACGTAAAGGATTTGACTACATTTTTATTAGAAATAATTTTAACAAAAAATACTCAATTTTCGCAACTAAATCACAGAAATTATTATCTTCAAAATTGAGAAACCATATGGAAACATCAGTAGCAGACCCTAAATTAAGAACGATGATGTCTGACTAAATTTTGTTAGATAGTAAATTAAAAGAGGAAATAAATATAGAAATTAAATAGTAAATAAAAAGAGGAAATATAAAAAAAACTACCTCTTTGGAGGCACCTGCTTCCTTTATGACGAGTTTTCGGTCTCTAAGGTAGGCATAGGTAGTCTGGTGCTCCTCTCGTGGCCATGACGTCTAGTATGGTGGCACAGGGTAGCGTATTGAACGCGTTCCTCACGTCGATTTCTATTGCCAGACAGTGTCGGCTAGCCTCCGCACCTTGCTAATGGCGCCTACTGTAGAGAGACCCCGTACGAAGCCGAACTGTCTTCTCTCTACGCTGCCGAGCCATCGGTGAAGCCAGTAACTTGCCCTCGAAGTCAAGAAGGCAGATGGGTCTGTAGCCATTTGTTTTGGTCCTTCCTCGCCTTAGATAATAGTACCAGCCTTGCTTTTTGTATCTTGTTGGGAATACTCCTTCGCGCAGACAAATGTTGAACATATACAATAGCCTGGATTTTGTATCCTCGTCCAGAATATTAAATGCTGAAAGGATGCCTCCTGAGCCCGGGGCTTTACATGGTTTGGTAACGCCCTGACGGCCTCCTCTAGATCTTATAGAGTGAATTCTTCTATCTGAGAGAGTGTGTCGGTGATGTATGACCTCGAGCGAGGCGAGTCGTCTTTGGGGAAAAGGGCTAAGATTATTGCCTCCATTCCTTTGGAAACCAAGGAGCTAGGGTTGGGATGCACCCCTCCGGCGCACAATTTTATATAGGCGACCCCGTGAATGCGCCTCCACTTCATTGTTCAAAGCCCGCCAGGCTTCTTCCTTTGTTCGTCGGATTGTGGTCCTAACTTCCATTTTTGCCTCTACTACCTCTTAGAGTAGCCGAGTCCTTAGACTCGCCACTTCAAAGGTCCACCAGTATGTTGGCCCCTTACATGGAGTAGGTTTCTTAGGAATAGCAATCCGGCAGGCAAGTTTCAGATTCCAAGCGACCTCTTCCACCAACTCTTTTGCTCCTGCAGCTGAGCGGAGTCTGCCTTTTATGACGCTGAGGAGTTTGGTCACGTCCATCCTCGCCATATCAAATCTCGGCGTGCGTACTAGTTTTTGTGGGTCCGGGATGTCCATGTCAGGGATGAATATGTTATTTTTGTACTACCAGTATCTACTCCAG
This sequence comes from Ontholestes murinus, assembly GCA_963969525.1. Classification (NCBI taxonomy): domain Eukaryota; kingdom Metazoa; phylum Arthropoda; class Insecta; order Coleoptera; family Staphylinidae; genus Ontholestes; species Ontholestes murinus. Next base: position 24,128,303 of record OZ018398.1, read on the forward strand.
CATTTGCCGTAAATTCCCACGTCTTTGAGGAAAATGAATTAGAAGTGTACACTAACGCACTAATGTCGTTATTGGCACTAACGTACCTGTTACAAGTGGTGTCGAACTGCATGGCCGTATCGAACTCAGGTCTCTCAGTCGGATCACTGCCCATGTTACTCTACACGTCTTGGTGCAACCTGACGAACTTAAACAAGCTTAAGCGCAGCTGATGTCTGTTTATACGTTATTATACAGGAACACAAGTAATTATTAGCGGTAGAACAGTGCTAATACCAAAGAGTGATAGCTCTTATCGAATAAATATTTTGCCATGCTGGTTAGCTTATCCAACCTTGGTGCGTAACTAGAAGTTTTGATTAATCTGTTCATGTAAGTTATATGTTGCAATCTTGTAAGTAAATATTTTTAATATACGGTCTCCGATACTAAACCTTGTGAAGCCAACATCGCACATATATGTCCCTGATTTATAATTCCAAGCATCAAATTTGACATATATATCTTTACCAATACTTCAAAGCAGATATATTAAATATTTGCGCCGATAACTTCAACGTACTCTCAACATTCTGGAGGCAATAACTTGATAACAACATTGCGGGCTCATTAAAATGTAGCTGGTAAAGGGTGTTATCAATAGATGGTTGTAAATTTATTCCAGACGTCTTCATGTGTATTAAATTATCAAAATGTATGTAGTCCATTTTATCAGTGGCAAGTTTTGCAACTATTACACAGAATAAAGGAAATAACATTTGTTGCTCAGGAGTTAACTGTGATGTATTAAGCAAAATATTTGTATCCTGGATCTTATTCCGCTCCTCTAAAAGTTCTTGATAAATAACTGTTTTGTTTTGAGGAGTCAAATCGACAGTCTTCGATTTACAAACCTGATTCTCAACCTCCAACCGCTTAACTTCATAATCTTTCGCTCATTTCCTTCTTCAATCTATTGATGTGAGACTTGAATCTAAGATCGTTAATGATGTTTCCGTTATGATTCCAAATAGGCATGGTCATGTAGAGCAAGCTTAAACCGAAGTTGGAATTTCGTGCTTCAGGCTTAACTCGTAGCTGTGTAAAACGGTTTCGATGTGTTTTTCATTGAAACCGGTGTTAATGATCTCGTCTTTGGTTTTATCGAAGAGCTGCTGTACTTTTTCAAAATCCTCGGATTTCTATCCTTGCATATCTAAAGAGGGCACTGTATCTCTCATTTGGGTGTCGAATCCTGTCAGATATGTTCATTTGTGCCGCGTAATAAGTAATTCTGATAGAAATTGAACTAAAAACGTTTCGTATATATCTGTCACATCAGTCATAACGTATGAAATCACCAAAGAATTTTGCCGTTCACTCTGCTCGTGTATACTATCAAAACATTTATTAAGTTATGTCTTTGCTTCAACTGTGCATTTTCCCAACAGGAAGCAATTCTTAATCAAAACACGAAATGCAATTTTTTCATAGTAAAAATTAATTCATAGGTAGAAGCTATAACTTGTACACAAGTCAAAAAATGCCATGAAATTTTTACAGCATCTGAGTTAAAGTGGGTAATTAATAGAAAGGAAGGAAGGGCTTCCTAGTCCTTTTAGAGAAAATAATCACAAGTAATACCATAAGTGATGGCAATTTACTCGAATAAATTTTGTTTTTGCATGAAAGTTTGTTGCTTAGCGATTTTAATGAGAGCAACTGTCACGAAAAAATCACGAGCCGCCAGGCGAGTGATTTTTTCTATCAGTTGCTCGAATAAAAATCGCGAATAAGCAACAAACTTGAATGCGCTAAAAACAAAATTTATTCCGATTTAATTGCCATCACGAATGGTATTTGGAAAGACTATTCCACGACTTGAAACGAATATCGGTGAATGGTTCAATGTTTATATTAAAATTTTTATGATATATCTCCTGCAGTATTTTGGTCGAAAAATTCGACATTGATTAAATAACACCTCCCTTATAATCATTTGCATTTACCTTCTTTATATTATACGCCCAGTCATCATAATCGCGGCAAGAGTTTCTATTAAAGTTTTGCTAACAACTGGTAGTTTTTATCGGCGCAGATTTCTTCAAATCGTTTCCAAACACACGATCTCGTTTAAGTTTGATTTTTTGGTGCAGAACTTGTCACCGTCGCATTTATTATGGATAATGAAGTGTTACCAAACCTTTTGATTTTATAACCTATTTGCAACTGACATACGTAGAAACAACGTTTTTCGCTTTTTTATCAAGGCTAATTCAATTCATTTGTCGGGAAATAGCTAACTTCAGGTTATTCAGGTGAATAAATAGCAACTTGGTGTTTATTCACTTATAAATTGACGTGATTGGCTAAAAAATATCACATGCCTCATTTTCATTGGCTACATGCAATAGGAGTGGAATAGTCAAGCAAAAACTTGGTCAAAAATATTCCCATAGGTGTCGATAACACACACAATCAGGCCAGAAAGAAATACATATGTACACAACTCTATACAAGGAATTGATATAATTTTTAAGGTCGCCCTTGATTTTGTACATACAAAATATGTGGGAATATTTCTCTTAGCTCCAACTACCTAAAAATAAATATCAGCTGCATTACCTGCTTTCGACGCTTTACAAAATTTAAGTATTTGACACGGGACAAAGATGTGTGTTTTGATTGTATTGTGATTCCAGGTTTTCTGAAATTTTATATTTTAATACACAGCCTTTCCAAATGAACGTATCATCCCAAAATAGAAAAATGATGATTTCAAAATAATTTCATTTTGATTCATTAATATTGGTATAGTTATCAAAATACATACAAAAAAGGTATTTAGGTAATTTATGTTATAAGTATCAAATACAATATTTTGGATGCGTGCCATTACCTCTTTTTGCATTGAATAGCCTTTTCTTATTTCGCTAAAAATGTAAAATAACGCATTGTAACGATGGAAAATCCTGTTGTTATCGAGGTTTCTGTGAGGCCGCGTTACTTCATCTGTTGAATATTCAAGAATCCGCGAGGCGTGTCGACTTCTAGATAATTGCGGATATCATTCCTTATTAATCGATATTTTTGCGATCTCGGCTCGATAACCTAATGCCCGACAAAGTGGTGGATCACACTGGCTTACATACTCCATTAATCGTCTTCGCATGTAAATGTCTCGATGGCAGCTCTGATGTGGTACAATAAGTAAACACGCAATCATTTACTAACTTGTTTATTGCTCGTATAAGGAATAATTCAGCAATTTGTATGGTATATTTATATGCTTTGACTAGCCTTGTTATGAATGAAAACGTATAAGTGTTAGTATTTATAGTTATTTAGGAAAACATCAATAGAAAAATGTAAATAAACCATCTTTACTAAATACTAAGGTATTAAGATAATGTACATTTTGTTACCTTTGAAAGGTATCATTTCAGAGTTTTTAAATATGCATAGGTAATAAGTAATTTATTGAGAGAGGTCAGGAGTATACTAGGTCTGTGCACAATTTATTAATATAGGTCAAGAGTACGCCAGTAGGACGAATAATAATAAGTAGATCTGAGTTTAAAGTTGAATTGATACAATAACTAAATTCTAATGACAATGGCCAGTGATGAGAGTTCGCGCAGAAATGATTATTATCAACAAGTAAATACTGATTTCTTCGAAGCAAAAAAAAACATTTTAACGACGAAACACATTTTTACTTTGATGGCTTCATTAATCGTCAAAACTTGCGAATCTGGGTTCACAAAACCCACATGTTATTATTGTAAAACAAGGCACCCTCATCGTGTCACTATTTGGAGCAGATTTTGAACTGAATGTAACATTCGATCACACTTTTTCGAAAATATCTCTGGTTCAGCAGTGAATGTTACATGTGCCTAATTTTGACTATATTGATGTGGACAGCATATAGTTTAAACAAGACGGTGCTACATTCAATTACTGCGACATTTCCCAGCCATGTACTCTTTATTTCACTAATTTAAAAATTTACCCCTAGTTAGTGTGATTTAACTCTATTGGATTTATTATGAGGTTATTTGAAGTCAATGGTTCATGTGTTATTCCTTGCATAACCATATTCTAAGTACTGTTCTTTCTGTGTAATTCCAATCTTTCGTTTCGTTCGATTTAAATAACTTGCGCGTTAAATTCCTTGTTACTTTATAAATGCTGTTGCAAAAATAACGAACCCGCTCCGAAGGCCATCGACGATATCCTTTACAAATTGAAACTATTAAAAATTCGAGGACACTCGCCGTTCTCACTTTCACTAGCCCATAAAAATAAAACCATTTGTCAATAGCCGACTTAAATTATGTGCCGCTTGTGTTTCCTTTTCCGACTATCTGGCACTTTCTTTTCGGCTATAATGACAAGTAAAAAATTCTGGAGTTCGCTTGGACCTACAAAATTTATAAATATTTATGTTGCAAATTCCTGCTTCTAAATTTCACTTACTTGAACAGAAAAAAAGTAAAACAAATTCAAATATTTAAATAAACCTATACAAAGTGTATTTATCCTTCATCTGCTAATAAACAGAAGCATTTGTAACAATTAACTCATATCTTTATTAATTATAATAATAATAATAACAATATATTTACTTCCAACAAGTTACATAACTTTATAATGGAAATTTCATATGATAACTACAAAATGTGTGCAGTTTTAAAATGGGCTAAATTTCTTGCAAACCTAGAAAATAATTGTAAACACAGTAACATTGGGGTAAAAATAAAACCTAAAAATACTGAAAAAACACATTGAAATTCATGTAAAAATAAAACTTAAAAACAGATTTGTATAGATAAAACTTAAAAACTAAATGTAAAAACACGTTAAAATGCTTGTAAATATAAAATTAAACAATTAACACAGTAAAATGTATGTAAAATAAAAATTAAATAGAAGTATAAACACATTAAAATATTTGTATAGATAGGACTTAAGAACTAAATGCAAAAAAACACATTAAAATTCCTATATATGAGCCGTTTATTTTGAAAGTGACCCAAGTCCATTTTTATCTTTTTTCAAGTTAACTATGATGGCATTTATAATTTATGCTAAACTGTCAACTGTAACGCGTACATTTTCATAATAATATAAATACTGAAAATCATAATTTTAAAATTGACCTTAGCCCACTTTTGATTGATAATGTCAAAAAGTGTGGCCCAAAATCTTAAAAGCAGTGATGAAAGTAAATTAAATTACATTATAATATTGAAATAAATTTTAAAGAATAATATTTAATTAAAGAAATTATTAAACCCATGGGAAAGGATAAAATCACAAGATTCCTTGATTCTGAAAGTGAAGAAGTTTAATTCTTCTTCACTTTCATACAGCAAATATAGAAAAAGAAAGAGAATTTTAGAACTTCATTCTTCAACAGAGAAAGAGGAACTAATTGGGAATGAGAATTTACAAAAAAACAGCTTCAGAGAAGAATTCAGAGAAAACAGAAGTGATACTTATATTCAGAAACTTCGTAAAATTAAACGAAATTCGGGGAAAAGATACGATACACAAACGGAAAAAATTATACCTGCCAAAGTTTTTCAAAACAAAGATTGCCAATGTCGAAAAGACTGCTTAAAAAATTTAAATGTAACAGAAAGAAAAGGTATTTTTGAAATGCTTTGGAACTTAGGAGACTTTAATAAGCAAAATATATTGCTATACGAAGCGACCGAACGCTGTTCTTTAAAAAAGAAGACGTCGGAGAAACAGAAAAGGTTGTTCAAAACCATATTAACAGTTTAAATCCCATTATAAGTGGGATCATAATCCCAGTAGAAAATATCTACATCATGAACTGACTATAAAAAATTGTTTGATTTGTATGAGCTTCACTGTAAAGAAAATAATTTAAAAGCAGTTAATGAATGGACTTATAGAAAAATATTCAAAAAAGATTTTACTCTACAATTCCACCCACCACACAAAGACACATGCCAAAAATGTGATCTATTAAACATTAAAGTTAAAGCATCAGAAAACCATGAAGAAGAGAAAAAACGACTAGAAATGTGTTAAAATAAGATCAAGAACCAGTAGTATCAAGTAATCCATCTCATTATGTTGGCTTTTTTTTCGATTTGCAGAAAGAGATACCATTCCCAAAGCTAACTACTTCAGTAGCTTATTATAAATGCAACATGTATATTTTAAATTTAGGCATACACAATTTCCACAACAATAATGTATAAATGTACGCTTGGGATAAAAGAAAAGATTCTAGAGGTTCCCAAGAAGTGGCTTCACGCCTCTTCAGACACCTTAATCATAATCATAATCATAATCATTTATTATTCCAGAAAGAATGAGTAAATACATTCATGGGGGAGTCATTTATGATTGAGTTGTACAATTTGATATATTAAATAAAAGTACTATAGTATTGCATGAAATTGTAAAAATATAAAATAATCTAAAAACTAATCAATAATTAAAATAATTAAAAATTTGTATAAAAATCTAAATGTAAGTATAAATTAGTGTTAGTTTAAAAGTAACATTTAAAATTATAGTCTAAAATTTAAAACTTATAGTCTAGGTATAAAATCAATGTAAAAATAAAAACTTATATAATAACATAGAAATCACACATACAGTTATACATGGTATACACACAAATATCTAATAAATATGTAAATAAAATATATAAGACAAACACCAATCGATTACAAATTAAAAATTAAATAGATACTATTATTCATTTATTGTCATTACAATATTTAATATATTCATCTATTGTATAGAAGGATTTATCTTGAATAATTTGTTTTAGTGCTTTTTCTAGGGTTTTATTTGGCAATGTTTTTAGGGATTGTGGTAGAATATTGTATAATTTTATAGGTTGTACTAGGCAAGAGTTATGTACGAAAGTATGATTATGTTTAGGAAGAGTAAGAAGTCTATTCCTAACATTATAATGATGCTGGCTTTGGAAAACGTTGAATAACTGCATATTATTAATAATAAAGTTTAAGGATTCGAAAATGTATAAACTAATCAGTGGCATGATCTTTAATTTTTTAAATAATTCACGACAGCTAGTATTAGGCTTTCTATTACATATTGCTCGTATCAGTCGTTTTTGCACTACGAATACTTTTTGTATGTTATTTTGTGTGGTGCAACCCCAAAATATGATACCATATGATAATTGTGATTAAGAATAAAGAAAACACTTTTACTTTTTTATACCACTTTAAGTTTTATTTTCAGTGACTAGTTTAAAAAAGTAAAAGTGTTTTCTTTATTCTTAATATTGAAATGTACCACCAAGTGAACGCCGTTAAGATCCAAGAATAATTGTGATTGACAATAAGACATATATACCAGCCTAGCAGCTTCCTGATGAATATCATTTCTCGATGAATATATTAAATAAGAGTATTTTGTTATGCTTGAGCAGATTTTATTTATGTGTTGGTCTCATTTTAGATCACTTTGTATTTGTATCCCAAGAAACTTCACATGTTTGGCTTCCTTTATATTCTCGTTGTTTAATAAAACTTGAGCTTGCCCTATTGATGCCCTATAATTCATAACATAAGTTTTTGATGCGTTTGCTATTAAATTATTTGAGTTAAGCCATGCACTTAATTCGCTTAATATTGAGTTTGCTGCCAAATTTAAGTTTACTAAACTACTATCATTTAGGCAAAACGTAGTATCGTCAGCAAACATTGTGATGTGGGCATTTATTGAAAGAGGTAAATCATTTACAAATAAAAGGAATAATAATGGGCCTAAGATACTTCCCTGGGGTACACCAACTTTAGAGTAGGCATCTTTTGATATATAGATCTTATTAACTATGTTTACATACGTAACATGTTTTCTATTAAATAAATAGGATGAGAGGAGTTGATAGCAGTTTCCTCGAATTCCATAATTTGAAATTTTGTCCAATAGTAATTGGTGGGGCACGCAGTCAAATGCTTTAGTTAAGTCTATAAAAATTGAAAAAACATTTGATTGTGAATCCAAATTACTGAGCACGAATTTAAGAAAATTGTAAATGGCATGACCTGTTGTCAAGCTCTTCCTAAACCCAAATTGTTGATTGCATAAAACATCGTTCTTCCCTACAAACTCCACTATTCGATTAAAAATGACCCTTTCAAATATCTTTGAGAATACTGGCAATATAGTTATTGGCCTATAGTTGTCAATGTTATGCGGATCGCCTTTCTTATACACTGGTACAATACGTCCAGTTTTTAAAATTGAAGGGAAAACTCCTTCAGACATTGACATGTTTATTGCTTGGGTAAGTGGTTTAGTTATATAATTCATAGCGTTCTTAATGATACCTGAGGACATATCATCAATATCTTTCGAGAAATTTGATTTCATATCGGATATTAAGTTTTTTATTTCATTCTCACTAGCTGGATAGAGAAATATCGATTTTGAAAGATTATTTTTAATATCATGATTTTGTAGATGAGTTGTTCCTTTTTTATTACCGACAGAATTAAAATATGTATTTAGTGTATCAGCAACATCTTGTGGATCATCTATTTTTAAATTATCAACGTGCAGAGAATTGAGAGTTTTACCTTGTTGTTGATCATTTTGATTTTTGCTTCGAATTATGTCCCATAGTTCTTTGGACTTGTTTTTTGAATTTATGATTCGGTTAGAATTGTACTCCATAATTTCTTTTTGTAATGATGCTTTATAATTTTTTTTTTGCAATCATATAGTTACTTTTGACCTGTGCGCTATTTGTTTGGAGATATTGTTGGTAATAAAACTCTACTACATTTTTTAGACGTTTTAAATTTTCCGTGAACCATGGAGTTTTTGCCTTGGATTTATTAATTGTTTTTGTTTTTATGGGACAGGTTTTATTAAATATTTCTAAGAATTTATTATAAAATACATTCAAGTATAAATCGCAATTTTTACAGTGGAATAAGAGATCATTCCAATTAATATTACTCAATTCTTTGCTCATTGAATTCAGAGTGTAATCATTAATAATTCGCGTCGTAATATGTTTTCTCTCCTTTTTTTGTTCACACATAAATGATAAAATTTGACCTCGATGGTCCGAGAGATGTTTATCAACTACTCGCGTACGTACAGATTTAAGGTTGGTTAAGATATTATCAATACAAGTTCTACTATTATTACTAATCCGCGTTTCTGTATTAATCGTAAATTTTAAATTATAACTATCAACTAGGTTTTTAATCATTATGGTTTTAAAATCCTCAGATTTCAATAAATCCACGTTAAAGTCACCCCCAATAATTATTTCGTTTTTTTCCAATATAATTAATTTATATAAGATATTCTCAAAAATATTCAAAAAATCAGAAAAGTTTCCGTCTGGAGAACGATATATATATAAAATAACAATATTATGTTTTGGTTTTACCACTAATTCTACTCCTGCTATTTCCAGTATTTTATCTCGTGAAAAGGCGATTATGTCAGGTCTATTTATTGCATTGAATTTACTCCTAACAAAAACTGATGCTCCCCCATGAATATTATTCGTTCGTTTAAATACTGATGCTAGTTTGAAGTTTGCAATATTTGGAAAGGACTCACAATCGGTCACCCAGTGTTCAGTAGCTAGAAATACATCTACACTTAGTTCACATAAGGTAATATCAATTTCAATAATTTTATTTTTTATAGATTGGACATTATGATGGAGAACTGTTATCAACCCGTCCTCCTGTTTGTTAGTCCTGGGTGTTATTTCTTTTCTTGTTGCTGTTTCTTCTTGTGAAAAAAACGCGAAATATATGCTCCGTAGGGCCACATTTTTGAATCCATTGCTTTTTCGAAGTTACATAAATCTATAGTCACCTTAAAAGACGCGTAATAATGTGAAAATTTACTTTCCAATGGTTCGCATTGAGTTCTGGAAATGTCTTTTTCATGTAATTAGTAATATCCTCCGATGTTGTGTTTGGTTGTATACGTGAAACGTACAAGAACGCCTTCCGAGGTACAGTTTTAATTTTATGAATATTATTATTAGATATTCCTATTATTCCTTGGGTTTTCGTCTTTTTCTTCCTCCTGGTTACAGTTTTCCAATCTAATTTATTTTGGTTCTCTGGTTCTTCTGGTTCACTTAAATGTTGGTTATTTACTTGCTGAGTTATCGGAATACGTTTATCATCCGCCTTTCTGCTCGCTCCTGTCTTCCCGCGAACGAATTCCGGCACACGAAAAACGGTATTTATCTCGCGCTGCTTTTTATCATCAAAATCACTTGTAGACAGAGATCTATTCGGATATTGATCACGAACCTTTTTGTCTCCTATATTCTTGGTTTTGGTTGTTGTTTCATAGATGTCACCAACAGTTTGTTTATATTTACTTTGTTTAACTTCTCACTTTCCATTGTATTAATTTTATCTTTAAGGAGCTGATTGTGCTCTTTTAAGATAACATTTTTATCAGTAATTTCAACAATAATTTTATTCAACAATTCGACTTGTTCCTTAAGTGATACATTTTCAATACTAAGTATTGTTTGGCTAACCTCACTTTCGTCCTGGGGTCCACAGCAGATTACTCTAGTGCCATCCACGAACTGCATCCCTTTGATTTTGTTACTGCAGCTGCGATGGTAACTGTTGCCACACTTTACACACACCAAAATTTTGCACATAGTGCTGGTGCAACACTTTAAATACAGAATTGCTTCTTCAGGCGTACTACTTTCCCGCCATCATTTATCTCATTTTAAAACTCTAAAAAGTGAAAAAACAAAAGAGAAACATCAAAATACCTTTAATGAGGTTAATTGTTCAATCGATGGAAAGTTATGTGGAAATCATAGACCACAAATGTTTGATATTAATTCATTTTTACCTAATGACAGAGATTTTGGCGTTATAGAAATGTCGTTAAAAAGAAAACATTTACTTTATGTGCCACAAGATTATTATAATATAATTAAAAAAATTAGAAAAGGTAATACTTTCATACTAAATGAAATTAGACAAGAGGATTTTATACCAACAAGACTCTTAGAAGGAGCAGTTTACAAAAGATCCAAAAATACCAACGGGGAAAAAATAAACTGTCTGCAAATAAGCTGGATGTGATTTTTAAGAAATGAACCATATAAAATTTTATATAAATGGATGAGAATGCAGAGTTTAAAATTCTTTATATATTGCCACATCAGTAGACCTAAAAAAATTGGAAATATTGTGTTGCAATCATTATACAAAAGTATAAGAAGCATCACATCACTAAAATACTGCTTTACTGCGATATATACCTCCGAAACATTATAACTACTTTAAATCCCTTCCACATACTAGGAATGTTAGCGAATAACTTGTTATTAAATTATTTTTTTTTCTTCTAATAATATAAAGTAAATAAAATGTTTCTTTTAATTTTTTAAGCTATATGTAACAGACTTAAGCTCTTTCACATTTTATAACAAAACAATTTTTTTTATTTTGAAAGTGACCTAAGTCCTTTCAAGCTAAGCAAGGATATATTATACACTTAATAATAGCGAATTTTTAATAGGAATTATAAAATTAACTCCCTTAAATACGATTTAGCATTGCGAGTCAACCATATACCTTACGTATATTTTTAATTTTGTAAAAACGCAAAACTTTAAATATTACACATTAAAGATAAATGAACTTAGGCCACTTTCAAAATAAACGGCTAAGTTACAGATTATCTGAAAACAAGACAATCTATTACATTCGCTTTATATCGGCTGAACACATCAGAAATATCCACAGAATGTTGCATATTGTGATATGATTTTAAGAGTTTTAATAACGGTGAATTTGTGTAGTGGCATGTGAAAGGTGTAGGATATTCAAATGTTAGAGGATTTCGAATATTTGTAGTGGGGATATGATATTTTATTTCTGATGTTCATGTTACATCATCAAACTCATTGTATACTACCTTTTACAAACTCACTGAGTTTAGGTATATGTGATGGTTTCTCACAGATATCATGCCAAATTCATCCAAGAGACATTGATATGAATACCCTCTTGGAGGATACTGTCCTGTCTTTTTATAATGCAGATATTTTAAAAATCTGCGTTGTACATATTCAACTTGTTTTAGTAGTACTTGCGAAGAGGGTAGCCAAATCAGGACACAATAATCCAACCTACTCAGAATTAGAGATTTGTACAATGAAATCAATGTATTTAAATGTTTTGAATTCTTTTGTAGTTCTGATTATAAATCACAATATTCTTGAGCAAATAAAAATCGTAAAGGATTTTATTAGCATGATGTTTAAATGTCAGTTTATTGTGAAACAAAACCTTTTAATTGATTGGCCATCTATACTATAGTTATACATAGTATGATTTGATTTATACGTAAATGAGATAGCGCAACACTTTTCAATATTTAGTTCAAGGCCAATTTCGCAACAACAATGATTAAAACGACATATCACATACGTTATTCAAAAACAAAAGGAAGAGCAACGGGCCTAAATTAGAGCCTTGAGGAATACCGCTTGTGGCTGGATACTCCTTGGAGACGCGATTTCCATATTCCACATTCCGAATACGTTCTCTGAGATATGAGCCAATAACAAATACAATGTTGTCATTAATATCATATTTTTTAAGTTCTTTGACTAGGACTTTATGTAGTAAGCCTTAGTTAAGTTTGTAATCTATTACGTCAGTCTGAAGGTGGTGTTCCATGTTTATGTAGAGTTCTTGCGTAAATCTAAACAGATTTGTAAGAAAGAAAAATGAAGAAGACGTCTATCTTCATAAATCCATGTTGTCGGATGTTAATTTTAGTGTACATTCTGTTGTAAACATCAATTAATCAATCAATCAATTTATTTATTTTCAAAAAGAACATACATTAATGAAAGAGTCATCTAAATTTGATTTGTATCTTATAAAAAAACCCTATATGATTTGTAATAATGCTTTCGAATAGTTTACTTCATACACAAATGATATCGGTCTATAATTTTGTATATCTGACGTGTCACCTTTTTTATAAACTGGTGTTATTTTTGTTCTTTTCCATATTGAAGGAAAAACCCCAGTACTTAATATTAGGTTAAAGATATGGGTTTACGGCTTAGCAATTAAAATCGCTGTATCTTTAATTAGAAATTCCGGTATTCCATCTGGTCCCATAATTTGTCTGGATTTTAATTGTTTTAATTTATTAAGTACAACGTGTTCGGATATTATAAAATTTCCCAATTTTACTTGAAATGGTAATTTATTTGCTGTGGTTTCCGTCCCTGATTTTATAATTCCAGGAATCCTGCTTGCATTATTCTTGTTATTTATGAAAGACCACAGTTTTTTCGGGTCATTTTGCAGGTTGTGTTTGGCCTCATTTATATAGCTGCTGTACATTTTGTGATTATTTAATTTGATCTTCTTTTTTAATTGCCTTAACTGTTTTTTATTTGAAGGTGTTTTATTATTAAAATAGTGTCTTCTGTATCGACGTTTTAAACGAATATCATTAATCAGGTCCTTATTAAACTTTGGATATTTGGTTGAATTTTTAAATGGAACTTCTGGCACATGTTTATCACAGCTTATGTATAGATTTTTATAAAAGATATCACAGGCAATTTCAACATTTTTACTTTGGTAAAGTCAAATCCAATTTTTTTGCAGATATCTTGATACAGACTATTTAAATTAGCACGTTTAAAATTATATCTAGGTGCTGATGAATTTGGGGAGAATTTAACGACTGTTTCTTTTTCAAATTTTATAATTCGTTCTAATGCAGGATGATGGCCGTCCTCATTTACCAAGATAAAAGTTGAATAAAGTATTACGTTCATCTATTGCGGATTTTTTCATGCCCATTTTTCGTTTAAAAAATGTGTTTTGAGTATTTCACATTTTTAATCCTTTTGTTTAATATAATTTCCTCAAAAAGCCTCAATAATTATGCATCAACCTAATATTATGTCAGTTACAAAATTTCGTAGATAAGCCATCGCCATCTCTTGCATTATGTCTTTTTCCACACGTTTAGAGCTTTACTTTCCGTTTACCGGCTTCCCACAATTGTTGTAGATGTGAGATTATTCCGTTATTGTAAGACGATACTCTCCATGAAACTGGATCAAAGAAACACTTACCACGTACTTGCATTTTTTTCTAAGACGAGAAAACAACTGGTTTACTCCGGCACAATAAAACAATCTCGGAAACATTATTATTATAATGTCTGCACATAAAAATAATGATGTTGATGTGTGTAGAATTACAGTTAATGTTGGTCTATAATGTGTATGGTTATTACGAAGTGGCTGGTTTGAACAGTGTCGCATTTTTATACATTAACATAACCTATATTTTCCGTACGTTACCTAAAAGTAGATTAGTAGATAAGTAAAATAACGAAAATTTTCAATATCATATTAAAGTGTGGCGTGTTTCCGGATTGTTAGAAATCGGATACTATTTATCGTAAGATTATACATAAAATTTTTGTTAATCAACATGGTTTTGTTAAGAAAAGTAGTACTTTGACGAATTTAATAAACATAAGTCATAAATTATCGGCTGAGTTGGATAACCGTAATCAAGTAGATGTCATGTATACCTATATATCTAAGGCATTTGACCGTATACCTCATAATATTATTATAAAAAATTTAAACAAACATATCACATACAAGACAATATAGTTGCGGTCATAAGAGCATATCTGTCTAATCAGCAGCAAATTGTAGAAATTGAAGGGTGTAAATCAGCACCATATATTGCTTCAAGTGGTGTACCGCAGGGGTCTAACCTTGGGCCTTTGTTATTTACAATTTTTATTTATTATTATTATTATTATTACCTTACTCATATCAATTCTTTAGAGAGGATTCAGAAGAAGTTTCCTAAACATTTATATCGTTTTAAATACGGAGTTTATCCTCATAACTGTATTAGTTATGAATTTTTACTAAATGAATTTCAATGCCTTCTGTTACAAAGACATAGATATATATCAGTACTAACATTATATAAATTAATGCATCATCATACTGTTAATCCACTTTTTTTATGCTCAAAAATTTTTCACTTGCAACTCATTAACATTTTATTATAAACCCAAAACAACGCATTTTACAAATTCTTCACTGTACCACATGTTGAGCAATTATCGTAAAGTACAATGTTTTGTTTATAGATTTTGTTCAAGCCTTTCAATGTTTTCGTTAATTTAAAGGACACCGTTACTTGAACTTGTTAGAACTTGTATTTTTGTTATTAATAATATTGCAATGTATTGTATTTTAGATGTTTCCCTGTAATTAGATGTATTTCTATCAGGAAATAAATAAATAAATAAAATATTTTCAAGTACAGTACGAACGTGTAATAATTTTGAATAAATATCCCAGAATCATAACGAAGGTCTACTTATTGGTTAAGTTACATAACTTCATTCAGTTGATGTATTAAATCATTAGGCTTTATTTATCTAAATACTCTGTAAAGTTCTTGTAGTATATTTTTAGAATTAACATCTATTTTTACAATTGGAGTATGCTTCAAAAACAGTTGTAAACATAGTCAAAAGCATCTCATATTTTACAAGAAAAAACAATTAAAAAAGTCACGAACACGGGATTTATTCAGGGACTATAGTTTCAAGCTTTACAAGGCCATTATCAAACTTACAGTAAATTACAAAATAAAGTCAATAGTAAGTGTTCAATACAGATTAAAAGCGGTATACAGTAAAAAGGTAATGCAATAAAGTTTAGTCTGATCGTTAATTAAGAGGTTTTCCGAACTAAGCTTGGTTTGCACTTCTAGTTATTTAAGTTTTTCGGCAAAATGTATAATCTCTAGGGGATGGGACATGATTATTTTGAATTATGTGATTAGCAAATGTGGAATTTGATACATACATATCTGAGTAAGTTATTTATATATCATTTTATTTATTATCATATTTCATTATATTTATTTTAGTAAGTGTTTTTATTTGTATTTAAAATAAATTTTATAATAAAGCTGTACTGAAGAGAGCGAAAGTTCGAAACACGTGTCTGCAGATGATTATAAACTTGAATGCTAGATTTTTTAATTGCTTTTGCTAATTTAATTTAATGAAATCAGTTTAAAATTCATTTTTCATAATTATTCATGTTATAGTTACATTTAAACAATCTAAAGTACATTTTATCATTTATTAGTTTATTCAACAGAAATAATTTCATTCAAATTAGTGTTGCTTTAAGTATTAGCTAGAGAAGTAGTTGTTTCAAATTAATTTGTTTTGTAGTCTTAGTAAGACTCATTGTTGTAGATTCACGAAATGTTTTCGTATTTTTAAATTTATTATTTGATTTTTTATTATAAAAGGAGCTCATATGTTCTTTTAATCAAAAGTCAAAATTTCTTCCAAACTGACCAGTCCTTACACGATCCACATTTAAGCTTATAAACACCAAGTCTTTTCATTTCAGGTATTTTTTGTTTGGCGTTAAATAGAATTGGTTTTAGTTTTCTATGAATACAATCTGAATATCATGTTTTTCCAAAATTTTATAGCTTGGTTTTGCAAAAAAAGTCAACGTTATAATTTGATTTTTTTCTCAAGTAGATGTCCCTTAGTACAACAGAGGTCTCAACTTTGATTTTTGTTTTTTATTCATAATATTCTTCAATTCTTCGCCAAGTGTAATTTAATTTAAACCTTCATTAGTAATTGCCTACCATACTTGTATTATAACTATTATTAATTAATGCACGTTGAATCATTGAATTTAATGTTATGTTTAACTCGTAACTTATATTTTGGTTTTAACTACTACAATATGTTGAATGCTTGAAACCATAACTTTGTGATACATTTTTAATCAGGCACTTGATCAAATTTAGTAGTTCAAGTCAAAATATACTTTAAAATTGCGATTTAAACTTAGCCAAGCGGTTCTCAACATCAAAAATGTCTCTGACTCAACATAATTCTAAATTATATACAGTTAAAAACAAAAATCAACACCAACAGGGCAAAGAAAGCCGTTATCGCAGCAAGAAAGATCTGTATGAAAGAAGAAGCTATATCTTGGTTCTATAGAAGAGATGGATGATCAAGTAAAAGGACGTGTAACCAACTAAAGAGCATCCACCCAGAAGAAGAAGCTTGCTATGCTAAATCAGAAATCCAAATGATCTGTATTCTACTCCAGAGTGGTAAATTTGCACGTTTCGAACTTGATTTATTAAAAAACAGCCCAAAATTTTCATTTTTCAAATAAATAACAGTGAAAATTTTCTTAAAGCAATTTGCCAAAGAAAAAAAAACCTACATTTTTTTTTTCATGATAAAGTGTTTCAAGTTTAATAGGTGTCCAATAAAATAGGATTTGCTGATCATGAATCTGTGCTTAGCTTTTTTCCAGCGTCAGGAAAAGTGTGTTTGAAATTTTTCATTGAAACTGCCAAAAATATTATATTATATTATATATTTAATAGAAAAATACACTGAAAAATTGAGTTGTTCATTAAATAAATAATGCAGTATAATCTAAGATAATCGTTGTTTTTTTTTAAAATAAAATCGTTCTCTTTTATCCTCAAAACTGCGTTTTGTAGTTTTCTTTTTGTGGATTTTTGTAAGCAAGTATCTCTTTAAGGTCCAGAAATAATCAGCCATCATTCTAATATCCCATCTTCATCTCCTTTATATCTTGATGGAACCTCTCTCCCTGATGCTCGCTGACATCTCCAAGATTTTCGGGAAAAGAGTCAATGTGGGAATTCAGAAAATGAATGCTCATATTGCATCCCAGTATTTTATAATTTTCGACCATGTTGGCTACAATTTCTTTGTAGTTTGGAGACTTGTTGTTTCCAAGGAAACCATCTATAACTTCTACGAAAGAACTCCATGCTTCAGATTAATCCTGGGTCATTGTATTCTGGAACAATCTGTCCGATTTTAAGGTTCGATTTTCAGGGCCTACAAAAATTCCTTCTTTAAGTTTAGCTTCAGAAAGTGCAGGAAATTTGTCGCACAGGTATATAAAGCAGTCACCTTATTTATTTAAAGCTTTGACAAACTGCTTCATCAATCCTAACTTTATGTGAAGGGAAGACAAAAGAACTAATTTTGGTCAACTAATGCATCACGCAGCACATTTTTTGTCCCGGTACAAGTCTTTCTCGGAGTGGCCATTCTTTCTTAACGTAATGTAAATTTCGCATCGACTGTCCCACTAGCACAAAAAACATGGATAATTTGTGAATCCCAAAGCATGGATATTATTTTGTGGTCTCCACAAAGTCATTGAAATGAAAAAAAACATAATATTATACTAAAATATTTTCTACCGATGTATCAAGTATTTAAAAAAAAATAATTTTAATGTAATTTAGGAAATATCATAAAGTACAAAATATCTCACAATGTTTTTTTTTTAATTTTGTGAAAAATCTTGACGTGATGGGCTCAAACCAAATTCACATTCAGAATCAACGTGCTCGTATTAGCTATGGACACTTATCAAATTCAAAACAACAAAAATCATGTCGGCCTGTGTAATTTGTTGGAACTTTACTAAAAAATATTAAAAACTTATTATGAAATAACAGTTTTCTTTTTGTTTCTTG